>JAJKFL010000042.1:30530214-31730214 GCA_021186555.1 Reticulitermes speratus | reverse complement strand
AGGGGTTACATCGTGCAAGCAATGTCACTAAAAAACATATGAAGATGCTTGTCCCGTTACGTTGTGTAATTAGTTGCTGGCAGATCATGACTCCCGATATACATATATATATCGCCGCAATGCAATTCAAAATGTACAGCTTTGGAATTCAGCGTGACTGCCTTCAAAAGAAGTGCTTCACGTGTCACAGTTGTAGCCTGATTATCAAAAATACTTCACATATATGGAGACTTAGACTGTTTACATATTTTTTCCGTGACAAAGCGCCACCCTCGGACTAAACATCTATCAAAAGCGTAACCAAGAAATTTCTTATCTTAATTATACATTGAATTAATCGCTCTTCAAAGGAACAAGATGATCTGAATAATACAGGACACTTAGTTTATCTGACAACCATCATATGTCACTTCTCACCCTTACTTCGCCGTGCTTTTAGGTGGTGGGCTGAGTGAGCTATGTTAATAAGATAAACGTGACAACAGGAAGTGACAACTGATAGTTATCAGATAATATAATAAACATGTGTATAAAATCTTCTTTTCTGTTTCAGAGAAAACATATAAAAAGAGTTAATCTGACTAATGGACGTTTATGACAGTTACCATAATTTATTATGAGGACCAATTAAAATTCTGTTGGCAAAATATCGAGTTTTTAAATTTTCAAGCAGGCGGCATAAATGAGTAACTTTATATATATATATATATATATATATATATATATATACACACACATATGAAAAATTTAAATTATAATACCACCTACTGGATCCGGTGTTTGTGAATATCAACAGTATATACGTTAATAATATAAACTAAATGACAGTATCACAATTACATACTAAAATGTACGACTTAAATATATACAATACAAAAAATAATTTAAGAACAAAAAATATTTATGAAAGTCTGCCTAAAATTCTATATAGTTCTCACATTGAAGATCACGATCTTAGTTCTCTTGTCCTCTGAACGTCGATCAACGTAACGAATTTGGCGGCAGGAAAACAGAAAGAGTTATAAAATATTAAATTGTCATAAGTTGGGAATTCAATATGACTTTAAAGGTACCCCTTAATTATGTTATGTTATTTGTAAAAGCACGAACATTATATTGACGTCAAAGTAGAAGAGGCTTTGCATTATACTATAAAACCTAAGGAAGAGCAGTCGTGACACATTTTGTTGTAATAATTAATCAATATCAAGGACCTGGTGCATAAGGTTATGGTAGCCATTCTTCGGACAGATATTCTAACCCGAAACCTCTCTAGTTCAAAGCAGGTGTACCAATCACTACTCCAAGAGTTTTTGTTGCTTTACATGCTATATTCCCTGACTGCACATTGTCAGATTGCTGCGATGGCGGAAACATTTTATGAAGACATACACAAGGGTAGCACAAAGACAAGCTCGCTATTACTACCGTAGACTTCCTTAGCCTAAAGTAAAAAAATTATATTTGGACTTGAATTAGGTGGAAGCTTTCATAAGTTTTATAGATTGATGGTGTATAAAAACTGCGGTATAAATGAAAACATAGTACTTGTAAGCAATAGAAACGCCTGAATCAAATGTCATATATTGTTAGACTTGTTTCTTCATAAAGCTTAATACTGAAAAACATGTTCGGGAGAAGAAATGTTAAGGGGATAGAAAGGGTCTATCATTTAAAAGGCGTTAGTTATTTTTAATTTGTATTGTTTCAGGCTTACATTTATATTCTAATTTTAAGGTTAATGTCTGTGACACTATTTCTCTACGTACATTCACGAAGGAATTTCAAGTAAAATTTGGTCCATTACTCACATGTATCTGCGGCTTCCGCATTCGAAATTGGCCCACATAAGAAGGCTAAATTTATTTCGTTGCTATATTCAATGATAGAAAAATTTTACTATTCTTGATACAAGTTTTAGAGTAATATTACTTTATTAAGTGTAACATTAAGGAATTAAAATTTTACCTTGCAGTCTAAAAATGTGGTTATAATGAGCAACGTAAATGTTCCATAATGTAACACAAGTTATAGAGGCAACATCGAAAAAAAAAGAGGGATAATGATACAGAGCAAAATCTTTTCAGACATATCTTTAGAGACTCGGATAAAGAACTGCCCTAACTTTTGGGAAAAAAATTTAGTTGAAATAATCGTCAGTACAGCGAAAATCCAAATATATATTTCATGGGTGGCCATATAATTAAGCCTACATTAAAAAGAGTAGATTTTCAGTTGACAGAAATTTATATAAACATGTATGTGTATGTACTATGTGTCAAACTAACAGTTAATACTTTGATGCAATACATCTCATTGTGCGAATGACTATAAAGTGTACATTTTCATTTGACAATTTTAAATTTGTGGCAAATGAACACACAAATTGGCCTATATTACTTTAAGCGACCTGAAAAAGGCCTAAAATCTTTCAAGTAGTGGATATTCAGCTGATGAAACTAAATAACAATTAAATTTTTTCCACAAATTCTGACACATCAGTACCAAATTTAATTGAAATGCATTCATAAATAGTGAGCTTATGAAACGTGCAGAAGATATAAAATAACAGACTATTAGACACAACTATTGAACGCGCCTGGTGTAACAAATATCTTAACGTAGAAGATAATAAACGAGGGACAGCTAACTTGATTGGACACAACTTGAGTAGGAACTGCCTTCTAAAACATGTTAATAAAAAAAAAAAGACATAAGGAAAGAAATTACGAGGTTGAAGGCGTAAGCAGCTACTGGATGAACATAAGGAAAACAGGAGATACTGGAATTTGAAAGAGGAAGGACTAGACCGCTCTCTCTGGAGAACTTCATTATTAAAAGATAATGGACCTGTCGCAAGACCTACTATGCGATTAATGAATGGTCACTCAGGCAGTCAAGAAATACAATTTTCTGTAAATGTTTATGAAACTCAGAATTTCATCGCTATCAGTAAGACAGCCCGTCGCTCACCCTAGCCTGAGCTAGATACATTCAGGCCACGAACTCTACTGTGTGCTACTTGTTTAAGACACATATTAATGTTATCCGCCATCTAACCGTAGGTTCACCAAGTGGTCTCTTACGTTAAGGTTTCAGGCTAAAATTTTGTATGAGTTTCTCTGCTATCTAAAGCTGCTCCTCCATGCTTTGAATTTGTAATTTCTTTCGTAATTTTCATGCGCTATAAAATCAAAACGCAGATCTGTTTCTAGAAGAAACAAGGCGAACTATTAAGGAACTGCGTTTGAAAAGCAGCCAGAGCTAATGTGGTAATGTCTCGACAAACATCAAAACACAGAAGACTCATAACAAGCCGCTGCCATAAAAGTGTAGACCTCGTCAGAACAAATGGTTGTGGTATAAACCGTTGATGACGATTGTTACGTAATTACATACGCACGGAGTGCGCCTTGCACTGCCTAATCACACACAAGTCAGGGGGTTTCAGACAAATTTTCATCGATCCTTATCCATTCAATGTGTAGTCTGTCTTACGACAGGTCCATAGCCTGTTCCACACAGCGCGACCTAGCGCTTGATCTTTCAATTTCCAGTAACTTTTATTTTCCTTAAGGTCATCCTGCTTATATCTTCTTCCTTGTCTTCCCGTCACTTCTATCCTTCCTTCAATCTTTCCTTCGATAACGTGTTTTAGAAGGCAGCTCCTACGTAAGAGGTGAGAAATCCAGTTAACCTTCCTCCTTTTTATCGATTGTAAGATATTCCTCTCCTCCTTGACTCTATGTAATACTTCTTCATTTCTCACACGATCAGTCCAAGTGATCTTTTCCATTCTTCTCCAAAACCACATTTAAAAACTTTCCAGGTATTTCTGATCTACTTTCCGAAGTGTCCACATTTCAGCACCATAGAAGCTATGCTCCAAATGTAGCATTTACTAGTTCTTCCTTAAATTTAAGTCCAGTTTGCTGGTGAGAAGAGTCTTATTCTTTTTTAATGTTGCTTTTACCATGGCACTTCTTAATTCAATTCACGTCTACATCTTGCATCATTTGCTATCATGCTACCTAAATAGTTACAATACTCCACATTCTCAGGTTGTTTTTGATCCATCATAATATGTATTGGGGATGGTTGCCTTGAGATTCTCATTACCTTAGTTTTTTCGCATGTATTTCCATTCCATAGAATCTTCCAAAAATCCTTATAGACCTACGAATATATAGCAATATAACAACAAAGACGATAGAGCAAAGGAAGAGAAAAATTCAATTCCTTATTAGTACCGTGCTGACACAACAGCCAACAGGCCAATTACAGGGAAGCAGGCGAACATAAGGGGAAATACATGAAATAACTAACAGCAAGTGTAACACATGAAAAAGTGAAACACAAAGTAAACAACAACACGAAAAAACAAAGTTCTAATACCTAGAAGTAAAACAATTATTTTACCAATTTTTTAAGAAAAACAGACTTTCCATTGTATATACCAATACTGATGGCATTAGCGGAAAGAAATTTGCGACGTTTAAGGTCAGCATTAAACAAAGTAAATAATAATAATAATACTTATTATTATTATAATAATTAAATCCATATAATAATAATAATAATAATAATAATAACAAGGAATCACAACAAAGGAAAAATTAAATACCCGATGAATATATAGCAGCCAGAAGTTGAAAATTTAGAAGTTACATACATGTAGTTCTATTGTATTAACCACTTATGTGTTAAGTGTTGGCTGTTTTAGAATAGGAGCAGTAAAGAAATCTTACGTCTGAAACTTAACGTAACTTAACCTACTACAACGTAACACGCCAAACGACATGTCAAAATATACATATATAACTAACGTAACACGAGAGGTTTACAATAACGTCGAGAATCGAAGCCAACTTAACAATCCTTAACTCAGCAAACCAAAACAGGGCAAAATGTACACCTGTAGCCTAACTTAATTTAACACTTGAAGTGACGTATCGGTATATGTAACATTGGAAGGTTTAAGTAACAAACACGTTTACGATAATGGAAATAATTGACATGTGTGTCAATATGTTTACATTGAACAGACTGAAAACGAGATACCTCTGAAAATCTTGACAGGTCTGAGGCACTTACTTAAGTCTAAGCCGCTTTGCTTTCACAGACCTGTACCTCATATGCCCAACATATCAATCACCAGCCTCAAAGAAATATAGGCCTAATCTTAGAAAATTCTGATTTGTTAGATTATTAACAACCCTCCGTCCAGCAAATTGACTCAAGCAGCAAGATTTTTTACTTCCATTCAGCTGTCCAGTTCGAATATTGGCCATACATCGAGTGTCCTGAGAGAGATTTTCGTCGGTTTTGCAGTTATTCCATGAGAGTCCCTGGACCGTGAGAACCAGGCAATACTAGAGTGCTAAGAAACACATCGTTGACTGATAAAGTATTTTACAGAGTCGGGACATACTGTTAATTGGCAGGTAAACCCTTAATTTACGAACAGAAAGTTCACGCATGCATAGAACTCTGCATGGCATGACAACGCTTTGTATGTGCAGATCACGAAACGTCAGCAATCCTCTCTCGCTTGGAAGAGAAATAAGCGTACCGAAATGATGCTATGTCCCACAACCTCAGCAGATGATATAACATAATAAAATGAGCGAATAAAGAAACATAATTTAACCATTAAAGCTTAGGCATTACTCAAAAGCAGAGATCATCTATTCATCGTCCATTCTAGAGTGGTACGGAAAAGAACAGAAATTCCATTATGACTAATAATCGAACTTTCAACGTCACGACTCCCTGTCTCTTTATTTTTTATGCAGACCCTTTCCATAATTGAGTTTCATGCTATATATTATTTCTTTTATTACCACAGATCCCTCTCTAGCTGTCCCATCACCCCCACCAACACACTTAATCCCAGTGTCCTGTGTGTAATTTTCCACCCCCACCCTTCTAGTTTTAGAGGCTCGGCCATGATGTTTGGCTTAAGTCAGGCACCCGCGGAGTATGGCAGGGGCGTAGGGGCGGAAAACAGAAAATTGTAGGTTCGCTCCTTCGCGAGGCTTTTGTTTTCGGTTTCTATTTAAGGCGCCTGAGGGCAGAGAGGTAGTTAGTTGTGACGTCTCAATCAAAGGGAGGACAGGTGACTAGCGGAAGAAATATGTGGGGCGCAATAGAGGGGGGCAGGTAGACGGGAGGGGTTATTCTAACCGGCTTCACAGCTTGTCTGTTGCTTAGCGGGTTTCAGATTATGAGGAAAAATGACAAATACGTCTGGAGAGGTGGAATTGTGCAGAATTATGCAGACTTTTTAAACGCGTGTTGTGTCCATTAGGCCTATCTGTGGGATCTACATAATATTGACTGTGAATTTTGCATAAACAAATACACGGGTAGTACAGTTCATCACCAGTATTAGTCTAATATTCGGCTTTAAAATAAATTTGCACTAGTATTGCTTTATACAAACGTACCAAAACACAAATTTCAGATCAGCGTTAAGCACATATTTTAAATTATGTAGGTATAAGCCTGCCCACTTTTGTATTACAAGTTTCTGAGAATTTTTCAGTATTCCCATAAGTAGCAAAAATCCTAGATAATCTTGTCATGTGGATATTTTACAGCTTGAATAGATGAAACATTCAGACATATAGTATGGATTTTTCCTCCTTGTTATGCACTCAATTTATAAAAAGACTTCATAAATACAAACGTGTTTTCACCGAATGATAGTACCTATAGGCATGAGGTATACATACTATACTCGTTTCGCATTACTGTACACCCAGGAAGTCTACAGCATATTGGAGAAAAATACATAACGAGAAGATACGTAACTTGTGCCCTTCACGAGTACGTCTGCACCAGGTTGAGTAAATTAATAAACCTGTACAATGAATGAGGGAAAAGAAAGTGTAACAAATGTTTGCTGGTAACCGCCATGCCTGAAGACCACTTTAAAATACGAGTATTATATGAGGAGGCGAGGTTAATATTAAAATAAATTCCGAGCAGAAATGGTAAAATTGACAGGGGAAAAACTTGTTCCAGTGCCACTTTGTCCACCACAAATCCCACATGGACTGACTCGAACCCGGGCCTCCGCGGTGGGAGGGCGGCGACTAACCACCTGAGCCATGGCATGGCCATAAACTAAACGTTAGGTCAGTAAGATAAAGAAACAGGGCATACTATATTGTGCCCTGTTGGTTCATTCCCTGATATACTAAAATACACGGTAGTAATGTATTATAAAATGAAGGCTAGGCGTTGGCTTGGCTTCTAATGGCATAATATGGATAAAAGTTCTGCGACATTCCATCAGCTGGTTTAAAACTTCAAGCGGGAAAGCAAAGACACGTACAGAGACAGTGCGGTTATCTGACATACGTGACTACAGCTTGTGCCGAATTCTGTAGGCCAGTACATTTCGAACGGTTGCAGTACTTTGAGGGTGGAATTTGAAGCGGCAGGCAGTAAATATTCTTCTAGGGGTGAAAAAATTTACCAATTGTACATTCCGCCAACCGGGTGCAGCAGCAAAAAGGGAGCATTATAATACTTACTTGTGTTTTTCTAAGAGATGTTGCCGTCAGATGGAACCAAGTACTAAACCTATGCAGTGGCTCAGTAGTGTTATCGTTGTATCATCTGAATTATTTGAAATCAGATTTTTTTTTTTTGAATTACTGATGTTATCTTTTCATTTTTTTATAGTTTTAATTTTTTCATTAGTGCAATTCAGAATGGATAAATTTTTAATTAGGAAAAAAGAGGTCACAATTCAACTGCAATGCACAGAAATTACATCAACTGCTGTTGCCAGATTTACCAAGGCAGGCGAAACGTTTGGGAAGGACCTGCCTGCAGCTGGAATCGGGCTTCATTCTCGCTGCCAGTACGGTGCCACTGAGAATCGAAAGCCGATGTCATCAAAATGAACTCACATCTCTCACTAACACGGAAGAGATATAAAAATATTTTAGGCCTATTTCATGTTTTGTTTTGATAATGTAATCTTACATTAAAGTGGTGCAGAGAGAATGTTACCTGTAAAAACGTTAAATTAGAAAAGCGACAATTACGAAATTTGAGGTTTCCACAGCGTTATTATTTTGCTGGTTAGCAGGTTTGAAGACTTCAAACCCACTAATCAGCTAACCATCCCTGAAAACCAGTACCCTAAACGTAAATGTTGTTACTAATATTTCCATACGCACTGTTACGCGCACATGTCTTGTGTTGTAATAGCGGTATGCGAGAAATAGAGTCTGAAAGCGCTACTCTTTATGCAGGTAATTAAAATTTGTAACTATTCTCAAAGTTGAAATTCTATATCTGTTTGATTATTTGGAAATTAATTATCACGGAAAATCCTCTTAGTTCTTAACTTCCTTCTATATGCCCAAACATCATGGATTCTTAAGAAATGTCCCGTCTGCTTCCTGAATTCCATAAGACCTTTCGTTAGATTATTTAATTGTTTCTAATCCCAATGGCACGGCACTGCTAACATTGTTTTGCAAGATAACAATTTTTGTCTGCTCCAATGTGAAGCCTTGTCATCTTGTCGAAATTTACCATCGTTTCTGAGAAACCTACTCCATCTATCTTCAGGGTAGAAACACAAGTCGAATATTGAAATTCAGATAAACGTCTTCCATTTTCTGTAAATATTGTGTCCAATTTCTATGTATTTAAGGTACACAGTAAGTTCTAATCTACTTTCATACAATTTTCCAATTATACACTGACTGTCCTTTACATGTGTGTTCACCTGCGGCCTACGTTCATATGTACAGGTACAATCCGTAGACCACATTTAACATTTGAGTAAATTTGAGGAAAATAGTTATTGACAAGGAAATAATGGAACAAAAAGTTTCAACCACTTGGGATATATTGTATCGTACATAAATAGTAACGAAAAATACATAAAGGTACGTAGGTTTCAGCGTATATGTGGAATAATTTGACGCACGTTTAAAAATTAATAATAAAATACTATAAATTTCTAAGCGATAAAAGATGTGTCATTGCTGCTGTACTGATAGGAGGATTGAATCTGGATAAAACAGCATGTAAGAAGATTTCAGAGGGCGGGGATGAAGTTTTTGACATCATCTTCAGGATGTACGTCATGTGATCATGAGAAAATTAAGAAATGACAGTAGAATTAAATATGTACAATTAAAGTGAAATTATTGTGGATTAAAGATGTAAGTGGACAGGACGTTTGTTCATATTGAACGATATACACTTTCCCAAGTCAGTGAATGGATACAATCCGACCGGCATAAGCAATGGAAGTCGAACAAAAAAGAAAGAGGAAGAGACCGACAATCCTGAAGACGGGAAAAAGCCTGGATGGATTATACTCTGTTGTTGCTGCTGCTGATGATATGGCTTAATGTTTTTGCTGCTACTGCTGCTGCTACTGCTGATAATGATGATGATATGACATTTGAAGTTCGATCTTGGCAAAATCTAATTTTTTATTTTTTGACTAGCAGTACAGACAACTATCCCGGTGGGGCGAGATTTTCCGCACTCTTCCAGACCGGTCCTGGAGTCCACCCGCCTCCTGTAAAATGGGTACGGGGTTTCTTTCTCGGGAGTAAAGCGGCCGAAGCGTGGAAATAACCACCCACTCGCATCCAGCGCCGAGTTTAAAGAAAGAGTAGAGCTATACCTCTACTCTCCCCTCTGGACCTTCATGGCCTGTTCTATGGTGATCTTTACCTTTACCTTTAGTACAGCCAATTATAAAATAATCGCCGTCTTGCGGAGGCACCGTTCCGGTCTTTCTTAACCTTTGACCTTACACGAAGGTTAGCATCACGTCTCGGGCACGTTACTCCCGAGGGAAAAGCCCCCGATAACCGTCTGATAGGAGACTTGGTGTTTCACAAGGCTTCTCTGGATTTACACCCTCTTCGGAAATCAAGCTGCGATTCCCTTCCAGTCTGTAGTCCCATCACTACACCGACTGACTTACCGATCCCTACGTTGGCACCATCAACACTTCATAGTTCAGATTTTAGTTAATTAGGCAATGTGTTCCCGACAAACAACAGTGTGTTAATCAAGTGTGTACACATATGACCACGTGCAACAGAACTGTCTAAATGATTAATCAGGCAATAATTAGTTACCGTAGCCCGCCGTAAATAATGGCGTTATTATCAATTACCTAGCCCATTTAATGATAAAAATTGTGGGCGAAGGCGACAGCGCAGTCGGTATGGCGATTCGCTACGGACTGGATGGTCCGGTCTTCGAAACCAAGTGGGGGCGAGATTTTCTGTATCCGTCCAGACCGCAACCGATGGCAACGCAGCCTCATGTAATATGCGAAATGCGGCCTGGGCGTGGTGTTGACCACCCATCCCCATCTAACGCCGAGGTTAAAGAATGAGTAGAGCTATACCTCTACTCGCTCTCTGTGCCTTCATAGCATGTTACAGGGTGGAGTTATCTTCTTAATGACCAAATTTATATTGCTAACCAATTAACTGATTAATTAATGAGATAGCACAGGTTACTAGTCCTGATAAAGTGTTCACACGTCGTTTGAGAGCTATGAAACACGCTATGTACTTAACGATGTATCCTGTGTTCTTATGACGGGACTGTCCTTTTCTTATTTTCTCTGGTTATGTCGATTAGGGAGCTCGTATCTTTCGTTTTGTGAGGCTCAATCATACCATCGTATATCATTATTATATTGTCGCTAATTTGCTAGGTTGAAGACGCAGTGAACGAGTCCTTTTTGCCAGATTCTAAACCCACACCACACTCAGGACAAATGAAGCAGTCAAGAAAGTGAACTGGCAGTCTTTTAAACATAAAATATCATACCAAGTGGAAGGGGCAAGAGGAATAAAGAGCTTTACAAAACATGGCCTAATAAAATAATTTGCATTGCTTACAGTCGCTTCGAATGTCACTACACACACAACCTACTTATGGACAACACGAAACAATTACAATGCAGGGCTTTCGATAAAAGGGCCATGGATTTTGTAGCCTTTGGAAACTAAAGTTATCCTATATTATTCTTAGGGCTCATTGTTAATGCTTTGAATAGTAAAGTAACTTTAATTCTGATTACAGATTTAGTTCGTACCGCACAGAAAGCACATTCCAGCTCCATCACAAAATAGATCGCTGAATATAGGGAAATAAAGGTTTGTTGAGAGAATCATGCAAAACCTAAATGCTCTATGTGGGTGGAACATAGATTTTCTGAATGCTAAACGTGGAGGTATCTACAATAACCACGGAACTTTAAACTGATAATTTTCCTTCTTTAATTATTTCAGGATTTAGGAGTAGTAGGACATCAAATTAGTATAACAGTATTTAAATTAAATATCTCCGTAAGACTACATCTATTCTAGTCAAAATTCCTATGGATAGATTTGGTACAACTGACACACATGCATGGGGAGCGAGATTCCCTCCAACTTCGTAATCTTTATTACGTTTGTTAAGTTGGTAAATGGAGCAGTCCAACTGAAGAATCTAGTAGCAGTGCAAGTTGTGAATAAATTTCTCCTCTTTTGTGGATCTCAAAATTCCAATTACCATGAGGGATCGGTTCTTCTGGGATGTGATATTACGTCACAGTGTATATGGTTACTGACGTTTCAAGACAGCGTAATTGTTTCACCTTCAGTGGTCTGACCCTTGAGGATGAGACCATTGCGTTCTCACAGGATACTTTGTCCGACGATTCGAAACAGCATAATGATGTCACATTAATGGGTGTGGACCTTTAAGATGAGACCACTACGCTGTCTCGAAACGTCGCAAACCGAATACCCTGTGGCGCAGAGTAATATCCCTGAAAATCTGATACGTCATCCACACCGCTGAGTAAAACTTGAATGACCAAGTTCAAAAAAGCTCGCCGTGCGGCACACATCGAGAGAGATAGAAATCCGTTCAAATAATGGCAACAGTATTCAGTCGAGCACAACTACTTTATTTATTAACACAATTGATAAAGCTACATGTTTCGGCTAATTACACGCCATTCTCAGGCTATAAGTAATTAACAAGTAATATACAACATGTGTAGTAAAATTACATTGTGAGGTAAAATTAAGATTGAAATCCACTTGTGACTTAAGGGGCGTAGTATTCAAAGTAGGAGGGCTTCATGCTGCTGTGTGTCTCTTTGGTAATTTTATGGTTAAAATACTTTGAAATCAAAATTAAAACTAAGTATTTTTGTATGTGGCGTAGTCTTTATATTGCGCGTAGAAAGTTACGATCCCTAACATTGTTCTGTTTACGGAGCGTCGTCATTGTGCAGAAGCCCTGGTTTATTGTAACGTGCAACCCTGGTACGTATTTATAATGGTATACAATTTGTAATAAAAGTATTGATGGTGTGTGGAATGTATATTGATATTTAAATAATAATAGGAAAGAGGTTGGCCTTATTAAATAGATAAGACTTACTTGTACAACGTTCTTCCTTTAGGTAAGGTACTTTCACCTTCACTCTTGTATAGTTTACTAACTGTAAACACAGCTGTGTAGGTAAATGCACGCCTTCTAGTGTGTTTCTTACCAACTGTATTAATCAGGTTGTTTCTTGCAGAAGTAATGCCTTCAGACATGCGCAATAGAATTTTTCGTACTGATTCAAGAATTTTGTTAGAACCTACAGTAAGTTTATCATTTAATTGGTTGTTTTCGGTAGTCTCTTTGTAGATATAAAAACTTTCGTTAGTGTTTTAATGGCGCCTTTTCTTCCTGAGTTGTATATTGTCCATAACATATTTAATTTTATCAAAAGGATGCAAAATGCCTCATGCATGTTGGGCCAATTTGGAAGCTTTCCTATTGGTTTTGAAGGAATGCTACGGTTGTCGTCCAATAGCCAACTTTCATTTCTTTTTTCACCACAATATAATCAATACTTTCGGTTTCCACCTCCAAGGAAACACATCATACACCAGTTACTTTACAGTAATCAGGAAAGTAATTAGGTGTACCATTTACGCAGGGAAAGCGAGAAAAAAAATGTAGGTGAAATACATTAGTGTTAAAGAATTTTCAAAAGTATTCTTTGCAAATTTAAATTCCTGTGTAATCGTACAGGCATTTATTGCAGATAAACATCGAAATCTGTACCTTCGTTTTTAGACATTGTGCTTAATACTTGCAGCAGAAATGAGAGGTGCAATTTTGTAAGGTAGAACGGCGTACAGGTCTAGTGGTAACAAGCTTAATGAAACGTACAGTTATACTTTACTTTCCCTTGTAGGCCACTAAACATTTGAGACTGAATACATCAGAAATAGACAAAACTGTACAGAGAGAAAGATTTATAAAAAATAAAGTAAATATTAAAAGTACCTTTTGACATAAGCATAAAGAATTTCTAATGTGAAACGATATGTACGATACTGAGGGCACGTAATGATTCCATTGAATTGAATCAAATAGAGGGCTACAGCACTTCAAAAAGTTTCAAATAAGTATTTAAGGCACGTTTAAAGCCCTCGCGGCGACGTTGCTGAGGCTTCAGGTCTTCTGGAATGTGATGCAAGAAACCCAACAACAATTTCTGGACTGTCTGGTCGTTTAAGATGAAGGAAATATGTTCCTTCGAAACGTCGGGAAACGCTCGACCAGCGACACAATATCACTTCCCCAGAATACATGAATTACTCGTATTACGCATTTTAAAACTAAATGCAGTTGGTATTAACGTAACTGTAGGTACAGCAGTCTCTGCATGCAACATGAGGTCATATGAAGGAGTGAGTCCTTGGATAACTTGTGTTATTAACGGAACCAACTGCAATTATAATAATTATTTTGCTTATGACAAAAGCGATTCGACGCTTATGTTTGTGCCATCAGCAGTGCCTTCTGCAAAATTTGTGTTTGTCACATAAGCGTCCAAACGCGTTTGTCGTAAGTAAACTAACTTCTAAATGCAAATGGATTCTGTAACAATACAATTTATTAGGTAAGCCACACGAGATGCATAACATAAAGTTGGTAAATAAATCCATGCAATTAACAAACCAGTCACTGCTGTATGTCCTGAGCTAGATTAATCGGGTGCACAAATTTACATATTATTTTTCCAAGATTCATTTTAATATTATCCTCCGAAATACATCTCATTTTTCCCAGTTGCATTTTTACGTCAGAAATTCCGATTAAAATGTTGAAATACGTAATTCTCATCTCTTATCCTTCTTTTTGATGAGGTTAATAACAAGTGTTGAAGGGTACAAATAATAAGTATTCTCAGTACAGGGCATACACAAAAGAATGGTGCGGTTTCAAAAGTGAATAAAAAATTTATGTCTCACATTACAGGGGCACAACATACACCGTCAGCGACGGCAACTGTCCAAGTTTCTCATGCGCTACCAGCAGTTCGCTTCTCATGCTTACTGCCCCCCATTTTCACAGGAATGTACGAGTGCTTCTCAATCGTGTTCTTCCACAGCGCTGGATCGGACGTGCTGCTGGAAATGGAGAACAAGAACCTTCTTCCTTGGCCACCCCGTTCGCCAGATCTTACACCGTGCGATTTCTTTCTTTGGGGGTTCGTTAAAGACAGCGTTTATGTACCACCATTGCCCACGTCCATCCATGAAATTCGTGATCGGATAACGCATGCACTGTAGGCCATTACAGCGGACATGCTACACCGGGTCTGGGATGAGTTTGATTACCGTGTGGATGTGTGTCGTGTGACCCAGGGTGCACACATTGAAGGATTGTAATTACCAAATGAGAAACGTGGACAGTTGCCGCCGCTGACGGTGTATGTTGTGCCCGTGTAAGGTGAGAAATAATTTTTTTATTCACTTTTGAAATCGCACCATTCTTTTGTGTATGCCCTGTATTACGTAACCTTCTCCAGCCTCTCTTTATTTCGTCTCTCTCAACTTAAATATTCTATCCAACATTCTATTCGCAAATATCCTTAATTCATATTCTTCCATTACCAGATTTCTAAACACTACACCCCATACCAAAAAGTAAAGTTAGGTTCTTAACGTTGTGTGTATTCCATAATGTTTATTCTTACCTTCAAAGCGTTCAGACTGAAACTGGGGTTTACCCAGCTTTGTCTTCAAGGGATAACGCAGGTATTTTCCCGGTATAAAACGGCCGGCGCGTGAAGTTGACCGCTCACGCCTATCTAGTAAAAGATTAGGAATAAAAAGGACTGTAACTCCACTCATCCAGTGCCTTCATGATTTGCACAAGGACAACTTTCCCCGAATGGTATTCTGTAATGCATGTGACTATACTAAAAAATACTGACATAAATAAATTTTGCAAGCTCACTAGCAGAATATGCTTCTGCTTAATAGATGGTATACAGTTTAATCTGTTTGTGACTGTCTTATTGCATAGAGTCCGGACAGTAAATTGACTTCCAGTTAATAATTGAAGGTTTACAAATCTCTTACAAAAAATAATAGAGTAATAATAAAAAATGAGAGTAACAACACGAATACAAGAAGCTGAGCTGTCCAATCTACTCCATGACAAATGACTGCATTGTGTAACTCAATTTACTCTGTTGCCATGGTTATATTCCATTGTTGAGTTCAACACCATTATTTGAAGAAATGTTCGCGCCTCTAACTGTGATATCTCCATTTGTGCATAGAAAAATTTATAAAAGAGGGAAAACGAATTTCTGTGACGTTGTAATGACGTTTACGTGTTGAAGTGACGTAAGTCAGTCTTTATTACACTCATGGAAACAAGCCTGTATCTTCACAAATCTCTGTAATGTCCAACTTGTGTGACCTTTCGGGGGTAAAAAAAAAACACTGTCAGTAGGTGCTACTAAATGTATATATGATGCCTTATATATAGGAGGAACGTTATGTATACCGATTTGCGTAAATGAGGTATAAGCTTTAACTTCATGTCGCTTTATGTGAAGATACATTTGTCCTCAAATACGCCACTAAGGTATATGGGGAATTGGAGGCATAGCTCCAATTATTCTTAACCTCGCCACTAGGTGGGGTTGGTGGCCAGCTACTCGCTTTACTCCCGGGAAAAAGAGCCCCACCATACACATCGAGTAGAAAGCAGGATGGACACCAGAGAGAGTATGGACCTACTGGAGCAGAGAAAAATCGATGGCCTTTGCTGGAAAGCCAAGCCCGTAGCCTAATCACTTTGCCGACTGAGATATCTCGGCTCTAACATCATTTTTCAAAGAGCCTAAAAGTAAATAAACAGTACATATTACTTAAAAACTTATTATAATTACATTACACTAAAATACTCTTCAGGGGAAACAATAGTGTTATTTTACAATTCAAATGTACTTAAAAATGTGGGTCGTCCAAGAGAAATTTGGAAAGACGATTTTTTGAAAACAGAGTATACGAATTGTCTAAAGCACGACGGTGATAAAACATTCAAAACGGACTACAAAATATGTTAATTCTATAGTAGGTTACATTTACTGTTGTCCGCCACGTGGACACTTCGGAAAGCAGATCAGAAGTATCTGGAAGTTTTTGAAATGTGGTGCTGGAGAAGAATGGAGAAGATCAGTTGGACTGTTCGTGTGAGAATTGAAGAAGTATTACACAGAGTCAAGGAGGAGAGGAATATCCTACATACAATAAAAAGAAGAAAGGCTAACTGGATTGGTCACATGTTGCGTAGAAACAGTCTTCTAAAACACGTGATTGAAGGAAAGTTAGAAGGAAGGATAGAAATGACGGGAAAACGAGGGAGAAGACGTAAGCAGCTACTGGATGACCTTAAGGAAAAGAGAAGATATTGGAAATTGAAAGAGGAAGCACTAGATCGCACCCTAGGGAGAACTCGCTTTGGAAGAGGCTACAGACCTGTCGTAAGACAGACTACAGAATGAATGACACCATGTTAAGCACGTTTCTGTATTGTCGCCATCTACTGCCCTTCTGCAGTAACACCATATGCCTGTTTCAAACACTGACTTAGAATAAAACAATTCAACATTTCTTCCTTCTTTGCGTGTGTTTGTTACACATCAATTTATATAACTGGCGCATATAATATAGGAAACACGCATAGAATTATGATACAACATTGAAACCTGCCGCTAAATACCATATTACTTTATTACATGATCTTTCACCTTTGTAAATCATCATCTGCCAACTTAAAATTTCAAAACTGTAATTTCAATCCTTTCCTATAAAAAGTCACGCTTTATGGATCTATTCGAAGTGCGACATCTAATTTTCTTAGCAAATCTGGAATCGGATATGTATGTTAGCAGAAGGACATTCATTATGCAAATGACGCATACACATAGTGCATGTGTGCAGCTGAATACTTTACTTTAAGAAATTATGTCCCAAATCATGCTGCCGCAATGCCCTTTTAATTTTAAGAATCTGCACGGAGCCACATACCAATAAAACGCAGAGATATTAACAATAAAGTGACACGGGATACTTTAATGTTAATCTAAAATGAAGCGAGAATATGAACACATACATGGAAGGAAAACGTAGATATTTTTTTATTTTTTAATATTATCCAAGAAATGCAATTAATTGTAACGGGTTCATTAAGTGCATTTGTTTGATAATATTAAAAAATTCGAATCATAATGTACGGTATGTAAACTATGCAAGTAACTAAAATTATTTCCGAATACAAAGCCAACACCTGCACAGCAAAATATGTATAACTGCATATTACGCACATGGAATTATAACTACAGATACACTGTTTTTTGTACAACCATAGCAGCGAAATCATTAGGATATATGGTAGCTTTATAATGTAATTGTAACATACTCATTAGGTTTTAAATATGTTGGTATACACTCCCTAATGACGGCGTACGAACGCCGAAACATGTAGGAGTAAATAGAGCACATTTATGTGATACATCCTGTGTTGTGAAGGTGTTGACTTTGTAAATGGAAGTGTATCCTATTGCACGGAATGAATAACATTGGAATAAAATTATTTCCTAGGGCTGAAGTGATGTTTATTATATTATGTTCGGTTTGAGATCCACAATCACAATCATTTGTTTGGATTCTGTTATTTGAAGCATTAGGCTACAGAGGTTTCATCACTAATTTACTGTCGACGTGTGAATTAATTGTGTCTACAATTAAAGAAACTTTCATATCTCTCTGAAGATACAATGATTTCTGTGAAATCGAAATCAGTCCTTAGTTAAGGTACCCACGAATCCTCCGGGCCCCTTCGCCTAGCCCTTTAGCTCCGCGGAACACAGTTTTGGAACCAGAGAATAAGGTAATCTGAATGTCGTTGAGACCAAATTGCTGATGAACACTTTGGGCTTGAGGTAGACACAGCAGCAAAAGAAATGAGAAAATTAAATATCGTACTGAGCTTCACGGCTGTACTCCCTGTGCAATATTAGGCACACTAGGAAGCAATGCAGGCTGCAAGAACGAGTGTCGGGTAAAAGAAACACATGGAAACTTGTTTTAAGAAAATAAAAGAATTTCCTGATTTTGGAAAATCTTGGCAAAGATAAACAATTGTCTGGAAATTTACTTTAGGAAATAGGATGAGGAGTGAAATGGATTGGGGCACATCAGGACATGATCTAGGGCGTGCTTCTGTGGATAGGATGACGAATCTTCGTGTTCGGTAAGACAAATTTTCATCAATTAATGATTAATGCTGCTTTAAGACTAAGAGTCTAAGATTCGATCAGCTGGTCAAGATATTTATCGCCTTTTACGACAAACAACATTCCATTACCATGTTGGACGAGCATCCCACTGAACCCTACCGGAACTGAGTAAATCAAGTCAATATGCTCTTAGCCCATTTTATAAGTTAGGATGCGTTGTACATCATTCTCCGATTTGCATATGCCTCCCACTCGATGATTAACTTTCGTGTTTTAAGACTACAATTCTCTGACGTATGCATATTAATATTTAGTTGTGTGTTTTCTTTATAAGACATGTTACTGCTTCGTCGTTGATACCTTGAGATGTACTGAGAGACATTAGTAACCTCTGCAATATGATTCTCTCTGAGAATTCGACAGGCAATACGAGGTATGAAAATTAAGTATGGACAGTCATGTTTTCAGATGCCACAGAAAACAGTGGTGTGTTTGCGCTTGTTGGATCGCTGGTTGCATAATTCAGAATTCTTGTATGAACCAGTCGTCAAGGTTCAACTTGTAATTTCGTTGGAATCCTTATTTTACTGGGGAGTTTTATTTGCTTATCAAAATCACAGGGAAGTAAATTTGTTCTAACATTTCAGAAACACTGTTGGAAGAATCAGAATACCTAAAACTAAAATGGCGAAACTTGAGTTTTCCTGTACGACGCAAAAACAAAACTTCAAATCTCAAATAGAAGAGCAAATGTTAAATGAAGAGCCGAAACTTAATAATTTGCCTATTTGAGATGACATGAGTTATTCAGATGGACCTGTTAATTCTTCGCACAACGTAACGCTCACACTAAGCCAAGCATTCTACCTCAACGACTGCAATATTTACGGAAACACATTCATCCAGACAGCCAATATCGTCACCCTCGCAAGTAAATTTTGCGACATGACTACGCACCTTCCCAGTCACTACAGAGTAAAACGAGTTTTGGCGAGGAACAAGCAATGTCCCATCAATCACTGCATTGGTCTGGCGTAATACGGGCAAATTTACGTTCCCTAAAATAAACACTTTGAATAACTTAAACACGTTGTTTAAATTACCTCTAGAAATGTTTTAGTCAAAGTCAGAAAATTTATTACGCTTGTGTAGATCCAGGAAGCGGGCAATCTCATGGAGACGACATTTACTAAAACGTAGTGGCAATACATACATGTTTTCCTTTGCAAAGTAATTTCCGCTCTATGACATCGCCTTCTGTAGACAAACCAGCATTATTATCAGCACCACAAAGTCTGTCATTTGTTAGTATTAAAGCTCTCTCTCCCCCGGTCCAGGCAGGACGATATCAAAATTAGTTTTTATCTTTGAAATATTGTGCAACAATGAATGTGAGTTTTGTTACGTTGCCCCGTTAAATCCTTTAGTGAGCCTGGCTATTCCAACTAAGGTCAGAAACTGCATTAAGACAGAATATTAAAATGCGTTATGCAGCACGTTGCACAAAAATACTTCAGAATTCGCAATTCCCAATGATCCTACCATTTCTCGTTTAACGATATATATTCATATTTCCAATTGATGAAAGTTAAGTAAAAAATATTAGATACAAATATTGAATAACGGATATTTCTCTATCGAAGATACCTGGATTATTAAAAACAGAGAAGCCTATCGTTTAATTCGGCAGATAAATACTAGATAAATATTTTTATGTTTTACAGGTCTCTTAGCGACGTAACGAGTTAAGCAACACTATTATACAATTGTATAAATTTTTTACTAAATATTTAATTTAATATTTAAAATTTGGTTTTCCTGTCACAGATATTTGAGGAGTATTTCAATCTGTAAAAAGGGAATGACTCAAACGTAAATTACTTCCATTCCATCGACATTAAGAATATCTCTGCTGTAAGCACACCAACATCTTTAGATCTACTTACAACTAACTAAATGACTCAATAACTAAAGCTTGCAGCCTAGTTCAACTTCTGAAGCCAAGACTAACTCGTAAGCATTCTTACAGAGAAGCAAAAATTATAGAATTTTCCTTACGACCATTAGTTCACTTTTAAAATAAACGTATTCCTTTGAAAGAGGCGGTGGATATAAATCAGCGGGGGTGCTAAATTAGGCTTAAAATTGTTGTGTTATATCGCCTAAAGGTATAAGTTACAATGGATGGGAACTAAGGAGAAATAATTTGAAGAGGAGCAATAGCGATTGTTTGATTGGCGTGGTCTTAATCTAATTCCGCAACATCTAACAAGCTGCATAATTATGAGGCCTGGGGCGAAAACAAGGTGCCTTGTGCACAGTAGCCACTGCTCATTATTCTTTGTCATAAGTGGGGTTCAGCAGGATCCACGCTTGTGAATTTGTGCCCAGCAGGTGTTGCGAGGAGCGTTGGCAAAAAGACATAGTTGATAAACTTCTTGGACAATGAAACAATATTTTAAATGTATATTTTGGAATTAATTATAATAGCATGGACGTCTAAATCGAATGAGGACATAAGAATCGTAGAGTAAATGTATTAGGAGATAAAAAAATCGTTTCCCACATTTAAATAGACCTGGATTATGTTGCTTATTTGGAAATGGAAGAGAAAAGTATACTGGCAAATAGGAAGACTGAACTGTATTAAACTCATAAATAAATAATCGATTCATGCCTAGTTTGTAAAGATTACAATACAATTTTCGACCAAGTAAATAAATAAGCATTTAAGCTACATAGAAAGAGGATGCCCTATAAAGTATACTATTATAAATAATATATACTGTGAAGATTAACTGATTACGTTGAATTTCTAGAAGAGGTCTTACTTTGGGTTGTTGATTTTAAAATGTGAGAAGTTTAACTTAGGCTTAGGCCTGTATGAATAAAAGGAATTTTATGGAACTTAAAGTTTTAGGCATAAAACTTACAATTGTAGATAATGGTGAACTATTAAAATCAGAACCTAATGCGCCGAATTGGTAGGGTTCTAAATTGTAGTGTGCGGAATTGGTAGGGTTCTAAATTGTAGTGTGCGGAATTGGTAGGGTTCTAAATTGTAGTGTGCGGAATTGGTAGGGTTCTAAATTGTAAAATAAAAGTAATTAAGACACAGTCCTAAAGTACATTTTAATACGAGATTTTTAAAAATTTCATACAAAAATGTTATGTGGGTAAGGCGGGCCTACCCCTCTATAGCCCTATAACACACATATAAGAAGTAATAAACTGGTACAGAAACCTTATCACAACTTAGGTTTTGCCAAAATAATGGCATTGTAGGACACAATTAAACATGTCCAAACTTTCATCGCAACTGCTTTTTTTCAATACATTTATTCTAACAATCCACAAGTTTCCTAAATGAAACAGAATAAAACATTGTCTTTTGGAACCTAAGCCAATCTGACAGTGCTTTTTTTATCGTAACTAATTCTCATTTCAGCTCAACTTGTATTCTGATACTTTGGTTGTTTCTGATACGACCTTCGTTCTCTTCATGAACGTCAATAGACGACACGATGGATGGATAACAGGACGCCTATCATCAACACAACACTTTCACCCTTCTGTGAAGTTATTTACACATTCTTCTGCCGTATATCCAGAGTTATTTATATTCTTCTGAAACATTTATGATTTCCCAAACTGAATATAAATCACAGGTCATTGCTATTTTGAATGCAATCGTATCAATGAAGCAGCCATTTTAAAAGTGTCACAGTACTATCAGTACCAAAGAGAAAACAAAAGACAACTACGTGCAAATCTGATAGGTTTGTATTTTGTACGTTATCTACACCACATCATCTCAGTGCTTCCAACGTAAATTCGGAAGTAAATTTCCATAGCCTTTACTTCATAAATTCATTTTATACGTTTTAATAATATTATTTGAATTATTAAAAATAATTTAACATAGGAACATATTTATGGTTCTCAAAAGTTTACTGATACATGAACATCGTAAGAATTATGCAGGCTACGGAAGAAATTAGCACCTGTCGGACCCAATGCTTACTCCAAATCCCCATTTTCCATTTGCCAGTATAAATTTTAAAAAGCTAAATAATTTAATGTACTAACAGAAGTTCCTTATTGCGATGTACGTTTGCCGCCCACTTAAAAGGCCAATTAAAAGTGTAGTAGAAAATTATTACTTTACTCCTGTTTTATGTGGATGATAAATTTGGTGCCTCTCATCATGGAAGAAAGCTGGGCTAGGCGTTCACAGAAATAGTAGAGGATACAGACGAACTTTCTCTACCCAGTTTGGTTCGATCACAGACATATTACTTCTGCACAGAGAGACAGCTCAGATTATAAATACGGGCACTGCCGCTCAGCTTCCTATCCACCTGCGAGAAGTGAGGCGGCAACCGTTCTTAAAAAACAAGAATGGTAATCCAGATGTTTTTCCAAATTTTCTGAGGGTTTGGTACCCAACGTTGTGAATCTGGGGTGATAAGTAGCTCACGTTTGACCAACATTCAGAACCAATTTTGAGAGGTTGAATAAATAATATAATTTCCCACCTATTCTGAAAGTTCGTTCTGTGCTAAGAAAAAATTGCTGCCTATAAAAGATAGTTTCAAACCCAGGTTTCGATAAGCTGACCAAAAAAAAGCTATTATTACAAATTAAGTAAACTTATTTCTTGTACAAATTAGAAATTCCTAGAACAATTCCACTTCCACAAGATTTTTGCAAAATTGAGTTCTTTCCATAGTTCCGGAAAACCAATAAAATTTGTTCATATGCTTGTAAAAATTGCAGTGAGTTTTGTCTTATCAGAAACTGAGATAATTATTTGCAGACTCCTTCAAAGGAAAGGCATGTGTCATCAATTGCTTTACATAATCAGTGAATATTTGTTTAAAATTATTTACAAAAACGGAACATAAAAAATAACACATCGTGTTTATAACATCTATATTCACGTCAGTATCCAAGTGACTATATCCGAGTGCTAATGAGTAATGAAAGAATGATGAACTCATAAATACGATTCAGAAAACTCAAGACGAATTGCATTGTACTTCAGAGGCGGTGGCGTAAGCGGTGGCACATTTGGTTGAGGCACTGCGCTACAAGCCGGAAGGTCACGGGTTCGATTTCCGATGGGAAGGGCCCTGGGGTTGACTCAGTCTCTAACAGAAATGAGTAGCAGGGCATATATCCTGGAGGCTATAGGCGGCCGGTGCGTAGGGCTGACAACATTGCCACCTTCAAGTGCCAATCGTCTGCAAATCCTGGGAGCCTCAAACTCCTGGAGCCCTAAGGTCCTGTCCAGGCCTGTACAGGGATTGCTTTACCTTCAGATACAGTAGCAGCCGGAAAAATGTCTGAAGTATATCTGTGCAAACTGAACAACAAGTTACCAGTACTGATACATGATACTGCAATTTGTGTACGTGACCGTATCTATTTAAGTAACACATCAAAACTTGCACGAAAGCATCCACATAGCCCCAAGAATTAGGCCTATATTTACCACGGACAGATCAGCAGATGCAAAATAAGGAGACGTAAAGAAACGCTCGGTTGCGCTTTCAGTACCTACTAAAGTGTTACGTACGTCTGTCTCCACTACTTCATAGAAACATATTTTTTATCGATAGTTACTACGACTTGGAACTTGCACCCGTAACTATAGAAATGATTTGCTACACGGGATAAGAGTAACGACAGTATATCAACTCTTAGGCTCTCACAGCGTGGACACCTAACAGTTTGTAGATAATGAAAATTACATAATACAGACAGCAACAATTTTGGAAGTTACATAATAAACTTTTCCTCAATCGTAAAAATTAACGTCAAATTCGTTATATTAATACCTATATACATTTATCTGTTTATATTTATGTATATGTATGAATATGGCCTACCATAGAACACATCGAAATCCGTTTAATACTAAGAAAACCGAAATATTTACCTTATTTTCTCAAGATATTCTAAAATCATTTTGGATATAAATACTCCTATTAAAACAGAGGCGTGAATTTCAATAATTTGTAATTAATAGTTTTTTGTTGTGTTTTCGGAACAGTAAGTCTTGATTTGTGACGATAAACAAATGAAAGTCCTGGAAGAATTATTATAACTATAGCCTAATGACCTAGCATTACTTATTAATGCGCAAGGACGGAATAGTCACGCTGAAGAAATGAGGGGAGGATTCTTTTTTGCATTTATTCGCCAGAATTATCCCATAAGGAGAGCCATTTTACAAGCACTATTGTGATAATAAAGCAGACCAGTTTCCATCTAATCCAGTCTCAAAATTAACTTACTTCACATTCTCAGCTGCAATGAAAATTACGTGTATGTTGAAATCATGACTATCTTTTCGTGATCTTGTTTGTACAAAGATCTACAGCTTTTAGGTTCACTGGACCCTCTTACACCGCCCTCGCCGTGCAACTTCGCTAACAACGTAATGAGCAAGCAACATAAGATATGCTTCAAATACAGTGTGCTCAACGAGCGAAAGTCACCAATGCAGGTGTCTTTCAGAAGGGCATGTCTAGGCCTGCAACGTACCCAGGCTCGAATCGAAATAGGAGGGGGCATTATATATCCTCACATTTTTCCTTGAGACTTCAGATCCTCATTACTTTATTCTGAAATGTGACGCCGTTAATTCTAGTAGAAATTTACAGACGTTTCGGAGGAACGTCTGTAAATTTCTACCAGATTAGACGGTGTCACATGCAAAAACAATAATATTCATCGCTTTTTGATTATTTGTATTTTATTTAACGACATCATAAGTCAGACTATTATATACAAATCCCTTGGTGCGGTAGTCCAGGCACGATATCAAAAATAACTAGCAACAACATCCAACGTTTTATTATTTGTTAGACTAAGTGCCTATTGAACTGATGCCCCTAATGGTTCCTACTTCCACCCCTTCATCCACTGGGTGATAGATGAATCAATGTGGAATATTGGTGAAATGATCAATGGCAAGGGAATACCGAAGTACCCGGGAAAAGACTGTCCCTGTGCCACTTTTTCCACAACAAATCCCAGATGGACCACCTCGAAAGCGAAATCGGGCGTCCGCGGTGTGAATCCGGTGGCTAACCACCCGAGGTATGGCACGGCCATAATAAACATAGCAACTGCAGTAGCCAGACTGAAAAATGTTAGAACTTGTACAGTACGTGCTGCTGTTAACGTCTTCATCAAAACTGTCTGCGAAAATCACTAATGTAAACCGCATGCTTCAATTATTGTTAAATTTATTCTTGTGGATCCTGGGTGGGGGTTTGGCTGCACTGCCTACACTTGGGTAAAAATCCTTCAAGAATGATACAATAAGGATCGAAATATCGACAGTACAGCCAACCTCTACACAGTATCGCCGAAAAATAAAACTTTCGTTATTATCAACAGCCTCTGACATGTTTGTTTATTTGTTTTTAACGACTCTGACAGTATCTCAGGCTCTACATCGTCGATGGAATTATTATTATTGTGATTATTATTATTATTAATGTTGATTTATTTTTATCGTTATTAGTCACTAGACTGGTGGCACAGCACTATAATGAACTACGTACTTACTGAATTGAGCTAAATAGAATGGAACTGAACTGAATTATTGCTAGAGTAACTAACAACAGAAGCTACAAGTTAAAGGTCACCCTACAACAGGCCATAAAGGCCCAGTGGGGGAGTAGAGGTATAGTTCTACTCTTTCTTTAACCTTTGCGCTACATGGGGCGGGTGGTCAATGTCACGTCTCAGCCACTTTACCCCCTGGAAAAAGATCCAGTACCCAGGGCAGGTCTGGACGGGTGCGGATAATCTCGCCCCCACCGGGTTTCGATCCCCGGACCATCCAGCCCGTAGCGAGTCGTTATACCGACTAAGCTATCCCGGCCCACAACAACATAAGCTATACAGATTAGTGATGTAATGTACAGAACTTACAAACCAATTTCACATACTACATACTGATCACAGTCAAACTCACAGCGCAGTGAAAGTCTCTTTACTAACTCGTTGGACTACACCTCCAAACAACATAATAGGCAGAGTTGTGTATGTTGAATTTAGATAGACCTACATGAGGCAGAAAGCCCATTCCGAAGGCACGCTAACATTCAGAATTTACCTGCAGAAGTTGACAGAAATTCCAGAGAATTGTCCCGCGGGACTGAACATCGAATCCATGAACTTCCGGATGTGACGCCAGAGAAGTGCCCATTTGACACCGAAGTTTCGACATACAGCGATTAGTTTTACGTGATTTCTCTATGTTGACCTTCGTTCAAAGTAACAGGTGTCGCTAGGTGTTAAGTTTCCCTTACGTTCCCTCTCTTTCTACGAAGACACTGCACATGTGCTACAATACGTCACGGATTGTAACTTCATTCCACGTGTTCATTATACACTAAACAACGTCTGCAGTTGGCACAAAGTGTGACGCGAATGACGTAAATACAGGCCGGCCATCCTAAAACGAACATCACTTTAAAGACTTATGCCAAAGCACGAACTTGTCGAAACACAGATATTTGCGTTTCAATATATGTAGAATATTGGTAACGACCAGATACATCCAAATATCAAACCCTTCTTCAGAAGACAGCAGTCCATCTGCTAATAAAAATATTATCCGAATTCTTGAAGCCTGAAAATGAAGGCAACAAAGTCGCCCGAAACATCGTTAACTACCAATCGACATGGTGTCATATCCCGGTAGGCTTGAACCTTCATAAACACGCCTGTGACAACCTTAAACCTCGCAAAATATTCCTCGTATTTTATGTGACCCCAAGGTTAAGGTATTCACAAGGTCTCTCCACTAGTCCCTATCCTGAGCCAGATAAATCCAAGCCACAGTTTTCCACTATATTTAAGATACAATTTAATACTATCCTCCCATCAATGTCTAGTTCTTCCAGGTGCTTTCTTCCTTTCACGTTTTTCGACCAAATGTTTGCAGTCGTTTCTCATCATGCCAAACATCGCAGTCTACACTCTTGCACACGCTGTATCATGTTCAAGTGATCATCTTTCTGTGACTCAAAATATATTCCCAAACAAAATTATTGTAGGAGAAAAAACTTAACCTTTAAAGGCACGGATAAAGACATAATAGCACGAGATTTTCAGTTCACATATTTCCCACTATGTGGCGTTACAAGTTTGTTCTTTATAATACCACCGTCATTTGATTATTATTATAAATTCCCTTCAGAGCAGAGGGTAATTTTGTAGTTATAGACCACGCCTTCATTCTTCCAAAAGCATTTTGCCCTGCCATTATAGATTATACATCAATATACAGTATCCCTACGTACTATAATATATGCTGTTACGTTAGGAAATTCAAAATAATGACTCTATTATCAACGCCAAAGCCTCAGTGCGCATGTACAAACAACAGAGGCTTACCGTTAGCAAGCAGCAAGTATCGTTTATTGTAACCGAATTTTAGTATATGCACGTTTCCCACATTTAAAGGCAAATAAGCAATCAATAAGTGATTGTCTTCTTGGATTTTACGCCGTTAAGTAAGTTGACACCGACGTTTCGGAAGAACAAGCTACCTCCAGCTTCATTCTGAAGGAATTACTAATTGTTAGGTGCTGAAGTGATTAGAAGGAGGCGGTGGTTATATTGTAAATATCGTGGCCTATCTGAACCACGGAGGGGGTTGAGGGAAAAATGACCATACGCATGTGACGTCATATTCTATGTAATCACATTTATCATCGTTTTGGTGCATTGAATAGGGCCGTCGTTTACTGTAGTTTTATCACCTTTTCCTTTTCACATTTCATACTGGCCCGGACCGGCAGTCACTGCCCCGAAAACAACAGCTGAATCAAGTCCAAGTTCTCACGCCCTATTTCTTTAAGAACTATTTTCACAGTTGGCTTGAGGCCTATCTGCGCCTACGCCTTCCAAGTGGTTCCTTCCCTACACGTTTTATAACTAACGTTATGTAACAAATTTCCGTTTTTGCAATGAGCATTGCAGCACCCACCTACTAATAGCCTTCCTTCTACGTCTCGTTTCAGTATTAGGCATAAGCTTAGCGATGATCATATGTCACTTGCCGTAGCTTTAAAGAAACTCTGCATTTTGTCAATCAGTTGCGTTGCTTATGATTCTCACAATAAACACCGATTAAATGCCTAACAGCATTAAGAGATTGATCTTGTTGGTGAAGAAACGCTGTGTTTTCTGTTAGGTAGGAACCGACCTTTTCTCTATAACTGAGATGAATTTCGCTCTTCGAATAGTTAAAGATACGATCAGATTTTCATTGCGTAAATCTTTAGGGCCAATTTAGGCTTATGCGTTACTTAATGGCAGGGTCATTAGCTCAGAATAAGTGTCGAATGCAAGCATATTAATGAATAATGATCTGGGACCGGCCCGCTCAACGTGTTGCTCGCTACACAGTGTTACGTTGCCCGCTCAACGTGTTGCTCGCTACACAGTGTTACGTTGCCCGCTCAACGTGTTGCTCGCTACACAGGGTTACGTTGCCCGCTCAACGTGTTGCTCGCTACACAGGGTTACGTTGCCCGCTCAACGTGTTGCTCGCTACACAGTGTTACGTTGCCCGCTCAACGTGTTGCTCGCTACACAGTGTTACGTTGCCCGCTCAACGTATTGCTCGCTACACAGTGTTACGTTGCCCGCTCAACGTATTGCTCGCTACACAGTGTTACGTTGCCCGCTCAACGTGTTGCTCGCTACACAGTGTTACGTTGCCCGCTCAACGTGTTGTTTCGCTACAGTGTTAGGTTGCCCGCTCAACGTGTTGCTCGCTACACAGTGTTACGTTGCCCGCTCAACGTGTTGCTCGCTACACAGTGTTACGTTGCCCGCTCAACGTGTTGCTCGTTACACAGTGTTACGTTGCCCGCGAAGACATTTGCAATGAGAAAAAGCTCCTTCATATTTTCCCTGGCAAAGATGATATAGAACGCCGAAGAAATTCTGAAAACTTTACAGATGTTTATTTATGGAGACATGCATTACACTACTAACTCATTTTCTAAAAATGTGCTAAACAAAGCGACAGTCTAGCATAGATTATGGATTAAATTTGTTATAAATTTTACGATTATTATCCGTGTATATTTATGCACATACTGTGCAGAAAAATACATAGGTACAGTACATAGTATACAGTATACAGTATACATAGTATTTCTGGGGAAACCAGATGAAAGAAGAAAAGCAGGAAGACCAAAATTAAGGTGGTTGGGCTGTACTGGAAAGATCTGAAATAGATGGGTGTCATAAGATGGAGAATTAATTTGATCTGGAAATACCTAAACTTCATTATGCTTGATAAGCCATCGTCATTGATGATATTTTTAACAAGTCCATTTTATTACTAACTAAAACATAATATATTAACATACCATATACGACCTAAAACCGAAACTCCAATTTTGAGAATCTATTATGCATAAAATTTTCACAACTTTCTCTCTATATATATGCAGTACAATTGTAAAGAGACTGAAGATGGCTTCACATGAGCCGAAACGCGTAGCTGCGAATTCTTAACAACACATAATTTTGTTTGACTGCTATTTATTAGTAATTTTGAGTCTAAAACGTAACGGCATGAACCACAGATACTAATTATTATTATTTCCCAATCGAAAACAATGAAGGACCTCAGACGAAGAACAGAAAATCATAAACTTACGCCAATCACTTCGTAAGAAATAAATTTCAAATGGATCGTAAAAGTTATCTGAACTGAGAACAGAAACATTCGGACAGGTTAAAATAAACGCCAGACAAAATAACAAAAAATGTCGGCCTCCTATACCAGGCCCGGATGTTTCCTTGTTCTTTACAATTAACTTCCCGATACGGGTAAATAATGCAAGTCTGTTATTTTCCCCGATATTGCTGCATCACCACCATCCACCATGTAATTTGTACTTAATACTATCATAAGTCCGTTGCTGTGGAATTATCACCTTTACAGACTATTATTTAAATAAAAGTGTGTTCTGTCATGACCTGAAATCATTACTGGGGATGTTACCACAGCAGACACAGGACGATTAAGAGAACGTCACTCATTTTGAAGAAGATTACCATCTGCCAGAGGAAATAAGTGTTATAATGAAGACTTTCCACATCTATGAGTAAACTTGGTAATCAAACTCCATGTTAAGGGGAGAGTTTTCGGAATGAAAATTTTTTCTCTCAGACAAAAATCGTCCGAAATTTAGTAGGATTTCCCAGTAGCACGCACTTTCCACGGCTATGAGTAAATTTGGCAATAAAACTTCTATATTAATATTTTTCCTTATCATACATGCCAGTTTCGAAAAGTTAAAAAATTAGCATCATTTCACAGCAGTGGTCCGAGAATGTTATAAAAAACAAAATCCACATTCACCACACTGCAGGTGAATTTGATATAAAAAACCCGGGCCTTTAAATAATAGGCCTACTTTCCCTGAACTAGTTCACATCCTTAATTCGTGCCTCCTGTTCTAATGAAATCTGTTCTACTACAGGACTACTATGGAATAAAGTCGTGCGTGACAGTGAAGTGTGTTTAGTGTAGTGGATTAACACGTGTCAGGGTATAAGAGTGATGATGGAAATTCACGGTCAAGTGGGTAGCATCTCTGCTATGTATTCGGAATACTCAAGTTCAAACTGGTGTACGCGATTGCGCAGTTGGTTGAGGCACTGCGCTACAAGACAGAATGTCGTGGGTTTGATGCCCGGTGGTGTCATTGAGACTTTTCATTGTCTATATCTTTCCGGCCGCACTATGGCCTTCATTTGCCAATTGACGCTCAACAGTGTGAGCTGTTGACAGTATTTTAAAACAAATCGTAACTATTTACAGGAACTAATCTTCTTCCAACGCGCGGTTTAAGGCGTGGGTCTACGGCCGCTCGCTTGCTGGGATTGTGGGTTCGAATCCCGCCGGGGGCATGGATGTCTGTCTCTTGTGAGTGTTGTGTGTTGTCAGGCAGAGGTCTCTGCGACGGGCTGATCCCTCGTCCAGAGGAGTCCTACCGAATGTGGTGTCTAAAATGTGTTTGTGAAGCCTCGAAATATGAGGCGGCCTAAGCCCCCAAGGGGCTGTAAAGCCATTGAAAAAAAAAATCTGCTTACAAACATGCTACTTACGAACTTCCAGAGATAAGAACAAACCTGCCCTTGAGTCCAGCTGCCTACTATACAACTTTTAAAGCCGTCCCTCACCCCCTAAAGCCATAATGTAACAGTATGTGGTTTGATACAGCCTACTGTCCTGTACTGCAAGTTATGGGCCTATTACTCTCGAGGCTCACTGTTCATCATTTTCCATATTCACAACTTGTTTGGCTTCACCTGGATGAAAATAGACTTACGCACAAATCAACTTACCAGCAGACCTCTGGAACCTTAACTCGTTTGTAAACAGAGTGACGCCTGCATAAAAGGTGTATCTAAAATGCTTGGAAAATCTTCAGGATTTAGTTCTCCATACCAAAATAAGGAAAGATTCATATCAATATATGTCCTAGTTTTCAAGGTATATCCCCCACGTTCATTCATTTAGATTTTTATCTGTGCGGACAATTAAAATCCCTGTTGTATTCAGCTTCAATTGCAAATGACGAGAAATTTCACCAAAGCATTTTGTGCCTGTATAAACATTTGCAACCGCCCCCAGAACTTTGGAAGGGTGCGACAGTCCATGATGAGACGTGTCCGTGCGTGCATTTAAACCGGCGGAAGACATTTTGAGCATTCATTTGTTGTGAACTGTAACTTGATAGACAGTAAGAACTCAAGTCATTAAATTTGGAACATGTATTGTAAATGTATTGTGTCAGTTGTAAATAAGGTTTTACATGGTTAAGGTACTGTTAAGGTGTTCACTGTTAAATGTCGTCTTATATTTAAAGTGAAAAACCACTCATTTCAGGACATATGTTCATACGAAATTTTTTGTCTGTTTTTATGTGAAGAATTCAGCTTTGAAGTATTTCCAAGCATTTTAGCTACACCCTTATATACAACGTATATATAATATATGTATATATATATATATATAGTATTGTATACGTATATATACACGCATACCGAATAAGTCTGATCTTATTCTTGAAACCAGTCTAATGTCCCACCTCACGAATCACAACGCAGACAAATGGGCACATCAATATAGAATTCTCACTGACAAAAAAAAAACGTTCGAACCGCAGGTAGCTGTTGGTAGCCCTAACGCACGGTACTTACTCGGTGCGCCTTTGCAGATGGCATCATGAGGAAAGAGTTCATAAGTTGTCATTACCATTAGGAAGGACGAATTAAAAAAAAGGACTAAGAATATATTGGATTTTTTATACTTATGTATTTACTTGTGGTTAATTTAAGATAGTATCAGTAACTTAGGCTGCATAAGACATCAAATTGTAGAGAGAAAGCTTAATGGGTTACGATTTGAAAGGTTTGAAAAAAAGCGGTCATATGGCTTACTTTAACATACTGTCAAGAGACTCATTGGTGAAACGGAGAAAACCCCCAAAACTTGTCGGTATAGTCTGCGGACAGCAACGATGCACATGCCTCTCGTCCGTTACCTGTACTTAGGCTTGTTACGAGTACAAGCATATCGGGAATGCCACTAAGACGTCGTTCCGCTCTGCAGACGGAAATACTAAAAATCTTCGAAAACTCGGCAATGCAACATAGACCTACGAGATACTGTCACTCAAAAATAAGATTCACCACCAACAAGATGACAAAAATTATAAAGTTTCTGATTTATATTCGGGAAAGGTCGGGTTCGAATCTCGGACGGGACACCGATTATCCCGCCTGAGATTCTACTTCGGTTTACTCATTCCACCCAGACAAATGCTGGGATACTAACTTATTGTAGGCCACGACCACCTCCTTCCATACCATTTCCAACTCGCTATTATCTAATCATTCGACTACCTGACTTAATGGCAGCACTCTTGAATCAGGGATACATAAATTTTCCAAAACATAGCAGCCACCTCCAAATTCTAGGCACCTTTGCCGTAAATAACGCACAAATAAAAAATAAAATGTTGTCCCTGTCCACGCCCTGAAGGCATAGAAGTGGAGTAGAGGTACAGCTCCACTCATACTAAACTTTCAGCATTTGATGGGATGAGTGTTAAACTTGAGGATCCGCCTACCTACAACCGGGGAAGAACTCCGGTACGCACTGAGTAGGAGGTCTGGACGTTTTGGAGAAGACAAAACCTCTTACCCCTGTCGGACTTCAAACCCCGGACTGTCTAGCTCGTAGCCTATTCGCCATACCGACTACGCTATCTAGATCCCAACCACACACAAACAAAATAAAATAAATCACACAGCATTCAACTTAATATCCAAAATAGTCTAGATAAATCGAGGGCCTATGATTTTAATTCATGATATTAATGTTGTGCACCCCTGTGCCTTATTTTTGCGGTCCTTGGTTTGGGAATCACAGCTGGTATGCGGCAGCTGGTTCTTTTACCATATCATAACCCCTTGTAACCTGTGACCAACGGAAGTGAGGTCATTTAAGAGAAATGGAAACAAGTGCTAATGGACGAAGTGAATGTCAGAAGAAAAAATAACATTAAGAGTCGAACAGTTATTATAAATTTAGTTATTAGTTAGGCTGTGGTGATAATGGTCTTAACCCCGGGATCATGTCATCAGACTCTCATCCGGTAGCAGTATTTGTTTCTTCTGATGCTGGGAGGAACTGCAAGCTGCTGCTTGGTCATCGAGCACACTGATTTAATAACAAAACATGTATTCATTGTATAAACATCGCACTGTACTAAAGAACAGCTTAGTGAAAACGCGTACCCACAGAAGAACACTTGAAACGCCGTGTAGTTTCGTAGATCTTTTTACCAGATTACACGGCGTCATGCTACAGAAGTCAGCACTCTTCACATTTACAGCCGGGAGTTCCTCAAATTTCAATTAGGTTAGTACTTAATATAGTACCACAGAACCTGATAAAATCTCAACAGGAATTATTGAAAACAAACTCTTCACTAATACCTAACCTAAACAACTTTGAGTACCTGAAAAGGTGGGTAATGTTTTGAGTAGCTAAGCGACTATTAGCACTACAAGTTGGACTCTGTTCCATAGAGTTACATAGTTTGCTGGTCAAAAATTTATACAAAAATAAAGTTTTTAAAAAATATTCTCTTCTGATATGTGAGGCCTGCATACTGGTAGAATTTTACTGACGTTTCGGAGGAGAGTGTTTCCTCCATATCCTATCCTGACGATGGAGAGAGCAGGTTCCCCAAAAGTTGGTAAATTTCTGCCAGATAATACGGTGTCACATCAGAGAAGACGGTACACTTCAATCATCACCGTGATAAATCCAAATCTGACTAATATTTTAAAGTTTCACAAATAATACCAAAAGGCATCAAGATTATCTGGCTGAGATCCAATGACCTTTCCGCACAGGAGTCAATACAGATGAAGTAGAATTGGATTCCAGAGGGCCGAAAGCCATATTATCCGTGACGTAAGGGTGGGGTTGGAACGGGTCATCCATCATCCTGTTATCAGGGACAGGCGAGCCCATTTTGATTGAAAGACATTGAATTAGTAAAGCTGTCGGAGACCGGAAATTACACTGCAGCCAGCACACACCCAAAAACTGAATTGGAATATAGACTCAGCCCCTGAAAACATACTGCCTGCACGACTGCTTAGAGAGTGAGCTGGATATAATGGTTTTGAAAGCCTCTGGATCGAGTCCTGGAAACATATGGCATTCAATGAGATTCATAGCGGCCTTCTTCACTATAAACATACATGAATTTTATGAAGTAGGACTTTAATTAAGAAGCTAATATTCTCACGGATCCACCAGTTTTCCCTATCCTGTACCAGATGCATCCAGTCAGCAGCCTCACACGCTATGACTTTGTAGTTATTTTTAATATTATCATCTGATCTACGCCTAGATCTTCCACCTGAACTGCTTTCGTCAGACAGGTCTACTTGCATCAAGTTACGTACTTATTTCTTACTTCTCACAAGACGACAAATGTCCATCTTATCTGCACTTTTTAATTTTATTATTCTAATGAGCATAAATAATATTTGGTAAATACTACAGTTTATAAAGCAATGTCCTGCAGGGACGTATCAGAACGACTTATAAACACTGGTATCAAAATATTCTCTTCAGCAGCCTGTACTCAGACCCTCAGTCTAAAACCTTAACAAGTAGCATGTCTATATAGAACAACAGACAAATTTATGCTTCTGCACGTAATGATGTTCATGCTTTTAGAGAGCAGGTGATAAGACAAAACTTTGTAAACCGAAAGGTAGAAAACTTCACACTAAATTAGTCTTCTCTTAATATTTTCATAAACAAGACTTTGTATTTATCAGAGTTGTGTTTCGATCCCATGCCAATCTCTGTAGGATTTGTGGTGATCAAAGTGGCACTTTGATATAACTTTCTTCCAGTGTTTCGATTTTAACCTGTCAATATCATTCCACCAACGCTATATAAACTTAAGAATTCAAAGCGTTGTTAAATAACACAATTAAAAATAGTATCAAAGTAAGAACAGAAATACAGCAGTCAGTTATGAATAAATTACGCTGTAGAACAGTCAGGAAGATGTTTAGTTATTTTATGACACTACATTAACTTGTGACGGAAAGCATCCTGTAACGTGATATGGAAATAAAAACATGAATTATTATCACGAAGGTAGGTATGAGAAAGCTGCGTGAAAACCAGGAGATACTCCTGAAAGAGAGAGTACTCCCGACAGGCATTGGTAACACTTGAACAATGAGATAAAGACACTTCACCGCTTGAGCGACAAAACGAGTGTACTGACACCAGGTGCAAGAGAATCTGAACGTATTAGATTTGCTTAAATGTTCATAGCTTTTTGCCCATAGTCACCGGAGTGCCGGACAAATCACAATACGTGCTCCAAAGACAGGTAAGAAGTTATTCGAAAATATGGTAAATTTCAAATATTTTAAAGAAGGACAACAACTCTAATTCAGGTCGCTGATTTCTTGGTTTCTGGACTTCTTAACACCGTCTGCTGTTACAAAAACAACACAATATTTCGGAAACTGGAAACGTTTTCAGTCTTCAGTTCTATGGGTCTGGAGGCTGGTAGTTAGCTCGGTCCGATAGGAAAAGCTACCAATATTCTCAGCCTGGGAGATTTGAGAAGTTTGGTGTTCTGCGATGTCACGCCATGCAGCACGCAACTTAATATGTTCCGACGTCTCAATGGAATGCAACGCCTTCTTCTTCAAGGTTTGGTACGTACCAGAAAAATTACAAAAAGTGGGAGGCAGGTGGCAACACGGTGCGTATTAAATTAATTTCTGCACGGCGTAATAACCTAGAAGACCAAAATCATATTCTAATTCTCCTTCTGTAGGACCCCCCCCCTCCTCTTCACCTGTACAGGGACAAAGATCCAGTTTCCGGTGTATGGTTCCTGTACTACCAAAGGATGTACGAAATCCAAAAAACAAGCACGCTAAGACGCAGTACTAAATCATCGTCAAAACCCAAAATTGGGGCACTAACGAAGTTAAGAGTCTAGGATATTTACGGGATGTTCACTGCTGTACACTTCAGAGTCATTCATTTTCCTGCTTTTGGGATTATATATATATATATATATATATATATATACCACACATCATATCGGGACAAAGAAGTAAGTGGTGCTAGGGGCACTAGGCCAAAAGGTATTTAAACATTTCGTTATGAAACAATTAGGATATTACAAATTCAATAACTGAGATAAGATGAATGACAGCAGGGATCTGGTGGCTTTCAACTGTCTAACAGGAAGCCCACAATAACATTTATGACAACAATACATTAAAGTCATCGGGCAGAAATACAGACAAAAAATACGCCCTGAACTTGCTTAAAGAATGTCTTTACAAGAACGATAAAATAATTTTTCCTTATCGTATGCCTATGAAAATAAAGAAGCAACATAATTAGACTCATTTCATTTCAACTCTGAACTCTTTCCCCTAAATCACCCCATCAGTGGTTTCTTTCAAATAGAACAGTGACAAAGTGTACGATCCTCGAGGAACGAAAAATATGGTATTTAGTCGATATTTCATTATGACTTGTTCAGATAAGAAGAAACAAGGAAAACAAAATACTTTTACAGAAATTAAAACTTTGTAACTCAAATTTAGAGACTCAGTAATGGATGATCATCTCATCATTAACGTAGTCTAAAAGAGCTAATTAAAAGACACATAGTGTTGCGAGATTTGGGATTTTGACAGCTGCGGTTTTTGTATGCATGTCCCTTTCAAACGGTGCTCTTCTACAAAAAACATTACCATTATCATTCACTATCATTCGCTACATCACAGAAACAGTGGGCCGGGATAGCGTATCGGTATAGCTACTCGCTACAGGCTGGACGGTCCGGGGATCGAATCCCGGTCGGGGCGAGATTTTCCGCAGCCGTCTAGACCGGCCCTGGGGCCCACCCAGCCTCCTATACAGTGGGTACTGGGTCTCTTGCCCGGGGGTAAAGCGGCCGGGGCGTGGAGTTGCACCACCCACCCTCATCTAGTGCCAGGGTTAAAGAAAGAGTAGAGCTGTACCTCTACTCTCCCTCTGGGCCTTCATGGCCCATTCTAGGGAGAACTTTACCTTACCAGCTACGTCACAGCAACAACTTTACATCCACAATTCGCGAATCCCGAACGTGAAGCCTATTAGCATCTTGGCAGCTTAACTCTTGAAAGACTAAAATAAAACTGAATTACTTTTAAAATTTCAGTTTGTACCTTAGAGTAAAGATACTTCTTCTCGATTATAAAACCAATTAGTGAATGCTGTATATGACAGTAATGGCTGGTTGGTCTCAGAACAATTCAAAACACAATAATACACTGCGTGGCCAGAAGTATAGCTTTTGAATATTAAACCTGGTGATATACGAGTATATAGCAACCACTGAGTGTTGAATACTTATTGTAGATTTCTAACGTTGCTCTGTGTGTGTTGACAAACTGCTCAAAATGTGCAAATTTATCAAATTCAGCAATGTGGAACAAAAAATCTGTTGCGCAGGAAATCTTCTTTTTGCTTTTGTTTCATAGTTACTATTTTTTTCCCAATAGCTCGACAGCCCCTTTGGGCTTTGGCCCCTTTCGAGACTTCACGATCACACTTTTTAGACACACCACACTCGGTAGGACTCCTCTGGACGAGGGACCAGCCCGTCGCAGAGACCTCTACCTGACAACACACAACACTCACAAGAGACAGACATCCATGCCCCGGGTGGGATTCGAACCCACAATCCTAGTAAGCGAGCGGCCGCAGACACACGCCTTAGACCGCACGGCCACTGGGATCGGCACAGTTACTATTAATTAAGCATAACAGGAATGTTCATGTCATTTGTTAAGCTGACATATGAAAGAACTGACAAATATTTTGTAAAACTTAGTTTCTTTAAGACTTGAATTTGAGGGTCTGTACCTTTGTGTTATTTTGAAGACGCGTGTCATAATTTCCAGGCACTGGACATGAATAAGCCTCATTAGAGCTGTGACACTGTGTAGGCAGAAACTGACGTTTCAGAGGAACTATCCTACATTCATACTATATTTTGGTGCCCATATACATGGTTAGACAACGCCATGACACATAAGATAACACAACATGTACTTCACATAAATAAGCTCAAAGTATTTTGGAACGTTAGTCCACAGGAATAGATGAATGAGTGTATTATCTTTAGTCTATTGTCTCTGCTGGTCTCCAAACACAGACTCGAGAATTTGAAACAGATCAAGGTCTTCATGTACTTCAAATAAATTATTGTCATAAAACTGTGATTTAAATCAGATTCCCAACAACTGATATCGAAGTAGGCATAATAAATATAGATATGTACATTAAATCGATATTCCTGATAGAAATCCTGTAATAATCGCATACTGTATGGGAAGTGTATTCCATCGACAATAGCTGCATAGTTTGTGTCCTGAACTGTATAGGTTATGGATTGTTTTACACGCGAAATTGTGCCTCATGCACCGAGCAACATGGCGTGCCTCGGATGACGGCTCTTGTTGACATACTAATTGACTTATAATGACTTTATGACCGTCACACGATGACAAGAAAGTATGTACATGAAACGATTCTCTTTTAATGGAAAATATCGGGAGACGTGTCACACGGGAATGAATGACTTACTCCACATAGGCTACTTGCAGTGGGTTCCGTCTCTCGTTCCCGAGAAATTATTCATGGTCTGGAAATTGCTTTCATATCGTAACATTTTTTGCTGTAATCCTCGTGGAAACAATTATGAATGATAAGAGTTACAAGAGATAATTTTGTAAACTTAATTTCATAGTACGTACAATTACGGTAATTAAATCAGGGCAACAGCACACAAATGCGCACACAAAACAATGGCAAACGCAACTCTGGAGAATAATGCGAACACAGTAAGACGAAGAAGGACTTAGATCTGTAACACGACAACAGAAATAACATTACTAAAGTGTCACACAATGGATATGGCACGTTAAGGAGCATTTTATGTTGAGTTTCAAAACTGAGTAGCCACTTTCCGTGCTTCTTAGCGGCTTGCATAATTGAAACATGATCAGATGTTGGCAGTGATAAGACAGTCGGTCTGTAATGGCCTACGTGCAGTTACGTGTAAAGGTATAGCTCAACTGTTGTCAGAAGTAGGAATATATTTGTGGAGGTAAAATTCCACACATGCTTAACATACGTTCTAGACGGACATGAGTGGTAAACTTTATGCCCCAGAGAATATAATGCTGTATCAAGATGCGACTCCATGTAATTTAATTTGGTAAATAGGTTCTATCGTTTCGGGGAACCTGTTGCCTCTACATTCAGTTTAGTAGAATAAACAACCACTGCTCTAGGCTGAAGATGGAGGTCAATGTTTCCTCCAGAACGTTGGCACCTTTCTACCAACAATACGTCGTCATCTTCCACAATAAGGTAACTCCCACAGTCATCGTTGTAAAATATACAAATATCGTCAGGGTGTATGACTTCTGTTGATCACCCGGTACACATTCAAAATCCATTAAGACTCGTGTTGTGACATCAACTGTACTAAAATTATCAGTACGGTTGATTTGTACAAAGTTGTTAATTTGTTTCTGAACCATCCCATGAAAATTACCACTGAATGAAGGTAACCTAATTTCGATGCATCGCGGTTTTGCCATGTTTATTATACACCATCAGAAAAATACTTAAACATGACATCCATCATGCCTCTCTGGCCACTTTTATAAAACCTTTTTACGCATATTTTGTATAAATACATATACAGTATATATATATTTATTTATTTAAAGCGGGATTCCTTACTCTGTGGCCACCCAATAAAGGCAAAGGCTGTCCCGTAACATGTCAAACAGGCACAGAGAGGACCTAGAGGTGTAGCTGCACACAAACTTCACCTCGGTGCTAGAAGGGTGGTCAGCGCTACGCCACGGCCGCTTTACGTCCGGGAAGGTAATACGACGTCCTTTGCACAGAAGGCTGGGTGGGCCTCGGGGCCGGTCTGGGTGTGTCCGAAAAATTTCGGTCCCATCGGGGTTCTAACTCAAGACCCTACACCTTAACGAGTCGCTATACAGACTATGCTATTCCGACCCGTGACAACCCAACTTCCGGTTACAAATAAAGTTTCGGGTTTCCAGACCGATGATGTGGCAATAGATGCCTGGTTACAGCTATCGCATACGAACTTTAAGGAAGGTCGAGGCTCAGATAAGTAAGTAGCGTAGTGGAGTCATGTTTAGCAAGGGTAAACTGGGAGGATAATCGGTGAAATATCTGTTCCAGTGTCAACTTTACACCACAAACCTCATACGAAATTATCCAGAATCGAACCCAAGGCTCTGCAATGAAAAGCTAGCTTCTAAGCTGATACTTACAGCTTATTTACATCTCTGTTAATACGTTTTTAACTGCTAATTTTTATGAAAACCTTTTAAATGTAATTTACTTTCATCGTAATAAAGCTAAAACGGATATTCATACACTAAAAAGAAATTACTTACTTAGATTATAAATGTTAATGCAGTACTTCATGTGTGCCTCTTTTAATGCGACGCATAAGAAGGCGTAATTTTCATTCGTCCCAGACACTGAGCATTTCTGGTGTTACAGCCTCAGTAGCTGCCGTGACTGTCTCAATGTGTCGCCGCTGTCTACAAATCAACCGGCTCCAGAAACTGCAGTATAGAAAGCCAAGAGGCACTAAGCCTAAATCTAGAGACCCAAAACGCTATGAAATAAGACTACAGTTTCCCCACCAATAGCTCAGAAACTCGAGGAAAGGAGATGGTGCTTCAATAGGTTTGTAAAATTTAAATTCATTTGTTTCCCAGTTGTGAAAGGACTACGTTTTCCAGCACATCCAAGTAAATTTTTCTCGTGATAGTCTCAGAAAGAGAATGAGTGTGCTGTGGGCAAGATAAAGCTGTCCGCAGCCTTACAGTGAGTGCAAATTTTTAAATATTGTGACGAAAATTTTAAACGTGTGTCATCACTTCAATTCCTTATCAAGATCATGGAAACACCGCAGTTTGAACCGTGATACGATTCCTGTGGACATGTACTGGCAGTGATAACTCTCAGTGGTTATCAGATTACCAGATTGGACTTTGTCCAGTTTCTGGGCAGACTTCATATACATCGACTACAATTCGAAACCTGGTTCTGAATCCTTCATCACGCAAAAGTAACATTATAAAACCAGTTCATTTGAATCCAGTAGACAGAGCTAAGTTCTATCGCAGGAACTTTGTCACGTTACAGGACCACTCTTTAGAACTGCAGTAAAATTCATGATGACAAATAACTGTGTTTAACAAATACAGATGGCAATACACATGTTTAATGGTAGATTTTGGTTCTAAGATAGTTATAAGAGAAGCGGAGGCCCAGCATCAATCCCAAGCCAGTCCATTGGGATTGGTTGTGGAAGAAATAAAAACGGGACAAGAATCTCTACGGGTACTTAGGGTTTCCTCTATTAGTATGATTCCATCAATGCTTCAACCTCACATTTTGTATACGACAGCCACTATATAACAGCACCTATTGACAGCGTTGTTAAATACGCACTTCGCTCGCTGTAAGACAGCAGAGCTGCAGTACAAGTGGTGACGGCACTAGCGAACATTTGGTGCTGCGTCTTGCATCACAGCTGTTCTTGCCACGGTCTGGCGCGCCGTCAGGTCCCAAGGTGCTCATTCCGATGTGTGAGTGGATGCACTCAACCCCGTCACTTGTAATCAATAACAGTCAATGTACAATTACCCTCATCCCGTCCCTTGGGTGACATCCAGTTGACCAGTGATTACGTCACGAATACTCGACATAATTAACAGAATCCAAATTGAACCCTCTTGCAGCAACAAACATAATTTCATAATTTCAAATTACAAACAGTTTCTAGAAGTGCAACGTTCATCTCAAATCCGTATATTTCCAGGAATATATATGGTTTGCAAGCCGTAAACTCTTTCAAGAAAAATTTATCTTTTGTTGATTGCATTGCGTGCAATGAGGAAGAGCTTTAAAAGTAATTTCTCTAAAATATGCTTTACATAACCAAATAAGCGAGACAGGAGAGTTCCTAAAAAAAACTTATTCATTCTGTGAGGTTTTTTGGTGGGAAAACTACTGAATTTAAGCTTCAACGATGGGTCGTCCTCCGCAATGGCGGAACCTAGTGAAAGTACGTTGTATTGCTGAAGTTAATGAATAATTTGGTTTAGAAACGTGACTTTTGTACGAAAGGGGTTTACAAACATAGCTGCATACTGGATTTAAACACGAACATAGCGACCATGCAAATCTTTGAGTTTATTTCCACCAAACGTAACAGGGTAAAAGGCTAAACTAACGCCACTACTTTTCTGTTCAGAAAGTCGTCTTTAAAGTAGCACAGTAAATTATCACAAACCTGAGTATGTATTTTAGTTCCTTATATTTAGTAAGTTGTATGAATATAATTACAAAACATTTATTTCATTCCAAATATTAGTAAAAAATATGATGTTGCAAAACGACAAATGGCGTTGTTGTACCTGTATAGGATATAATAACATCTTCCGGAACTGTGCTTTAATCAGAAAAAATGCACAATGCATAGGTGGGAAATTTTTCATTTTTATTAAACTTTAATGAAATTTAAACAGATATATCGCACTGAGCCCTTATTCTCTAACACAATCAGTGTAAATGTCACACATTTGTGGCTGAGCTGCTTTTCTGCCCATTTTCCTCTCATTCCATTTGCTTTATATCTACCCAAGGGCCCCTAATTGTCTTAAAATTCATTTATATCATTCTCAATTTCACGTAAATGGCGCCATAAACGTTATTGGAGAGTAAATATACGTTGTCTTATAAAACATGGATTTCTTATTGTAGCCATCAAATATGGTGTTACTGCATCCAACGCTACGATTACACAAGATTTACCACATTCTAGAAAATAGGCAAGTTGCTGAGTGCTGAAAAGTTGCACTATGGAAAAGGTAGAAATTGAAATAACGGTAAGAAAGCCTACGTTTCACAACTGTTGCAAAAATCTGTACTAACTTTTGAGGATATGAGCAGACAGTGTTAATTTCCAAGGCTGTTAGCAGGATCAGAAACATAAGCAATGTGCACACAACGCAACATTTTGGCGCGGTCGCGTAACCATTTTGCAGTGGTAACACAACAATGAATTTTGTGTATTGTTGTTGAGTTACATTTCACTGTCGACTATACAAAAACATTGAGTGTGGCACAACAATGCTTTTATGTTAATTTTATGGAACCGGCAACAATAAAAATTATACGTACAAGTTTCTGAAATAAATTATATACCAATCAATTTGCAATCTTTTCACACGTTACATATAAACGCTGCAGTGAAAAAAAAATATTAGTTTCCTTATGTCCTTCTTCGCTAAACAGATAGTAATGACATGGAAGTTTCTCAGTTACATAATTGTTGCCGTAAAACATTTTACTAGATCAGACGGAATTAATCAATGATGAAGCAATAAGTAGTAAATATTATAACTGTGTGTCTGTAACCTTAGTGATCCTGCATGCAAAGTGTATCTTTTCTGCCCAGCATTATATTGACGTCTGTGACCTGCCTGGCTCTACCATATTTTTCCATATTGTCTCATAAACGGCACGATTGTCGGGAAAAGTTATTGGACATAAAATGTGTGTTTTGATTTTCTGTACGAGTTTTGTCTCAATCATTTCTCATTCTAAGAAGAATTGAGCGATATTTTATCATAAATGTATATATGTCTTCAAGAAAAGTGTCCGTTATTCTTGTCAGATTTTAGAGTAACTTGAATCTTCCCGACATATTTTCTAAACGTACTCAAATATCACATTTCATGAAAAACCGTCCAGTGAACGCCGAGTTGTTCCGTGCGGGTGGACGGACAGAGAGACATGACGAAGCTAACAGTCGCTTCTCGCGCCTAACAAAACCGACGACTCCCAACGTTATTAAGCTACTCAGTCCTCTACAGACTAAAAACTTGAAGACCCTTGCGGTAACGGCCTCTGTCGTACATAAGACTAACTGGCGGGAGCAAAATATCTGTCGTCGTTGCAGCCCTGTACCAAATTATTTGGAATTTATCCACCATAAATCACAATTCAACAGAAATAATAATTCTGATAGATAAGCGGCACTAAAAGTCCATGTAATAAACAAATGGGCAGTAAGATTTCCTCTCGAAACACCTTGTTTTGTGTTGTGATTTTTCTCAGCTATTCGAATATTTGAACCATTCAGTCGTACCTTTCTGCCGCTCTAATGAAACACGCTGCTGTCCTAGAGTTAGCATAGATTCGTACATGGAATGAGCACGGGGAGGTTTTTGCCAAATCCTGAAGGGCCTGGTTTAAAAATTCCTAGATATAATTTCCTAGTGCGTAAAGGCGATGACTTCATATATCTCGTCACTCTCCTTGCACTAACACGAAATTTAGGAAAGCATGGAACTTTGCCTTCACGCTCGCTATATGCTGACGCCATAAAATCCAAAAATAACTTAATCCTAACGTCACGGCTGATTGTTTCGTGTTCGGAGGGGCTCGGCTTTATATGTAGGTCAGGAGACCGACTATACTGACTTCAGTGTTTTCTTGATTTTCCTCAGTCCCCCAAACATTTTCGGGCCATTACTTCAAACTACGTCACAACCGCTTCCTTCTATACTCATTTGAATAATTTTTTTTAGCAATCCCTCTAGAGGCCTGGACAGGCCCTGAGTGTTCCAGGAGGTTGAGGCTCCCAGCTTTCAAGACAACATGCACATGAAGATGGAAAGGTTGTCAGCCCTACGCAGCGGCCGCCTTTACCCCCCAGGAAATATTCCGGATACTCATTTCTGTTAGAGGCTGAGTCGATCCCAGGGCCAAAGTGCGGCCGGTAGGTTTCCAATGACACCATCGGCAGTCGAACACGCGGCCTTTCGGCTTGTAGCGCAGCGTCTCAACTAACTGCGCCACCGCTTGCCCCCATCTGAATAAAATACTCATTGATAATCCTATCATTCGACGACAGTCCATATAATGTAAGCCATTGAACGCTGCGAGATTTCAGATTTTCACAGCAACGTCGCAGAAGAGTGCAGCCTTCTGTGACGTCACGCCTTATACATTGGTAAACAGTTAAGGCCTTTCCCAAGGATTGCAGTGCCTTCATCTTCAGGGTCAATTAGTCTTCTTCGACCCTGAAGATAAAAGAATTAGAATCCTTGAATTGTCGACAACTGTTTACCAGCCGTCAGGGCTTAACATCCCAGAAGGGGTAATTTTCATTGAAGACATTTTTAAATAAAAAGAATAATTAACTGAACCAAAGAGTAGTTTAATATTTTCCTTTCATCTCCCTATGTTTCAAACACTGTTACTTTACCATTACAAGTAACAGAAATTATCTAACTTCTACTGTAACCGACTTCCCCTCCTGCAGAACGACAGCAATCGTGAATGCATGTCTTTGTGCCGCTGTTGAGGGCAGACTACCCGGCTGGCAGTCCAAAACGGCTACGTACCGGATCTTTCTGCCTTCTGTAGCACATGACGGGGCAACGGAATTGCCTTACACACATCACAGCCATGATTTGTTGCTCGCAACGCCCCTTCCTGCAGCCAGTGAACCGCAATGTCTTGTTCAGATTGTTTTTACTTTGAGGACCCACAGTAACAGACGGATGCATTTCAGACCGTTGTGTGAGGAAGGCCTTCCACTACCCAAACTCATCACGACAGATAGGCTATGGTTCATAATCGCAGCTTACTTGCGAGATTTCAGGCACCCCAAAGAAATGGTGATAAAGTTCAAGTCTTGTTTTTGGTTATGCACTGCATCGACTGATACAGTTATCGACGTTTCGGAGGATATTACTCCCTCCATACCCAATATCTAAGCAGTTCAAGAATTGCTTAGACGTTGAAGATAGAAACCTTCTCCGAAATGTTTGTATTAACAAATTGACACGGCGTCATATCCCAGATTACTTGAATCTTAACTTCTCATTTCTTTACAGAATTACTCAAAATAATTTCTTGCGTGCTGCTATACGCCAAAGTGATTGCTGCTGTGAATCTTTACTTTCTCGTGTCTTCAGTGTAACAGCTGAGATTTACAGTGAAACATCCTGAATATAGTCATTACGGACCGCAAGCATCGAAAATACAATTTGTTTGCAAACCTTGAATTCAGACAATTCCGACTGGCGCAGTGATGTAGGCCTATGAGTCAGTCATAATTAATTAATAGGGATATACAACATATTTGTCGGGCTGATCACTCATTCAGAGGAGTCCTACCGAGTGTGATCGCGAAGCCTCGGTAATTAGGAGGCCCTGACCCACTAGGGTTGTTGTTGCCATGGGAAAAATATAAAATATTAGTTACTAGTTTTTAACTAGTTCATAGACACGACCAAGCTTTGGCCAAATGTTAGATCAACGCTTCGTAAGTGTGTGAATGACTATGGAGAAGAGTGACAAATATACCGCGAGTGATATGCCCATGTGACAAGGAGGTACTGATGGTAAAGCTGCACGTGCTGTGCGCGACAAGGCCTGACTGTAAGTCAGTTTGTTAATGTGGTGATGTTACACTGCATGATCCACTCTCTGGATTAAATTAACTTTAAATCTCCTCAACATTATTATTTCGTGTAAGACCAACAGCCAACTAGCCAATTAATTCAATGAAGTAGAGTCAATCTTGACAAGTTCACAGTCATTCCGGTAGTCAAGAAATTTCTCGCTTTTTATAAAAAACCAGAGGCTCACTGCCGTGTTTACAAATACACACCCTTGGATCCCTTAATGTGCCATATGAAACCTTTCCACGACCTCAAACCTTAATTTTCCATAACATTTACTTCGATGTCAAATTCCCACTAACGCCTAGGTCTTGCAATATGTCTCCTTCTTTCAAGTTTCGTGATCACATTTTGTTAAGCATTGATGTTCTATCCAGTACATGCTCCATGCCCCACCCGTCTCCCTGATTTATTATACTTATCAATGTTCAGCGACCCATAGACCCCGCGAATTTTGTAGCTCTTTATTATGCAATCTATTAAAAACCTTACCAGTTTTATCTTTCTTCTGTCCAAATATTCTCTTCAGCAGTCTTTTCTTAAATATCTTCGACTTTTAATTCATTATCATTCCATAAAAATATAGGCAGCCGATCCCAGTGGCCGTGCGGTCTAAGGCGTGGGTCTGCGGCCGCTCGCTTACTAGGATCGTGGGTTCGAATCCCACCGGTGGCATGGATGTCTGTCTCTTGTGAGTGTTGTGTGTTGTCAGGTAGAGGTCTCTGCGACGGGCTGGTCCCTCGTCCAGAGGAGTCCTACCGACTGTGGTGTGTCTCAAAATGTGTGTGACCATTAAACCTCGACGAAACGAGGAGGCCCATATAGGGTTGTCGAGCCATGCAGCAGCAGCAGCAGCAGCAAAAATATAGGCATAATGAGATAAATAGAAACGTATGAAGTTCACCTAGGCGGTGATGGGAGGGAAGTAGTAAAACAGATTTTGAGAATTAGAATGGAAAGTCTTGGAATGGAATTTTCTGGCTGAAGATATGGAAAATTGGCTGGGCCTTGTGAATAGGTTAACGAACCCCCCGTTTCCATAAATTGCGGGAAATTTCTGGAGGAGCTAAGATACCACTAGTTTATCAAGAAGAACCCTGCTTCATGGCGTTCGTACAAATGTATAAAATGGGACAGTGCATAAGGGGCATGTAAGTAAAGCCCAACTCGTCTGTATCGCGGCATTAGGTAGACACAAACGCTCAGTTTCATGCTGTGATTTCGTTACCACGGGAAAGGAGCGGTAAGCAGGTAGGTTACTCACTGAAAGAAAGGGTGGATAGTCCCGGAACCGATGCAGACCTGATGGCGAACAGAAAATACTCAGTCGTTCTAAGAGTCGAACTCCGGCCATCTATCTAGCAGCCATCACTATTAAGACTAATATGATCTATAATATTACGCCGTAAGTATCTGGGATAAGTGTACGACGTGCCGATCCCAGTGGCCGTGCGGTCTAAGGCGTGGGTCTGCGGCCGCTCGCTTACTAGGATCGTGGGTTCGAATCCCACCGGGGGCATGGATGTCTGTCTCTTGTGAGTGTTGTGTGTTGTCAGGTAGAGGTCTCTGCGACGAGCTGGTCCCTCGTCCAGAGGAGTCCTACCGACTGTGTTGTGTCTAATGTGTGTGATTGTGAAGCCTCGACATGAGGAGGCCTAGAAACTCGAAAAGGGGCTGTTGAGCCATAGGAAAAGAAAATGTACGACGTTCTGAGGAACCTGCTCCCTCACTGTTCAGGGTAAAAGCATACACGTTTTCGAGATTGAATACACCACCGTGTACTACGGTGTACTATCAACTGTCCAAACGTCATATACATCAAATAAATTTCAGACAACCGATAATGTCCAACATAATATTGGTTTGACGAATTTTAGGGTCTCGCAGCGGTGTTCCCGAAACTTCAAGTCTGGTGGGATATTAGGCTGTGGTTTCGACTGGTAACTAGTTGCCGAATTTTAAAGGACCGTAATACCATCATCTTGACTCTGAATATACAAACAATACACGATTTCGAAACGTCGGTAAATATACAAGGGTTGACAAGCCTAACATCCCAGAAGACTTTATTCTTCAATCTCCCTCGCCTCTAGAAGTTCCTGTTTATAACTTTTTCCACGAAAACCCAAAGAACTTTAAGCAGAGCGGCAAGCAGCATTGCTTGTTCCCACGCCACGATTTGATCAAGATATACCGGCTAGCCATCAGCAGGCAAAGATGAGGTGTTGAGGCGGTGTAGGGGCTAATAATGCAGCGACTCCTCCAATTCCGTTTTATTTGATTTTTCCCCTTCCTCGCCCTTCTCACCAGGCGTAGACTTGTTCATCCCCTCTGAGGCTGCAATCCGCTTGTGTACATAAACGGTGTAAGGGTGTAAAGTAGCAGGGCTCTGACAAGCTGTGTAGAAACTTTCTTTTTAATCCGACATCTTCTGTCTAGGCTAATCTACGTAGGCGCAGACGGTTACTGTTGTACCTGATCACACTCAGTGACACACACACTCGGTAGGACTGCCCTGGACGACGGATTGGCCCGTCGCAAAGGCCTTTACCTGCACAGCACACAACAAACACAAGAGACAGGCATCCATACCCTCAGCGGGTTTCGAAACAGCAATCCCAGCAAGCGGGCGGCGACAGATCAACGCTTTAGACCTTACGGCGACCTTGATCGGCTGTGTAAAAACTGTTTTGGGAAATATTCAAATAGACCTTATTCATACCACCATTTACAGACATTTCGGAACCAAATTAAGAAAAGAAAATGTCGTCGAGGAAATGCCGTGTAGTGTGAATACACGGTTTCTCCTAAACACTGGTAACCACCTACGCAATTGCACAACGCCATAGCCTAGAATAATGTAAGTAACATCTTCACAGCTGTAAAAACGTAAGCTCAATATACAACATTTATCCCATTGCAACATCCACTATATTAGACCCTATGTTCTCAGCACGATTAATAAACGGTCCTATTTCTCAGGGTTACTGAAAATTTCACACTCACATAAAATAAAATCATAATGATAATTTTGTAATATCGGTTTTTAGGCTTAAATTTCAGACAGGATATGGAAAACAGGCATGTCCAGAATTTATTTTGTTTCTTCATGAACGCAATGTTGCCTGTCATCGTGATATAATATACATTTATATGAAACCATGTAGGGCTTAAGTGAGCACGTTACATTTAGATTGCCCAGGCAGCGTGGTGTATTAAGAATAATTCCATAAAATATCCTACTTTAAGCGAACAGCTCTAGAAATGTTTGCTGTTATATGAGGCTTTAATTTAAACTGCCATTCATTCCACACAATAAACATTTGAAATTACATAAATGATCTACTCTGTTTAAACAGTATGTGAATTACTCCCTTTCTGTGCAGTGAAAAATAAAATATATATTACGACTTTTATTGTATGTGACGTCATGTAGTTTCGTAGGTAGGCACCGACGTTTCGAAAGAAGTTGTTACCTCCTTCCTCAGAGTGGTTCACTCTTCTACCGTCGACCTTGACAATCGGGACGATAGTGTCCACGGAAACATAAGTACGTACCAAATTATACTGTGATGCATTTCAAATCATCGGGATGTCGCTACTTACCGCCATGAGGATCTGAAATTTCACAAATTAAATATCTCCAAGACAAGTGACTGAATATAAGACCCTCTTTCGCTACAGAATAAGAAACGGTCCCACTGATAGCTCAATTTTCAACCAAAGTCACAAAATGTGTCAATAAAAATAAAAGAGAAACTCATATTTTAAATACTATGGCACTGTATCTTAGCAACGCTATGTCTGAGAGAAAGTATCTGTAGTTTGTTTCATGAAGCTGAACGCTTGCATGATAGCAAATAAAATAAATTTCAAAGGATCTGGAAGGAGGCGGCAGTGACATAATTTAAGACACCAGTACCAATCCAGCGTTTGTCTAAAGCAGGCGCGTCCAAACTTATTTTGACAAAGGGCCACAAACGTTTATGTAGGCTGCTTCGCGGTCCGCACTTTTAAAAATCACAATAAGTGGTACACATAGTGCGCTTTTGTAGTATATGTGAAATTGACAAATGTGACCGTGGGCCTCGGGTTGGACAACCATCGTCTAAAGGGACTAAGAATAACGACGAGAAACGTGAGAGTAGTCGGTGTTCCAGTCGAGATTAGAACCAGAGACAATACAAGTCAGATGCGGCACCACTCGAACCAACTTGCTCCGTGCTCAGAGAGCAGAAGAGAGTCTGCAGTCTCACATCTCAGCATTGAAATTGCTGTTGAATATCGCAACCTGTCAATACTGTCATCCTGCCTACGGTGTGGATCACATGGCAGTTTCCAAGCATTCCACAATCTGCTTCGAAATGCACGTTCTGTCCCTGTCTTGTCCGCCGGTTTAGATTTAGAGCAAAACAAACAAAATTCTAATTTTCCTTTGTACGTAGGAAGGAAAATAGGCTAACTGCAGTTCCAAGGCCTTGCCATGGCTCAAGCGATTAGTCGCCGGCCTCTCACCGCGGAGGCCTGGGTTCGATCCGTGGTCAGTCCATGTGGGATTTGTGGTGGACAAAGTGGCACTGTGACAGGTTTTTTCCCTGTCAATTTAATTCCACCAGTGCTCCATTACTTGTAAAAATGAAAAAAAAACTGATCATCTTTCATCTTCATCACAGGGTTGCACAATAAGCCTTCAAGGCTGCGGTGCGTCCGTAGCATCTGCTGCGGGGTCCTTCGGAAAAAAAAGTTCCAAGAAGAATTTAATCCCTACTTTTGTCTGTTGTGCCCTTAAAACCCTTCCTTATTTTATTTTTTGATAAAATTACTACTTAAAATCAGATCCTATATACGTCGAATAGACCAATGTCCGACATAATCTCAAAATTTCGCATCCTCGCCATATTTGTAATATCTTACAAACAATAGTTCATGTATAGTGTGCACACATATTTACGTTACATCTGTCTACTTAATTTCACATGTCTAGCTTCAGTTGTATATACGCCACGAGAGTGGAAACTAAAAACGATTTTTGCATGACAACGATGTTGTAAATTAACATGTGACAACAACCAAATTTCCCAATTATCCAACTTCTATTGCCACAGATAATTTCACGACCTAAAAATGAGTGGCGCTAGTGTCGTTCCTTTCTTACAGTTAAGCACATCCTACATGTTTTCATTACTAACTGTAGTAAGATGAAAAGGACGCCGTTTTGGTGTCCTTTAATGATATAATACTTGTAAAAAAAGTCCAGAAGACCATTACAATTTAAAAAAAATTTAAACGTGGGAACATATACGTACACCCACAAACGCAAACACAGTCATCTTTTAACACCAAAAGCCTTTTTTCACCCATTTTTTAGGAAAGAAAGCAAGCTAAAAATTGTGTTAGACAAGGCTATTGCACATATATAAATAGATGAATTAAAAATATTGGAAGAAGAAATCTAGACTAAATGGAGCAAAATGAAAGGCGAGATGACAGTCCGTTTGGTGACTTGGGGATATCAACTGCACAACAATGAAATCGAGTTTCGAATCAATAAAGGGGAAGGGGGTCTGGGGGAAAGAAGTTTTTACTCTTATCCAAAGAGTCCCGACTCTCTCTGGGGCCCATCCAGTCTCGCATCAAATGTTTACACGCAGCATTTTGCTGCAGGGCTGCAGGAAAACGGCAGGCTGCAAAACTTTCTTATGTAATGTTCAATTTAAGAATCCGTGGAGCTTGGCCTCCACTCCTACGTATGTCTTTATGGCGTCTTAACTTTAACTTTAATGGTAGTGAATACGTGGGAAATGGACGAGACCACACATGCAGAGGAACTGCGCATGCTTGGTGGGCCAGCAGTTACAGAAATGTAGCTAACTACATTTGGGTATAGGAACCTACTTCGGATAAAGGACAAAGTAATGGAAATAAGAGTTGTGGTTGGAAGAATTGTTAGGAGGTGTTTATTCGGAAGAAAGTTACACTAAGACGAAAGTTAAGTAAGTTTTGAAATTATGTCCTACAGTGAGCAGGTTTTGGTATGAGACATGTTGAATCCAGAAACTTAATGCCTGCAATGAATACAGCATTAAAGAACAAATAGTTCCCTGCATGTTTCCACTGTCTTGATCGCCCACTTAACGTGTTAATGAACAAGGCAACGTCCTAGTTGTTCTTAGTAAACCTGTCTGCACCCTCGCACAGCGTAACCTACATAACTAATTAAATAACCCCACGCCGCTGAGTTCGTTCTGAGAAGCTAGCAGTTGCTCTGCAAGTCAAGAAATCCAGCGAATTTTATGTAACTCCGATACTCATTACTGTATTCATAGACGTCGCCATTGATCCTTACCAAACCCAGAATAATCCAGTCCACAATCTCATGTCCTACTCTTTTGGATCCATTTTATTTTGTTCTCACATCTATGCATAGGTGTTCAAAGTGGTAAATTTTCGTTCAGGTTTTCTAACCAAAACTTTTTGCAATGTTTGTAGCATGCTGATTTTTTTATGGTAAGGAGATTTAGCCTCTCCCATTAACGCCCAAACGGGACACCTACTCTCGGCTGTCCCATCAATATACTTGTACAGCATAGTACCAGTACTGCAGCTACCCTACACATCTGACCATATATACGCATAAAATAATATATGATTTATACCAAGTTATGTGTTTGTTGCTTCATTTTATACAAAGATAATGTAATATATATTTGTGGCTGCTGTGACAACTTAAACAAGTTTGTATACAACAAACTACTGTACATCTCCTTACTTCCTTTTCTGTCTAGAGATATCAGAACTTTAAATACAGGTCGTAAAAGATTTCGGTAAGCCCTTTGATAAAAAGAGACTTCCTGTTTCATTCATCGGTCTCTCTGATCGTTAAATGATCATTAAAAATGGAGAATAAGCTTTATCATTTGTCCTCTGCCTTCGGCCTCCGGCTTTAAATTTCTCTTGGGTCATCACAGGGATAAGGAAAGAGCAGTGAGCGAGCCATAATTATCTGAGAATTGTATAAGTGTAGCAGGCCTACTTCTTATAACAATTCTAGGCAGAATTTACAACTCAGGTATAATCTACTCTGTGACGTGAAGTGATGGAGTCTGGTAAGAAGGTACAAAAGTATCAGGGAAAACTGCTGCTTCCACTTTTACAGGAAGTATTTTACCAACGTTTCAGAGAATATACTGACTTATGCTTCATAAAACCCTGAAGATGGAAGAAACACATTCGTTCGAAACGTCTGCAGTGTAGTTTACTTTCACACGGGGCGAGCCCTAAGAACGGGATTAAAATCAACACCGAAAAACCGTGGAAGGCTTATATCACTGACTGATGAATCTTTACACTTTTTGAAGTAGGAATTCATCTCCAAGGTCTCTGCGGCTCATGTTTAGTATGGAGATAGACCCATCCGGTCCCACAGCAAAGATTGTTGTCCACCCCTGTTATAGAATGCCGAAGCTAAGGACGTGGAACAGCCTTGCCCACTTCTAGAAGCTCGTCTGCAATGCAGCCCCCTCCTCAGGGACAGATCAAACAAGTAACTGCACTGAAGTTATTCGTGCATATGAACTTTGCTATGAAGTTATGTGGGATGTTGAAACATAGAAGCAGACACTTTCAAGTTCGACACTACGTGGAAGGGAATTATTACTTTCACGCTCCGGCCGCTTTTATCACCAAAAAAGTGCTTCCAGTGAAAGGAATAAATCTTCAAAGACTTGAGCCTCTGTCGGTGGAGAAAATAAAAATTCCAACATCTGTCTTAGTGGGACTCGGACATCAGTCATCGTGTTGCTAGAGTGTCGATTGACTGAGATAGACGACTCGCATTCCGCCTGTCTCCCTACAGGATGCAACTGCGTCAGTAAACAGAGAAGTAAGAGAGACATAACTTCATCTAGTAGCACAGAAACTGCACAAACTGGCTCACTGTTGAGAAGCTTGGCTCTAGAGGTCACACTTCATACACGTAGCCTGCAGATGCCAAGTAACAAACTCGGTCGAGAAACTGACTACTCTCACCACAGATTCTTGTCGTTTTACTCAGTCACTTGAGGTAAATTCCGGGATAGTGCCTCAATACAAGCCACTACCGCCTGCTTATACATCTTGCAGTGCACAGGCCCAGTTCATTGCCCGCTAATCACTTGATGCATATTTAGCTAGTCTGCGTTACTGAGGGTGTCGTTAAACAAAAGATAAAGAAACAAATGCAAGTCTATAGGCCACGCTATGGAACAGAGCCTTTCTTGAGAACGGATCTTATATGAAGTAAGAGCAAATGAGTTTACCATATTTGTCTGAATTTTTGGAAATAAAGTTATATCCATGGAGAAGTTAAGAACAGGCTATATTAAATACGTACTTGGTACAGTTGCTACAATTTGTCTCCTTGTCTATTAACATCGTGAATATAAATTATACAAAAAACTACAATTTAGCATGCTATTGATAAGGTTATGAAACTTGAAATTTCGCTGTGAGGGAAGAACATACATACAACACGATGAAGAGGAAAAAGTGAACAGGAGAATACTTTGGCCTAAAAAGGACTATAAGAGAACGGACAAATCACATAATTATGAACTTTATCATTTGTACTTGACACCACACATTTTAAAGAGTGATCAAATCAAAGAATATTGGTGGGGTATGTAGCATGCAGGGGGAAAATGAAAAGTGCGTACAACATTTCAAATTGGAAACCCTAAAGGAAGAGACCGGCTGCGTGATTTTATGCTTCCCGCGATATAAATGAGATTTTCGTTCTTCTGGGATGTTACGCAGCGTTCATTGGTAGTTAGTGATCGACGTTTCGGGACAACCCATCGTTCCCATCTTCAAGGATCTTGACCCTTGAAGATGGGACCGATAGGTTGTACCTAAACTTCGGTAACTAGTTACCAATCAATGCTGCGTAACATCCCAGAAGAAAGAAGATCTCAAGAGACCAGGTAGAAAACTTAGACTTAGATGTGAGGGCAATTATTAAAATGATATGTAAGCTGGTGCATTGGTTAAACTGCTTGGGACAGGGGCCCGTGTCAGGGTTTGCTCAACGTGGTAATAAACTTTCTGATTCCATCAGAAGCGAGTAATTTCTTGACCAGTGGGTCGATAATCCTTTGGAGATAATTCGACATAATCAGTTTATATATAGTTATTTAATAAATCAGTATAACCAAAACCTTCTCCCGCCTGTATGCAGCAATAGGCTGTCTACGTATTGCGTTCCACGTGACACGTAATCACAGGAAGAAAGACACACATAAATTCTGCTATGAAGATACTTTTAAAGAACTGCCTCGTAACATCTGCGGTTCGCACTTCGGTGAATTTTCCTATTGCAGTATTCCGGGCTGTAAATTTGGGAAGTGTTCACCAAATTTTCGGAAAAATATAAGAATATATTAATTCGCTATCATTTACATACACCAACATATGCGCAAAACAAATTATAAGTTATCTATAAATGCGAACCCTTCTACACATTTCAGCAATAACTCGCCGTCCTCAGGTAGACGTTAATACAAAAGAGTATGTAATATTAATACATCGATTTCACTTGTACAGTGTTAAAAATGTATAAAATATATAAAACAGTCGCTACAAATACAATAATATGAACAATATGGCTAGTACGAAGTTGACACATTCTTGGTTAAAATTAATTGATACGCCATTGTTTAAAATGCGTGTAGTTATATGTATTAAAACATTTATCATCGATGTTTTCGATCCAGAAGGAGGAAGTCCCTGTGGCGTGTACTGACGTGTCCTGTGTACGAAGGTGCTGTATGCAGTTGTATTGACGTCTCCCTGTGGACGGCGATTTATTGCTGAAACATGTAGGAGGGCTCAAGTTTATAGATAAGTTATAATTTATTGTGTACCTGTGTTGGTGTATGTAAATGCTTGGAAGAACAAAGCACGAAATATATGATATTAAATAATACTTCGTTCTTCACAGTATAACCCTGCATATGGAGACTGCACGTACCTCCCGATTATTGCCTTCCCCTGCAAGATTACAACACTGCGTAGTGACTCAAGAACCACAATATGTTAGGCCCATATTATTCTTGTTCTTTACTTTCGTGTTTCCTGTTTATAGCATCAAATTTTAAAATACTTTTGGAATTGGGAACTGTCACCTATTCGTGCGAAGGTACATTTTCCAAAACACAAGTCTCTTCGTAGGTTCATTGTTATGTTTTTTCGCGAATACAGGCCCAATCCGTTTTTATCTGGCCATCCAGTCTAGCGCAGGAGCTCTCAATGCCAGATTATGTTCACGGAAATGGGGAAAGGGCCAGAATGTTACGATAAAACGTCGGTACTTTTTACTGATTTTACGTTAGACGTTGTCCACTGAGTGATGCTTGATATCGACCTAAACGACCTTTATGGATTTTCTTTTACTTCCGTTTTCAAGTTATTCTGCCGACAGATATAGAAGTTCTGATTCTTTTATTCTGCTTAACGCTTTGTATCTATGCTTCAGCAACTCATGGTTGCACAGTAGTTAGCATATTAGCCGACTACTTAAAACGTTCGGATGTGATCCAAACAGCCGCTTCATCCTGTTCTTAGTCTGTCTTACGACAGGGCTATAGCCCCTTCCAAAGCGAGTTCTCCACAGTATGCGATCTAGTATTTCCGCCTTCAATTTCCAGTATCTTATCGTTTCCTTAAAGTCATGCAGTAGCTGCTTAGGTCTTCTTCCTCTTCTTCTCATTACGTCTATTCTTTCTTTAGTTTTCCTTTAAATACATGCCTTAGAAAGCAGTTCCTGCGCAAGATTTAACTTATCCAGTTAGCATCCTTTCTTTTTATTGTATGCAGAATGTTTTTTTCTTCCTTGACTCTGTGTAATACTTCATTTTTCACACGATCGGTCCAACTGATCTTCTCCGCCCTTCTTCAGCACCACATTTCAAAACTTTCCAGTTATTTCCGATCTACTTTCTGAAGTACCAATTTCAGCACCATACAAACGTATGTTCCAAATGTAGCACTTTACTAGTTCCTTGCTTAAAATTAAGCCCAGTTTGCTGGTGAAATGAGCCTTCTTGTTGAATGCTGCTTTTGCCGTGGCAATTCTGGACTTAATTTCACGTGCACATCTTGCATCATTTGCCATTCAACGTAAAATAAACATAAGAAGTAAATTGTATTGACCATAAATTATCCAATAATGGGAACATAGCTGAATACCGACATGCAACACACGCACACACATATATATATATATATATATATATATATATATATACTCGTATATATAAAGTACTAGATACTGTGGGTGTATGAAGTAATATATATGACATAACGGACGATATTAAATATAATGTTGATGTTACAGACCAATTGGTGTCGGAGTTTATAGACAAATATGACCCACTGCAATCTAATTTTATAACCGAAAATTACTTTTGCCCTTACAATACTTCATCTTTACACTTTGCATTCAACATCCTAAGTAAAGAGTTTATTTTTAAGACCTAAATAGCGGACTTTATATAGGCTACTAGAGACACAAAGATTACGTCGTGCAAAAGTAATATTTCATATTACTTTGTGCTTTGATATGAAGGAAAGAACACAGATCGACGGTGCTAAGAGGCCAGAGTGTTGAGGGGAACATTTGGGGTCAATATAGAGGAAAGAACTCAGGAAGCTAACAGAAAACTGCATACCTTGAAGCTTCATAATTGAAGCGAGCATGATACATTTCGAGTGTGTATTTTGCTGTTCTCAAACATCAGCGCAACTGAATGAAGTCCTCCACATAAAATAGGAAAGATTTTATCAATGCGATTCTTTCCTTTCAGGTGATTATCAATTTGTAACCCAAGGACACTTGTATTTAGAAATTCTTTTATATCATTCTTTTTATTATAAGCACCAGTCAACGCATACTTTGGAGAACTCAGTGTTTTATATTTCCCCAGTTTGGGAAATATTCTGAGTTCATAAAATGGTTCTATTTCAAATTCTAATTTTCTAACTAATCTATCAACCTGTAGTTCATCATCAGCAGGAATGTAGAGAGTGGCAGGACAATGAAACCAATCATTTATATTAAATTTTGTGTTTTGCTTGTATTTCTTCTGTGTTCCATTTCCAATTGTAACAGAAGGTTCTATAATAATTATGTTCTTTCAGTTCGGTATTTATGATTTAGGCCTAACAGAGAATGAAACAGTATAATTACTTATTTACATAATTGCAAATATGTAAACCTATGTAAAACCAAAGATGAGAGACAGGAAAATGAAAACATTTGTATTTTTCACGACAGCAGAATAACGTCTATCTTCATTTTGTTCGACATTCAAAATGTTTTATACAACAGTGTTTCCTCATGATTTATATTTTAACGTGTTCTGTGGTATCAACTGCTACCGCTGTCACCGCTTTCAAATGTTTGTTTCGGTATGAAAATGCAGACACGTTCAGCCATTTGTTCTCATTACGACTACCGTCGCCCCACCGCGCGACCTGATGGAGAACTAACGTGCGCACATATTTTTGAATTGCTTGACATCTTGTAAAATAAAAGCTCTTTTATTGAGGTTATGTTATGCTCGAAATGGGAGTAGGTGGAACAGAGAGAGGGTACAGCGAACTATGAGAGTAAGGGAGAGAGAGGGAGCAAATATATGACTTTAGCAGAACAAATTTTTTACGTGTAGTGTGAAAATGCATTACAGAAGAGAAAGAAATGATTTTGGTTGTTTCAGCAATGTATAGAGGAATAAAATGGATACATTTCAGATAGCGGCGTTTATCAAAACGTGGTACATGTTTCGGTCACTGTGAGAGCTGCACAGAGTTTGAGACTAAAGTGCTGATGATTTGCTGCTACCAGGGAGATGATGGGTTGCAGAATACGTGTTCGTGCTGATTAGTAGTGCGACATTAGGGGTTCTGACAGCGACCTTGCTGCGCACTCGAGTCTTCTGGAATGATATGCCGTGTTGACTTCTGAAAGGTTATCGACGTTTCGAAGGATTGTGTTGCCTGCTGCAGCAGTCTAGGACGTCTTTATCCTATAGATGAAGGCAATACTTTTTTTTTGGAATGTCCGTAACTATTCACCTGTCGACACGGTGTAACACCTAAGATAGTTTCAAAATTAGGACTGTTATTTTTGACAGTAAGCATATATGGAGAAGTGTGAAAGTGGGGACATTGGTATGCATGCCTGCAGATCAATTGGCAGATTTAATGACTTACGGGATTGACGTCTTATGAAATGGTAACTACTAAGGTGAAATTAAAACAGAATACGCTTGTGTGATAAATAAATCCCAAGCCAGGCTAACTTAAAATGTGACTGCGATACTTCCGCCGCAACAAATATACAGGATGTTCATGTTATAATGCAATCCTGACTTCACAGTTCTCTCACGCTCTACTAAGAGGGAATCGGTCACCGGCCAGGTATCCAGCAAATCAGAATGTCAGTGGTGGGGAACTAATGCACCTTGAAAACCAAGCAATCGGAGAGCTGTATTTTGTTCGGGGTGTTTTACCTCAGTGCTTTATGGTGTTTTCATGGACGAAAAGGGGTCTTATTTCTGAGAAAAAAAATTTTTGTTGTATTTTCTTTCTGGATTCTGACGGACTTACTGGTTACTCTACTGCAGATATGAGTAACGTATTACAAATACAGGTGGAATTTGAAAATACGTATTGTGAATTTAAGCGTGTTCTGATCCAGAACCTTGTCTATGAAAGTCGAAAGGAATGCACTAGAGGCTAGAAAGGTTTCAAGAGATACGTCCTAGCCTTGGCCCCTTATTAGTATATAAAATGATAATATTACATAGCACTGAATAAACAGAGTGTGGATATGTGACTGGACTAAGTTATTCTGAATAAGGTCCAAAGGCAAGCTTTCGTGGTGAAAGTCTCTATGACAGGGATTTTGTGTGTCAGTTGAAAAAAAGTGTTGGCAGTTATTAACCTGTTGTTTAGTAAATCATTTACTACGGACTTCGGTAAGTAGCAGTGCCGTCTGTTTGTTGATTTCGTCAACAAGTAAGTTATTTTGTTGGTCAGCTAGAAGTTACAATAAAATAAGTCGCTATTAAGATTTATTGTTTACATGCCTTGGCATTATATAACTGCTTTCGTATTCGCCTTCGATGGCACTGATATGGTAAGATGTTGAAAATACATTGTTAAATGCTCAATCTTAGCACAACAAGCAGCGATATCAGAAGTTCAATAAAAAAAAGAAGCAACGCAATGTAATTAATCGAATATACTAATTATCTTACTTAATTTTGTTCAGACTTAAAATGAAACATTTCGCTGCTGTTCTCTGTCCAAATTAAATGTAATGCCACTTTAAGAAACCCAACATCGCTTTCACGGCTTAATGGAAAATATCAAACCTTCATGATGAAAACACGTGTCCTTTACGATGTACGTTTACCACAGTCATGTCAATTATTGCGTCATAACTCTTCAGAAGTTGTTTGTCATGTCGACGTGAGTATTTTTGGAAATATGAACCACCTTATATACAGCGATATGTAAGCCTATTCGTGATTGGCCTCAGTGACGCAGCGTGTATCTTAGTGGAAGAAACGAACTGAAGCCTGCGCCTTCCGTTCAACAACTCTGGCATGACTGAAAATGTCCAAATAAATACTTATAGACCTTAATTCTGAAAGGCTCATCAAAATGTCAAAAAAGTGTAAAACATAGTTCGGCTGGAATTGTTTGGGCTATAAAGGTCTACATTTGAAAAAACTTCGGCCTTCTTTATATTACTGTCGGACTAGTGCATTATGGGCCTGTAACAGAAACTGATGGATGACAGCCTTGGCTCACGGCACTCCGTGGTCTTGCATATTTAACTTATCGATGACGTAGCTGCACTCAATATCTTACGTGTAGCACTAGACGTTCACATCTTTTATAATTATAGAAGCACTGTAGCGACATTTTCCTACACTTTTAATTAATATGAGAGAGATGGAGAAAGCGAAGACGGATGACAATAGGTCGGATAAGCAAAATGGTGTGATAAAGGAATATGGTAGAAACAAGGAAGTAAAGAGAGATACGACAGGGTAAAGGTAAACGGGATGAGGGAACTATTTTTAAAATCAAGGAGAGAAAGGAAGGACGAGGAAGGCTAATGAGGAGTTTTGAGGTTTTGTTAGGGATGTAGTTGAGGATTACTTTCTTCTGGGATAAGAGGCTGCGTCACGGATTAATAGGATCCCGACTTTTCGAAGAAATATTATGCCCCCATATTGAAGAATCAGTAAGTCCTGGAAGTACTACTGGACTTACTTACCTTTGAAGAAGAAAAAAAAAGTTCCTTCGAAACGTCGAAATCCAATTTCCCAGTGACGCAGTCATATCCCACAAGAAATGCATCCCCAAGACTAATGATGATAAAGTAGTAAATAAGAAAGATGGGTAGTGAATATATGAGAGAGATAAAAGAGGGAAGGTAGGAAACAAAAAATAAAACTAAGATAAAAGGCAAGGGATGAAGATATTAAACAAACAACTTTCTCTACATAATAAAGCTGCATTTATGCTACAGTTTCAAGACCAGATGGCAGGATGACCTGACATTCTTTACAAGCAAGTAGGCCTATTATTGGCACTTAATACGTAATACAACGGCATGTAATTAATCCTTTTTCAATTTATATACGACGCAAAATGAAGAGTCTTCCTGCTGAATTTTCAAAGGGCATTTATATTTTATACCAGCTGTGACTGCGTAGGACGTATATGTTAAATGCTAATGCTACGTGCGTCTTGCAGAAATCGGATGGGAAAGAGTGGACCGGCTAAGCGCAAGGTCTGACGGCCTGATATTACGAATACGATCATGAATGTTCATTTGAAGGTGGGAAGTAATTTCTTGATTGGTCTCCAAACTATTAGCATTGCAAGGAGATCCTGTACCATGGAATTAGTTGCATTACTTAATACTTCTAGAACTGTATCCTGAAGGCTCTCCATTCAAACACTGGGCGAGAACACAGAAGTTTCTCTATGTTTTCGTGGAGCTTTTCAGGTGGTTGCCTAGTTGTTTCTAGGTACAGACAACAAAATCTTCCACGCTTTTCGCTCCCAATTTTTCTCTCATCTTATATGAAGCTAAGCCTCTGGAATTTAATCCAGAGTTTTTAAGTAACTTAACAATAAATCAAGTTTACTTTCACATTAGCAGGCCCAGAATTTTGTTCCAAAATATGACAAATTTGATACCTTTAGTCACTCGGTTCAAAATTATGCGTTTTGACATCGCGCATTCGGGTAGAAAGTTACCGTCTGGGAGGAACGTTTTGCTCCAATCTTCAGTGCAGAAAAGTAGGCCTAGAGGCATACATGTCTGTTGATTAGACGCATTCTTCTATAATTTAGATGGATATAATACGTTTCTCGAAGCGTTGAGAAGTATCAACCAGACTATACGGTGTCACAACCCACAAGACTAATCTTCCGATTCACCGCCTCGAGAAACTCAGTTCTCAGTTCTGAGAAGTGGAGACAGACCGCCACAGCGAGCCGATGAGAGCACTGCAGTGCAGTGAAATGATTACTTCCCCCATGAAGTGAGCGTCGCCCTAAGCACATACCTAGGGCTAATCATCACATAGGGTACGTTCCACTGCCTTCTTGATTCCCTTCCCCCTCGGTGTATCCCCTCCGTATTAGGGTACAGAAGCGGTATAATTCAGAAGTCTGGGTGTGATGAGTCCCATATGTATGCAAGCGATGTGGAAAATCGGATCTGACACCAGCCTCTAATCCTGTCTCCCATTCGCTTGTGTATAACTCTCTGACTAGGTAGTACGTGTGGTCCGAGGGGATGTTACAACGAACGCCAGGCTCCATCACACAAGACCGCATTATCCAGCTACGTATTACCGTGGTCCAGAATATCCGAGACAGGGAATAAACACGAATATCAAACTCAGAGAACAAAACCATTTTTGAATAATATTTCGGTATTCTGGGATGTGATACCGAGTAGTGCTTTAGTAGGCTATGTCAGACTATAAGTATATTGTACCTTCAAATGAAGGGGCGAGTATTGATTGACAAAAAATTCAATTACGTTCTCATGCCCTGACGAAGATTTGATAATATTTATCTGAAAAACTGTGAGAAAAAAAAACAGCTGGTGTCTCGATTGATATTCGAACCAAGACCCCTTGAATACAATACAGCAACCCACAAAAATGCTGCGGTATTTCATGTTAAAGCAGGTGGTATATAGATACAGAGCAACCAGTAACGTTAGATGGTTAAAGACACAGAACTAATACTTTGAGTTTACAAAGGAGCTGCAAGAGGCGATAGGAATCAGCTGACCTGGACATTTGAATGAGACTATTGTATTGTGTGAACTCTGAGAGGCCACGATACGACCAGACGAAGGCCTTCTTCTGATGATGTCATTAGGTCTATGGGACCAGCTAATTAGCTAGTTGACTGACAGAATAACTAATTAACCAGACCACTGATATCGAGGAAGTTGACTGAAGTGATAAAAATTTTGAAACATACATTTGGGGGGTACCCGGTTAGGGTCTCAGCTGGAATACCGAATAACTCCAATGAGGGTTTCCGTGCTTCTTCTCAGTTCCTCCAGGCAAATGCCAAGGTACGAGACCTACTGCTTTTTTCCATGTTTTTTGCAATTCAAAATTCACTCGGTTACCCCGACTGAGAATTTCGTGTTTTTTCTGTTTCCACACAACTCTGTCCTGATCTCGATTAAGTCACGAACACTTCCTTCCACATTTTTTCCATTCATCAATCATTCCACCATCTGACAGTATAATATGCTCACAGACTGAGATAGGACTACATTCGACCCTGAAAGACTGAGTTACTGAAGACATCATTAAATAAACTAGAAATAAACAAGTACTTTAAGGAACTAAATTAAGATTATCTAACTAAGCAACAAACTAGGTAATGATCATGTTGACTGACTGGTAAAGGACCTGGCAGTAGACCTACAACCCGAAAGCACAACAATGTTCATTACTGGGCCCCACACAGGACGATCCTGACACTGTTCAGTCCCATTTAACACCACAACCTATTTTTCTAAAATCCATTTCAATATTATTTTCCACCTTCTTCCCAGCTTTCGAAGTTTGTGTTTGTATAATTGGCTTCCCGACCAAAATTCGCTACGTATTTTTTGTCTCATACACTATATTTTTCAATAATAAGGCAATTACAATGCTATTAGACAACTGGAGCAATATATGTACCTAGTATTAGCGAAAACTACGGAAAGGGTAGCTTAGCAATTCATACTTCACCCGTAGTTCTGCTAGAGTAATAAAATCAGTTAGGTTCAGATTATTGTGACATAGCAGAGGAGGGAGGAGGAGAAAGGGTCGTATGATGAGGTAAATTGGAAGGGAAATAAAACGTACCTGTGAGTATAATATTAAATGAAAAAATGACGAAGAGTATGGACGAAGAACTGGCGTAACATAGGATTACTGCGGACGTCACTGTCTTCCGGGATATGATATCATGTGGTAAAGAGACAGGGCTAACAATGTTTTGAGGAAACGTGTTGTCTTAAACTTCACCCTAAAGATGGATCCAGCATCATCTCAACGCTGGCAGCCCAACCTAGGCGTACCTACGAAACTACACGGCGTCACATCCAACAGGATAGAACGCCTAATCTTCATAGTCACTGTGGTGATAATCCCAAGTAACACAAGATCCTAGCACCTTGCTACTTCCATGTCAGTTTCAGGTTTTCAGGGTCTCACGGCGGGTATACATAAATGGTACTAAAGCATTCACTTTAACCAAATTTAGTCACCTTGTATGTCGAGGCAGAAGGCTCCTCCGAAAGTTCGAACAACTTGTCATGCTACACGGTGTATACATAAATGGTACTAAAGTATTCACTTTAACCAAATTTAGTCACCTTGTATGTCGAGGCAGAAGGCTCCTCCGAAAGTTCAACAACTTATCATGCTACACGGTGTATACATAAATGGTACTAAAGCATTCACTTTAACCAAATTTATCATGCTACACGGTGTATACATAAATGGCACTAAAGCATTCACTTTAACCAAATTTAGTCACCTTGTATGTCGAGGCAGAAGGCTCCTCCAAGTTCAACACTTACAGCTACACGTGTATACAAAATGGTACTAAACATCACTTACCAATTACATGCTACACGGTGTATACATAAATGGTACTAAAGCATTCACTTTAACCAAATTTAGTCACCTTGTATGTCGAGGCAGAAGGCTCTCCGAAAGTTCGAACAACTTATCATGCTACACGGTGTATACATAAATGGTACTAAAGCATTCACTTTAACCAAATTTAGTCACCTTGTATGTCGAGGCAGAAGGCTCCTCCGAAAGTTCGAACAACTTATCATGCTACACGGTGTATACATAAATGGTACTAAAGCATTCACTTTAACCAAATTTAGTCACCTTGTATGTCGAGGCAGAAGGCTCCTCCGAAAGTTCGAACAACTTATCATGCTACACGGTCTGATATTACTTAAAATGGTAACTAAAGCATTCACTTTAACCAAATTTAGTCACCTTGTATGTCGAGGCAGAAGGCTCCTCCGAAAGTTCGAACAACGTGTCAATGCTAAGCAACACGTTGTAAGCAACCACGAAGACTGTCACTTGAACAACTTCACATCGTCATTCGTCAGACGATACTTTCGAAAGCATACATCTCACAGAGGACTGACGATGTCCGAATACTGAATGCACGTCAACTATATTGTGGGCCGGGATAGCGTAGTCAGCATAGCGACTCGCTACGGGCTGGACGGTCCGGGATCGAATTCCAGTGGGGGCGAGATTTTCCGCACCAGTCCAGACAGGCCCTGGGGCCACCCAGCCTCCTATTCAATGGGTACCGGGTCTTTCCCTAGGCTAAAGCGCCCGGAGCGTGGCGTTGACCACTCACCCCTATCTCGCACCGAGGTTAAAGAAAGAGTAGAGCTACTCGTATACCTCTACTCCTCCTCTGAGCCTCTTATAAGATGAACTTTACATCAACTGTACTACGGCAATGCTTATCTGAACAACGGGAATATAAACAGTAACTTTATATAGCAAACCAAGTCCCTGTTGGGGGCAAAAGTGAGTTAATGCTGAAAAATATCTAAAATATTCAGGTTGAAGGTCGAGAGGTTTTGCGGTGTCCTAGGGTTGTGGATTGCACAAGGGTGGGAAGCACTGCTCTACAAGCAATCCCAAGAGCTCCAAGTCACATGCAAGTCAACTGTGTAGCCTGCAGCCCGCCTCAGATTTCCTGAGCTTTGAACCCGCTGTCTCTGCCGCCTCCACCCACAGAACACACTGACCCAGAGTTCTTTACTCGGCAGTGCTGGGTGTGTAGGAATTATAGTAGGTAGGCACAGTAGAGCGTGTGCACGTATGAGGGGGGAGAGGAATGCATACAGGGTTTGGTGGGGAAATTTGAAGGAGAGAAACCACTCGGAAGATACAGGCGTAAATGAGAGGATAACATTAAAAAGGGTCTTATAGATATAGGATTTAATGTCGTGTACTGAATTCATCTGGCTCAGCACTGGCAAAAGTGGATGGCATTTGTAGACACAATAATAAACTTCCGGGGGCCAGAAAATACGCTGACTTTCTTAACTACCTAAGACGCTGTCAGCTTCTCAACAAGGACTCTGCTCTGTGGAGTTACTGTAACTACAGCAGAAGAGAGAGGCGCGTGCACCCGGCATCCTAGCCCTACTCGTCCCTGCACAAGTTTGCGTGGGAGCTGACAATAGTAAGAGTAAAGTTGTTTGTGGGGCACCTGGTATACGGGAAAATATTGATAGTGAAATCTGATCATACACGTAGGTTACTTACAAGAATGGATTCATCAAACACGGCATGTAGCTACAGCATACGAGTAAATAGGCCTATGAGATGAGTTTATTAGTGCGTGATTTCAGGCTTCCGCCGCGAAATAGACGAGATCTGCGCTCTTCTGTGATATTACGCAGCGTTGAGGGGTAGTTCTGTACCGACGTTTCGGGACAACCTATCGGTCCCATCTTCAAGGGTCAAAAAGTCTTGGATCTCACTCTTTAATAGTGTTCAGTTTTCTTCATGGATCATGTAGGTCTAAAATGAAACGTGTTATTTTATTAGCCCACTGCATTCTTGCATTAATCTGAATCTCTTGGTCACTGATGTAACGCCACGGCAGAGCGAATATGCACTGTAAACTGTGTGTGGACATTTACGTACTTCAACAGAAATGTGTAGGTAGAAAATAACAAACGACAATGACAGACCTGGCTTCATATAAACCACCTAGTGATATATGGCTTGACATATTACAAACGCAGCAAGTCCTGAAGGCCACAGAAACCTTATAAGCCGAGACTTTATTCGCCAACCCAAAAGCTTTCAAAAGAATAACTTTAATAATATTTTTATTATTGCTTAGCTTAATTTTAATCTATCAACAGTAAGCGATATAAGAATACTTCCACACATTATTATTGGAACCGTCTGAAGAAAGCACATGTAGGAGCCCTTTTATTCATTTTTAGTACAGTGGCTAAGCTACGACCTGAGAGACCGCGGATTAGGGGTTCGATTTCCTGTAGGATCAAAGATGTTTCTCTTCTCAGTGTCAAGACCGTCTCTGGGGCCCACTTACCAGGGAATCTGTCTTTAGAGGTTAAAGCAGCCGAATCGTGAATGTGACCACTCAACTCCATTTGACGTCGAGATTAAATATGTGACGTTATAGGCTAAACGCTACACCCCCATGCTTCTTCATGTGGTGGTGTTTAATTAAGCACATTAGTTTCCTTTGAACTGAACCAAGCTACAAAAGTAATCCATGGCAATGTTTGACCATGATTTTAGAGTATATTGATAAAAATTGCATTGGTTCTTTCATCACAAAATGTTTAACGTCTTAGGTGCAACTTTTTGGAAAATATTCTCCTTTTCACGCGGTTATAACATTTCAGTTCCTCGTGGACCACAAGTTGCGAAACACTGGACTACTATCCCCAAAACGAAACGTGTATCAGTACGTCGTTAAATAACCTATAGATTGTACTAACTTATGTATTTTGATGTCATTGAAAGTTGGCCCGCGTGGAAGGCATATTGCATGTGGTTTTATTTCGACTGTAATCTGTTTTTGAAAGGAAAGTAATATTATACATATATACATGAAGAAGGGACATATTTTTCCGATAAGTTCTGGCGCAGTGTTCAATATAACATACCCTGCTCTCGTAGTTCTGTCACGTGCTCTAGATCAATCATCCGATGCGCGCAGTTAAAAAGTTCACGTGAACTGCGAGAGAAATCGCGCAAGCACCGAGAAAGAAGAAAAATAAGAAAAAGGGTTTGCAAGAGGAAATACAGGAGACCAATGCGTGTGTTGCGTACAGGGATTTTCGTGAAGTGCTGTTGGAAAAACTGCAACAGGTCTCCCTGCGAGCATAAAGGGCACATGTCCTGGAAATCAACTGCCTTCTTTATATCTTACATTACGGACTTCGCCGTGCACGAGGGTGCTTTAGGAAAAGAATTAGCTATGACGATGAAAAGTATAAAGGCAACAGACCTACAGGTTTTGCCGGGATACATCAAATCACCAACTTTCAACATTTTCACATAAATAATATAAAATAAAATGAAATAAAATAACGAGTTCCTATTGCCCTTCTAACTGTTAACATTATAGGGCTTTTCTTTTGCGTAATATATGTACATATGTGCATATAATTAGGGCGAATACATATACACATACGTATTTATATAATGTAACAAAGCCATATAACGTTAACAATTACATGTACGTTTAAATATCTATGTGTATTTTATATGTAACTGACGACTGTTATGAAAATTGTATGTTATTCATACCGTGCATATTCTTATAATTAATATATCAACCAACTTATGCACTTAATAAAATACATTCAGAAGCAAGTATAAAACTGTTACATATTTTGGCACCGGGGTGCCATCATCAGGGAGTTATTATGCACGAAGTAATACAAGACCAGCACGCTTATCTAGGTATTGTGTCGCCCTTGGCGCCACAACAAACAGTAAAGCCTATACTCAGGATATGCCAATTGGCCTTTTCTTTTATGTGGATACCGACAGTTCAGAGTAAAGTTTATTTCAAAGTCAAAGTTGGTCCTAACCTTCAGCTATGGAGGTAGCAGCAGAACATTCCTCCGAATTATTTGTATTGGAATCCACTTACAAGATTATCAGGTATCAACACTGACGTAACTAACTAACTCCGTGGAGCAGAGTCCTTCTTGAGAAGCTAACAGATCCTCAGCTATTCAGGAAATTCCCCCCATTTTATGAAACCCAGAGGTTCATTACCGTATTCACAACAGCCTGCCACCTGTTCCTATCCTGAGCCAGATCAATCCAGTCCATGTCCCCATCCCACTTCTTGAAGATCCGTTTTAATATTATCCTCCAATCTACGCTTAGATATTCCAAGTGGTTTTTTTCTCTCAGGTTTCCCCACCAAAACCGTGCTGCACCTCTCCTCTCCCCATACGTGCTACATGCCCCTCCCATCCCATTCTTCTTGATTTGATCACCGGAATAATGTGTGATGAGTACACATCACAATGTTCCTCTTTATATAGTCTTCTCCACTCCCCTGTTACCTCGTGTCACTTAGGCCCAGTATCTTCCTCAACGCCTTATTGTGGCACACCCTCAGCCTATGTTCCTTTCTCAGGGTGAGAGACCAAGTTTCACACCCATAAAAACAACAGGCGTAATTACAGTTCTCTATATTTTAATCTTAATATTTTTGGACAGCAAACTGGAAGACAAAATATTCTGCACCGAACGATGGCAAGAATTCCCTGAGATTAATCTGCTTTTAATTTCTTCACGAATGCGATTTTAATTTGTTAGGTTTGTTCCCAAATGTTGTATTGTTTTACCATTTCAAAGGATTTATTACCTATCATTATGTTGTGATCTTGTCCTGCATTCTGTTCACGAGACATGATCACGTATTTAGTTTTCTGAGCGTTTACTTCTAGACCAGTCTCCTTACTAGCGACCGTCATAAAAACATGAAAAATCCCTGCGGTGAACACTTGAAAACTCAGTCCAGGTGCCTGTAGTAATTTAGCATTAATTCTGCGAAAGACCTAACGTGCAGACCAGTAGGCTTACCTCTGAACTTGCGGTCCGCAGAATTACTGAGACTTGTAATGGCCGAAAGTACCACGATGGTTGGAGGAGCATTGCACAGAGTATCTGTAAGATCTTAGGCTACAGGACCTAACGGCGGTGGAGATTCCTATTGCGGTCTTGTGCTTTGCGTCACCGTGTCCTCTGGAACGTGGGTGGTCACCCAGAGACCACATTACAGAACGTACAACTGCTTAACACAAAACTCTTGTGTCGCCTTTCCATTAATTTGTAAACCAAGTTCTAATATTCTGCTATTCGTACATGGGAAAGCATGTAGACATTAAAACCCCTTACAAATACAAACTCTGAAGTAAATCCACTAAATATTTTATGGGCTGTACAAATGCAGTGTTGGCTCTTGTAGGTCTACACAAAAGGTTTGTTTAACTTAGCAACTAGGTAGATGAAAAGACATGTGTATGAGGGAAAGTGACAGAAAATAGATCATTAGTCGCATATTAGGATATGAAGAAAGAGTGGGCGAGTGAAATTTATATTCATTTATGTAATAAGAAATAAACACATGGTTTAGATTGAGAATGTGGAAATTGAGAAGCATGAGAGGAACAGAGAAAGGAAAATGACTTTTATGTAAAGAAGAAGGGAAGGAAAGCAAACGTGGAGGAAAAAATTTCTGACTAACAAATGGTTAAATATAAATTATTAAATAGACTATAAGAAAATAATTGATTATTTCAAGGGGAGACAATTACAAATCTTAGGCAGGCTCTTATTTAGATCCAAATTCAAATGGTAAAATCAAGTGAAAGTAATCGCACAAAACTTCAAGAAATGGAAAGACGGATATTGTAAGTAGGTGCGACATATAGCATGCATGATGGATGGAAAGCGATACCGAGTTTTAGAATATCGGTCTAAGAAACGGCCCTGAAATATTGTGCTTAAAAGTCGCAGCATGTGCTTAACTTTATGAAAGATACATTAAGATAATGAGCGTACGGCTGCAACTCTGTACAGTAATGTACTTAAAATTAAGTTGCGATAACGCTTATTCTAAATGTATGCCTACCCACTCCGCAGGTCCACAACTTGTTCACTCGTGTCCTTGCAGTTCCTGTTTAGTGAGAAAGGCCTACTGTCCCTGCTTAGCAACCAACCTTTAAATACAGTTTTTATGAAACCCGCGTGAAAGAAAAAAACTTTACACGTGTTTTGGTTTCAGTAATCTACAGATTGCGTCACTTAGGGGTTGTCATCCTCATCCTTAATGCTTTTATAGACTTTTAAATGAGTTGGAGAGTCTCTTTATTTCAGAAATGACAAAACAGAAAGCAAATTGGAAGCCATCACTTGCAGCCCCACCTACGTGTCATCAATTCCCAGCATTTATCCCCGCCCTTAATTGAATGTGCAATCTGCCCCCTCTCCTATTGTCTCACCCACGCGCATGATAAAAGTATTTATACAGAAAGCTTTTCTTTCTACAGCCACTTTAATTTGATCTGTACTTAGTAGCCTGTCAAAACTGAAGGAGGAAGGAGACAGATCTCGAAATACAGTGGGAGGAGCTTGTAATTGTTATGAAAACCAAAACATGAATAGGTGGAGTCCACGTAATGGGAGGGGTTGACGAAGTGTCCAATAGCAGCGTTGGGATTCCTGATAGCGAGTTAAAGGAGGGAGAGTACTGAAGCAAGGAGTGGGGATCAGTGACGGTTGGACGGTTGATGTAGGCGAGGGGAAGCATCGTATCCACCCCTCCAACCGTTGTCATTAGCAAACCAAGTTTCTGATGGTAGAAAGCAGTGGAGTGTCAAAGACGGTTTGGAAGGCAGTGAAAATGGCCTGGCTGGCATGGTGTGAATGTGGAGGAAAAATTGTTTGTCTAGTGATTTCGTGATAATTTAAGAAAAAAAAACGTACTAGTTCTAAGAGAGCTGTCGACTTGTTTTAACAACTGACAAGAGTTGTTCAGTGACTCCTACTGGTAGAGCTGGTGCAGCACTAGTAACAGAAAGAAAAGCCTTTTATGCTTGGATGTGTTATGCGTGTGAATGGTTTATTAATGCTGAACGAACTTAATGCGAATACGAAGAATATCTGAAAACACAATGAAGTGACTGAGAGTGTTATTCATGAACATTGTTATCGCCAACAAATATAAGAGTTTTACTCGGTTTCAGACATAACTGATGTGCTACTTAAATTAATAGCAACACAATACGTATTTGGGCTAACTGGCTATGTACCTTAGGAAACTGTAAATCAGGTTAACTAGGCACTATTAGTGTACTGTGTAACATATCTGAAGGCAAGAGAATATGATTATTGAAAATGTCGAAACACTTTCGTTGGAATTACTGAATGTAAGGAAGAAACCTATGCGATTAAAACTGAAATACATATTTTTCTATGTTATTGTGGAAGAGTCTACAGGATACGTAAGCAAACTTCGGTATGAATTAAACTCATAGAGCAACAATAGACGCTGAAAAGTGAAACTAGCTAGTTACCAAAGGAACTGCAGAAAATTCTTCTGATGGCAGTGTACAAGAAAAGTAAAGCTTCGGCTCTGTCGAGCATCTGTGAAGAATCGATTATCAACAACAAAAAGAATAATCGAGAAATAAACCTGGTATTGTACTCTGTTCAGTTTCGCAAGGAAGAATCCCAATAAAGGTGTGTTATAATTTGTTGGAGCCCCTTTTCTATGAAAGAGGGGCTCTATATTAGAAGAGTATGGTATTGGAGACGGGAGGGTTACCACCCCCGTTACAACTGTACGCTGCCGCTGCTGCCGCCGCCACTGGGGGCGCTGCCTGTTTAACAAGGCCTCCTATCATGCCTCCATTTTTCCACGCATCAGCACATTTCGCTACATCCAGGACCACTGGGACGTCTGGAGGGTTCCCGATGGGTCTTGCAGGATTCGCTGTACCGCCAGGATTTCTGCATCACCATGGAGCTGCAGCATTGGGTCCCAGGTTCGCATCGCTGGCAGCGTCTGTGGTGGGAGCAAGTAATCGCCAGCACGAGTCTGGCGGGGCGGTGGATCTGGGAAACGGGAACGTCATTAGGCGGAGGGTGTTGCAGCTGAGCGAGGACAGTGCGTCAGAGGGAACGTCACCCAAGAAAGGTAACCTCATCAAATACTCCTATAGCCTACTCACACAGCAGTAGCCTATTACGAGCAAGTGTCCTTTGGTTTTCGGAAGAAACAGCGATTTTACTCCTAACCACCGTCAAGCTTACGGGCATTTTTGGCCTCAGATGTCTCAGTCTCCTTACTAGGTTCGAACCAAATTTTTAAACAATATGTTGATCCGCTGTGAAGAGACAAGTTAGACAACTTACGTAATTCGAATTCATAGGGCAAATATAATATATTTATGGAATATGACACTTCGTACACAAATCGATTTCTACAACTCCATTGTTATAACAAATTCTGTAACTTTAATATATGCCTATTAGACCCAGGCCCACACAACAAAATTATAGGTCCAACCCTTAACAGCATTAGATTGCTTGGTCTGAACATATGGTTCTTTTAACAACAGTTCGTTGGTCAAAGCACAAGTATACTTTGCTAGACCTAGCCATTTTCCAAAACCACAACACAGAATTTAGATTGCTCTCTTGCAGCTGTACAATTCAGTTACTTTCAGCACGACACACAACTTCCCTGTTACGATTTACTACAAATTAAACTTCTTGTCTTATGACTGAAAACTATGTTGAACAGTCTCAGGGCCAAATCACAGCAGAACCGCTTAAAACAGTCATATTCTGCTTCGGATATCAAATTATAAATTTGGTAAGACCTGTTCATAAAAATACAGGGCAGTGTTTCACCAGCCAACAAAGAATTTTATAAAATACATTATTATTTTTATAATATGTGCAACGCTAACAAATTAGATTTTCATTGAAAATAAATGTAGATTCTAAGCCTCGTGTTACAGAAACAGTTCTAACGTTAAGTATGTGCACAGTTGTGTTTTAAGATGTGTTGTGTTTGTGTACGATTAAGTGCAGTTCCTTCACATGTAAGTATACTGGCTACTGCCAGCAGTACCACAGTGGGAGGAAAGTTCATACACTGGGACAACTCATTACCGATTCTGGCCTTGTAGCCCAAATGAAAAATTTAATTCCTTAATGTTCCAGTAGTCAATTAATATCAAAGTGTGAATCGATTAAAATAGATCTATGTTGAGAGACAAAAAATGTAATTAAGCTTAACAAAGAATGCAGGCTTTATCCCTTTTATGCCCAAAAGCGGCGGGCAATTAGCTATTTTTAGGCTGGCCAACCTTAAAAATAACAGAAGAAAATATTGGCTTATTGATGACAGAATACTGAAATAGAATCGACAAATTTCTTCTACCTGCATATACTCTCTTTTCTTTTGTGCCTACTTTTATTTGTTAGGGGAAGGTGAAGCAAAGTGGAGAAGTATTCAGTGTTAACACAGAAATCCAACACACACCTCTCTTCCAGCACCACAATCAAAGCTGCAGAGAAATGTAATACAATTTGATGGGTGTGAGGAGAAAACGATAAATGCACAACTATTCTTAAAGGTACACCCGTGACTGTCATGTCTGACGTCTCAGTGAAATTTCTTCATCATTTCGGTTGACTTAAAATATAAATCCTCTTTCGCAAAAGTGTTGAAAAAGGTAAAACTTTAAACAATACCAAAGTATGGTTTATGTTGAGCTTTAAACTCCTAAATGTTGCGAAAAAATATCTGTACCTGTGACAGGCTTGAGATTAACTGGTTTGTATCTAGTCGCTTTGTAAGCCTAAGTACAAGACATAGCTGCAGATGTGATGGAAATTACAAAAGCATTTTACTAACATGAAGCATGCGTACGGACAACTAAACTTTTTATTTTAGAAACGCCACCAAAATTTTTTTTCGAGCTGAATATGAGTAATAAAAATGTTACTTATGTTTCAATGGATAAATTCCCTCCATGACCTTAGCAGGCCTATAAGTCCTAATTGCAGTTGTTCGGTAGTATTAGCGTTTGAGTTCAACAAACTTCATTTCTCAGTGCTTGTATTAAATCCAACAGAATGGATTTACTTTTTCATTTACTTTGTGTCTTGTCTTGCCTTGACAAGAATCTAATAACGTACATGGTCAATTAATATACCTACATATCACGTAAGCAGATCCATTGCTACTATCAAATTATACTCTATTTTCAATCAGAAACCCTTAGACACAAATTAGTTTGCATTACTTTATTGCAGCATCAAAACATACTTACCGAAAAACACATCCATTGTTTTACCATATATCACTGGAAAAAAAGATCCTCAGGGAACATATTGCAGTAAATGGCAAATCCCCAATTTTGGAATTATTTTAACATTATGTTGAATTACCACATATTTTAATGATATTAACACTGTAGTACTCATGTGCATCATGTGTGATATCTTAAGTACGGATTGAGATCTCAGTCTATCAACACATAAGTTAAGCATGCAATTGTAATTTATTTGATGTAAAATATTTTAATTAAGATGACCTAAATGTGGGTCGAAACATGTTGTCATATACTCTAAAGATGTAATGTTAATATTAATAAGCTTTTGTGTCGACGGCCGTTACATGCTAATTTGAGAATTAATTTATTTTAAGATGAATTACGTAGAGATTCTAATGAGCTGTGTTGGTGCCTTGTAATGAGGAAATTACTTTAACACTTTGAAAGTTGATATTAATCTCATTTAGCCCGTACACTACGTAGAAACTCAGCCCATACTTCACAGGAATCACACTTCGTCTTGCTCTTTACGAAACCAAATAATTCGGGCGGGACTGTGTTTATTCTGATAATTATACGACACACAAAACCGATCTGGGAAAAATACAAAGTTCTTTAACGTTAGGATGAAGGATATAGGCAGAGAACATTGTGTTTTACAGGGCTAAAGACAGGAAACTCCTTGTTTCATTGACCGCCAATCTTTGGAGACATTTTAAGCAGTTATGAACATTCATATTTCAAAGCTCAGAATGTATACCAGATTGCTGAAGTTTAATTGCTAATTCAGCAGACTGCTGGAGCGGTCCGTTATACATTCCTGATCTAGACAAGTTCAGGACAAGTTCCAGACAATAACAGCAGCAATGCTCCAAAGCCCTAGGAAAATGATAATGGAATATGCCCTAAAGCAACACATAAGTTCTAGGTAGCCTACAGCATTCTTAGCATTAGCCTATAAATAGTTCCTAGCAACGGCAGGTGTGTAGAACAATTTATTCGGGGCGCGCGTCAAACAATTTTGACTGTCAAGCAAACATTGTTTGAAACATGAAGCCTGGTTAGTAGGGTACTTCTTATGTGCTAGTTTTGTGTGGAGCTTGATGTGGGTAGGCCTAACGCACTTTTGTCATCCTGATATCTTGCTTGCTTTTGTGTCGTTACGTATTTTGGTAGGTAAGTAGGCAAAGACTGGGAGCAAAACATGACAGAAATAAAGGAGATTGGAAGGTGTGTTTGAATGGGATTGCAGTGTCCTGCTTTGTCGGAAACTTTGCACAGCGCAACCCTAGATATTATCATTACTTGAAGCAAAGATTATCAGTTGTAGTATTTTAGTACAAAAGCCTCTTTGGCTCCAAAAATTCACCAGATATTGACAAATTAGCCAATTTCTTACTTTCCCGCTTTTATGCAACATTTAAATGCATTAGTGGCTTAATGCTGGTTGTATATTCCTGTAAATTTTAGAAGAATAGTATGCACTTAGGATATATAATCCTTAGTCCAAAAACTTTCAACTTCTCAAGTTTGTGTTAAGATTTTCGGTAAAACGAATCAAGAGTATCAACTTAGTGTAGCTTTGTCCTTAACCATGACAGTGACAATGACCACGGCTTCTAAAGCAGTCAGTCAGCTGTGAAATTGGTTTCACACAGACGATTCGTGTAAGAAGAGAACATTTTCAGAAGATCTGACACAGGCAGGCCCATATCCACTAGTCTATTACTATTATTATTAACCCGTTTATAGGACTGTGCTAACTGTGGAGCAGCTGTCTTGAGGATTAATTCCTTAATAGGCGTAAGGCTTTATTTCATTCAACAATAAATAGACTGTATGTTTTGTGGCACCTACGAAGTTGGTAATAGAGACGAGATAATTTTACCTTACTGTGGGAAGTGAATTTAATTACGTTTATTTGGGCATAGCTCTACAAACTGCAATTGTACAGACTTCAATAAATGCTGGATGGTGTTACCACCCTGTGTAATTATGATGAAGATGACATGGAACGTGATAATAAACTGTGGCAAATAAATGTTAGCCTTCAGACACATGATTTACCTGTCGCCAGAATTTAGTGGCATTTACTACGCAAAATCTTAGAGTACCAATAAAATAACGTATACAGAATTGTACGCTGCTCTCTAAGCTCATTTTGCTCAGGTACGCTGCTGTCTAGTCTTATTTCACGCAGGGATGCTGCTGTCTAGTATCATTTCGCGCAGGATGGTGCTGTCTAGTATTCGCGCAGGGACGCTGCTGTCTAGTATAATTTCGCGCAGGGACGCTGCTGTCTAGTATCCATTTCGCGCAGGGACGCTGCTGTCTATAATCATTTCGCGCAGGGACGCTGCTGTCTATAACATTTCGCGCAGATATGACTCTTTGTTTGGAATTGAAAGGTGTGGAGCAATATTGCTACAAAGAATCACGGAAGTGACTAAACTCAATAAATTCACGAGTTAGTAAAATGTATTAGCCTCTAAATACAGCAATTAATAGGTTGCTTACGAACAACACGCAGCAAGCTACTTGACAGATCCACACACGTTGCTCCAAAAATGTGAAGTATTGCGGCAAGCTAGTTTTCAGTAAGTTGAGGTGATTAAGCAAAAACAAATAAAGAGCTATTTAATTAAATGCTGTTTAATCTGACTGCAGTAGGTAAAACGCTACCTGCTTCGGAGTAAGAAAAATTATTAAATCAGTAGGTTACTTAATTTATTGCTAAGAATTTAGAACAAACCTATCGGAAGACAGGAGCTGCATCTTGACTTACCACTTTACGGATTATTCCTCCTCCCTCTTCAAGCCCCCCCCCCCCGCCCCGCCAAGAAACATTGTACAATGTCGTATTATGCAGCCCTGAATTGCCACGGAAGCCGCGCCAAGAAGAAAATCCGCTAATTTACACAACATATTCCGCCTCGAGTTTACCTAATTACAAACCCTGACGTCACTCTCCCGCCTCGCAGCGTTTCGTTCGTCTTGCCAGTTCAGAAAGTGAGTGAGTTCTCGATTGGAGTGGAATGGAATGTGGAAATAGCGATAGTCAAAATATTACGTTAGTTTGGAAATGTCTGTGTTGGGCTGAAGGCAGCTACCCTACACTTGAGGTCTTCGCTCTTCTGGGATGTTAACGCAGCCTATGTCCAAGTCTCGGACTGATTGACCCTAGAATATGAGACCGATAGGCTGTCCCAAAACGTCGGTAAACAACTACCAACATAATCTTCGTAAGAACCCAGAAGAGCGAAGACCTCATATACACTGCTGCGGAAGCCTGAGATCTCGCATACCTTACACTTCACTTTGACGTAAGCGTAACCATAACAACAATAGGATTGTTATTGTTGTTAAGTTATTATTATCAGACACTGAAGTCAAACTGACAACTGTAAGAACAAAAACGGCCCAATGGCAGTACCGTGTAGCAGAACGGTAAGTATAGTTTCGTATTCAGGAGTATTCAAGTCTCGGCCCATAGCGGGTCTGTGGATTTTCTCTCTGTCTCCACGGAAGTATCGGAAGAGAATTTCCAGTTATGCTGCATTCCTTCCCTACGCATTAAACTCGATGCTATAATCCTACTATCTCGACTACCGGCAGAAGAATTAAATAAAGAAATAATAGGCTACATTTGCACTTTTACAAACTTGTAAAAGCACGCGCACAGGCCTACAACTTTTACAACCGCTGTTTCAAAGAAAGCGTTTGGGCCGTACGTTTTCTCAATTTATAGTCAGATTTAATTTTCTGTCACAACTTTCATTCCATGTCGCGTTCAAAAATATAAAAATTAATAAAAACAGAATGACACAAATAATACTTAATTTCATTATAATTTATGGTTTCATCTGTCAAAGTGATCGATAGCTTTGGGTTATCCCTTAACAAGATTAAAACTTATAAATAGGTCTGCTACAAGGCAACAGGCCTACATCTGACACGGGTGCTGTGCGATATCCCCCAATAAGACAAAACTTGTTAGCAGACATCTTTCACCACAACAAGTTAACAGCTCTGCGTGTATTTCGCACTGTATACTCCGAAAACATTCAAGTCGGCTATATTCGTAAAGTTGCATTTCATAAGCATGACCTATTAGTGACAAACATGCAAAATAACATAAAATGGATAATAGAACGAAGCGCTGTAAACAATTCAAACGCTGACATAATAACAAGCATATTCTTTCCATCTCAGAACGCGAAAGAGAAATGACACAATAAAAAATCAAGTTTATCAGCAACAAAATATGCAAGATATATCGGCAGAAATCTTTGACGATCAAAGAAACATTAAAACCGTGTAAGTAAAATTTAGGCAAGATGTACAGGTAGTAGAGAAATATTACATCACTAGTTCGCACTGCCAACTTTGGTACAGCGTAATGTATCTCATTTTCGGCCTTCTCTCCATTTACAGTTTAAAATTTCGTTTCGCACAAAAGTGTTTGGATAACGATTGCATTTAGTAACTATTACTAGTTATCATAAATAGCAAATAGACTTGGTTTAAGTTAAAAAATGAAGACAACTACTTTGGTTTAATGTTTCTAAAAATTAAAGTCTCTCGCAATTAAAAGTAGGCACAGGCCTTCCTATGAAGACTGTAGGACTAAACACAAAATTTAAGTTTGCGATGAAGTACCCTTTGTCCCAATTTGTAATTTACACGCCACAAATGTAGCAGAGCATTCTTGAAATCTGAACTAGATGCAATAATGTAGTGATTACGTTCCGGCCCTTTTACCCCAAGGAAATATCCCTCAGCATCCTACCCTTTGGCTCAACCCTACAGACTTGGAGTAAGGTCTTCATAGTAATTTCGAAATTTAATAAAAATCTATTAAACCAAGCCTGATGTAATGATGAGGACAGAAGAAGAAGCTTCAGATAGGCTCCTAGGCTCCTACAGCCGTAAAATCGAAAATGATCCTTCGCTCGTAATTGCTGGCTATCAGGAAAGGCCGCATCTCTAGAATAGAAACGACTCTGGGGGAGCACTGATTGCTGTACTCAGGCAACGTGGATCATAACCTCCAGCATCATCTTATTAGCGCGAAGTGTTACGGTCTATCTAAACCAAATTGATTGGTGAAATGTTGCATGGGGACAAATTGGCCGTAGCAACAACTTTTGTTATCGGCAGAGTGACATATAGCGACTCCAATGTTATATTTAGAGTGAGAATCAAACATCAAGATTTTGACGACTTAAATCTGAGGCTGTTTGAGAACAGAGTACTGAGGAGAATGTTTAGACGTAAGAAAGTGACTGAAGGTTGAAGTCTGTTGCTTGGTGAAGGGTTTTGTAACTTGTAATTTATAAAGGATTACTGCTACAGCCCATTATGAGCCTTGTTCTGTTTTTGGAGATAAGTTCGAGTCTTGCACAGATATCGGTACTAGATGCAGGCCAGTTGTTATCATCGTGTCTTGGGCAGCTACTTTGTCGCCGATGAAACAGCTCCCGGTGCCAATGGAACACAGGTCTGAGTAGGCCCCAGTACCGCCATGGATGCGGTGGCGAAGAGGTTTCCTCTCCCGCATGGAATCAAGCTCTCACTCTCCAGTAGTCCAGACAGTAGCCTAGTTACTGCAGCTACTGACGGACTGCATGGCGCCTTTCCTCATCTGTAGCCCCTAATAAATATTAGGCTTATAAAATTAGGAAGGGCATGCTTGTAGCAACAATAGGAGATATAAGAAATGAACAGATTTAAGAAATGTTGCTAGGAAAATGTAAAGAGAAGAAACCATTGGAAAGATATAGGAAGGCATAATATTAAAAAAGATCCTCACTAAATTAAATGAGAGGTTGTGGATTGGATTCATCTGGGTGAAGGCAGGTTTCGATTTACAGCATTATCTACAAAATTTGTACACATTTTCTCTAGTTAATCGAATATTATTTTTCAATAAGTACTCTGCTATAAGGAATTGGTTATAGCAATGTCTCTTCTGAAAAAAAATTTAGTAACATGAATAAATGTGGTGAGAAGTAGTTTGTGAAAAGCAAAACCTGATGTTTGAATCCGTATAACAAAACGAATTTTGAGCACCCCCATATCTTGCATTAGCTCTTTTCAAATTTTAGAAGGTGAGGTATAAGTTCGCGTCTATAAAGCAAATAACTACGAAGACAGTGGACTATTATTTTTGAGAGCGTGAAAACTGTACTTCTGTTCAAAGGTGCACTGATGGAATCTCCGTTAGTTGCTAACTATTCAAAATGTGTACTGTTTGAATCTCCGTGCGTTACCAGGTATACTAATATACCTTTTAGATTTCCAAAGTCTCTCCAGGACAATGCTGATGTACTCGTACACTACAACAGACTCCTTCCAAATCCGTAGCTACTCAACAACTGTGACGATACACCAATAAATTTCTAAGTTGTGGACAATGAATATCTGGAGATAAAAGTTTCTATTTGAGTTAATTTTCTGTGGCTGGATAATACGTCAATTAGGCAATGACAGTTTACTCCAAATCCTTTCCACTTTGTTACTAATCTCTCATCCTAGCATCGACACTATATAGCCTAAAATCACAGCGCCGTAAATATTAGCGAATTACAACAAATAGTGTTGAGGAAGGTAAACCAGAAGTCCTGGTGTCCCCCCCCCCCCTCCACTATAGACTTACGTTGTCACAGTTTGGTTCTTATGCGCAGGATAAGTTTTGTGCCTAGTTAGACTTGTGGGTCAGTAAATGCGACTAAAATACCTGCAGGTAAAGAGCATTGTTAAGTGTCTTAAGAATTAAATAGCCTAAATGAAGTATTCATCAATTAATCCTGGCATCTACTCTTTAGTTTTCCTCCGTTAAAAGAAATAAGCAGGGTCGCAAGGCTTTTGCGCCTTCGTTGATCAATTTTCACGACATTTGGTATGAAAATTACTCCTTTGGACGACACGCCAATGCTACATGTTTTCAGTTCCTGCATTCGATAAAAAAAATGCGGTGCAAAAGCGAATTTATCGGGCGGTAGCGACACTTGCGAGCACTTACTTGAGGTGCTAAAATGAGGCAAGGCAATGAGCCTTGACAGAATGCGCAGTTTGTTTGGCAGACTGTAAAATAACAAGTTGTCGGATGTAACAATTTTCTTAGGTGTTCTGTCTGATTGCGGTAACTAGAGAAACATTACAGGTAGGCAAGTAAAATTTAGTGCGACGACAGGCCATAAACATATTTACAAAGTACATACAAATTGTTCCTTGTAAGACAACAGTACAGACTTGTGGACGATAATAATAATAATAATTATTATATAATTATAATAATATTATACAATTATAATAATAATAATTATTATTATACTAATTATTCTGTATAATCTACAGAATCCGTGCTTAAGTGGTAGGCAGAGTTTGCTGCAAAAGTAAAATAAAATAAAGTAATAATAATAATAATAATAATAATAATAATTATTATTATTATTATTATTATTATTATTATAATGGCCTATACCTATCAACCTAAGCAATAGGAAAGTAGGCTCGAGATTCTGCTCGGAATGGTTTGTTTCCTCTGTGTCAATTCCATTTCACCGAACTCCACAAAAAAGGCTTGCCTTACTGACTTACTTGTCACAACACAACACAATACAACGTGTGCCGGGGGTCTTAACTGCGATATGTCAATTACACCACGACTGAGAATTCTTGGAAACAAATAAGGTATGGTATTTTGATGTAATTTCTCACAGACAGTGCCAGTAATGCTGGCATTTATTTAGCTCCTAAAGAAAGTCCCAGTTTTTAATTAAACCTGATAGGTCATTAACATCTTCACACAATCTAACCACTGAAACCAACCACAGGCCAGTTAATCCATTTCATCTCTTGAAAATATCCACATTAATGTTATCCTCCCATCTGCTGCTTCTTTGATGGTTGATTCATTATAGGAATGTTAATCGCTACGACATCGGAGTTTGATATCGATATCGATTTGATTAATGTTTCGCTCACAGTCCGACATCGGACGTTCCTTCCCGTAGGTAAACCTTACGGATTTTCACCCCGTCCGAAAAAGGAGGCAGCACGTTCCTCCGAAACGTTGGTACCCATCCACACAATTACTTGACACCTCATCCTAGAAGACCGTTATCCAGGTTTAGCAAGTTTTTAAGCAGGTAATTAAATTCCGTCTGTAAAAATGTAGGACTAAGTTTTTCATATCTGTTACAGGATAGTTATTGTTACGTATACATTTCCTCCTTTCTTATAATCAACTCAAAGCTTTATGAAGTGGAATTCTGGTTTTTGAGTGTTTCAGAATAAATAGACCAACGTTGTGCTACGAAGCAACGAAAGTACGTTACATATGCACAGGCCAAATTCATATCAATACCGTGTTATTTCCGATACCACGTAGGTTTATCGACTTCAATTAGCATCACTAAATCTTTATATGCATGCTACGTTCGGCACTGCCCTTTTTCTGAGGTAATCTGCATTTGATAGGCCTATAGACGTTTTTTGGTTTCATTTTCTCCCTTACACAAATTTCATCAGAGTGAGAGTTTTTGTTCATCATTTTTTGTACTAAAGCTAGCGGCATCGGTGGGGATCATGTCAAGTAAGTTTCGAGTACTCCACTAGTAGAACTCTAGGTTAGCTAGTCCCATCAACACCTTCATGTCTCATTCCACCCAGTTTCCAACACTGACAAACGGAAATTACAAAACAATACTTATGCCAGGCACCTTATATGGGAAATGCAGACAAATTTAAACTCATGGAATGCCTGATACCTTTCGATCCAGAAGGTTTTGTCTTCAGCTTGCCATCCACAAATGTAAAGATTAAAGCGTACAGAATTATAATTTTAATTGTTGTTTTGTATGGGTGTGAAACTTGTTTCTCATATTGAAGGACGAACATGACAAGTGTTTAAAATAGGGGTCTGAGGAGGTTATTTGGGTTTAGGCCGGAGGATATAATGGGGGATTATAGGAAACTGCATACTGAGGATCTTCATGATTCACACTCCTCGCCAAATATTTCTCAGGTTATCAAATCAGGAAGAATGAGATGAGCTGTTCATGTGGTGTGTATAGGAGATAGAAGAGGTACTGCAGGTATTGGTGAGAAAACCGTAGGTAAAGAGGCCATTTGGAAGACGTAGGTGTGGACGGAAGGATAATATTGACATATATGTTCAGGAAATAGAACGGAAGGGCATGAACTGGGTTGATCTACTTCTGGGTAGGGGCAAGCTTTGGGCTCTTTTAAACACGGCAGTGGACTTCAGATTCCATAAAGAGTGGAGATTGTCTTGACTAGCTGGGGAAATATTGACTTCTCAAGAAGGACTGTTCCATGTTATCAGTTAGTTTTTTTGTGTGGGGGTTGAACGCGATCATGTACTTGGACGAAGCCTTTGAAAGCGAATCGCTTAGGATAGAGTGAGACGTTTAAAACGTTAGACTTTCATAAGTCTCTATAGAAACTTCCTGATTTGTACAGGCCACAAAGTAGGCCTCAGTACTGTTACAACTGTGATACCTAGGCATGCAGCTCCTGCCTATGTCATGCTGTTCGACGGCACAAATTCATACCAAGGCTTCCAGTTTCATGCAAATCGAACACAATGGGGGCCAGAATTCCACAATGCGAAAGGTATCCAATTTTTTTTTTCACCTGACACAAATGTGGCTCATGTCCGGGTTTGTACATTGCTTGTTCGACAATTATACCGTGCATTCGGTGTTGCAATTTAAAATTACAAACGGGCGATAATTTTGAGCTTAATGAAATCTGTCAGGATCCCATTACGTAGCTCATTAGCATGTGTAATAATTCTGTACAAATTGCAAGGCTCAATTAAAGTTAAATCGGGAAGTAATACAGCGAATAAGTTAGTTTGTAATGAGGCGCTGTAAATTGAAGACCGTCCATAATATAATAGTACGAGTACGTGCTACTACTCCAGGGGACAAGTACGTGTACAAGCGTGTGACAGAACATGATGATATCGATTTAAAAGTTACTGCCCAAGAACGGGATTATTTCGTGCGTTTATAACACTTAAATTTTATAATGTGAGAGTGTTGTGACACTTAGCTTCTGAGAACAAGCCTATAAAATAGGTTGATAAAGTGAAACACACTTCAGCTACTCCGAAAATCTCTGAGTATTAAAGAAATATGAAATCTAAAATTAAACATCTACAACTATTTCTTTAATCGTACGGTATAAGCTACCAAAAACATTAGCCTAATGTCACGCTCTTGTGAAAGATAGTCTGAAACAGTAAGACATGTGCTCAAACAGCTAGGGCTCTTCACGCTCTTGTGAAAGATAGTCTGAAACAGTAAGACATGTGCTCAAACAGCTAGGGCTCTTCACGTTCTTGTGAAAGTTAGTCTGAAACAGTAAGACATGTGCTCAAACAGCTAGGGCTCTTCACGCTCTTGTGAAAGATAGTTGGAACTTTTTTTCGCATCAGACATAGGCCTATTTGATCCGGCAATTGAAGGCCTGGCGCTGTACCTTACAAGAAGGAATTAATAAATTCAAATGATAACACATTATAGTAGTAGTAGTACCAGTAGTAGCAGTATCAGTAGCAATAATAGTAGTAGTGTCGATCGCAGTGGCCGCGCGGTCTAAGGCATGGGTCTGCGGCCTCTCGCTTGCTGGGATTTTAGGTTCGAATCCCGCCGCGGGCGTGGATGTCTGTCCCCTGTGAGTTTTGCATGTTGTCAGGTAGAGGTCCCTGCGTCAGGCTGATCACTCGTCCAGGGAAGTCCTACTGAGAGTGGTGTGTCTAAAAGAGTGTGATCTTAAAGTCTCTAAAAACGAGGTCAAGACCCACCCAGGGATGTAGTAGCGTTGGAAGAAGATAAAGAGCAGCAGCAGCAGTAATAGTGTTAATAGTAGTAGTTCCACACCATGGTACAAATATCCTGTCTATGAACCGAAGGGCTTATCACGTAAAATATATTCAGAATTAAATTTGGTATTACAGTAATACTCTCCACAGGATGCGAACTATTACCGGAGTGCCATATTATTATTATTATTATTATTATTATTATTATTATTGTTACTACTATTAATTAGATAAATTATTTACAACTAATTTTACCGCATGTTGTACTGTTTATGCCAGTGTTACGTGTAAATAACAGTTTGAGCAATACTGTTTAAATATTCAATTTTGGAGCTGAAGCTTTTAGACAACCAACTTCTTGCTGTTTATGTCGGTTTGTTTGTTTGTTTGTGTCTTCATGTTACTTTTGTTGCATTTGTGCCATGCCTGTTTTATAATTGGCCGTTGCGCAGAAAATAAACACCGTCGAAATAAAAAAGAGTAGGAGTTCGTGAAGAGAACGTCTCTAGGACCTCTAAGCTTAATTACGTTCACAATAGAGGACTGAATATGCACTTTGGAAGAAAGAAGCAATTTGCACAAAATTTGGGGGAGAAATCAGTCACTTAAACTGGTGGAGGAGTTGAGAAGCAGGATTGCGTTTGAAGTTGTTGTGGCTGAAATGGATTCACATAAATGGCCTGGATTTAAGTCACTCAGAATGTGTCTCAGTGGTGTAGTTTCGTCCGGGTGATACTAAGGCTTCTGGTTCTGACACCAGAAAATGTGATATTTTTCTTCTCAAACGCCCATAAAATGTCTCACGCAGATAAAGGCATTGAGTGACGGAAGCCTTCGACAGTGGTTTTCATATTTCTATATCTCTTGGGTTTAATCAATTTTCATGTTGATATACTAAAAGAACCACGTTAGAGATGGATGTATGTGTACTATGTGGGAACTTAAAACATTTGATGGACATTTAAACAGGTTACTAAATGTACGCATAGCTTAAAAATTCTAAAACGTTCATTGCCTTTCGTTCAATTTTCCCGAAAATTCAAGACTTGCGAAAGAAATTTACTGGTCAAAAAATAAGTGGTTTAATTTTTCCAGTAACCTCTATTCGAAAAACGTTTAGCTCTTGTAAGAATGTAGGGAGTTATGCGTGAGATGAGCTCGACAATCGCGTAGAAATGTGGGCCATATAAAATACCCATTACTGTTGTCATATTTTCATATTAAATTTGGAATCTGTCGGCAAATTTTAGTAAATTTTTCAGTAACGTGTACCATGAAAATTATTTATGAGGATTTCTTGTTGTTTCTTGAGTAAAGACGGACAGACATGTAGACGGAACGGTTTTAGTAGTCACTCCGCACGGATAATAAAGCACATGGAATAAAGCAGACATAGGCCTATGAGAAGTAAATACCAGTTGCTACGCCAGCAGTACTTTTCCCTAAAAATTTATTTAATTTCTGTTGCACGAAGCCTGTATTTTAAGATCCCTTACACTGAAGAAATTCATGGTAATGTGAATTCCCAGAAATATAGTAGTCCACTATCAAAGACTATAGAACAGGACACTTCCTGAGAAGTTATTTGTCTCTCAAATCGTGGATAAACTTCGAGTATTTTATGTGAACAGAAGGATTATTACCATTTTTAAAAGGGTTCTTAGTGTGAGCCCATATAAATCCAGTCCACATGTTTCGACTCTAATTCAGTAAAATAGTGTTTAATATTATCCTTCTGGTTTTATCGAAGCCAAGAAACTTCTTCCTTAGCTGGGATCCTCTGAGCTTCTTAAGAAATACTCTGCCCTACGTAGACATTAATTTAGGCTATACGACAGGTGCTAAGAATGTTACTTTAAAACTTGCATTTTTATCAGAACTGAACGTAGCATAATATACTTTACCTAACTTAATAAAAGAGACATAAGTACGTCTATAAACATATGATAGAGTCACAATAAAAGTTTCTATTCATTTGCCATGTTAGAGATGGCTGCTAGTTAGCCTACGAGTATACTTATTAGTACAAATTTAACGCCTGCATGTCCATAAATAAGAATTAGTAATATTCCAAACCAGCACAGGTGTAATGTGTCCAAGAAGTCAATTTGAATAAAATTAGCATTAAGTACGTCCCGGGGGGGGGGGGGGGGGAAAGAAAAGAAATCCCCAGGAAATTACCGTTTGTCAAACCGGTAACGCTGACAAATGTATAAGGTTTAGACTATTTGTTCAGTTGGGAGGTTTTTTAATTTAATTCAGCTAAACTGCTTTAATTTTTTTACTCTTTCATGAAAGGACGAAATTAAGGCTGTAGCTTCAACTATAATTCTCCATATTCCATCTGAATATGCGTAACCTATAATGGCTCAGCTTTCTGGTGATTATGTCTTATTTATTATGGATAATCGCTTATGAATTGGCTCTGTCCGCCTATCCGCCTGAAACCCTCATAAAACTTTAGCATTCTAATTGGTTTTAAATACTATAGGATATTTCTTGAATATCTGATTGGCCAGTTGCTGCTATGGGAAAATCCTGAATCTTATATTCAGTGAATTAATTAACGAGGTAGCTATTAAAATGAGTTTGGTAACACAAATTTTAAGACTAGACAGAAGATACTGAACACTCTTCAGTTCTGAAAAAGTAATCGATCTTACTGAAGGAAACTGAGAAAGGTTAAACATGAACACACAATTAAATAAAAACTGCGCGTAAGCCTTGACTAAAATATTCGACAGAGGACTGGCGAAATAGCTGTTATTTACATTAATCTGAGACACGGATTGTCAATGTTGTTATGTTGGCCTAGACCTTCTGGATACGTGCAATTTACCCGATATAAAATCAAAGTTCTGCAATATAGCCACATTTTTTATTTATGACTTAAAAGCAACGTTTACTATGTAATGTGAAGTCGTGTTCATCATCTACAAATACCGCAAAAATTTCACACGTTAGGCTTCAATGACTGTTACTTATCACCATCGCAAACAACGTCATGACATCCAATACTGGCTGAAATTTTAGTAACGTGTTTTTAAAATTTTTAACCCTATATGATGCACAGCTACCATATAAGTCATGATATCTGTTATAAATGTTACATCAGGGAATTTGAGATAGTGCGATTTTAAGGAATTTGACGAAAATTAATTGTTAGTTGACATTTCAAACTTGAGTTTTTCTATTCGAATGTTGTTCCTTCAATTTTTATCATTTTGTACAGCGTAATTACGCCTTTTTGTAAAGCCAAATCTGTGGCTGTTGGTTAAAAATAAATGTTGTGTTTGGCTGTTACATTTATTAGCTTCTTGTGTAGTAACAACGACATGAGTGACGTAAGATACTTTCTCATGTTCTTATTTTGAATTCTATGAACAGGAGCTGTGTTTTATCAAGATCTCATACCACATACAATTACGAAACAATTATGTAACTGGGGGGGGGGGTATGCTATGGCGCAGTTGGTTGAGGCACTGAGCTACAAGCCGGATGGTCGCGGGTTCGATTCCCGATGGGGTCATTGGATTTTTCATTGACGTCCGACTGCACTATGGCCCTGGGGTCGAATCAGCCTCTTACAGAAATGAGTACCAGGACTATCTCCTAAGGGGTAAAGGCGGCCGGTACATAGAACTGACAACCATGACACCTTCATGTGCCGATTGTCTAGAAATTCTGGGAGCCTCAACTTCCTGGAGTCCTAAGGGCCTGTCCAGGTCTGTATAGGGATAGCTTAACCTTTGTTAAGTAATTGGTGCTCCTGTCGTTTCCGCGCCACAAACTCGCGCTTCCTTCATATTGCTATTTTTGATTATACTAAAATTAAAAAGTACGAAATTCGGGTAGCGTCCAATGGCATAATATTCCTACAAGGAACTAGTGCTGCAGCAAACACGGTGTCAACAGCAACATCCCTGAAAATACGTAATTACTTGAAACTCGACACACAAACGTTGTTGTAGGCACATCAAAACATTCATAATTCGTTGTGTGAAAACACTTACGTTCTTTAAAGGATCAAACTGAAATAAACACACAACGTGGTAACCTCTCATGTCCAGTCATTGCGCGCCATCTCATACCTACCGAACGCCTTACAAACTGCAATGTACGTACAGCGTCACATTGAGACACTTTCGCGTAACCATTGTTGTCGTGGAAAAGCTATAAATATTAAATATTGAGTGTGTGTTTGCAACCTTGTCTTAGTTATCCGGCATGCAAATTGCATGCGTCCTATTATATTGTCACCTGTGTCCTGTCTGACTCTACCATATGTTTCCAAATTTCACAAACGGCACGATTTTCGGAAAAAAAGTTATTGAACCTAAAATGTATGTTTTGATTTTTTCTACAAATTTTTCTGAAATATTTCTTTTTCCAAGAAGAACTCAGCGGGACATTATTATACATGTACAAAGGACTTCATTGAAAGTACCCGTTATTATTTTCAGATATTAAACTAACAAAACTTCCATTTTCTTGACACATTTTCTAAAGATACTCAAATATGAAATTTCATGAAAATCTGTTCAGTGGGAGCCGAGTTGTTCCATGCGGATGGACAGACAGACATAACGACGCTAAGAGTCGCTTTTCGCAATTTTGCGAACTCGCCTAAAATATCTGTCAAATTGTCCACCTTTCCTTCTCTCATTCAATTTATATGAAATTTGATACTAGATAATTTTACGAAACCTTGTCCAGCTTAAGACAATTTGAATTCACCAACCACTTTATATGACGACACATGTACGACTGTGTTTCTGATAATATAAGCATGTGAAATTCCTCTCGTTCTCGACCATAGGGCCATTGCTTGCTTGCAGGGAGCACGAGATGTCCATTTTTGGCACATGAGCTCATTGGCGTCGATATGAGATGATGTAGAAGCGAAAGATTATATTCAGATATCAAAGGAAAAAAGCAGCGTAGTCTGAAGGAATGTGTTGCAAGATATCTCACTTTATTATAGAGGCTAATTTATTTATTTATTTGTAACTCAAATGATACAAATTCTAATAGTGAAGAACTGAGCATGTTATAATATATAAGACATGCGTAGATTCCAGAGCGTTTTAAGTTTTTAGAATGAAAAGTAGGTTAAAATCTTACTGAAGGAAAACCAAACTAAACTGACGACAGATGGAGATAGTATTCGGGAGATCTCAGGTTAAAAACTTGTTTCGGAAACCGGCTATGATAACTGAGGATTTTTTCGAGTTCCTTCGGGTAAAAGCTTGGAGAATGCCTCAAATTAGTCCACGATAGCTGCTTTCCAATTTACTCTTCACTAAAATCTTATGATTCGTCGTTATATAGGCTCAGTGTGAGTTGCTAGTGGCGTCGTTAAATGAAATATAAAATACTGAATTTAAGAACTCGGAAATATTCTGTAAATATGATCCTATCTTAAAGGGCGCAACCTGAATGGTTATGTCCATTAAATAATAATTGAAATATTGCTGACTCTTTTCAAAACTTGACCATTAAGTAGGAAAAACATTAACAGATTCTCGCTACAGTAACAAGAACAGGTAGCAGCGCTGGGGAAAGTAGGGGGCTGAGTAGCACAAAAAGAAGGAAAAAAAAAAAAGATGGAGAAACATAACAAATTACATCAGCTGTTTCATTTTCAATTTTTGGGGGCAGGATGTCTCGGTCAGTAGATCGACTAGGCTACGCAGTAAACGATTAAGGAATCGGGATTCAAGTCCCGGCAGGGAACAGATACTTCTTCTCCTCTCCAAAGCGCCCACGTGCTCAAACATTTCGCTATTTAATCGGTATCGGAGGGTTCCTTATGGGGGTACTTTGGCGGGGGTTGAAAGTCAACACTCACCTCCATCTAGTGTTAAGGTGTAATGTGGAGCTCTACCTCCTTTCTTCCATATGCCTTCATGGTGTCCAGCTGAATCAAGTTCATAAACAATCTTAACCGCACATTTTACTCTAAGCGTTGCGCTAAGCCACGATTCACACAGGCACTTCTAGGGTAGAGGCAGTTGCCTTTTGACAAATGAAAGAAAATCATGTTCAATATAAAGATCTTTAATTTCCAAGAACATAGCAAGGAAATCACAAAATGAAACGAAGGGGTACATGGTTTCAGAATTCATCCGATAAACTTCCTCCAACATTAAAAAATGTAAACTTATAATGAGACAATTTTTTCGCAGTAGTATATATATAATATTTATTTTATAAAGGTAACACAAGAGATCTACACATTAAACGTGCAATTATAGTTGGTATAATCATCACAAATATCTTCTGGGATGCGACGACGTGCAGTCTGGTAAATAATTACTGACTGTTCAGAGAAACCTGCTATATCTAACTCCAAATTAGGAACTCGTGCCGCATTCTTCTATCATGAAGATAGCGTCAGCAAGTTCCCCTACGCGTCGGTACTTACTTGCAGGACTGTATGACGTCACATTCCAGTAGACACTCACCTTCATAGCCTGTGCCGTTAGAATCTCGAATTTCATAACTTCCATATAGGCCTATATATTTGCGTGCATGTCTATCTCAAAAAAGAACATTTTGACAATTTAAAAATGGGGAAAGAATAGTTTTTAACAATTTGAAGACTCAATTTTGCCCCCTAAAGGTCATTGCCTTGTTAGAAGGTTTCCAGGATTCGCCCGTTTGTCCTTCTGATTCCAATAGCATGGAAATTTAGGAGGAATAATGAGCAATGTTGGAATGATACAGACAGGGTAAAACGGATTGACTCGAAAAAACACCAGTCACAATACACTTTATGCACCACAAAACCCACGAGGATTTTTCGGGAAAAGAACCCGGGCTTACAAGATTTAGAAGACTGAAATGTACCTGAGTTATACAAAAACATGCAGTTACTAGCTCAGCAAGAACAAACTCCATGATTACAAAAGCATGAAGTAGATGTTTAGAAAACAATTAATTTTGTTTTTGAGAGTCGTACAACAGCAATAAGTACACACATTGGGCAAATGAAGTGATTCTAAATGTTACAGTAGATGGTGCACATAGTTACCACTGGGGTTTAAACGGTTAACGTAATGTAGTGGGAATTTGCGTTTTTATAGCCGTCTTAATGTCAGTCCTGTGTTCAGTAATAACTTTTTACATTGTTCTTTTAAAACGGAGCACCGACCTAGTCAGAGCACACCTGCCAAGGGTGTGTGGGGAGACGCGCCAAAAGTTGGCGGGATGTAAGAGCTCGTCCGCCGCTCTGTTGGAACCTGTGCACTCGCGCTCATAATGTGCTGTATTGAAGCTGGTAATGTGCAGTATGTTTAGGTGCGATGCAGCCCAGAGTTATATTTCTTAATATATAATGTATAAAGATGCAATAAGAAGCAATCAAACTTTTAAACCAATAAGTGAGATAAAGTTAATGGCAGAATAATTTCAAAGTTAACACTAGCTTCATAATTTGAAGGGTTCTGAACTTAAGGTAATTCCGGGAGAGACGCCACACGTTTTGCAACTTTCGCTGTAACTCAATCCGAAAATTGTCAAAATGGCTGAAAATTCAGCGATATTATATTTAAGGCTTCTACTTTACTAAGTTGTGTGCAAAATATCGACAAAAGTGAAAGTCTCTGAGATACAGGGGTACGAAAAAAAGTTGTCTCTGCGGCGTCTCTCCCGGACATGCCGGTAGAGACGCCGCTTTTTGGCAGGGATAGATGCCGCTATGTAGGGAGAGAAGCCGCTCTTTGAAAATATCCTGTGAATTCAAGAACAAAGATAAGAAAATTAAAACTGTTGAACTTTATTCAAAGTAAAGAAGCAATATCAACATTAACACAGAAAAGATACCATAAGTACACAATATTTCAAACCAATGGACTCAAGAGTCAAAGGTGTAGTTAACGAAATATTCTACATCCTCTTCTGCATTTTGCTGTTTTTCTCTCGCAGTAACTTTTTACCATAGTCGACACATTTGTCTTTGTATGGAGAACGGAAATCGTGCAGCCAGTTTCTGTAACTCACACATTCGATCCAGTCATCTTCTTTAATTGTTTGCAAGTAGTTTTCCCAGCGCTTATTGCATTTCGTGTCAGGATAATCAGAAGTCTCTTGATTATGAATATATATTTTAATGATTATTTTTCTGCATTTTCTGACCTTGTAGACTTGAAGTATTGGGACTTTTTACACTTTCGATTTTCCTCTGCTCTTTGACTTTATTTCCTTCTTCACTCTTTCGTTTTTTCTCGGTATTCTTAGCTTCTTCAGTGGGAACAAAAAAGTTGCTTTTCTGAAATTAAAACTTTTCTCGGTATTTTTGGTATTGGACTCATCTTCAAAAGTCTGGAAGGAGTAACTTCTTCAGGGGAAGTGTCAGAAGGTAGTATAGCATTGAGAGTACTTAATGAAGGTCCTGCTGAGGTAGGTAGAGAGTTGGTTCCTGAAGTAAATGGTGCACAAGTCGGAGCCATACGTGGAGGTGTTTTTTCCATAAAATTTACGGTTCCACTGATATCAGAAATGGAGAAGAAGTATTCAGGAACTTTCTTGCGGTTCAAAGGATAAATATCCGTTGACTGAAGAGTACTTACATCAACACCCATGGAAACAGCTTTATTCCAAGCAAACCCGATGAGGCGCGCCATGTGATATCGAGTGATATTCCTTTGTGGATCCTGCTTCATGCAAGCTGCGGCTTAGTTTTTGAAATGACTTTTTAAAGGTCCAAAAGAAATCACTTATCCAAAGGCTGTAAAGCATGCGTACAGTGACTCGGTAGACAAATGATAGTGACGTTATTTTCAACAGCAGCCTGAAGCAGTCAAGGGGAGCTGAAGTGAGCTCTGTGGCCATCCAAAAGTAGAATGACCTTCCCTAAATGTCTGTGTTTGAGCAAACGCTGTGTGAACTACTTGATGAATAAGTCGGTGCTAATGTACGACTATTTCCGGTACATGTACACATCTGACCCTAGGGGTAAGATGATAGAGCAAGAGAACAGATACTTTTTAGTACTATAAATGTATATGCACGACGTTTCCAAACTTATTTGGAATTGTTTATGTGCGGCGTCTGTCCCTTAATTTTTGCGGCGTCTCTCCCAATCTTCAGGGAGATAAGCCGCACCCCCTCCCACTTGCCGAACAGAATGAAGATCATGGCGGCTACATGATGTGAAGGTAAGGTCAACAACGACGGGAACCTCGAATGTATCGTGATTGCATAGTTACTTCGATTGGAAGCAATTAAGACACACTTCGTGAACACTAGAAAAAAGTTCGAGCACATAAAATTAATAAACTCACTGCATAAAATCAGCCATAAATCCTGCAAAACAGCGCCGATATTCATCACGTTCACTCCTAACACCCCTCTAGACTCAACGAATAATAAAATATGCTGCGATCTGCAGAGAATTGCCAGAACCCACCAAACTAAAAAATGCGGCGTCTCTCCCGCCGCGGAAATTCTCCCGGAATTACTATAATATTATTAGGTGCAGGACGACAATGTCAATATTATCTGGTATCTATACAACCTATTATCAAAAAAAGCAGAACCACGTTTCTGTCAATTGTTATGGGAGTAACATTTGTCTATCTTCTGCAGTGAAATTCCAAGCTCAAGAGTTTTAAATAACAAACTGATCAGAACACTGGAACCAGATATTTTAAGATAGCTAATTTCATGTACTAAAGTCATTCATGGGAAGCTGATAGGAGCCGAACTGTCCAATAAATTTACCTGTATTTACAGAACCCAAATGTTCGTCACCCTTTTCACAAGAACCTGCCAACAGACGTATCCAAAAATCCGTACAATTCAGAGTTACGTGTAATGCTCCGTAATATTATAATTTTTCATATAAAACGTACTGTTAGAACTCAAGACGGAAGGTCACTCCTTGGTTATCCACTACTGTTCATCGAGTATTTTCATAGCTACAATCCATAACTGGAAAACATCGAAGGTTTAACCCAGTAAATGTAGTAAAAGTAAAGGTCACCCAATGACATTCCTATGAGGCACAGAGGGGAGGCGGATATATAGCTCCAACCCACTCGCAACCCAGCACCAGAAGGAGGTGTGTGCCTAGCACCACGTTCCAGCCGTTTTATCCCTGGCAAAGAAACGGTACCCATTGTACAGGAAGCTGGGTGGGCCTCGGGGCCGGTCAGGACGGCACGGAAAAACTCGCCTCCACCGGGATCCCATTCTCGGACCGTTCAGCACATAGCGAGTTGCTATACCGACTGAGCTATCCCGGCCGCCGCTAATTGTATTAAAAAAATGAAACTAAAATTCTGTGTTCCATCCACATAAAGGAAACTAAGAACTAAGAAATACATATGACGTATTGTCTGTACTTAAGGAAATAGACTACTATGGAGTGAAATAAATGCTTATACAGAAGGATAATATTAAAATCGATCTTAGGGAAACGGTTTTTGGAAATACGAAAGCAATTGACATTATTCAGCATTTAATTCTCTATCAAAATTGGTTTTGTGTGTGGTATTAGTAGGTCAAGTTCCGTAACAAGTAGGACTGCTCGAATAGATGAGTGCCTGACTCAGCACTCTTGCAGGGGGTTATTTGGTAAGAGTCCGAAGGGCTCTGGCTGTAAGCGACCGAGGCAGAAGACACTGAGGACAGCTGTTCCTAGGCCGAGGATTTGAACAGATAACCTCTAAGTAACGGAGCAACAGCGAAGCCAGCTACATCCAATCATGTCTGGTGTAAACGATGAAGAAAGAGACGGAAAATCAAGCTCCAGAAAACGCCTTGTTCTGACTAATAAATCAGCCTCAAACATGCAACATTCTTAAACGTTTGTTTACTTCGAGTGAATTATCGGAGGTGCAAAACTGCTCACAATATTAATACTGCCCCACCGCCAGTGTGAAATTCTGAAGGTGTGACAAGGTTGCAGGAGACAAGAGGGTAAATAATCAGTCTTATTCTCCTTTCTCCTCAACAAAAAATCGAGCCATGGTAAAGGTAAATACGGATATGTCCCTGTATTTAATTAGGCTTACAGCCACGAAGGCGCATAGGGGCGCGGAGGTTCAGGCTCCGGTCACTTTACTTCCAGTAGGCTTTGAATAGGGGGTTGGACACGCTTACGCCCACCGGAAATCGCGCGCGGATTCACTCGTCGTCCATCCCGTAGCTCAGTCCGTTGAGCCTCCGACGCACCTAGTTACGGCCCTCGTCTCCATCCCAGTTCTCACGCGCCGCGACTGCTCCAATTTGACTCAAGGGGCAAAGCTTCCTTCTTGTACTCAGGATGTGCCTGGCTACACTCTCGGCCGGAAAACCGACCAGTCCTCTGTTCTACCTTGTTTCTCTCAGTCTCTTCAGGTCAATACCAGGAGGGAGGCTGACCTTAATTTAAGCCACATCTGCTTTATTTCATACCCTTTCCAAATCATTATTCATTGTCACCTTCCTATGTGTGGGCCGGGATAGCGCAGTCGGTATAGCGACTCGCTACGAGCTGGACGGTCCGTGGATCGAATCCCGGTGGAGGCGAGATTTTCAGCACTCGTCCAGACCGGCCCTGGGGCCTACCCAGCCTCCTGTACAATGGGTACCGGGTCATTCACGGGGGTAAAGCGGCCGGGGCATGGCGTTGACCACCCACCCCCATCTAGCGCCGAGGTTAAAGAAAGAGTAGAGCTATACCTTTACTTCCCCTCTGGGCCTTCGTGGCCTGTTCTAGGGAGAACTTTACCTTTTTTACTTTTACCTTCCTATGTGGCGCTAGGCCTGTATAGCCTGAATAACGTACAGCGTCGTTGAATAAACTAAAAATAGTGCTACATATAAACAGGCCTTTTACCGAACTGAATCTATAAGTTGCCTTCTGAACACAGTGGCATTAGCAATACCTAATGTGGTGTAGAGGCTTCCACGTACAGTTTGTAGCAGAAAAACGTCGGGTGTGATTCTACTGCTGCAGACCGGCAAAACTGTTGGAATATGTCGTGCTTTTTCAGTCATTATAAGCATAACCTAATACAATTTCTTAAACACACCACAACTAGTTACTTACAACTTAGGATGATTTCCCGATTCTCATGTTACGTAAGGCAGTGATACTCAAACACTGGGCAGCAGGAGAGGGGCGTCATTCAAAGAACTCCGTGAACTGGCATTGCTTAGCAGTAAGTATTGCTCCTTCAGCTAGCCCTCGGTTTCCTCTGCTATCCTCGCCGCTGTAACCGTCTTTCAAATCTTCGTGTTTGTTGTCCTGATGAACAAAATGCGAAACAGGCCTAATTTATAACGTTTTCTGTATTTATAATAGTTTCGGTATTTTCTCAATTAGCGGAGTCCAGAAATAAAACTGTTACCATGTGGGGTCATGGAAATTATGAAGATGTAAGAAAGGATCCAGTACTCAATAAATGCTGAAAACCACTAGTGGAGGTTCGGGCTGCCAAATTACGTAACGTATTCAACATTGTTACGTAGTGAGACACTAAAATCTTATCGAAATTAAGTACTTATTCCACAGTTATATTTTAAAAAATCTCAATAAATAGCTCTGTAATGACGCCACAGTCGTTGATCTGGTACGTCTAAATCTACAATGAAAACCCCCGACAATTCCGTCTGTGAAAAAAATCAATATTTGCAGATAAGTCTTGAAGAAAATATCGTGAGAAGAGACAGGAGGAAAATATTCCTCGATAATTATAAGTCATTACTGTCATTGTCCTTTTAGATTAGATAAACGACACACATGAGGGAAGTACAGAATAAATAATTACTTTAAGTAATAATATCTGGGAAAAGCTAAGGTGTATTATTTACTTTAATTTTGTAATGCATAAATTTCTATAGTTGAATTTTGATATTGAAGCTCCTAAGAATATAATATAGGTCCTAATAAATTTAGTAGCATACATATAAATAATAACAGTAATAATCTGAATTCAATTGCATTTCAAATATACCGTACCAGAAGGTATTATTATCATTATTATCATTATTTTAATATTACAATAAACAATCTTTCGGCGTGAGATAATGCCAAGAGACCATAAGCCTAAATCTTTAAGCAGAATTTTCCAACATTTGCCGGGAGGAAATGAGGCAAGCCAATAACACGCTCTTCTTTGTGTACTATACATGACGGTCAATACAAGCTGCGCAGATCTGCTCACTGCGCTAGTAATATCCTCAGCAAAATGTCATAAGGAACCTTTACTATTATTACATGGCAGTTGGGCACCCCTGACGTCTGTTATCTAACAAGAGAAACTCTGCGTCAAATAATATTTTTTTTATCCTATTGGCGGTATTTTAATTAACTAAAAGATGTCCATAATCAGTAAATAATTATTTGTTACAAACTTGTCGCTTTTTTATAAGTTAGGATAACAGTTCAAGTCGAGTTTGAGCCTGGCAATTTATTATCTGACCTTTTCCCAAGAGAGGCAAAAACATGTAAAAACAAAAACAGTAACACAGTCTAGGTTTATTTCATAGATACGACGATACAAATAAAATATTCATAAATGTAGTTCTATTCAGCCAGGCATGTTTCGATTCCGTGATCGCTGTTAATTATTACGTAACCTATTGCATGTTGTGCATTACAAAACCAAGTATTTTCAGTCCAAATTCTGAAATGTAATACGCATACGTAAATGTTATAAATGACACACAAGTACAGCTATATATAACAAGTCAGGCAACGTACGTACAACGTAATATTGAGGCGCTTTCGCGTAACCATTGTTGCCGTGGAAAAGCAAAAAAATATTAAATATTTTGAGTATGTGTCTGTATTCTTACCTTAGTTATCCGGCATGCAAAGCGCATGCGCCTGATTATGTTGTCATCTTTGGCCTGTCTGGTCCTACCATGTTTTTTCACATTATCTCATAAATGGCACGATTTTCGGAAAACGTTATTGAACATGAAAATGTGTTTTGGTTTTCTCTACAACATTTGTCTGAGAAGAATTCAGCGAGGTATTATCATAAATGTACATAGTTCTTTATGTGAGGTGCCTGTCATTCTTGTATGATTTTAATGAGACTTGAATTTTGTCGACAGATTTTCTAACAATCCTCAAACATCAAATTTAATGAAAATGCGTCCAGTGGGAGCCTAGTTGTTCCATGACAGACAGACAGACAGACATGACGAAGCTAACAGTCGCTTGTTGAAATTTTGCGAACGCACCTAAGAACAATGTTATAATATTAATCTTAAACGAAACTCTTAAATTTTGGTGCGATTTATCCCGCTGTGTCATAATAACAATAAAATCAATATTTATCTGTCAAACACAACTATGTATTTAAACAGAATATATATAGTTGGGTTTGGCGCAGAACAACTATATAGTTAAGTACGTAGTTGTGTTTGAAGGATAAGTATTGGTTCTACTGTAACTCCTAAAATTCTTACATTGCATGAGTTTACTGACATATATTTACAATATAATCCTATATTCGTTGTTGATTTTGGAACTGAATCGATGACAGGAGATATTACCTCATGTTTTATTCACTATTTTATTCACCATATGTAAGTTCAAAATCTTACATCCACTTCAACGTCATCTACTCATCGTATACAGGGAACGTGAATTTGGCTCTTTTGGATTGTAGTTGATATCTTTCTTATAGGTGTCCAACATATTAGAAAATCAGATTACTGGACTCAATTAAACATTCTGAATCACATGCAAGCAGCATCTAAGGCAGGCTGCTGTCATTTCCTTATACCCACATCTCACTTTCAGCTCCTGAACTGCTGCTTTTTTCCCATTATCTCTCATAAATCACAATTTTGTTCGTTGTGCAGAACTAATCTGCAGACCTGTGAGTAATTAATTACTTAATTATCAAGCCTTGAGTCGTAAGACAATGAAATTCAACGCATGTTTCGAAACACAGTCACTTAACATCCATTCTTTCTCCAGTCACTATTTGGGTTCTCCAAAGTCCGCTTACCAACAGATATACAAAAAAATGGTCACTTTCTTTACTGTTTCTCCCTCTTGCGCCATTTGTAATCCAGGTTTCTAGGCACAATGGTAATTTCCTTTCCGGTTCCTTAACTAAAATTATGTACGCACTTCTCATTGCCATTCTGCTCGGAATTTCATCGATACAACAAACACGTAACATCACAGTTCCGCCTGCATTTAATTTTTAATTTTTCGAAAAAAGACAGAAACACTCTGAAATAAGTTCCAGCTCGTTTCCTAATTTTGCGTTGTATGTACCGTGCATTTTATCATGAGTTTAAGTCGAAACCAAAAAATGCACAAGATTATTAACAAGTATAAGATGCATTTACAACCCCTACATATGTTCCGGCAAATAAATTGCCATCCTCAGGAGGAGTTATCAAGTATTCAAGTACTTATTGCGTTAAAGTACACAATAGTTGGTTGTACAGTAGAAATATTTACGCCGATCACAATGTTGAAATATATAGGTGCATAAAATTATAAAATTAAAAATTAAGAACAATAATACATATATGTCAAGTAGTATTATAGATAAATATGCCATATGAACTGAGAATATAAAACATATATACAAACAGTTTTACAGGGAGAGATATTTGTATTTAAAACATGTAATGGCTTTTAATGTTTTTTTAAAACCATTAATAATCTTATGAATTTGTTGGTTTTGACTTAAGCTCGATTCGTACTTATGTAATTTTCATTTTTTACTGCCGTCCCTAACTGTATTTTATCTTTTCCGCGTCTTCGAAGGATTTATTACCGTGCGTTCAGCTAACAAGACAAAAACGCATTACTCAAATTTCCCTGCATTTACTTCTATAAAGACAGTAATAGAGAATCCTTTAAAAGTATATAAATTAATGTCTGTACACACTACTACGTGGACCAGAATGTACACCAACAGGCCTACACTGGGTTAACAGAAGTAAGTTCCCTAAAGGCCGTGCCGTGACTCATGCGGTTACTCGCCGCCCTCTCACCGCGGAGGCTCGGGTACGACCAAGGGTCAGTCCATGTGGGATTTGTGGTGGACAAAGTGGAACTGGGAAAGGTTTTCCCCCGAGTACTTCAGTTTTCCCCTGTCAGTTTCTTTCCACCGATGCTCCATTACAAGAAAAAACGAAAAAACTACCATCTTCATCACAGGGTTGCACAATAAGCCTCAAGGCTGCGGTGCGTCCGTAGCATCTTCTGCGGGGCCCTTCACCAAAAAAAAGTTACCTAAGGGACCTTGTGAGTTGAAAGAGAACTGACCCTAACAGGGAACCAAATAATCATAGAAGAATTATTAAACATGTTTAACATCTTAATCAAAGTATTTTACTTCGAGAACGATCAGTTTACCATTTTAGGAACTGAGTGAAAGGAGACCTAAGAGGCTATTTTATCCGCAGGTCTACACACAAAATATACATCGGAGTATAAAGTGTGGAAAAATTGAAGCCGCATTCAAGATTTAAATAAAGGATTTGCAATATAATGAGACCAATTTATTAGGACTAAGATTAGGGAATTGTGGGATAAGACGTCGTATAACACGGAGTCTTAATTACTGTTGTCAACAAAGCCTCAAATCTCAAAAGCCGTGAAGATTATTATAAACGAAAAATGAAATGAACGTAAATATTTGAATGGAAAAACAAAATAATTTTATGGTAACATATAACTCGTTGAAAATAATTCCAGATAATAATTTCAACCCGACGTATGAAGTGCGTTCTTCTCTACTGATGAAGAGTCTCGCAGTTCTGCTATCGCCTTATAACACTCCCTCATGCCATTCCCATAACACAACTGTCACTACAGTACGTGACACGTCTTATTCATAATTCCACTTGCCAGCTGCCATCCATCTTGCTTCACACGTTGCCATGACAACGCATGTTATTATCATTTGCACAGAAGCTCAAGTTGTACCAACTTCAGCTCAATCAGACCGTAATACTCACGGGGTCCAAAAGGTAGGAGTTATTTTATTACTGTTATTTGGAGTAACATTATGCTGCCAGGGTGTTCAACATTACTTTAATTTTATATTTCAGCTGCTTCTGGCCGTCGCGACTTTGACGAACAAAGGACAGTGTCTGTCTATCTAGGTAGCTAGATATTTAAAAATTGTCATAGCTTGGCTGAAGGCAGGAATTCAGACACTAAATAAGACTAGAAGTAGTTTTCACAAAAGAATTTACCCCCAATGCTAGGAAGAGTATAATGCCAAAAATACATTTCTGAACATTTTTAAAACGAAAAAGGAATTAAATATTTATTTCGATAACAGTTGGGCATAATTTGTAAAATAATCCGTCTGTATAAAATATGCAAATTAAGCCCTATAAGAACGGTACAGATCACACAAATATAACTTGATTTAAAACATCACAAAATATATGTTGAAAATACTGTGCAAGTGTAGGAATAAGCTTAACAGAATAAGGCATAATTTTAAGTCGGGCAAAGAGGGAATTGAAACGTAGAAGAGATACAGAAGCACTATAAAAGCTTAATAAGTGGTAGGAGATAAAGATTCCAGTCCGAGTCTACCGTAAATGTGGAAGAATCAAGCTCCTCCGAGAAGTCGGTATGTATAGAGCAACCTATAAGTTTTCATATAAGAGAAAGTTGTATTCTTCACGAGAACCGCAGCGAGAACCTCAAACATTGTCGGTTTGAAAAAATGGAAATCTAAGTTTGGGAGCCTCTACTGTAAAAAGCCATTGTGTTTTGCATACGGAAAGATGTCTGTTCAACTTTGCTCCAGAATGTGACATTAGAAAATACCCAGAAAACCCAGGAATGTTTGAACGTAGTAGTAGCAGCACCTCAGCTTCTCGTCTACGATGATGAGGGCGCTAGCCTTAAAAATATCGCCAGTGAGGAGATAGTTGTAGCAGTAAATGCTGAGGACACGTAAATATATATGCATGTCTTGTGATCAGAAAGCAGGACACAAACACGGCACAAACCCTTTAAAATGTGGCAAATTTTAAGTACATTGGGTATGACGCTGACAAACGAAGACTGCATTGAGGAAGAAATTAAAAGTGGAGGAAATTCGGGGAATGCTTGCTTCGATTCGTTCCAAAGTCATTTGTCTTTCTGTCTGCTATCTACAATCGTAATGATTAAAACATACAGAGTTATAATTTTGCTCTCATTTTATGTGATTATGAAAGTTGGCCCAAAGAATATACACTGAATGTGTTCAAGAACAGGGCATTCAGGAAGTATTTGGGTCTAAGTGGGAGGAAGTAAGAGGAGGCAGGAGTAAACAGCTTAATAAGTAGCTTTATTTCTTTATGCTCCTTGCCAGATATTACTTGAATGACCAAACCAACTAACTCCATGGAGCAGAGTCCTTCTTGAGAAGCTATCAGGTCGTCAGCTAGTCAAGAAATTCCCCGCGTTTTATGGAACCCGAAGGTTCATTACCGCACTCACAAGAGCCCGCCACCTGTCCCTATCCTGAGCCATATCAATCCAGTCCATGACCCCATCCCACTTCTTGAAGATCCATTTTAATATTATCCTCCCATCTACGTCTGGGTCTTCCAAGTTGTCTCCTTCCCTCAGATCTCCCCACCAAAATCCTGTATGCACCTCTCCCCTCACCCATACGTGCTACATGCCCCGCCCACCTCATTCTTCTTGATTTCATCACCCGAATAATATTTGGTAATGAGTACAGATCATTAAGTTCCTCGTTACGTAGTCTTCTCCACTCCCCTGTTACCTCGTCCCTCTTAGGCCCAAATATCCTCCTCAGCACCCGAGGCTTTGTTAAATGATTCGTAACTTGGTAATTTTTTACGGTGAGGAGTTGTTAGCACTTCGCCCAACCCCCAAGCTGGAGGACCACCCCTTGTCGGCTGTCCGCGACTGCTTATTCAATGTATTCGCAGCTACCCTCCATATCCGGAGGCCGTTCCTCCATCCGCAACCCGAGGACGCGCCATGCCGTGGTGACAGGGACCGACTTATCATGGTGAATGACCAAATAAAGGAGGAAATCGACTGGGAATGCGGCCTGCATGGTAGTAAGGGGGTTTGTTTTGTTCAGAAAACCTGAATGAAAGAGACCAATTGGAAGGCCTAGACGTAAATAGTAGGCTAATATTAAAGTTAATTTTAAACAAGTAACATTGGAGGGTGTGGATTGGATTCATTTGGCTCATAAGAGGAAGCAACAGCTGGCTGTTGTCAATACGGTAATGGACCTTCCGATTTCATAAAATGTAGGGAATTTCTTGACTAGCTGCAGATCTGTTAGTTCCTAAAGGACTCTGCTACACGAATTTGGTTATTTCACCTATGTATGTAAGTAAGAACGTAATTCGCTAACCATCTGAAGGCTAACTTGCGCATACGTATCCGCTAAACACTCCTTGGTCCCAAGTCCATTAGCGTTATTAGAAAACTCTTCATCTCATCCTGTCATGGGCGATTTTATAACGTACTTAATCTCTGTGTCACTCCTATTCTATTATCTACGTTACATCTCCCAAATAGTATCTTTTCGTAAGGTTTCCCAACCAGCATACATACATACAGGATCGTTCTTCTTTCCGACGGAAGTTAATTTTACCTCGTCCATCCCAAAGTTTTTTACTTAATCGCCCTAACAGAAAACACGACTGAAACAAATTCTGATGCCCCTAATTGTGCTATTTTCTCCTTCAACATTCAGTTCATCCGCCTTAGACCTAAATATTTAATAAATATTTTGTCTCTACTAAGCAATTGCAGCGTATTCCTCTTTCCTTACAACAGCAAAGAACAACAGAAAATGTCACTTTGTTAGAGTTCAATTCCTTTACAAACAGACGACAAATCTAGTGAAAAGCATGAGCAGTGTTCCTGAAAGCAAGGCAACTGTCAGCATTGTATTGTTTTTTTATCTCTCACACTGATGTCAGGAATGTGAACACACCTCCTTCAAAGCCGCAATCTGATACACTAGTTATTCACTTGGCTCCCAGCTTTTCAGTTCAATCATAAGGACGACAACATAGCAATTTAACGGGGAACATTAATCCTTCCTGACAAGCAGCAATTCAGCCGCCATGGTAGGCAACTCTATTCCTCTGCATTGTTAGGCGGCGCTCCTTATAGCCGCTATCGTCATATTCAACGTTCCTACTCACTGCAAGCTTCAGTCTTTTTGAAATTACAATTTATCGAGATTATGTATAAAACTTCAGTTCCTGTCTCACAAAAGACAGCCCACCTCCATCACAGAGCATTCTGGTCAGTCAGTGTGCTTGTAAATGCAGTCGGTGTTCGGTGTGAGAATGTGAACCACATGTGCACAGCTTGAGGACACATTGTTACAGAAGTGACACATGCAGTTGCTGCTGGGTTTCAAAACGTTAAACACTACTACATATGTTACGCAAAGCGTTTGCTTTTATATTGGCAGAGCCCTGTTACGCGAGATTTTAGATTCTCTTAGCGGTGTTTGTCGAAGATTCGTCTTCTGGGCTGTTAGGCCATGTGAAAAAAAAATATTTGCTGACGTTTCAAAGTAGTGGCACGGTGTAACATCTCAGAAGACTTCAATATTCGTACGTCTATAAACTGCATGGCTTGGTGTAAAAGAGCATTCGTCTCGGCAACTGCCTTCGTAAATCAGATAACGGTATGGTGATATGGTCGATCTAAGTGACCGCTCCGCCTCAGGCGCATACCCTACCCTGCAGATCGGACATTGAAATGTTCGTTTCGATTCCAATTCGGACACGAATGTATGTCTCCGTCATTTCCCTGTCCGGTGTAGGTTGTGGCCTCACGAGGGGCTGATCCCCCACCTATGAAGGCCTATCAAGTTTCTAATCAACTTAAGAACTGTTGACACAAAGGAGCAGTCCTCCTTGTGTCCACAGTCTCCCTGAGGATGGCTATTATTATTAGCCGAAACATGTCGGAGGACTAATAATATACAAGCATACCAACAGATGTGCAGTTAGTAGGAAATAAATCTACTCTTACATGTATCTACTGCACGGAAGATGTATAATATCAAGTCTCTTAGTCAAGAAAACTACAGCCCGTGGATCGCATCTGAATGTAAGCTCGGTTGGATGGATGGAAATATGTCCTTTGCCGAACTAATTAAGAAGTGCCCCAGGTATGATACATGCAGGAATGGAAATCTGGTATAACTGCACTCTTTCTTAGCTTCCGGCTGTAGACAGAGTTGAGTCATTACCTGCACCCTCGGCCGCTTTACAGCCGACAAGCAGCCTTCTCTACGTACCCTACTTTCTTCCTTTCTTAGTCTGGCCTCTGCTACCTACTCTTTGTAGGTGTAGATGCACTTGATCACACTCAAGGACACACACACACACACACAAGGTAGGACTCCTCTGGACGATGGATCGGCCAGTCGCAGAGACCTCTACCTGACAACACACAACAATCAAAAGCAACAGACAGCCATGCGCCCGGCGGTATTCGAACCCGGAATTCTAGCAAGCGAGCGGCCGCAGACCCATGCATTAGACGGCGCGGCCACCGGGATCGGTCGTACCCTACTTCTAAGAAGTTACGAAGTACAGGAGGTAATTCGGAAGGCGACTTCGCGACTTCTGAACCCAAATGTGTGGTTTATTTGGTGCCTAAAATTCACCAGTTCGAAGTTCTGGCTGCTCGGTAGTCCTACTTGCCGATTCATCTATAAAACGAGAATCAGGTGGCTGACATGCACCGGTCAAGTTCGGTCAGGAAGAAAATCTGAGGACGATGGACCAGACAGAGCAAGCGCGAGAGAGATTTCAGTTGGCTCGGATCACGTGTCCATGGCTACAGTTCGGCGCCAGTGGGTCTGCACTTGCTGGGCATGGGGTAGTACGTACAGACCAGTGATCGAGATGTGCGTATGTACGTACTCAATATGTAGGTCTGAAGAACACAATGCGCATATCATTCATGGATTGATGAATTCTTAGATTATGACTTCGAGTCCACTGATGAGATGAGAGGTAAGAATGTAGAGTGTGTAATATTTCAAATCAAAATTTTAATTCAAAATTCTAACGCAGATCCTAAAGGGGTTCTTTGCGATACGAGTCAGACCATATCCAAACGATCATTATTGTTATATTATTGAAGGAAGGAACACGTGGTATAAGATTACCTTATCTGCTGCTTTATATGGCTAAAATGCGAAGCAGTATCTTTTAATAAGGAAGGGATATAAACCGATAATAATAATCTCATCCTGAAGAAGGGTGTAGCATTTCTCTCCGAAACAGTGGTAGCTTGTTTATATACCAAATTACACGACGTAATAACTTGGACGGCAGTAATCTTCATCCTCAATAAAGTGGGAACCTCAAACCTCTCGTGGAAATTTATGCCTATTCGAAAACAAATGCCAAGGAACATATTTTAGCCTGAGGGACATTAGACAAATACGAGGAGGAGATAATTCACGCCATGTTAATCTTCGAATTTCACATTTTTATCTGGCATTGTTGAGGTAGTTAATATTAAAAGTAATTCATTAATCAAGTGAGAAGCCTGTTATGGCGCTACAGTTAGTATCACATCTTCACTACGAAACTTAGGGCCTAACTTTATCAAAGTCACCCATTACATGCCTATGCAGGCACAGAGGTATAGTTCCAACCCACTTGTAACATCGGTGTTAGAAGGGGGTGGGAGGTCATCTCCACGCCCCGGCCGCTTTAACCTCGGGAAAGACCCGGCACCCATTGTAGAGTAGGCTGGGTGGGCCTCAGGGCCTGTCAAAACGGACACGGAAAACTTTGACCCCACCGGGATTCGATCCCCGGACCGTCCAGCCCGTAGTGAGTCGCTATACCAACTACGCAATCCCGGCCACCTGTCTACCTTTATTACGAAACATAATTTTCACACAAAATTTTGTTGAAGACCTTTAATTTAGACATGTGTGCCCGCAGAAACACTCCTACAGACTAATAACCATGAAATTAATTTTGAAAATGCGGAAACTAAGGCGTCATTCACACACAGAATTTCCCCTCCCCATAGAATTTCATCTGTAGTCATCTACTGCAATCCATAATGCAGTGACATGACACTATCATGGTCCCCCGGTACACGAGTTTGTTGAACGATGTAAATAACAATTTACAAAGCAGCGCACGAGAGCAGTGTTTTGTTCCGCTAGTTTGGTGCACAGACCGTAGCGCTCATAACGCCAGTGTTGCTAACTAAGCAGCAAAAATCAGTATCGTCTAACTCATCGTGTTGCTACCTAACGATACTGCAGGAAAATGTATTAGGCTTAATTTAAATATGTTTATCTAGGCAAATAAGGTCACGGAAATTAAATTCACATCCATAGTAATCCAGCAGCCTTCAAGTTAATTAGGGCCGTACATATGGTGACAGGTCGATAAAATGGAGCAACGTTACTGACTGGTTGAAATTCGCCAAATTCACCACTCGGTCTGCTTTTTTTCTTTTTGTGGAGAGGGGCCTCGCAGCAGAAGATACGGACGCACCGCAGCCTTAAGGCTTATTGTGCAACCTTTGTAATGAAAATGAAGAGAAATAAGATTTTTTTTTTCATTTTTCCAAGTAATGGAGCACCGGTGGAATGAAATTGACAGGGGAAAACCGAAGTACTCGGGGGAAAAACCTGTCCCAGTGCCACAAATCCCACATGGACTGACCCGGGATCGAACCCGGGCCTCCGCGGTGGGAGACTGGCGACTAACCGTCTGAGCCATGGCACGGCCCACACTGTTACTATAGATATGAACACATATTCATTTTATAATTTTAGTTTTATTCGGGACGTACCGTGTTTGAAATGTGGACTGCTGTCTTGATTAAGCGTTGTTCTCATTTCCCTCTATTCCTCATCGGATGTCATGACAGCACACTGAAATAGGCCACCGTCGTCTTATTGCGAACAATCATGTGTGCTGACATTCTCATTCCTATATTCCTACACAACTACAGAGTGTAAAGAACAGTTTCAATAACCCAAAAATAACTAACTCCATGCAGCGCAGTCCTTCCTGAGAAGCTTTATGTGTGACAGCCAGTTGTGTTATAATAGTACAATGTACAAAATTTGTAACAGTTAAAACAATTATATTTAGACAGAAGAGTTTAGGTGTCTAAAAAAGCGACACGTTTCGACCTGGGATATGTCATTCTCAAGCTTACAGCAATTCTAAAAAACACACATTGAGGGAGAAAATGTACTAGAAGAAGTTTGATTACATACGAGTATAGTGAAATACAGATGAATATTACAAGGTCGATCCACGTGACATCAAGACGTGCAGTCTTAAGAAACAGATTACTACAAGGTACGAAGTAAAACTCAACCTCGCTACATACCGTAGTGCCCTTCAAAATATGAGTTGTTTACAAAAGAGATGTCTTATATACCGTATATCCTCACCGAGACCAGTGGGTCGGTCCACCTTGGATTGACAATGGAAGTAATAGCCTGTAACGAACTATAGCAATTCTTAAAAAAAGAACCCTGACTGCATGAATCATTTTACTTCCACATGAAGTTACACTTCAGGTACGACGAATAATTCTGAAGGTAACACAAGTAGTAACTCGTAACAGTTACTATCGGTTGACGTGACGAGTAGTAATCCTCAGGGAAACATTATGAGGAGTAACCCTGAGGAAAATATAATAAGTTACCAGTTGCGGCTCGTGGGACTTTTTTTGTTAGGGCTGGGCCTAGGATTATTATCAGATTGATTCATGAAAAGGACTAAACGAGATGTCATTCAGCACAGCCACCCAACCACTTATGTTTAGTATATATAGAGCACAGTCAAATTTTCTCACATAACTTTCTATTCTGCTTGATGATGACTGAGAAATAACTAAATCAGGTGTTGCATGACTTAAGTTCTTAATCGCAGTCTTCTCGGTGAGAGTTAGTTGCAAAGATGACTGTTCTGTAAATACTTCACATTGTTGTTGTTCATATTCATCTTAAGAAATGAAACAGACACACGTAGTCCTCCTTTAAGCCCGCTCCGGGTTGCGGAGCCTGCATCCCAGCCCACGGCCTAGCTGCCGCTATCTTGTCACCAGTCAGCCTAGCTGAGCTGCCCCAAGGCGCAACGTCTAGGCACGGCACAGCCCGCACGCCTTCCGCAGCGCTTAAAACCGTGCGCGTATTTGAATTTAAAATGAGTTGATTCATGTTCTTTGAAATAATGTACACATCTCCTAACGAAATCTCTTATTCAGATATTCAGTTTAAATTTCCTCAAACTTTCTGGGAGGGCTGTAGCTCTGCAGCCCTTATGGACGAGCCGCCCCTGGAAGTTGCCATAATGGTTAAGTTCTGAATCGAAGAACTTGTTACACCCCTGTCAAATGTAAGCTTCTCGCATAATAAGAAGTTAGTCTGCGAGGAACAAAAAGAATGGCAACACTGAGCTAAGCTGATGAATAGTAAACGTAAGGTAACATGATGAGAAGTTACCCTGAGAATAACATGAGAAGAGTTACCCTGAGTACAACATGATGAGTTGTAACCCTGTGGGTAACATAATGAAAAATTACTCTGAGGGTAACGTGATGACTAGTAACTCTGAGGGTAACATAAGTACTAAACTTCAGAGCTAAATAATTAGTAACTCTGAGGGCAACATGATAAGTAGTAACCCTGACAGTAACCACTTGAGTAGTTAACCTGAGGGTAATACGAGTATGATCATGAATTACTCTGCGGGTAACATTGTGAAATAGAAGCCCTGATGGTGACATACCTAGTAATCCTGCGGGTAATATGGGTAGTAGGCCTAAACCTGGGGGCAGCATGATAAATAATATCTAACCCTGAGGTAACAGGCTCAGAAGTTACGTTGAAGGTAACATGGTGAGAAGTATCAGGTGTTTTGCAGAATCCACACCGAAGACACCAACGTGCAGCACAACACGCGACACGACAAGACTGATTTGTGAACCGCACTGACAGTACAGATCGCATCGTCACAACAGCAACATGACAGACACAGCGGTGCAACTTGATTGCGTTATTTGTTGCAACAGGCTGTATCTACGTCGCATGAAATATTCAACTTCGCAGCCTTGAGGGCCATTGACAAGAAAAAGACTAGCGTGAAACTAGAGCAGACAGTGTGAAACTGCTTTGTTTTTGTGATTATACACATGAACGTTACGGATATAATAATAACAATGATAATGCAGAAAGCAGTAATACTTAATACGGTAATACTTAATGCAGAAACTTACGCACGTCTGTCACTGGTGTACACTGGTGGTTCCGTTGGTGTAGACTCGTGTTTGTTTTGGTGTAAAGCGGTGTGTTTTTTGGTATGGACTGGTGTGTGTCACTGGTGTAGTCTTCTAGATATGTACAGATGTTTTAGAGGAACATGTTGCCTCAAACTCTAAGGTACATGAGCGACTCAACTACCCTGACAATGGAGGCAGAAGTTTTCACTAAAACAGCAGTATATATGTATACACATATACGGTATACGTGACGTCATATCCCAGAGGACAGCTACCTGTATGGTAACAAGACTTTAGGTTCCATAAAATTAATCCATAAAATATACAATCTATAATAATAGGCCTATACAATAAAATCCATTAAATGGATTTGTTGACCAGCTAAGGAACTATTAGCATCTTAAAAAGAAGTCTGGCCTCTGGAATTGGTTACATTGTCCGTTAATCTACACTACCTTAATAAGTTCTGGCAAAGTTAAGTAGCAATACTGCAAGGTGAATTCAATTTGAGTCTTATAATATTGTGTCTGCAGGGGCATTCATATTTCACCGTAGGTGCGTGCAGAGCAGCTGCATTGCTTTGAGGTTAATGAGGGAATTGTGTGGAAGGGTGGGGCATTGGTGACAGCAGGCCAACTTGTTAAATAAACACGTCATGCGTCGCATACATTGGCAACGTATTACAAGAGCATACGAAATAACGAAACTGTCCAATCCATTTGCCCGAAATTTCAAGCGTAAAATTGCAATGATTTCTGTTAAATCGGATAGCTATAAAGTCTGTACAGTGTAGACGATCTGCACTGCACAGAATAGTGCTAATTTTCCAGTGGGATTGCAGTAGTGTGTAGGAACAAAACCTTCTCATGTTTTTATATACATATGGGGGAAGTCCGAGCAAAGTTACATAGGCTTGTAATTAGCATTAATTGTAATGACGCAATTAGCATGAGATGTCATCGTTGCTCAATTAGTCTTAATTTCGGGTGCAAAAGTAAAAAAATCTTGTGCTCTGGATGGTTCGTGTTTTCCTTATATCCTAGCAAGAGCACTACAACCTAGGTAATGATAGAAACTGCATACAGATTTTAAAGCTGTTTTTAGCATTTGTAGAGAAGCTAAGGGCCATAATATTTAAGCTGTTACAACCAGTTGATCTTACAGTACATGTGAAGATGTTCTAGTAGTTATTATATTCATATTAGTTATCTTAAAAGTCCTGAATTCAACCTCAGAAACCGTCATAAATACTAAACTAGAAATCTGTCCGCATAATTATAACCAGCCCTCTGAACTTTAACTGACGAAACGTCGTGTATATCTAATATAGACAAAATTCAAGAAACTTAAATAGCGTGCAAACACGTACCGAACTTATGTGCTGAGAGAATAAACCGCAGCTGCTTTGGAGTACACAAGGAGAAACAAAACAAACATGTCCTTGTCCGTAGTTATGAGAGTAAGTGGTTAGTGAAACACAGACAACTGCACTGCAATGATACCTGATTTTTTTTCAATGGCTCGACAGCCCCTTGGGGGCCTAGGCCGCCTCATTTTTCGAGGCTTCACGATCATACTTTTTAGACACACCACACTCGGTAGGACTCCTCTGGACGAGGGACCAGCTCGTCGCAGAGACCTCTACTTGACAACACTCACAAGAGACAGACCCACGATCCTAGTAAGCTAACGGCCGCAGACCCACGCCTTAGACCGCACGGCCACTGCTTTCCTTTCCTGATTGATACGTAAAATTACTTTTCGATACATCTATTGAATAATGAATGAGAAACGTTATGCTATGAAAGACCCCTTTTTCTTCTGCGTTATAAATAAAAGTATCTGCCCCGTTATGTGGAATAATAAATCCTTTAGACTACTGTGCCCTGTTACAGACAGGTACCGGCTGAATGATCAACAACCGGAAGCCAATGCAAAGAAACAAATAATGATGGGAAACAGCTGTTGTTGCAACAACACGTATTTTGGAATCAGACTGGTAGGGCCGTTAGCAATAACTCTTAAGGTGCTAACGTGTTCTATCGCTTGTTATTTGTGTGGCACTGAACCTGAAGTATTGCTTTCATTTCGAACATTTCTATCAGATTTAGCGATGACTGGAGCCCGAGAAAAAGTCGTGGTGTCAAAGAGGGAACGCGAGCACAGAATTGGACTCGTCCAGACTCGTCGTTAAGAGGGGAGACATGTCAGTGTTCGTACATGTGCATTGCGGTTCGCCCAGTTTGCTGTGTTCATAAATGTAAGTATACTACAGGCACAGTCGCACCCCTTCCACTCCCTTCGAATGACAGGCTTACCTATACTCCATCTGACTATCTGTACATATCGGTGCCAAGATTTCTTGTGGGTACTTTCCTCAGGCGCGTACGTATAACTGTGGAGTGTCCATTTAGCGCTTCTCATTTGTCTGTCGGTATTCATGTAACAAATCGAGAACCACTGAATGTAATTTCACGAAAATAATGAGGGCAAACTGTAAAGGACAATTTACGTGAAGATCTATATCAGGGGTGCAAAAAGTTTCGAAAAACCTAGCAGCTACCTCAAAATTCTAGGCGTCAAAACGGTTAAATGAAGCAAGTTCCGACACTGAAAACCCTCTAATATTAGGCGCAACGGTAAAAAATTTAGTCGCTGGCGCCCAGGGTTTGTGAACACCTTATATATATATATATGCTTTTCTGGACGTTCTTCAGCGTAACTCGCCCAGTATTTGCAAAACACCCTATAGATAAGAGTAAAATAGACAGTTTACGTTGAATCTATTTTCACATCTCATTAATTTAGAGATAAATAAATAAAAAGGACGCTCTATGTACATTTCCGAACATGCATATGGCACAATTCAGGAGTAGTTACGAATGTAGGCATACATGTCCTCCCATGCATAAACACTCCGTTAGAGTGGTTTGGAAAGAGGGCCGCTTTGTGCTTTCACGGAATAATCTACTACAGTCCTACTCTAAAGATTATACTAAATTAGATATCCCTATATAAAGCCTGTTATACAGAGTGGCGCAAAATCCACTTGACTTTCCATGTTTAACATATTTCCTCTAGTGTAAAGTGACTTTGCACCACTCTGTATTATATATATATATACATATATATGCAATAACAGTGGAATATGAAGCTTTAATACTGATTTTCTACTAATAATTACGTAGACATATTTCGATTTTTCTTCACTTTAAGTATTCAATGACAATGAAAAGTTGCGTGGCAATTAATTGGGTTTTAGTACAAGGTCCAATCTCATCGTATTTATTGTTATCATTTATTGTTGGTCCACATACTTTAGCCGTGGTACGTTTGCTGCATAATAAATGTAGAAAGACATTTAAAATAATCGAATATAGAACTATCTGTGTTTTCCTTGATGTCTTTAGTTTTACGCAATTTATAACGAAGCATCGAATTTTAAAGGTAAGGAACTGAAGCTCTAGAGGCAATGACAAAACAAATGCGCCAGAAATGTTATGCTATACTCACATGTTCGAACTTGTTTAGATATTTCCTTAATAAATACGTAAGATGCATAAAATATTTGTATAATCTTCATAAGTACCGGTATTCTCTACAGCATTAATTCTAAGTCGATAAACTCCGACAATACCTTCTCTGTGTCCTGTTATGATGTAACGCATTCTACAGGCAAGCAAATGCTTCAAATGTTTTCAGTACAGCATCGCTGCATTTTGCACCTGTCTCCCCTTCTTTTTCTAAAATTAGGCACGTCCGGAGTTACAGAATATCACTTCTCATTCTTACATTTGCTACGGTTCCTTTTCTTATAAGTAGCTACTTAATTTAAACAGCATGCTTGTTAGCCTGTCATTTAAAATTCCTCCAGCACAAGCGCGCCTGTCAAGTGCGCATTGTACACTTTTACAATCTTGTTCTAAATTTAATGTGATAATTTAGTTAGGCCTATTTAAATACGTCACGCCCACAGAACACATGGCTTCATACACAATAACACATTTGTGGTTGCTTTGGAGGACTGAATGAAACGTTCAACTTCATTTTCGGATAATGACTTTGCTAATTAAGATTCTATTTTCCATGCTGTTTGGATGCGAAAAGCGTACACACAGACTTGGGTAAGCTGTCTTTGTACTGAAGCATTCCGCTGTGTTTTGTACGTAGGTTCTCATAAGTTTAAGTTGCCGTCTACACGATGATATCAACCACAGCTTGTCTTAAATTTCAGAGCAGTGTGCTGCCCAGTATAAGGGACTTGCAATTACAGGGTGGGGATTTGAGATTGGTGAAGTTCAGTCAAAAGGGGCTATGTGATTTGACAGGAGTATTGGGAACTAAATGAGAGGAAGTAACAAAAGGTTGCAGAAAGTTGCGTTGTATTTACTGTTAGTCAGTTATTATTAATGCGATCAAATTGACGACTAGGTAAGTGGAGCACGTAGCACGCATTGGAGAGATCAGAGATGGTAAATAAACTTTAATCGGATTGTATGAAGAAAAGAAAAGACCTGATTGGCTGAGGCGTGGATAGTAAAACAATATTAAAGTGGATTTAAAAATATGAGGCCCTAGCTTATGGGCTACATACGAGTATGTTTGATTCAGAATTGGGTCTAGTTGGGGCCTTTTGTGAAAATGACAATCTTTTTCGGCTTATTTAAAAGGGCAATATCTTGATCATGCTTACAAACATTAATTAAGTAATTAATTAATTCTGTAGTCTGTCTTACGACAGGTCCGTAGCCTCTTCCAAAGCGAGTTCTCCACACGGTGCGATCTAGTGCTTCCTATTTCAATTTCCAATATCTTCTCTTTTCCTTAAGGTCATCCAGTAGCTTCTTACGCCTTCTTCCTCGTCTTTCCGTCATTTCTATCCTTCCCTCTAATTTCCCTTCAATCACGTGTTTTAGAAGGCAGTTTCTACGCAATGTGACCAATCCAGTTAGCCTTTCTTCTTTTTATTGTGTGTAGGATATTCCTCTCCTCCTTGACTCTGTGCAGTAGCCTACTTCTTCATTTCTCACACGATCGGTCCAACTGATCTTCTCCATTCTTCTTTAGCACCACATTTCAGAAGTTTCCAGGTATATGCATGTATACACCTAATTATTTTGAGAATTCGAATAAGGAATAAAATTACACAGAAAGACACACGTTTCCATGTGTCTGGGGGCACCAGCACAGCTCAAAGGCTTTGGGTCTCCCGACATGAACTGCCTCTCATCTTCTCATCCCAGAAAACTAACATGCTTGGTTTCGTGATAGCAATAGTAGGTGCTTCCACATGCAAATGTGAGAGCGGCAAGGATGAAAATTGGTGTAAATTTATAGTCAATGACAATTCGGTAGATTTCCGTTCTTCTGGAATGTGACGCCGCGTCGCTTGGCAATCGTTACCCAAAGTTTCGAGAAAACGTAGTGCTCTCACATTCAAGATTCGAAAGGCCAAGAAGAAAGCGAAAAACTAAGTACTTGCAAGACTCAGACAACCCTGAAATCATCTTCTTAGGACAGTTTATTTTCGTTAATTAATTAGTTTATCTATTTATTTATTTATCCAACTGAAAATTACTCTTTCCTCAGATGTGATATTATACTGCCTGGTAAAATGTACCCATATTTCTAAGGAGCGTACCTCCTCCTTTTCCAAGGAAGAGTACGATTATTTTAGTAGTGCCAATCACGCGGTTGCTTTTACGCTGTAACAGGCTTTCAGACCGACATAAAGCACTGCTTTAAATGTTTAAGCATTTACCGTTCACAATAAACGTCTCCTGTTATTTTACATTATTATGTAACTTCTGTTGCTGACAAATATTAAAGCGTCTAAGACTGAGTAAACGAAAACAGAAGACAGCAACCTCCGGTGGCAGTGACTGCCAGCAGAGTAATATGGCTCCTAAATTCGGTGTAACAAGTTATCCCACTCACTTGGCCACACAGACATTTCAACACTTGGTTCAGGCGGTTGGTCTCTGACCCCACAGCGCGGAGGCCAGATCGATCCCGCACAAGTCTATGTGGGATTTGTGGTGGATGAAATGGAATTTGGACTCGTTTCTCTCCGAGTTCATCGGTTTTAACCTGTTAATATCATTCCACCAATTCGCTATATGTGTATTGCATTCACCTAATATCGGCACCAACCGACAGCGTCTTGAAAAAGACGCTTCAAATGCATAAATAAGAGTACAGTTTTACGTGCATAATTTCGGGAACGTGTATGAAATAACTACATCAATTAAAAAAAAGGAAAAACTTTCTAATTCGTCATTTCTGTGTACTGTGTTTAACATCCTTATGCCTTTCACCGTTTCACACTTTTAACTCGTATACAGAGAAGCAAACACTTTAAAATCTGAAGTTAATTTTTTTTACTGCTGATTCCTTGTACAGATTACATTTTCCAGGAGAATTTATATGCTCTCCGCATGCTTACAGCTTATCGCAGGCACCAAAGCGAGCTGTTGCTTATAAAGTCCTTACATTTTCCGGTTCATGTCAATAAACATGTTCCCTTTTACCCACAGAACACGCTTACTCGAGCTACCGCTGCCCAGTTCTAGGTTGGAATTCTTGCTTCTGGATGAAGGTTTAGATTTTCTAATAACACTCTCACAGACTGTAAAGTTGTTGAGAAAAAACAAACAAACAATTTAGGAAGGAAATACGGGAAGAAGAGAGAAAGGAAAGAATACATAGACAACGACAGAAAGAAAAGCAAATAAAAAGCGGGAAAATCATGAAAGAAGAAGAAAGGAAGGAAAGAAAGGAGAAACAAGGAAAGGTAGAAATGAGAGAAAGAAAGACGGAAAAGAAATAAAAAAGCAATAAAAACACAACTAAGTGTAAACGCTACTCACTTTTAATTTAGTCTAAGTAAGTTACATTTAGCCGATCCCAGTGGCCGCGCGGTCTAAGGCGTGGGTCTACGGCCGCTCACTTACTGGGATTGTGGGTTCGCATCCCGCCTAGGGCATGGATGTCTGTCTCTTGTGAGTGTTGTGTGTTGTCAGGTACAGGTCTCTGCGACGAGCTGGTCACTCGTCCAGAAGAGTCCTACCGAGTGTGGCGTGTCTAAAAAGTGTGTGATCGTGAAGCCTCGAAAAATGAGGCGGCCTAGGCCCCCAAGGGGCTGTTGAGCCATTGGAAAAAAAAAGTTACATTTAACTCGGCCTAATTTGCAGGATATTTGCGGTTCTCACAGCGATGTTGATGACGAATCAAGTCTTCTGGAATGTTACGCTATGTCGCTGGTAAATAGGTAACAACATTTCGAAAGATCGTAATATGTTCTTCCTCAGGGTCGAGCAGTCCAAGAAGAGTGTTCTGGGACTGTTCGACCATGAACATGAGGGCACTGCGATCGTTCGAAACATCGTGAAATTTTTGCCCAGCGGTACAGCGTTATCATTGCAGAAGACGTATTTTCAGTCTATTTTCTTGCATTGAAATATCAGCAGTTGTTGTTTATTACAATAAATACATCTGAACAAAAGAATAAAACACTTCAATTAATTAATTAATCGACAGACACGTTTCGACCTCCTTTACTGCATCATTACAAGAGTCCGCCTCCTGTCCCTATCCTGAGCTGCACTCAATCAAGCGCATGCCACTTTCCACGTCTTGAAGTTCCATAATATCATCATCCCATCTCCGCCTATGTCTTTCAAGTTACTTCTTTCCCACAGGTCTCCCCACCAATACCCTGTGTGCACCTGTACTGTCCCCCATACGTGTTACATACCCCGCCCATCTCATTCTTCTTGATTTGACCACCCGAATAATATTTGGTGAGTAGTATGCCTACAGAACATAAAGTTCCTCGTCATGTAGTCTTCTCCACTTCCCTGCTACCTCGTGCCTTTTAGGCCCAAATGACTTCCCCAGCACTCTATTGTCGAATGTCCTCCCTCAATATGAGAGACCACTTTTCACACCCGTATAAAACAACAGGCAAAATCATAGTTCTCTATATCTGAATATTTATGTTTTTGGATAGCAAAGTGGAAGACAAAAGATTCTCCACCGTATAATACCAAGCACTCCCTCAGATCAATCTGCTATTCATTAAAACAATTCTGATTTTTGATGGTTGTTCCCAAACATTTGAACTCTCCGACACTTTCAACAGATTTATTACCTATCTTGAGGTTTTGATATTTTCCTGTATTCATTTCAAGAGACATGAACATATACTTAGTTTTCTCAGCATTTACTTCTAGACAAAAGTCCTTACTAGCGACTATAAAGCTTCTGTCTTTCTGTTTATAGTATATATACATTCACCCAATACATTAACGTCTTCAGCGTAAACCATAAGCAGATGTGTATGACTGAATTTCAATCGCTCATACCGTGCCTGAACCCTCCTAATGGCATATTCTAAAGCAAAGTTGAAGATTATTTCCTTGTTTCAAACCCTTGTTAATAAAAACATATCAGACAAATGTTTGTCTACACGGACTCCACTATGGGCTCGATTTAAGGCTAACAAAAAATTAGTCTTACTTGTTTCATGGGGATACAAAACTCAGTGATAATATCATACAAGATCTCCCTCCTAACTGAATCGTAGGTTTTCTTGACATATATAAATAGCTGATGCAGTGCTTCATTGTATTCCCATTTTTTCTCAAGTATTTGACGAAGGCAGAATTTAAGATTAGTAGTTGACCTGTTACGTCGCATTCCACACTCATAATCCACAAACATATCTTCTGAACATTGAATAGCTTTGACAGGAGGATGTTGGATAACGTTTTGTACGTAGCTGATATGAGTGATATGCCTCGATAGTTAATATAATTTGTTTTATCACTCCTTTTGTAAATAGGTAGAGTTACTGACTCCTTGCACTGTTCAGACAATTTTTCCTTTTTCCAAATGGAATTAATAAGATTATGGATATCAGATTATATTGTCCTACCTCCTGCTTGAATCAGTTCTGCTGGAATCTGATCAGTACCTGGTATTTATGTTTTTTTACATTTTCAATAGCTATCTCAATCCCAAAGGCACTGGGTTCAGAAACTATTGGCTCTGTTGTATATATTTCAGTCTCTTAACATTATTAACCCCATGTACATTCAAGAACCTGTAATTCCTTCACCTATTCAAAATACTGTGACAGTCTGTAAGCCATCACCATTCTTATCTTTTGCTAGTAACGTTTCTTAAACTCATTAATGCCCCTGCAGAAGTCTCTAATATTCTTGTTTTCTGTTTGTTCTTAGTTAATTATTTCTTCTTTTCAAATATTCCCTCGCTGTTTTCCTGAATTGTCTAATACCTTTACAACTTACATTATCAGATTATCTGCATTACTTTGGTCTGAATCCTGTAATCACAGCAGTTTAGGCTGCTTCCTTTGATCTACAAATTGTGGACATTCATCAAAACATGCTTTATGCTGCTCCCGCTCATACTGACCTAGATTGTTTTTAGTTGACTGCTTATTCGATATACTCGCAGATACCTTCCATATCTGGAGGCCGTTCCTCCATGCGCAACCTGAGGATTCGTCATGCCGTGGTGACAGGAACCCACTTATCACGGACACAGATAAGACAGGATTTTGAACATAGTGTGTGATTTTATGCATTGATGATTACGTGCCAAAAGATGTTGAAAAGCTTCTGTTGGATAATAAATTTGAATGTTAGAAGGCTGTTGGTTGTAATACTTTTATTACGCAGTATCTGAGTTCCAACAGAGTATATTAGGAGTAAGGATTGATTTCTGCTTGAATGGCTTTGTATTTTAGTTTACAGACAATTTAGAACTAAAATACCTTACCTTGTATCAGTCGCATATGCGAGAAGGGCTATATCTAAATCATTTGTTTATAACAGGTTTCTGTGAATGACAGACTTTATTAAAAAAATTGTGAAAATGACATTAGCACATATATAACTATGATTATTTGTAGTACTTTGATTATAACAGGCGATTTTTGTGGCGACGCTCTCTTTACCCGCTAAGTTACACTGAGTAGATGCCTTTGTGTTCCTTGATCTAACAGCTTAAAACGCACACAAGACAATTAATTAATTTGGGCTTATATCATGTGGATCCTATACGTCATAAGAAACATTTGGTTCGAGAAGTGTATCCTTGTGGAAGAATCTTTTGAAACTCCACTTTTTATGTTTAAATCTGACTTTATAAAAATATTCTGAAATTCGCCTCATCACAAAAAAATATCTCAACTTAACATAAATATTACAGCTTAATAATGACTTTAAGTATTATCTAAAACACTTTTGATATGGTGTTTTATTAAAATAAAAAGGAAAGCATTATTTGTATAAAAACATATTAATTTTAGGTATGGAACTATATTTAACAAAATAACACAAAAAGGCAACTAAATAAACTAGGAGACAAAACTAGAAAATATTAAATATGTAATAAACTACATTACACTGTATCATACGTTTAGAAATGGCGCATTTAACAAAATATAAAGAATACATTACTTACGTAATTAAATATATCACCTGTGTGTAATTCTACATAACGTAATTTCTGAAGAAAACTGACCACACTAGAGACACAGGCATAGATGTGAGGAAAATATTGAAAAGGATCTTAAAGAAAGAGCGCTGAAGTGGATTGAATTGCTCTAGCTTAAGACAGCCACAAGTCATAAGATTTCGTGCACAAGGTAACAATCTTTTCAATTCTACAAATGATAGGGGTCTTTCTTGAAAGGCAAAGCGATCATCAGCTTCTCAGGAAGCACACTACTCCATGCAGTTAGCTTCTTGTTTATGTATGTATGCTACGCCTAGTATCTGCATTTACAATTATTAGTGTATTTATGATTCATTACTGAAATTATCACTAGCAAGGACTCTGTTGCAGATAGTGGAATAATTGTATGATTAATGAAAAATAATTTGGAAGAAATTTGAAGGAAAATAATCGTGGCCCAATTTGAGATAATATCCCGGAATTTGTCTGGAAGGATATAGGAAAATTAAGAGATGATTCAGGATAATCCTCCCTGTCGAGATTTTTATAGGACACTTTCCGAATTCAAGGCAGAAACGTTACCACTGAGCCAACTTGATTGATATTACCTGTATCATTTGTTAGCTTTGTCAACAATACACTCACACCTGCAATGTATATATATATATATATATATCATTCTTTCTGAATACTGTGTCTAAATATCCGAGCTGTCACCTAGGACCTGAAACCGGAAAATTGTCCTTAGAGTAACTCGATCTATATGTTTATAAAACGTGCGCTATGATGAAACCCTTTCTTCAAGCGTATAATGGCCAGCAAATTACAGTACCTTGTAACTTCCTGCACTTAAAACGAAATTATTCAATACCAAAAAGAGTAGCAGCCAAACCCGCTTCCGAACATTGGTGTTCACGCGACACACAACGCCGTGTATCTCCAATTATTGACAAGCTGATCGTTTCTAATTCCAACCCCCTCGTTGGTGGGGCACTACTTCCGGTGGGAATCAAGTCAAGGCCGTGTGTGATGATTAATATGCGCTGAGCGTAGTTACACCAGCCGCCACAGGCGGGGGGGGGGGCCTAAATTGTGACCTAATAGTAATAAAGACCTCGAGGAACTTCAAGTTGCCATTTTTTCTTTATACCTCTAGCATTATTTCTCTATTACTCTTTTGAGCCTTTCAAGCACAATGCCTGCTATATTTACCATAAGCTTTGGCATCAATAAAAACAGATGTTTGCGCACAAAGTAGTGTATTTTTCTAGTTCGCATGATTCTGAGAAACAGTAGCAGTTACTTCACTGAAGAGCACTAACTAGTTAGTAGAAATACATCTGCAGCTTTAAATAGAGCTTCACATGCCAACTTATAACTCACTCAGGTCTGTAACTTTTATCCAACATTTTTATAAATACGGCCAATATTTAATAAAATAGAAGGGGAAAATTAAGATTGAAGGCAGTGTGAATGTCTTTGACACATCACGTTTGTGCCTAACAAGTAACGAAATTGGCTACTGGTTTCATTTGTTTGTCTACAGTCTCTGCAAAAAGTAAAACTAAAAGAAGACATTAAAGAGCTCTTAATGCTAAGATCTTGCAGGGGTGTCCGCAGATTTCAAGTCAGAAACTACTGGTAAAATTTCGCTTAAATTTGATTTTAGCATTTTATAATAAACATGTAAAATTTAAGATAGCCTCCTTCCAGATTCATACTTCTTTGCCATTCCGAACATTTTCTAATGCCTGTCATTGCTACCAACCACTACATTTCAAATAACGTCATAACCTGCGAATGAAAAAATCCACTCCTGCCGTAACAACTGAAGTTGTTCCTGTGTTTAAACCCAATGCCATGTAGGCATAGAGCGCGAGGTGTGGTAGCTGAATGCCTGAGACTTACGTTTCTCACTGCGGTGACGAACAGCCAGTGTCTTCAGGAGTGTGACGCCATGTAGTTTGGTAGGCAGCTCATTCTTCTGAAGCGTTGATACATATTTCACAAACTACACGGCATCACACTCCCAACAACAGTTATCTTCAAAGTTACAAACTTTTATGGTACCACATTTTGTGCGCGTCGTCGTCTCTACATTTCGGTCGGTACACACCGGCACTCATTTGAGGGAACGGTATTGACAAAAGCTAAATTAATCTATGCATATTATTATCGGTAATTCTTTTGTACACAAGAGAAGTCAAATGAGTCCTAAACTGACTGATACTCCGCATTTCTCATGCGCGCCCTACCTACCTACTTTGACTTATCTTTTAGTTTAATGGCTTATTGTCCTTCAGTACCTCTTGACTTCGGGATCCTGGAGAGGGGCAAAATTGAGTATTCACAAATCTACATATATTGTGCTTTTCTTCTACAAAAAGCTATAAACAGTTCAAAATGTGAAGGTATTCTCTCCCTACACCTTTCGTCACCGAAGTTACATACCGGATTTACTATATACATCAGTTTAGCAACAGGGATTTGCAATTGTAGGACCAATTTAATTTTGGTTCGTATCGGTAAAAGAGAAACCAATAGCGGCCTGTTAAAATTGAAAGGAAAAACATTTATTTTGTGTGTTCATTTATCCTTAGCCTTCTTTCTGTCATTCTTTATCCCTTTCGTACCCTTATCTTCTTCTCCCCTTTCTATGTGCAACATTGAAATTAGTTATGTTTAAAATCACACAGTTCGATAGGCACGGACTGACAACGACGTGAAACAAAAAGTTCGTCATAAACACACTGCTGTTGGTATTTTACGCGCAGCTGACATAAACTTTATCCAGTACCTCAGAAATAAATTGCAAATAAATTTGTACAAGACAATTAATGTAGGTTTATACAAATTGTGTTGAAACATTTAAAAAACTGCTGAAAATTTAACAAACTAAAGTATACCATTTTATAACTACGTTGTTATGGAGTTAGTTAGCTGCTGCTGTCAGCATGGTGTTGAATTTTGTCACATACTGTACAGTCGTAATAACAAGATAAAGCACGGTAATATTACACACGCACAGCATGCATGTACGCATGCAATGTTACCAACTGCACTATTGATGGTGTTTTAACACGCACACCTACACACATAACACAAGTGATTATAGTTTTAAATGTCACCACAACAGACGAATAAATGTCTCAATTAACAGATTATTTGAACTGCTAGCCACAAAAGTTACGATAAAGAGCATTTAATTGAAATAATAGACACGACAACGTACGAATTTTCGCAGTTATTTGTGTCATGTTCTGTTAGAAAATATGTGGTCTTACGCGACCTGCATAAAACAGAGCGCAGTTCACAGCCACATGACAAATAATAGTAAAGCCCGACCTGACAGTTCTTTGTGTTTCTACTAGGCAGAAGAAGCCAATGGCTTGTGTGACATACTGTGCAACATATACCATGCGTTTTCTTAGAGTAGTACTGCTCCGTAATATGCAGGCCTCTTTAATTGTTTTGTCAACTCGCGCGCTGGCTTAGTCTCGCAGGCCGCTAATTCAGCGACACTGGTCAACAGAGGCATTCTTGATATCAGTTGTCCACTACAAAATCCAAGTCCTCGTGACATTTTTACACTAACAAGAGAAAAACTTCATACGTATAACAGTGATAAGCGTGCACAATGTTTAAGATTAATTTAAAATCTGAAATAAACTTTCACTTAGTTTCTATATCACTCACAGACTGACTGATCTAACACTGCTTACTGCAAGACTAAAGAACTTAAACCAATATCTGACACTACTTAAGAAGCAATAGAAAGCAATTGGGACTAAAATTTAGCAAATAAAATCTGAAAGTCTGATTAATCATTCTACAAACACGAAAAACAATAAATATTCCGCAGAATAAAGTGTATGGACAATTTTAATATCGTAATAAAGGAGTTCCGGGGATGTTCTTTATAGAAAACTAGCAAACGGACATTAATTTCACTGAACTGCTTCTAAAGCATAATTTTCCTCCATTTAACAAAAATGTTTAACGAAGTATCTTTATATAAAAAAAAAATATCGTCAAAGACGACCTACGTTAAAAGACGTGTTTTTGTAAAACATCTAATAAACTTCTTTACGAAGAATTATCTGCGCCATGTGCCGTTATCTGCATGGAACTTAGAATCAATATAATGTTTTTAAACATTATGAAAATTGAGTCCGAAATTATAATAATAATTTTGCAGAGGTTTGTTGGTGTTCATAATATAACATGGGGCAAGAAATATACCCAAAAGAGCTCATGAAAATACTGTCGGTAGAGGTGTTTGAAGTGGGATAATTAAATCGTTAGCAAGATAATAGGGGAGGGCAATGGAGAAAGTGTAAAGACAGTCATCGAGCCTCATGTGGATCTTCAGCCATTTTGTGCACCCCAGTCCACTGCATGAGCCTCAGTATCACAGAAGTAAAAACCACACATACCAATGATTAAATATATGCTGTATCGGTAGAGTTACGCACTGTGCGTTGCATGGTGTACATTTGATACACACGACGTGTCGCGAGTCACCTTTAGTCTCGATTACAAGGTTTTATTTCCACTGTAAGATTCATTCCGATTGTTGGGATTGAATGTGAGCCTCGTAGATATTACGTCAACACTGTAGTGGTATAGTGCGTTTAAAATAAAAACAGGCCGTAGTTTGCAAAGCCTGACAGTATTACGAGAAGCAGCCATCTGGAGACTGGAGCAGAGTCAACTCCCAAAACATCGTGTTAGGCAGTTTTGCCTAATACTGGTGTGACAAGCTAGCCATTAACATGTGTCTATAGCCTACTGAATTTCAATATGTAAGAAATCAAACAATATTATAGATACTTTTCGAAACTCTCACCAAAATTTTCAGAACTTTGTATGAGAAAAGGGCTAAAGAATAAGGTACAGCCTACTAGAATTTGTCATCGTGTTGTCGGCCATAAATTTACCTCTGTGTCGGAGAAATGACTTACCTCCATTTTACGAATTGGGAGACAAATTTCCTCCGAAAGGTTTGCAGATTTCTACCACATTGCACACATTTTAGGAGACGGCAATTTCACACTCACCATCGCGAGAACCTCAAATTTCACAGAATACACTCTTACTGCATCAAACTATTTTATGCGTTGTGGCCTAGATATAGGCCTATAGGCTATAAAGAGTAGGCCTGCTTGTCGAAAGCGGAATGGAGAAACAGTTAAGTGGGTACTTTGTAATCGCAAATTGGAGCTTCTCGTGTTGCTGCTGGGAGGGGCTGTCCCCTGTCTTACGACAGGCCCATAGCTTCTTCCAAAGCGAGTTACCCACACAGCGCGATCTAGTGACAACCTACTCGTAACGCCTCTCATGTAAGACGTAGTAACACTGGTCTTGCATTTCATGCAACTCTTCCGAGCAGCAGTGCTGCAACCACTACCACAATCACAGTTAATAAGTTGATGTAAGATAACTAAACGTAAATTATGTTATATATCTACTTGAGTACACTTGCACGACTACTTTATTTTAACAGCAAAATTCCTCTTCAAAGGAACTTTACAAGAAAGTTTGTGATCAGTTTAATGTTATCCAATCCGTTGCGTCTGCTCTGTCATATAAATACACACTGTTCCGTCTAACACAATGTATTACTTTTTTTTCAACGCTACCACATATTTTGTAATATTTTGGAGATCTCATACATAACATTTTACCTTGTTTTTGAAATTTTGTAGAGAACTCCTGACGATGATTGGTTTCGATCGAAACATGTAGCATTGAAAAATAATGAAGAGTTGTGTTAGAAGGAACAATGTGTAGTTATATGAAAATTTGTAAGTTCGGGGAGATTTGTCACGTGTCACTAAGGAACATTATTTTTATTTTAACAACACACGTGTATTTATTCAGAGCCCTTACATTTTTTTTTTCATGGCTCGACAGCCCCTATTGAGCTACGGCCTCCTCACTGTCGAGGCTTCACGATCACACTCAGACACACGACACTTGGTAGGCCTCCCCTGGATGAGTGATCAGCCCGTCGTAGAGACCTGAAAGCACACAACACTAAAACGAGACAAACATTCATGCCCTCGGCGGGATTCGAACCCGCGATCCGCCGCAGACCCACGCCTTAGACCGCGCGGCCACTGGGCTCGGCGAGCCCCTACATCTGTCTAAATAATATTTTGACCTATATCACGTTGATTTTGCATTGAAATGCCTCAGAACAGGGTTCGGAAATGAGGTTTTACAATGAGAGCCTTGAGGTTCCCACAGAGGTGCTGATGAAGATCAAAGTCTTGCGGTGTATAACGCCGTGTCGATTGATAGTTTCCGGAGTTTAGGAGGAGCCTATTGCCTCCAACTCCAGGGTATTGCGGTCCAAGAAGATTGAATACATCAAGTTACTCCGAAACGTCGTTAGATATTTATCAACTGACACGACGCCATATCCTCAGCTGATATTATGGCTATAGTGATGAAGCCATTGTTCTCATAACAATGTGGAGCTGAGTAACTAGACGGTTCAAGAAGTAACGTACGTGTTATGCCCCCTGGGAACGAAGCAGGCAATTCAAAGCGGTAGTCGTTCCTTGTGGTCACGCGATACGGTCTTTAACCACTTTGAAACGGCGATCACGAGTTCGAATCCCGAGTTCTGAGTGTTTGTCTGTCCGCGCTGACACTGAGACAGGTCGACAGGCATTCCTACACGATCAACTAATATCACTGGGAAAAGACAGGTTAAGAAAAGTAACTTGTGAAGGAACTAACAGCTGACCAGGTATTCCAAAATTGTCCGCCTGTTATGAATATAATATTTTATTACCGTGTTCGCAAATGGTCACCCATATTTTGGTGGCGCTTAATGCGTCCATCTTCCGGGCCTAGCAGTCCAAGAAGACTGTTTTATTAGATCTGTCTTCAGAACATGGCTGCCCAAGAAGACTGTATTACTGGATTCATTTTAATGACTTAGAAGTCCAAAAAGATTGCTTTGCTGCATCCAGTTTCATGACCTAGCAGTCCAAGAAAACTGTATTACTGCATCCATCTTCAGCACTTAGCAGTCCAAGAAAACTCCCTTACTCTATCCTTACCAAAGAACTAGTAGCTCAAGAAGACTGACTTGCGGCATCCATCTTCAGGGCCCACAAATGATCCCTATTTTGAGCCACCAGAATACAACCTACACTACCCTACAGGACATGTTCCAAATGATCTCCTTGCTTCAGGTTTTCCAACCAAAAACGGCATGAATTTATTATCTCTCGTATGCAAGCTACATGTCCCTCATACCTCACCCTCCTTCACTTAATAATTTTATCAATATCTACTGGAGTACAAATCGCGAACCTCCTCACTACGCTGTACACCAGCTCACTGTCACATCCTTCTTCTTTTCTCCATATACACGTATTTTACTCATCACAACTTCTCAAAGAGCTTCAGAATATGTAATAGTTTAGATTCACATGGTGGTAAAGAGTCATATGTCAGTTTTCGTGTTACGACACCGTTGATTCTGGCAGGTACCACGTTTCGAAGTAACATACTAATTCTATCATCAAGGCGAGAGAAGAAAACAATAATGCACCTCCGAAATTATGATGCGAAATTACCAGACTATATAGTGTATTAACTTCGAAACACCATATTATGACTCTCAATGTATTGTCTTCCCGTAATGTGAGAAAGCAAGTTTACACCCACGTCGGTTGTAAAACTACATGTAGAATTGGACTTACGTACTCGTGAAATTTAACATTTAATTTTTGGACAGCAAACTTAAAGACGCAAGGTTATGAACTGGATGGCAGCAGGGAGTCCTGTAAATAAATGTGCTCTCAATTTTTATTCATGAAGGCGAATTTTATTTGTTACTTTCTTTCCAAAATATATACAATTCTCCATATTTTTGTAGGATTCATTAGACGTCTTTATTTCAGATATCTGACTAAGAAAAATTAAGGAAAATGCGATATTTACTTAAATCGTGCAATGAATATAAAGGATGATTAAGTAATATAATCCTAAGAGACACTTAGCACTTCTTTTAATAACAATCCGCATCGAGTCTAACCGAACTCCTTTACGAATATAAGCAGACAGAAGGACATACAGATATGTTGGGCGTTAGTGAAACACGCTCAAAGACAAAACACTTGAGAAGCTACTCTATATCAAAGAGGCACATAATTCAGAACTCTCTGGTAGAAGATTAACGGACAAGACATAATTGGGCGTGTTCTATGTTACGTTGCATGTCAATGACCACACTGAAATTTATAATGTATACCAATCATTAATACTCCTTAATTAATTACTCGTATGTTGCTGCCTCAAATAAAAAAAACGATTACTAATAAATAGGTTATTCGAAAATACAAGCAAAAATACACTTGTAAGAGAGGTCATTTTCAGTTATATCAGTACGATACTCGTATACTGTATCTCTTTTTAAATGCATTACTTATCTACCTCAAGGTGGATACCTGTTTAGAAATTCTGATTTTAAGAGAGCTTTGAGAACCCGGAAGTGTCTGTGGCACTCAATAAGGGGAGTTTGGTTTACTAACGTCGTCAGTCAGGTGCAGATCTCCATTACAGTAATGTTACACTCTGTGTTTTTTGTAATGTTTTATAGGATAGGCCTGTTATAAAATATGTTTCTGTTTTGAGAAAATAGACGGCAATTTTCGTTCAAAGTGCGTAAGAAAGTTGAGAAATGTCCTGTCATAAGAGGATAAAACGGTTAATAAAGGCAATTAAGAATAATAACTGCTCATAAAACAGCCATTTCAAATTCAACGAATTTTCAAAATGAGATGTTTTTACATTTTCCTTCTGCATCTGTTACAAGGATATCTAACCGCTAGTTAAGCTTTGATTAAGGAGCTTATTTCCACTTGTTGCTACAAACATTCCATTGACCACAAACACGAGGTTTGTATAATGTGCCTTAAGCATGATTCACATTTTTATGGCCTGAAAATTGGTTACGGATTACACACTTAACCTTTACTGTCAAGAATGCCGCATGAATCACGTACCTAATAACCATATTTAGGTCTTATGTCTGTCTTGCTCTAAACAGTAATTACATGGCCTTATGTTACAAAAAAAATTTTATCTTCCTTAGAGTTTCGAAGAATACGTTTTTACGTTACAGACACGTAAACATCTGTCGTTGTTTTCCCCAGGCTGTGACTTTCTGCCGTGATTAATATCGGACGTCACCGTGATAACATTACTGGAGACTTCTGGTGAAATTTGAGGAGGCTGCCACTGGAGCCGAATCAAAATATGAGGAGGAGTACACAGAAGTCTTGATTTTCTTAAATATGCTTGTACTACTACACTGACTTACACAGGCAGGCAGTAATTACACGGTTGCTAACACAACGCCGGACAATGCCCATTTTCTATCCTGTGTTTTACATTCACGGCTTCTCGGCAACTGGTTCTGATCTCTGATGTGTAAATCTTCTCTATATCTATGTGAATAGATCAGAGTGTCAAATAGCAGGAAGTTAATAGACCACTTGAGCGGAATTTTTCGCCAGTATTGTGCAGTTCTGACTCTCTTCTCGACAGTTCGGAAACATGGGCTATCAAAGCAAGGATGGACAGAGAATGGAGAAAACAGGCGATAAACAATGAGAAAGAAAGAAAACAGAAAAGACAGAGAGATAGAAGGAACTTGAAAAATGCCAAAAGAGGGGAGGAAGGAACGAGAATAGATGAAGAAGAGAAATAGCGCGAGAGAGAGAGAGAGAGAGAGAGTGAGAATTGAAGAAATATGGGCATGTAGGAAGGGAAGAAAGAAAGAAAGAAGTATGGAATGAAGGCGAGGTGCGTTACTATTATTCATTTAACGACACTGGCAGAGCTCGGATAAATATGCCTACCGTAGAATGATGTCAGACTTATCGAAAAATAAACTGGGAAAAAGACAAGAAAGGAAGCAGTCGAAGACAAATTTTACGTGTTATACGTGGTATTTGTGGTTTACGTGAGATGCTTTCAGTATTCACAGAGTCTACGATATAAGAACTAATATGCAGATGGAGCATTGATGGAACGGTAAGTGAGGGGTAAAAACCGAAACTATGGAGAGAAAACTGTCACAGTTCCATTTTTTTATTCTAAAATCACCGTGCATTTTTTCACTAATCAATGTTTTATCACCAACTAAATGCACTTTATTTAAAAAACCTATATAAGGTTTCCTTAAAACGTTCTAAAAACCCCTACATATGTTCATAGGAAGCCGAAACATATGTAGGGTTTTTTTAGAACGTTTTGATGAAACCTTATATAGGTTTTTTAAATAAAGTGCATTTAGTTGGTGATAAAACATTGATTTGTCACAGTTCCAATTTGTCCACCACCATTGTCTACGTAGACCGAACAGTGATTGAACCCAGACCCGGCGAATAACTGCCTGAGTTATGGCACTGCTTCGTTTGAGGCGCTATCCCGATACATACATACCTGCAGGAATTTGGGAATTCGGGAAAGCCACAATAAAACCTGTCAGGATAGCCTGTGTATGGGCTGAGATTTGAAAACGGAAGCTGCTAAACTGGAAGCCCTCGGCTGCAGAGTTTGTACGGAAGACAGTAAAGGTAGCCAGAATGAAATAACGACTCAGAGATATAAGAGAAGAGCCACTGGTGCTAGCTTCAGGCTGGAAAAATTGCGGTCTGACAGTACATAATAGTCCGAGTCGGTTTGTTTGGATATGTTGGACCCTAACCATGTGGGATTTGTGGTGAATAAAGTAGAACTGGGACAGGTCTTCCTCGGAGGATGCTCCTTATTCCTACTTCATTTATCTACCACCGACGCTATATAATCTCAGCAACTGACAGCGTCGTTCAATAAAACACTTCTATCACTCTCTCCCTGTGTATTACAATGCAGTTACTATAAACCAGGCCTTTGTAGGCAAATAACTATTATATTTCATAAAATGAGAATAATATAGACAATTTTTTAATGAACAAAGTCACCATTCTGTTTATCACTAAAGGGCCTCTCAGTTTGCCCACACAGTGTGTTTATATGTTTCCTTTAATTCTAATAGTAAATATCTATTACTTACCTCAACTACATTAAAATGGATCTTTGTGGTGGATAAACAGCGAATTTTTTTGAAATTAATTTATATCCTTTTAAAGCCTAGCGCTTACTTTACGCACCACCAAGTTTAACATTCAAAAATTCTACATTGTGCTCACATTGTATTTATGTGTTTTGTTTGGATCTCCGAACAAACAGCGATTTTTGCCTTATACAATATGAACAAATTTGTTTTGAATAACTGAAGTGGAGAGTGTTTACTGCGCGGTACGAATTGAGTCCTTATACAAAACAGACACGTTTCATCTTTAAAGGGCTAAATGTTATTTCATTACTTAAAGCATTTAAAGCCCAATGACATCTGTACGTATCAAGTACGCTTTTTTCTCATGGCTGGACAGCCCTAGTGGGCCTACGCCTCCTCTATCAGATTTGTCGATTACACTCAGACATACCACAGTTGGTATGACTCCTCTGGACGAGTGATCGGCCCGTCGCAGAGACGTGTACCTGACAACACACAACACTCACAAGAGACAGACCTCCACACCCCCGCCCGGAATCAAACCCGCAATCTCAGCAAGCGAGCGGCCGCAAACCCACGCCTTAGACCACGCGGCCATTCGGATCGGCTATCAAGTACACTACCATTGACAAATTCTGCATTTTGGTACACAGGGTATTCGTGTATTTCGTACAATCCTGACAGTGAGAGATGTTCATTTCGCTAAACAGAATTACCCCACATGACTTACTAACGGACACGGACTGCGATCTCTGTGAGATACGAAAAATGTTTTGTGTGTAATTTAGAAGAAAGTCAGTCTTCAGATTGTCATTATGACATTCTTATATTACGCTGTTAGGAACATTACATTCCCGCAGTGATACCTGTATAAATGAATTTAACAAATATGAGTGGAATTCCTCCATAAAACATACTTTGCTAGAGTAAGTACTCCGTGTTTTATGTTACAATTTTCATTGGTTACTTATATAGTTTAATAACGTAATTGCACGCTTGGGCATTTGGTGATACGATGTAATCCCGGTCGGGTAGAATGTTTTAATGTTTTCAACAGTAACTACGTTAAACGTATTATTATTATTATTGTTTTATAATTTATGAACTTAATTATGCTAATAATACTTTACAAACGATTTAGTTATTACTCATTTTTATTATTAGTCGACTTTCTTTCTGTAAGTTAAAATTTTGCTTCATGATTATTATTACCAATATTACTACTACTACTACTACTACTACTACTACTAGTACTACTACTACTAGTAGTAGTAGTAGTAGTAGTAGCTAAATTTGCTGGACAAAGCTTGAAAATATCATTGTTATCATGTGTGCAATTGTTGATTTGTAAAAAGAGTATTGAAGATGTTGTAGAAGTTCATGATTCACTGCCATATCAAATTTTACAGTTCTGGCTCAAACATTTATTAGCTATTACCATCAATCTCAAAACACAGGCTAAACATATTTCATGCCGCCCTCTTATTGTTCCTGCACATTGTACAAAAAATAGGCTAATGCTTTAACGAAGTCTTATAATTTATAAAGCTCTATTACCATTAAGTTGTTCTCCTGCTGATCACACCCCATAAACTTGTGATCTCTTCATGTTGCTAATAATGACTGTTGGAAACAGAAACGCAGGCCACATGAGGATGTAAATACCTCTGTGATAAAGTCGCCAGTGCTACCAGAGTTTTGGTTTGGTCAGAGAGCCTGACAGGCAAATGTCTTCTTACAAGGACCACAACAACAGCCCGTAGGCTCAACATAAACTGGGCACCCCTGATATGGATAGTTTTCTTATTATAGTTTTGGATGCCATAAAACCTCCATTCCCCATATTCCCAATGTTATGGTCCAGCGGATGAAATGGGCTTCCCTCCATCTGGGGATTCCGCCCATCAGCCCCCACCCATACTTCTCGAAAATATTTCCCATCTACCAAAGCGGCTGGGGTAGTGGTTATGTTTTTATTCAATCTTGTTATATTTTTATGGTCTTTTCTATGTCTTTTGTACAAGGCGCTACTGGAATTTTATTGGTTAAATTTGGCAACAACGTATCAGACTATATCAAAATTAAAATAAATGTTTTCTACCCCCTTCTCCTCTTCAACCGCCTCCTCTCTTCCTTCCATCGTTTCAACGGTCGACTGGAAATGGTTTTCCATATCTACAAAGATATGCGGCTACAGTTAAGGGCTGTATATTATAACTTTCGTAGTTGCCTTGTTTCTGTCTTCTTGCGATATGGGCTATGGAAATTGAAATTGCTACGAGAGATATTGGACTCAATTTTCTTTTCCCTTCATACGTTTCTGATAAAAACAAAAAGAAAGAAAGAGCCCAATGTCTACAGTGTTGTCAGAAGGCCTAAAATAACTTATGGAAAAGTTTCTCAAAGTCGACTGTTGTAGTTAGATTTATTTGCGTAAAGGATGTTTTGGCGTCTGAACCCCCTTAGTGCTACTGTCGTAATGGCGTCTGGAGAGAAATAAAAGACATGAATTTAAAAGGTTACTGACAAATTTAAAGTACATATTCTCCTCAGAAACCCGTTCTTAATTTATTTTCTTCTCTCAGAACAAGACATCAAGTTCCAAACCCACAATAAGCAGCAGGCATAATTATAGTTTCGGATGTTTATATCCTTTGAGAACAGATTACGGACATTATTATCTCATTAAAATCTGTCTGAAACAATTCTTTCATTATCCCAAACAGCATGGGAGTCTGTAAGCATATTGTCATTCTCATCGTCTAAAAAATGTACGAAGTTCTAGATTTGAATTCCATACTGGATTGAGCTGCATTTCCGCTCTTAATGCTTGTTTCACGCTTATTAATTATGCATTTGAGACACAGGCTTAATAATCCGTTTGATGTCGGAAGCCGATAATAGTCTTTTTAAAATTTTATATCGGAACATAGAGTACCTCGCATTTTTCATTTTTTCATATAATGCAAACCTTTTATTCTGAATTAAATATTTATCAATAATTCCCAGTTACCAAAAATCGTCCCTCTTACAGAAAGTGTTTTTTATCCAATAAACAAATGTACTTCTCATTTGTAACTCTTCCCCCATTTTGACATAACATTTACAGTTGACCGGTCTTCAAAGGAAACTAATAAAGCCTTCCACCAATTCAATTATGACTATATCAAGATGTGCGGCGTAGTGTAAGCATAACTCCATGCACTGTTAATGACGGCACTAAATGGATATGACTGGTAATTTCATTTCGTTACCATTGGACATGGGGCTATATGGGCTTGAGAACCGATCTGGACACGATGGAGAAGAAAAAAACACCTAAAAGAAGACAAATAAGGCTAAAAGGCTTGTATTAAGCTAAAAAAGTATGTTATTGTCAGTCTCCTGGAAGACTGCTTTTCTCGCAGTTAATTTCCTTTTCAGGAAACATTTTTTAAATGAAGATTTACTTCTTCTCGGAATGTATGCCACGGCGACTGGTAAATAGTTAACGGCGTTTCAAAGGGTCGTACTGCCTTCGAAATGCCGGTAAATATCTACTAGTCGACCCGGCGTAACATCTCAGAATACCGTTGTGAGAACCTCAAACCTCGCATCTTGTAAATGTTCGCATACTGCACACGTGTTTTGTCATCAGATCCATTAACTCGATCAACGTGTAGTTTTATCAAGTAACTTGAGGGTCCGATGAACAGGGTACGAATAAGTGTACATCGGTTCAGATGGACAAGGTACTCCACAGCTAACTCCATATACAGTCTAGTCGTGTGTGATTCGTTCATCACATTTTATGGAATATGTTCATTATACAGGTCATAACGCTTTTCTACACAAATTTCCAATTAATATTCTTGATTTATAACTCGTGTGTAAGTTAAATTAGTGCCAAATTATCTGAACTACCAATTAAATTGCCACAAAGCCAGCAGGCCGTTTGTATAGCTGAATTATTCTGCATTCTTTTTTCATGTACCCTCTTTGAGAGACTAAACATGAAAAGCGGTTGGTATAAAGTGTTTTCTCCTTCTTCCTCTTCTTCTTCTTGAATTTATTAAAGTTTTATTGCACTACATACATCCAGGACGCCTTTATTTTTGCCATCACACGAAGAAAGGGCCAGATAATTATAATTAAAGTGTCTCTCGTCCGTTGGTTCTACTATTGGTTCCTTATGATGGATACAGGACTTATACATGCTTTATTTTCTCTTTTCTTATTTTGCTGCAGTCATCAAGTAGACACTAACTTACTACATAAATTTCAATGTACTTTTAATTACTTATTTTCTTATGCTTAACTATTTGTAGCCCTGTGGTAACTACACACTACGTACCACCAGAAGAAGCATTTAAAAATTTGAGTTTTTGAAATTCAATACTCCTTTTTGTGATTGATCTCAGAACTAACAGAGATCAGTTCTCCAAACAACATTAACTGACTGGTCTCTATAATGACTAGGCTACGGGCTAAACGACCGAGAACTCGTGCTTCAATTCCCGGAAAAGGCAAGAGACTTCTTTTTTCTCCAAGGAGTTCCAGACCGGTTCTGGAGTCCATCCAGCCTTCTATTCAATGGATACAGGGGCTCTTTCACAGAGAGTAAAGCGATAGAGGCGTGAAGCTAACCAGTCACGTTCACCTAGTGCCGACTTTAAGAATATGTGGAGTTATATCTCGACTCCACATATGCTTCGTACGTATAATTTTTAATAAAGATGGAGTTCTTTTTATTGAAGTAGGAACTAAATGTTTAGATATAATTTATATTAATCTAATTCTTCAAACGCTTAATTAGACTACAAATAGTAAACGCATTTCAAATAAAAAGGCGCTTCACAAAGAAAATATGTGGACAATTTGGAAGTCTCACAACATTCTGTACACTAAATATACTAGGAACATCAAATAAATAGGAGGAGAAAAAGATGTCACTAATTGCAGAGTTGTATGTTCGGTGTCGGACACAAAAAGCAAAGAAAGAAGTGGATGTAGAGTAGCAGTTACTTTTATGAACTCTGGTGCTATCTCATAATCTCTGACTATCTGAGAGAAATTTTTTTTTTGTATGGCTCGACAGCCTTATACGGGCCTGGGCCTCCTCGTTTCGTCGAGGTTTCATGGTCACACACATTTGAGACACACCACAGTCGGTAGGACTCCTCTGGACGAGTGACCAGCTCGTCGCAGAGACCTCTACCTGACATTACACAACACTCACAAGAGACAGACATCCATGCCCCCGGTGGGATTCGAACCCACGATCCTATTAAGCGAGCGGCCGAAGACCCACGCCTTAGACCGCACGGCCACTGGGATCGGCATCTGAGAGAAACTTACTGCATTCAAATCATTTCCGGGTTAAAAAGTGTTTCTTGAGAAGTTAATATTCACTCAGGTCTTTGCAAATTTCGCATAAAGACCAAACGTTCTTTACCTTAATTACAAAAGACCGCTAATGGTCCCTATAGTGTACCAGTACAATTCACTTCTCACCTTTCCACAGTGATATATTTAACGTCCATTTTAGCAACCTGCAACCAGTTCTCACAAGCGGGTTCTTCCTTTAGGATTCCTAAAGAAAAATTTTATGTTTCCGTCGTCCGTGTTACATGCCTCGTCCATGTCAGGTTATAAGAGGCTGATGATGAAATCGAAAATTTTAATATGAAGATAGTTTATTTATTTCTTAATTTTGGTGCATTTAACGATACTTTATATGTAGAAAATGATAAAATCATATTACATGCTGTTCTATGATGAGATTATTAATAAATAATGACAGCAAAGGATAAGTAGAGAAGGGTCCTTTACCGAATTGAAATCATTATCACTGGTTTTACCTAGAGGAAAGAGAGGATATCCTCGAATACTCAAAGCCCGCAACCCTTGGATTATATATCATTTAACAAACAAAGCTGTTATGTTTGTCTCACCATACATATTTCACAGTTTACTGTCTATAAAACACCGACAAAATGCACTTCACTTTTACTTTTTATTATATATTAATAGACCCCTACATATGTTTCGGTTTATGCAAAAACCATCATCAGGGGGTTCAAAACTACGTACATTCTACATCCAATGTCATTTCTGCCCTTATAGTTGTGCAATATCTTAGTATGCAAGTGACATTCACTTATAAAATCAGAGTTTAAAACGTATATGAAAGCACCGAGTATAAAATCGTTAAAAATTCGTTAAAATTCGTGGCGAAATGGTAAAATGGTAAAATGCAGCAGTATGGATCACTGTGTTACATCTATATCTTTGGCTGTTATTTGTTCTTGGTTTTGTATATTATGTCCTGCTGTTTTCTGTTGGCTGTGTCTCATGTTGTAGTGTGTACTACAACATGAGACACAGCCAACAGAAAAATGTTGTAGTGTGTACACACTACAACATTTTTCTGAATAAATAACGCTGGCAGAATATAGGACTCAATTTAAAGACAAATGTGACAGGAAAGTAGAGCAGAAGAAATTTGGATGCCTAGAAATTAATCGGGGTAGAAATAGGAAAGTACAATGTAAGTGTGTGTGTGTGTGTGTGTGTAAATAATTTATTAATATACACGTATTCAATACAACTGTCATTTATTCATTCATTCATTCATATGGCACTTCTATAGATCTCATACGAGTTTTACTACGTGTAAGTTTAACTACAATTCTTTTTAAGTTCATTCTTTACTTAAGGACCTAAATATGCTTAGAATACTTCTAAACGTATTTCGCCGAGTATTTACCTTAGAAAGACCTGTTGAAGTATTAATAAAGAACATGTTTTATGCAACGTGTACATAAGTTCAGGTAATCTAGCCAGCCTATAATGATACATATTAAGTGTGTTCCATCGACAGAGTTGTCCCACCTCCTTCTAACGCCCTGATAACAGGTATTGTGGAAACGATTTTAAACGCATTGAACATACCTCGACAGCAGACAGATGTCATGCGTGAACGAGGCGCACCTCATTAATGCCATCCGTTCTGTGTGTAATTAAGTAACTTCCGCTTTCTTTTCCGCAGCCTTTTTTTCTACAAAAATAAAGAAATGTTTATTTAAGGGACGCGGTGATTAAGTAGTGGATGTTTATAAGAATGACAACCGAATAAAATTAATTTGGGTAGAACTACAGCCCACAATTTGAATTTTGTCTTCTGGTTTAGGATACCGTGAAATTCGGTATCAGATTATGCATGTCCTAACTCAGAAGGCCGCTATCCATGTTTACCTTCCAGAAGATCTCAAAACGTTATACTACTCGCCAATAAGATGACTAAATCAAGCAGGATGAGACAGACGGAGCATGTGGCATATACGGGGAGAAGACAAATGCATGCGGCGTTGTGGTGTGAAAACCTGCGGGAAACATACAGCTTGGAGGACCTCGATGTAGATGGGGGATAGCATTAAGTTATTTTAAACAAATAGCGTGAGAGAGCGCGTACTGAATTTATCTGACTCAGAATAGGATCAGTGGGTGGGTGTGTGACGACAGTAATGAAACTTCGGGTTCCATAAAATTCGGGGAATTTCTTGAATAGCTGAGGGCCTGTTAACTTCTCAAGAAGGACTCTATTCTATGGACTTATATAATTCGTTATAAAATGTCAAAGCTTATTTAAACGTAAAATTGAAGTACTCGGTGAGCTACAAGCCGGAATGTCGCTGGTTCAGTTCCCATTAGGGTCATTGCGATTTTTCATTGACTTAGTCCTTCTGGCCACACTATGGCCGTGGGGTCGACTCAGCCTCTAAAATTAATGAGTAGCAGGAATATTTCCTAGGGGTAACGACGGCCGGTGCTTAGGGCTGACAACCTTGCCACCTTCATGTTCCGAGTTCTAGAACTTCTGGGAGCCTCAAACTCTTGCAGCCCTAAAGGCCTGTCCAGGCCTCTATAGGGATTGATAAAAAAACGTAAAATTAACACAAAAGTCGCAACAAAGTTCTGCATGTGCACGGTTTTAAGTTTCCTCTTATTATTTTACAGATTACAAGAAGTATTCACAATCACGAATAAATTAGTATTAAAACATGAAGCATGAAATTCGTCTGAGCTGTATATCAAGATCCAGTTCCTAACTCAAAGACAAGTCTATCTCCATTATAAGGACCAAAGGTTTAGTGGTGTTTAAGGACATAATTTCTGTTTACTCTGAGAATCATAAGAAACAGATAAATACAGTAGGCAGGCAAAATAGTATTTCAGTGTTAAAGCAGGAGGCACAATACAGCAGTCACTGTGCTTTAAAGTGTTATTAATACTAAACACTAATACCAGAGCACTTCCATCCACGGTATTACGTTTAGAAAAATATTCGTAAAGAGGGAAAAAATATTAGAGGACGAGACAATGTTCAGAGGCACATTAATTCAGAAATTAACAAGTGGGGCACTCTTCACTAACTTTCAGCCTTGATTTTCATTTTAGTGTCACTTATCAATGCCTCCCTGTCTCTCTAACTGCCGTCCTCCAAGAGGTTTCCTTAACCAAACTCTGTGCGTGTTCCTTTGTCTAGATAATACACTTCACGCTCAGGTCATCCCAATTGACTTCTCTTAACTATCACATGCATTGTTCTAGACAGATGATCATGCCCTCACGCCGGTGACAATGAACATTCCCCTCATCTAGGACGTGACGCTTTGTAATCAGTAGGTAAGTCTCAGCATCACGGAGGAACATTTTGCTTCCATTTAGGGATCGAAAACTTATTCGACCCTACAAATTGAGACAGGAGTTTCTTCCAAAATGCTGGATAGCTCTTGCATAGCAGAAGGCATTATATTCGAATTTAAATGAATTAATTCTCTTAACTTTTTACCAGTGTATTAATTAAATACCTATAAACTACCTGAATAATGGAAAAAAAACATGTAAATAGTTTGTACTATGAATGAATACACAGAAAAATCAGTCGATTTTATCTAAATGCCAGTATAGCTGGAATTTTGTGTATATAATGTTAACACCAAATAGCTATAAGAATTGGAACTTTAAGAGTAATTAATAAAAATATGATTAGCATTAATTAATTTGCACCAGCAATACATATTTGAGAACTCTTCTAATAATGAACTAGGAAATAATATGATCGTCTTTATATTATTTACGTAATATAACCACGTAGTACACAATTTAATTCATAGAAACTTTAATACTGATTTTATTGTCCTAACATGCTACAATCTTTTCACGACCATTGTCAGGGAAATTCACAGTGACTACACAAAATAAGTAGGGCCTATTCTCTCTACTTAAATATTTCGTGTAATCTCTGTGGATTACTAGAAGGTGGTCGTAAAATATTCGAAACACTCTGGGAAAAATAAAGTAAATAATAATACTTTCGTAAATTGTGTTATGTACTACAATGGCTGTAGCAAATACATTATAAATATTACAAAGTACACCATGAGTACAATTAAAACGGAGGCATCCTGTATCCGACAGACAGTATGTTTGTAGATTTAAAGAGGTTTATTTTAAGAACTTGTAAAGTGTGAACTGCTTTAATGTACATATGTAAACATAATGAAGACAGGATTTTGAATAGTAATGTTGTTTACAGCACATAATAAGGCGGTATTTCTATTGCTGTCCAATGCAGGTATTATACTGCTGGCCACATTTGATAGAGTGTTGGTCTTACACACACTAACTGATAAAAATCAGTATATTTCTTACACGGGGTGAAAGTCTATAGTAGTGTATTGACACTAGGTCCTTACTTATTTGTTTATATATTTATTTATTTCGTCGCGGATTATTTAGTGATGCAGTCACTATGTAAGACTGGTTGAATGACGTGTGAAAAACAAATTGAGCATGTGGACAGAGCTGTCGTGGCCTAATTCGAGACACTATTCCAGCAATTGCCTGAAAGAATTTAGCATAATCATGAAAAACTTCAGCCAATGTTGCCGATCTCCGTGCCGACATTTGAACCCAGAACTTCCCGCATATGAAACAGAAGTGTAATCTACATACTGATACAAAATTCAATCCAGAAGGGCAAAAGGATTACAATTTAACAATTTTTTCAATAATAAACGGATTTATTAAGGAGTCGTTTCAGCGTCTCTTCCAGCTGCCCTCACACATAATGTCGCTGCTTTTTCAGCTTAAAGCTGGGTCAGATTATGTTGAACATGACGGCTTGGAGTCAAATATCTTCGAAATGACGGGCAAAAATAACATTATTTACCCTGTAATTATTTGCAACAATTAAATGAGTTAGCTATGAAGCCAATAAATTTATAAATGCAGAAAACGAAGTGCAAAACAACTTACTGTGAGAGGCAGAAGGTGAGAGAAGAAGGACAGATGGCAATAAATTAACTTCAGAAAGGCAATCTTAAGTTTTTAATAAAAACAAGGCAACGCAAATATTTGCAGCATGTAGGTCTGTAACCACAAGTGTTTACGATCTCACGCTATAGCAACATTCACACATCACACAACAAATGTTCATCAGTTTCCATTATCCAAAAGTTGCTGCAGAACTGTTCTCACGGCGGTGACCTTTAATGAACATCGTCTTCTCTGTAGAAATTTACGAATCTTCAGAGGAATATGTGTCCATCTTCATGGTGCCATTAATGCTCAAGATAGTGTCAGTAAGTTCCTCCAAAGAGTTTGTAAATTTCTACCAAGACTATGTGGCGTCACATGACAAAAGGCGGTAGCTTATTGCTGTAAAATTATCGACACTATGTATCTAAAAGAAAGAATGAGAGTCCTTTTGAGAAACTTGTAATCCCTCAGCTGGTTAAGGACTTCTCCGTTTTACGGAACCCCGGAATTTATTAGCACTTTCTCTACTGCTTACTGCTGCAGTCCATCCTTAGCCAGATAATCCAGTGCGATCTCAGACCAAGTACCTTTAAGACACAATTTAATATAATCTTCCCATTCCTACGTCCCTATACCTCCCAAGTTTTCCCTCCCGTTTAGGTTTTCTGACTAAAATTTGGTATGCATTTTTCATCCCTCCTTTGGCGAAAGGGCAAAGACAGACGCTGATTTTCGAATACTGTAGATACTTTCTGCAATAAAACTTCATGTACATAAAAATTTTCATATTGAACCTTTAATACAGACCCAATTTTTCCGCCTGAAATAGGAATTTTCCAGAATATTTCTCATTGCTTTGGGTTTGTTATATGCTCACGACGTTTCGAGAGATCGAAGTTCCAAATTGTCATGTGTATTAATATACTAAGCCTGCATACAATGGAACATATCCACTACAAGATCAGTACGATAAATCAGCCACTATAAAAAGACTTTTAACAATCTGTATCGGTTCATGAAGTTACAACGCCATTGCCAGGATTGCTTCCCACTGGATTGGTCTAAGTCAGAACTAGGTTGCAATGCGGATGTTTGTCATAACGATGATAAAGTTTCGGGTTCCATAAGAGCTTCGAGATTGTTAAAATATCTACTGATTGGTCAGGTGGCTATGTCTGTGACATTTCAGCTGTGCTGGTTACCTCAATTCTCCGTTTCGTGCCGCTTCCACGCACGGCCTGCGTTTCTGCACCAAACAAAGAGTGCCCTAAATGACGGCCTTTTAATAGGTTTCTTTAGTTCTGCACGTTTGCAATTTGCCTGCTTCATTTATGTGAAACAAATTAGAAAGGAATAACAACATCACTACTTGCTTGCATAATATTAACAGTAGAATCGGTAACAGATAAGACTTTCAAATAAGTGCAAGACTTCTGGATTTACCGTGGAACTCGTCTAATCTTCTGTCTCTACACTGTGGACGTACCTATAAAAATAAGACAATTTATCCAAAGCTGGATTATTGGTACGTACAGTATTTTGCAATGCTTTATTTTCTGACTTGCCACTTTATGTCTATTATTGACCTAGACTTCTCAATTTAGATGTATACATTATGCATTGTTCAGCTAAATGTAAAGCTAATCCATTACAGGCCTGGACAGGCCCTTACGGGTACAGGAGGTTGAGGCTCCCAGAATTGCTAGACAATCAGCATATAAAGGTGGTAAGGTTATCAGCCCGACGCACCGGCCGCCCTTACCTTCCAGTAAATATCCTTGGTACTCATTTCTGTTAGAGGCGGAGTCGACTCCACGGCCATAGTGGGTCCTGTCCTGACCTGTAATTGGATAGCTTTACCTTTCTACAAGACCAGCTCGATATCATATCGTTTTAGGCGACGTTTTCTGTTTTTCCAGCCTCCTGCGCTTTCCAACATCACTGCTAGGTAATTAAATGTATCTACAACCACAATGTTCTGCCCATCCATCTCTCCGTTGCCTTTCATTTTTCTCCTTTCTTAAATACCGTTACTTTAGATTTGTCCCAATTACATTCCAAATTCCAATTTTTACAATATTTATCTACTAGTTCAATTTTCGTTCGTAACCCGTAACTTGTAGAAGATGCTATAGCCAAATTATCTGCACGTAATAGTCCCTATATTCTTAATTCATTTATCAACATGAAAAGTGGGCCTTCTATACCAACATATTCTATAATAAATACCATTTATTAAGATATTAAATAAATAGTGGCTCAAACCACAACCTTGACCGACCTCTTTTCTTTGACGTTCACAACTCAATATTTGATTCTGTCCATAATTCATACACATTTATTTGGTTGGTGCATTCAGTATGTCGAGAAAACTTTTACATAAAAGCTACAAATTATACGCACGTAAATTATTCAGCTAAAATTTCCGGAGAGGTGATAATTTTAACCCTTTACGTCCGAACGGGAAAACACTGTCCCAGAAATTTAAATACCCTCACGGCCGAACGGGAAAACATTGTCCCGCAACGCCATGTCGTTTTTTAAAATTTCTGCCTCTATAATTACACGTCCCCTTTTCACAATATTTTTCTAAAAGTCTTGTACAGGCATGAAAGATTGCGTGAAATTTCATCCTATTTAAAATTATCACTAACGAGGTTTAATTTTCCTACTAATATCCTTAAGACTTTTCCAGCAGTCACGAATTATTTACATATATTTCCAGGCAGTGGTTCCTCATATTGGCGAAGTGAAGCAAATACACACACATATAGGACCTTCCGCAAGTCTCTCTTCCTTCATACAGTCCCTTCTGTAAAATCCACAACCCCTACTCCCCCATTATTTCATCAAGAAGACGCTACTAAAAATATCAGTTCAGTAATTACAACAGTTATATTACTTACATTTGTGCGTTCCGCTTACAATTTTAGTGCCAGTTGCTCCTCACAAATGCAGTTTTGTATGATATAGCTAGTAACATGGGGCAGCACACAACACTATGTTGCATTCACCACACTTGACTTTCGTTGTTTTTCTTTGTTTTTGCTGGAACACACACGTCACCGAATTCTCTTACACTGCATAAGCCGGTGTCTGATTTCTCTGAAGGTGATCCAAGCGTCTGCACTACCTGGCCTATCGCATGTTATTGCTAGGACAGGCAGTGGACTGAACTGTTGAGTTGAATACAGACATAAGTATGAACCTAAAATTCAAAATAGTCACGAAGAAATCCTTACAGCAGAATGAAGGACATTTGCCTGTGGTCCCATGTTGCACTAACCAGAGCAATGAACGTCTGTATTCATTCCTTTCTCCTCCCACTGATTGCATATGAACTCAGCAGCCAGATAAGCCAGCACTACGACGAGAACTAAACACATTATAAGATTGCAACCTAAACAGCGTCTCAGGAAATACGTTGACGTGTACAGTTAGCTCCAAATTTTATAGCACAGTGTCACCACTTACAGCAACAGATATTTGAAGAGAATAAATCTAGAAAATAAAGGTTAAAGTGAAAAATAAATAAAATAAGAATACCTTCAAATAAGCTACATAAAGAGGTGGATTTTCTTGAAACTTGCGTAGCGGGTAGATGGATTCATTTTTAAGCGTGTACTTTTTATTAGAAGTGTTTATCTTTAAAAATGTAGGAAATACAACGGATAATATCAGCACGTGCGAAAACGGACATTTAAAGTGAAAAGAACCCCGGCCGTCAGCGGCCACTTTGGGATTTAAATCTACCGTATTCTAAAGGTTAATTGAAGCTTCATATAAATTAAGTTTTAAAAACACTCAATGTATAATCAGGAATAGAACACTGTGTGCACAGGGACATGAAACTTAACACAAATACGTCAAGCGGGCTAACAGACAAATATTTCCCTCGTATTACACACACAGTGTGTATTAAATTCTTGTACAGAATATTTAATAGTGTAATTTCTGTGCTTAGTATCAATAAATAGACTAAAACCATTTGTGGACTCCTTGCGTCACAGCAACATAATCAGTCACCCTCTTTTTGCAGTTGTCCATCTACAGTTTACGACGTCACTTCTTAGAACTGTCTTTACGTTACGGACGCGTGTCAGTTTAGTCCTTATTCAATGACGCACTGAAGTGAGCTGATTAAGCCAAAAGATTTCTACATGTGAAATTACATGGAGTGTTTTGATAAGCTGCAAATGGACCTTTGCAATACGTAAACACCCTGCAGTACTAAACAGGAAGGATATAAAGCCATGTATGGAATTTAATTTCATCCCTACCTATATTGTGCATTGTAATTACCATAAAAATCAAATCGTACTTTGTCAGGTTACTGAACATCCCATAAGAAACTGATACATTATATAGCATTTATGTAAAGCGTTTTATATGGTGAATATCCTTCTTTCGACATGAGAAGCGATAAGGTACACCAGTAATACAATATTATTAATTTAGCAGAATCTAATAGTTAGCAGATAATTTCAATGTTCTCGTTTCGCTACTACATTTCTGCTGAATATTTATACTGTGCCACGATCTAAACCCAGGTTATTTTATTTGTTGCTTGGCAGCAAATAACACAGTCCTGGCGACACAAACCAAGGCAGTTAATTATAGAACCGGTTTCAAATTACAACGGCAATTATTTAAACTTCTCCGGCTGCATAAAACGCATGTGGGATATAACTGATTTGAATAACTTAAATATTAAGAGTCTATAAATTCTCAGTTCGACTCAAACGTCTTCCGGAATTCCCCAATCTCTAGACACAGAAAAATCAGCACTTAAAATTCTAAAATTATGATATCGTTTTTGCTGTAAATACGCCTAAAGTACAAAACACATTGTTGAAAGCTTCCATTCATTTTACGTTCACATACGGTTTTACGTTACATACATGAAGAGTTACGTTTTCATAAAAAAAATCGACTTTTCGATGTTCATGCAAACGCATGTTCAACATTCAGCGACCACCACTAAAGTTGGTTTTGGCCTATCGACATTATTCTAATATATATATTATATATATATATATATATATATATATATATATATATATATATAACCACATAATAATTAGCACCATCGTATTTGTAATCTCTGGAATCATAGAGCATATTAAGTACAGTGACTAAGCTATGAACTGGCAGAGGCATGAAGTTTTTCTTGTCTCCAAAACGTGCAGATAAGCCCTGTGGTCCACCCAGCTTCCTATTCAGTGGATAGCGGGCGGGCGTCAATCTAATCTCTCACCTCAATGTAGTGCCGAAGTTAAGAATGAGTATAAATATATCTCCACGCCACCATAGGACTTCATGGCGTGCAAAGGATAAAGGTTACCTTTTTCCTTTGCTTTGAAATCACATGAGTACGAGAAGAAAGAATGGAACAAAAAGACATTAAATATATTATGATAAAGTGAACTGAGCTACATCGAAGGTTACGTCTTCGTGTCTTAGTACCATAAAATATGATGGGGTATTCAGTCTGGCCTCTCACGTAAAGGGATTACAGGTTTTCGAGAAAATATTCTTAAGGAGGTTATTTGGAATAAGAGAGACAAAACGACAGTAGCACAGAGAAAATTTCTAAACAAGAAGAGCCATACAAAATATTATTCACACAACAGGCATACTATTGAATGTAACAAACATGAATAAGGGGGGATATAAATGTAGTGTGGATCTGAGGTGAGAAGGTAATAGGTAAGGTAAAGGTAAATATTTTCCTGCCCACGTTATGAAGGCATATAGAGAGAGTAGAGGCACAGCTGCACTCATTCTTAACCTCGGTACTAGATGGTGGTAAGTGGTTAACTTCATGCCCCGACCGATTTATCCCCGGCAAAGAATCCCGTTAACGATTGAATAGGTGGCTTTGTGGGCCCAAAGCCGGTCTGGACGTATTGGAGAAGAGAAAGATTTTTGACCCTACCAGGTTTCGAGCCCCGGACCGTCCAACCCGTAGCCTAGTCGCTATACCGACTACTCACTGTGGTTCCCCAGAGGTGAGAAGGGTATAAGTGTATATAATATTTTAATCCAATAATCTGAAGGGAAAAACCCCTTGACGAGTCTAGGCATATTTATGAACTGCATATTAAAGACGTATATAGAGATGGATGGACTGGATTATTGTGGATTAGGATGTGGCCCAGTGGCGGGATCTTGAGAATAGGGCAGTTTAAACTTCGGGTTCATATCTTGACTAGCTTGACCACTAACGGCTTCTCAAACACTGTTCCGCTTCACGAAGTCAGTCAGATATCAATGACTATAAATATGTGTTTACGGGATGTACTGCTTTCTGTTTGAAAGTCTATGAGATATGTAAGACTGATTATTAATATTCAGATGTTAGGGTTGTGATTTTTATTGCGCAAGCACTGAAGGACATGCGCACACTTTCTGTGTGATCAAAAATAATTTGGAAAATGCCGTACATTTATAAGCATTAATAAGCCAAACAGATATTGCCTACAAATTAGATACTTTAAAATCCTCATGCGTTAAATTGACTGAATTTGATGTCTGTATGTAGGTTGCAAACGTAAAACCTGCGTATGTGTATGGGCCTGCGTGTGAAGGAATGTTGTCAGAAAATTGGTTTATGTGGCGCATAATTTCTTGAAACATACAGCGTACAACTCTGATATAGGGCGGAGCGATGTTCATCTGTTTCCAAAGTTTAAGCAAAACCTTGGCGGCCACATATTCAAAGATTATCGGCACGTGGAAACAGTTGTGACACTATGGCTGTTAACAGAGGACTGGGCGTCTATCAACAAGGACTACATATACTGTCATCCTACGATATGATGCCTCATATGTCTCATAAATGGTGAGGACTACGAGGAAAAGTATGAGAATACCATCACAATTAAATCTGAACTGGTGGTGGTGGTGGTCTGTTCTCATTATTTTTAGTGGATTTGTCGCATATTCTGTCCTAACTTTTGCTAACGAGACGAGCAAATTCTCATTTTTGCAGGTCAGTTATTATTATTATTATTATTATTATTATTATTATTACCACTGTTATCATCATCATCATCATCATCATTCATTTTCATCCCATATATCCTTAAGACTCCCAAGCAGTCTCTTCCTTCCAGGTTTTCGGAATAAACTTCCTACAAATTTCTTTTACATTATCCCCGCCCGCTCACACACACACACACACACACACATATATACATATATGTATATTAATTTTAGGGCTTCGTGTTGTTTCTGTTCTCCCTTGGGTCCAAATACTCTCCTTAGTAAATTGTTCTCAGACATCTGTAACGTAATTTTAACTGGTGCGTCCCGTTGTGTTGTGTTGTGTTAGCAACCTACGTAAATTATTTGTTTAACTTGCATTGGTTATTTATCTATACTGCATACGGGAAGTATCAAATAAAATTATGCTCGCTTGTCAAACTAATGAACCTCAAGGTGTTACCTCCTTCGTGTGGGACACCTAGTTTTGTACACGTAGAAGAACAGGCTAAATTGCATTTTCTTGCATTACTTTCACTTTTCAGACAGGAGACTGTAAGGCAAATATTCTGAACTAAATGGTAGCAGTCATTGCCCAAACTTAATCTGTTATTAATTTATTAGTGAATCTAATTGTGCCTGCTACTCTTGTCCCTAAATTCTGAACTGCTTCGTTCGCTATTGGAACGTAGGATTTTGTCCTGCATTGTGGCGACGAAATTCGAACATTTAAGTTTTCTCTGCATTTACTTCTTGCATCTACAATACGAAATACACTTCAGTCATAGCGTAAAACGATTTATTCTTTCCTCTAATTTTAACTAGTCGATTTTGTCATTGTTGCTGATACAGGATTGTTAGTTCCTTTTTCTAGCAAGAAGTGATAATACGTATGTTACATAAAAACAATGTCATGATGTCACGCAATCTGAACCGAAGAAAGTGATCCTTATCAATCGAATGATCATAGCCGAATCCATGCCTCGCAGCTTTATTACTGGACCTACACCAACATCTGCATCTGTTACGTAAAGACGAACGAGATACAAGGACACAGCGATAAACAGACTTGTGAGTCAGCGTGTTGAAAATATGCTGCTAAAATTTCGTATCAGCTTACGTCACATTTTATGCCTTCATATGAAAATGAAAGATGAAGTCTGTTAGCTGAAAGTAAAGCGACTCTGTAGACTGAAAATTCACTTGAGTCACAAGGTTGAAAAGTAGTTTAAAGTTGCGAGGGACTTTATCTAACCTGAACTGTGACGGTTTCGAAAACTTTCATATTAGGAGACGGCGGGTCTATACAGGCCTATTTCGAATTTCTTGTCGTTTTTAAACAGTTACTCATGTCCAATGTTTTTCGCTGCCACATTTGATTAAGTTAACTGATCAACCTATATTCATCGTGCTGTGGTAAAGGACATTTTTTTTCTTATGGCTCGACAGCCTCTTGGGGGCCTAGGCCGCCTCATTTTTCGAGGCTTCACGATCACACTATTTTAGACACACCACATTCGGTAGAACTCCTCTGGACAAGGGACCAGCCCGTCGCAGAGACCTCTACCTGACAACACACAACACTCACAAGAGACAGACATCCATGTCCCCGGCGGGATTCGAAACCACAATCCCAGTAAGCGAGCGGCCGTAGACCCACGCCTTAGACCGCACGGCCACTGGGATCAGCGGTAAAGGTCATAGCATTGTAAAATACTTGAAACCTCCATGATATCACATTACGTACGAATCATAAGGTTTTGTGCGTAGCCCGGTAGGGTTAAAAATATGAAGTTGACAAACCTGCAGGGCAGTTTATTTTGTAAGGAACATGTGTGTAAGTGTGTGTGTGTGTAATCGTGTATATCCCCAATTGTATCAACTGATGGATTTCATGAAGCTTGGTATAACATCGTGTCATCTTTGTACATTTTAATTCTCTATCAAAATAAATACAAACGCGTCGGCGATGAGAACAATTGAGGCTGAAGTGAGACTAGCGTCGCTTCTGCAATATTCCAAAGTTTGCCTCTCAATATACCATAGAAATATACGAAGGTTCGTCAGAAAGAAAAGCCTTTTACATGGAAAACGTGAGATGAGAAGTTGTGGGCCTGATATTACTGGCTCTGAATAGGGACAAATGACGTTTTTTTGTAAACAAGCAATGAACTTCTAAAGGCCATAAACAGAGGGGATTTATAGAATAGCTAAATGATTGTTGGCAACTCAAGAAGGAGCTACCGGGACCGGAATAGCGTAGTCGGTATAGAGACTAGGCTGCAGACTGGACGTTCCGAGGTTCGATCCCGCCAAGGGTCCAGACCAGCCTCTTTTTCAATGGGTAGCGGGATCCCTTCTGGGCGATAAAGCGGCTGACCCTTGAATTTGACCACTCACCTACACCTAGCCTCTCATTTTTAAATGAGAGGCGTCAGCTGTCCTTTTGCGCCTTCATGGCGACAGCAGGGACAACTTTATCCTTTAGAAGGAGCTACTGAAATTCCAGGAAGTGCGGTGGTGCCAATAGATCACGTAGACTAATATTTCAGATTTAGTGTCACTAAAGTACATAGTTTTCAATTTGCGTGTTAGGGTGGTTTTCTGTTGAAGGACCTGGCGCCTTCCGGCTTCTGGTAGACTCAGAGATGGTGATCGTAATGATGGACCTTGAGCGCGTCTCCAAAACGTTGTTTCATGTCTCGATTGTGACACGGCTGATTGTCCTAGAGGATTTTATCTGGTCACGGAGTTTTTCAATATTGACGGCAGTTGCCGTTTGGGATGTGACGCCGTGTAGACTGGTATAAATATACGGACGTTTCAGAACTTGCTCCCTCCCTCTAAGGTAGAAGAGACGAAACATTCAGAAGCTGAAGACTTTTTCATACACGTGCGAGGATTATGTTCATTTTACTGTAACACGACATGGGAAGGTCCTGTAAGGGCCGGTTACAAGGGCTGTTCGCCCTGAGAGGGGAGACACCCAAATTAAGTCACTAAAAATTGAGCCATCATATTTGCGTGTAGCAATAAATTCAATGGTAGCTTAACCACTGTGATGCTTACAAAATGAATTATTCATACGGCATTATCGTATCTATCTACCGTGTAACATGACGCAGCCAGGCTACGTGTGTTGATTGTAGCGATCAGGCGCCCACCGCCTGCAACACTGGCCCAAGTGCCTTTTGGTATCAGTCCGTAAACACTGTAGGGTTCACGAGAAGAAAGGAAGAGTAGTTACAACAATATTATTCTGAATGTTTTCTACTGCCTCAGGCATATTTGACAACACCCACAAGACCTTCCATGAGTTGGCTGCGCTGCCGTCTTCAGCCGATCTGCTGTTATATTATCGATAGGATTTGATATTTTGTTAATAGTAGTGTGGAGATTGAGGTCGGTAAATGAGACCTTACAAATACTAGGCCAGCACGCTCATTACTAGTATTCAAAAGGTCCCGAGTTCCATGCCAACCATAGCCACTAATGTTAAAATAATAAGAAATATGCCAGTATAACGACAACAATTCAAACAAAACGGGAGTAAGGCCATCATCCAAATCATCGTGTGTATCACGTACATCTAAGAGAGTGGAGAATGGCCAAAGTATACTTGTATAACGGTATAATGGTATAAATGTTTAGAAAATTACAAGGAAAATGAAGGAAATAAGAAAATTAACGGAAGAACAAAGAGAGAAATATTCAAATAAATGTTTCATTCATATCTACCACTTCCCATGCATGACAAAACTGGCGAGTTTCTACAAAATATGCTCAATGAGTCTCATGTTTGTTGTTTTCCTAAGACGTTACTATCTCAAGCTTCGCAGTGTCGATGGTAGGGTCATTAGAGAAAGATAACTCGACCGGGACGCAGAAGTAAAGTGTAGTGATTTAACCTAAGCAAGTACTGACCTGAAATTCTTCTGGAGAGACTGAAAAAAACCAGGAAGGACCTCGGTAAAGTTAGTCGGTGAACTGGCTAAAATTCCGTGCACAAATATACAGTGTTACCGCTAGAGTAACCTGCCCTTTTTTACTGATGGTTATTTTCTAAACTGCGTTATACATAATATGACTGTTAAATTTAAAATAGCACTTCCGTATTTGTTGTATACTTTGAAAACTAAAGCAATGAAAAGACGAAGCGCTAGATCGATAACATTCCTAGCTGCTGGTGGTAAAGAATGCTACAGTTGTGACATAAATGGCTGACTGACTTGTGGTAGTCGTCAGAATTTCTATACTTATTTTACTGTTCTATGTACCCATATTCCAAGTTTGTATTCTTCTCCGTAACTGGTAGTATTTCGATTTTGTCTTCATGACTGTCACTATAGTAGCGCCCCCCCCCCCCATTGGACACTGAATTTTTTCTCTGTAAATGTAGCGACTGTTTAAAAGCCTAATATATTAGAGTAAAATGGGCAGTAGTAATAGTGCCACTATAGCACCGGAAGTGACGTCACAATATGGCGGATGTAAACAAAGTCACGTGACAAGGTCAATGACCTTTTACCGGAAGTGACGTCACATGTAAACAAACATGGCTGCCGTGCGCACTTAATTGACCTAATTAATGTTTTAATTGATGTAATTAATGATTAATTGATGTAATTAATGTTTAATTGATCTAATTATTGATGAATTGATCTAATTATTGATGAATTAACCTATAAATTACGTAATTATACGCCTATACATAAACAAACGCCCCAGACAGTCTGGCGCCTGAACATAAACCTCAGACAGTCCGGCGCCGTAACATTAACCTAAGCTATACGCGGTAATTTTGAATTTTAAATGTTGGTAGTTGCGCGGTAATTTTAATTTTTACAATATGGCGGATGGGCGCTAAGTTTAAATTTTAATAATATTACGAAAGCGCGGTAAGTTTGAATTTTAAATGTTGGTAGTTGCGCGGTAATTTTAATTTTTACAATATGGCGGATGGGCGCTAAGTTTAAATTTTAATAATATTACGGAAACGCGGTAAATTTAAAAGTTATTTTAAATAGATGACTGCTTGATGCTATATATATGAGTGGTTTGAGTATAGGTTATAATAGCTATATGTAATTGAAAGGGGTGGTTGAGTGGTAAGGTGTAGGACTTATGATCACAAAATCCTAGGTTCGAATACTGCCTATGTCAATTACCTCTTTCTTTTAAAGGATAGGAAAAGGTTTTTATTAAACTGAAATGAAGAACACAATTTTTTTTTCTTTTTTTTCATATGGACACAATGGTGTCTTTTACATTTTATTAATGGAATGTTTTATACATTATTTCGTCGTACAATGTTTCAAAGTCGATAGCATTTGTCTGTGGTGGTGTACAGAAGTTTTTAGCCTCCAGACATGAATTTCGCCATTCAATCATTTCGTCGTGCAGTTGATAAAGTTTGTGTATTTGCCGGTCTATACAAGAACCAGCCAACTCCATGAGATATGACCACTCAGATTTACTCAAAAACACTTGAATGTCCTCAGACATTATGCGTATATACCGTCCACAGTACATAGATAGGGTATGACGTGTATCACCAAGTTCATGCACTTCATTTTTTGCAATAGCATCCTTGAATGTCACCAAAATAAACCACTGGATTTGATTTAACACCACATTACGCGAAGAACTTGTAATCTTCACTTGAGGCGTCAGGTTTTCATCCAGAAAGAGTGAGACGTACTTGGTCCTCTGCTTGTTCAGGAAATATACACGTTCAAGTAACGACCACATCTGGAAAACATTAATGACAACCAGGTTGAATCGGGCATACTGCATACTGAAGACTAAGAATGTGGAAGTGCAGCCATTGAGCCATCGAATGCGCTGATCTCATTGCACAAATATTGTTTAACCCTTTATGGCACGGGAAGGTACAGCTTATGCCAGGAAAAGTTATGTCTGCAGCCCGCGGACATCCTAGTTGAGCAATATCGATTACTGTGCGATCGATAAGATTACTAATAAATGCTGATTTTTTAGGTCCAAAGCAATATATAGCTACAGCTGATGATGCCTCTCGATGCAAAACAGTCTCCAACTCAGAGTACAATATATCACCATCATTCCAATTACACCCGTGATTAATGTCCTGGTTAAGTCTTGCCGTAAACGCAGGCACTTCTTCCCAAGCGTACGGTCTCTTAAAGACATATGAGAGACCCTGTCACTGTGAGAATCGGCAGCTGCCAACTCTTTCACTACGATTTCACCATCCCTCCCTTGAAAGTAGGTGAAATCTATCACTAAGAGAGCCATTGCTAACTGATTAAGTAATGCTGTACGTACCTTTATTTATAGCTGTGATTTGCACGTCTGCTGCTCCGTTTCCTCCAGGCTTCCGCAAGCAGGACAATTGCCAAACTGACGACGAAACATGCGCACTGCCTTTATATCGTTGCAGGTGTAGTCGGCAGGTGTGAACATGTTCACAAATGACGTCATTGAGTGACCCTCAGCTCTGTGGAAAGCGTATAGGCAGCAGAAATGTCCGCAGACATTCGAAGTCAATCCCTGTAGTCTGTGGCGGTTAAACTTCCATGATACTGAGTGGCGTTGTAGATAGGCTATTATTTCATGTTTGAATGGCGGGAATCCATAAGAATCAAAATAATCGGCATATCCCGATTCAGAAATGCAGAGAGCTACCCAATGCGAACCGGGCATGTAATGTTTGTCAAGGTTTATAATAATTATGGAGGGCTTTATAATTGTGGATGGTAATAGATCAATAGGATATACTCCTTGAAAATATTTAACATGTTTAGTTAACACTTTGTTGATTTGAATGGTATTCATTCTACTGTGACGTTTCGGGAATTATCAATCTCAATGTGCCCAGGAAATTCTGCATACAGAATACATGTTACAGGTTCAGGTAATGGCTTTTTAAAGCGTGCCTCAATGCGCACGTTTCCTTGACGAGGTAGACTAACGTGTTCTTCGTCAGCCTCTCTGTCAGGAGTTAAGTCGAAGCCTAATATGAAAAAACCTTTTGTGAACATTTCCATGGTAATCATGTGACCACGGTCGTCGTGATGAATACCGGTACTTGAGAAAAGTGTTTCGTAAGCCCTTGTGACTCCGAAGGTTGAAGAGCAGTCCATTGTTAGGGACTCGGAAGGGTACTGAACTCCATTTACATACAAAACAAGATAGGTCATGTCATAATGGTGAAACTGGAAAGGATTTGTACTAGCAGAACCAACAAATGCGGTGTTTTTAACAATTGCAACAAGTAACCTTTCAGGGATCGGTCCAAGGAATGCATTATCAATAGAGACCTGCTGGGCCCCAGCACTCGCTGTGAAGGTTTTAATCTGAGTATGTGTAAGAGGATAATGTGCCTTTCTCTTCATACCCAAGACATTAGCGTGAGCTAGAAGCAGAGGAGGTTTCAGCTCGGTTTGAGTGATAAAAAGAGTTGCATCCAAGATTTTAATACGAACTTTGACGTCGTCTGAATTTCCCAAGAGGTAAAAGGCCTCAGGCGCACGTGTCAATTTAATATTCATATCGACGCCGTTAATTAGCATTTTATCTGAATTGAATAAGTCGGCGTGAAGTCTTCCATAGAGTTCAATTGTTTGACTCTCACTGAGATAATTTAATCTTGTGACGTAACCCTTGTTCTCCTTATCTGCCCCCAACGATCCGTTTGATGCTGCTGAATCGAGAAACCAAAAACTTGAGAGCAAATGTGTCCCTGAAGCATCTTTTCCATAATTTAACAACTTTTCAATATAGGACTTATAATGGTAATTTGTCTCGTGAAGAGTTACTGGCTTTCCGTTTAATGACACACTTAGTGCACTAAACAATGAATGTAACAGGTTATTGACACACCCAACTGTATTTGGCTCAGTACTCGTGAAATCTGTTCCGTCAGTTTTTACAAGTTTAACGCGCAAAAGTAGACGCACAGAATTCAAATCGATGTAGAAATCACTATGACCAGAGCAATGAAATTCTAACTGACAAGGATTATCTGCAGGGGCAATAGGTTTGTATGTAACGGTGTGACTGTTTAAGATGGACGTTTGGATGCTACGCTTGAGAAAGATATCGAGACCCGATTTCAAACACTCCATAATTATGCTTTTGAAAATATATCCTTCACCTTTCCACGTTTACTTTGTAAATGAACCTTTTTCGACTTCCGCTTCCTTTTTAAACACAAGCCAGAACCAGTCATTTTCTTAATTTTGTCTTCAAGATTGTCCTTTGCTTCACCGAAACGTGATTTAAGAATATCACCAACTTGTTGCCCCTGTTGCTTATTAAGTAAATCAGTAAAGATATTTGAACCCGTCTTTAATGCTTCCCTACCTACAGCCTTAGCTCCTGAATACAACAAAGGCTTAACAAAACGAAATAGCCCCCTGAAGAATGACCCAATACCATTACCCCTCTGCACTCTGAAACTTGCTCTATATACTGGACCTATATCACCACCACCGCCGCTTTGATTAATGTAATACCGTGTATATTGATCCATGGCACCCTATGAACTGAGTATTATTGCGCTGAGGATTTGTATTTAAAGTGTAATGTTATTAAGCATGGAATATCACTATCGTCAAAAGTAACATCTTCTCCAGACTTTGTAACAAGACGGATGGCTATTGACTCTATGAATGATTGTTCCACTGGTCTGTACAATGGGAAATGGAATCTATGATAACCATCAGCAGATGGAAAGTGTAAAGGAGTCAACATTCTGACGTAAGAATCGCCTACTAAATTCGGTTTAATAATATCGGTGTATACGTATATTGGCTCTGGCGCAGCAAAGTTTAAATTATCCGTTTCGGGTAGTGATACTTTGTTGGCACTACAATTAGCAGGTGCCATAATTGTCGCAGCCAAATCTTCAAGACCGTTATACACACGAACTGGAAAGTGAGATATTATATTTTCGCCTACCTTTAGTGAATTTTGTCCATAGCAGACGCCTAGAGTGTTTGTAGTGTAGCCATCTAACGGTGCATGCTTATTTAGATACTCGTTAAATTTAATAACAAAATTTTCTTTATCTTCAGGCGATTTGAAATGTCGCTTTAGTGTTACAAACATTTCATGCAGATTTTCGTAATTCTTTACTGGAAACTTGATATCCATCGTATCTAAACGTACGATATTGTGCAGGGGTTGCTTCTTATAACCTCTGGGATACGATATTTCGACTAAACCGACTTCCCACTTGTTGGGTTCGAGTTGAATAGGGGTGGCTAGCTTTGTTCTAAAATTAGCTATCGTATTGAGAGGAAAATAACTTTCTGAACTGTCTGACGGTAATACCACGAAAAATGATTCCATTATATTCTTTTAATATCGGAAGCGTTTACCCAAGAGCTGAATTTCTCGTGGTACCCTCTCCACTTGACAAGGTGCTGTTTAATGCCCCCCTTTGTACGAGAACGCAGTATTTTATCTATTTGAAATTCTGTATCTGGAGACAATGTAACCTTGACGAGCTCATAGTTGTAAAACTGACCCTCAATAGGCTGACTGCGTAAGTCTTCAACTTCGTAAACAGGTTGAGGAATGCGGCGAATGACCTTGACAACCCGAAATATTTCTGTGGAATACGTCTGCTCATAGCCTTTGGCAAATTTCAACTTTTCTTTTGTTATACGCACAAAGTCACCAACCCTAAATTTAACACGTCCTTGGGGGGTAACAGTACTGTTTCTATTTATGCTCTGCCACACAGCGTAAATGTTGGAAGGGTTGACATTTCTTGGAGCCATTCCTATAGTTGAATGAATAGTATTATTGTATCCCTCTAAAAGCTTTTGTAGAATATTAATGTATCTATATGTATTATTTTTTGTAAAATACTTATACATTTTACTTTTCAGTGTCCTATTAAATCTTTCAATTATGGCAGCTTTAATGTCTGGATTATGTGTCGTATGAAAACTTATCCCTTGATTCTTCAGATACTTTTGAACTGTTGCATTTACAAACTCGGTTCCTTTATCTGACTGTAATGTAAGCGGTTGTCTATTTTTAAATAAAGTTTTCAACGCTGTTGTAACAGAAGCCCCTGTTTTGTCTTTTAACGGCAAACTCCACGCGTATCGTGAAAACACGTCAATAACTGTTAGAAGATATTTATGTCCACTGTTATATCGAGACAGACTGCTTAAGTCTGCTAGATCCATTTCCCATACATCATCAATATTTGTGACAGTGTATGGGTTGCGGGGAAAATGTTTTCGCACCGGTTTGTGAAGCGTATATGTATCCTGCGAACTTAACCACTCCTCAACGTCTTTTTTTTTATTAATTTTACTAGCCTTTACCAACTTTGAAACAGACCCGAATCCTGCAGGATGTTTTGGATCGAAATAAAGTTTTCCTAGGGGGTTTACTCTACGGATTCCCATGCTATATTTCGTTTAGGTGAATCATTAAACAGTCGCGAAATAAAACGCGTATATTTTACGCCCTTATTTGCTCTGATCTTACCGGTAGGGCTGAAATCAACTCTATGCGCATTGGATTGCAACAATATCTGTTTATATGCATGTTTGTCTTGGAGAGTGACTGCATTCTTGTCGGGTCGCGACTTAGTTAGTAATTCCCACAGACCGCGTGTTGCTTTGTACCGCTTACTATCCACAAACACGTGTTTGTTACTAAATTTAAACTTTGAACTACCAATCTTGAAAGAGCCACCATTATCACTATCCTGGTATACTCCGAACGTAGGGTCATGCGATACTTTACGTTTTAATACACCTTGAATGTACTTTGTATGTACAGGTGAAATGCTTTCAGCATCAGTTTCAGATTCTGTATCTGCAGTTTCAGTGTTAAATACAGGCACTGAACCTATTATGCGTTTACGTTTAGTTTTAAATGTAGGTTTGCTATCAGGGGTACCACCTGTTTCTATTATTGGTATAGGGATAGGATCACGTCTTCGCTTTTCTGTTTTCAAGTAAGGGTCTTGATGCAGACGAACCTTTGTCCATTTATTAAAACTATGATCGTTACTTTTAAGTATCTTTTTAACCGGTGGCGGTGGTGACGATGTGAAACGATTTTCCCAAAGTTCTGGAGGTATTAAAATCATACGTTTTAAAGCCATTTATTAATTATTACTAGTAACTAGAGCCCCGATGACACTAGATAAAATACTGGTAAGCAAAGGAACTATGAACCCTCCTTTTTGAACTAATAATTTTCGTTTACGCTTGAAGCTAATTTTAGGGTTAACTAGCGTACGTAACTTGGTTTTAAATTTACCAAGTTTAGTTTTCTCGTCTGTAGATAATTTATGATTCCCGTTAAGTGTATTTATAGCGCATTCAATAATAACTTTTATTAACTCGTCACTTGCAGAAGACAGTAGTGCACGCCTAACTTGTGGCTTGGCGTCCTTAATTACGTGCAGGTAGTGTAATTGCGATTTCAAACGGTTCATTACTTTCTACAGGTGCAAACACCTCAGTTACTTCACCTGGAAATATCTTTGTTCTAAATCTTAACAGATCATTAATAGATTGTGTTAAATCAAGAAATAAATAAGAATGCGGGTCTTTACAAACTTCTAAATACGTTTTATGAAAACTAGAAATATTTTCAGGATAAACTTGTCGAGCAAGGTGCACAATTTGGGTCTTGTCTCGAGGGTTTTTAAACACAACTATATATTTACTATTGAGGGAAATGTCACGTGAAGAAGGGCCTTGATGAAAAAGGTTTTGCGTAATTAGCACCAAACTAATATTTCTGTGATGTGATCCTTTAGTAAATAATTCGCTGACTTTTGTGGAATAAGCAGAGTCCATCAAATCATCTAACACAATTAATGTGGGAACATGTTTAGGATTATCAAAATTAGGAACACCTTTAACAAATGATACGTCTTTTAGGTGATGTGGGGCGTTATTTTCACTATGGCACCAGACAATATTATCATACACCGTGTCACAAAGCTGCTCTCTGCACTGTAATAATCTAATAACAAATGTTGACTTTCCGCATGAACTTGGACCGGCTACTATTAGAGTAAATGGATGTTGAAGCTTCAGCGTCATACTCTAAACTGAAGTTAAATGCATAATGACGCCTCTATTTATGAATTTATGCAAGCCTTAAAAAAATTTCAAAGCCGAAAAATGTTTTTATTGTTTCAGAAGCCTAAATGTATTTGAACAAATTTCTTTTTCCATCTAATAGCCGTAAGGAAGTGAGTCAAAGTTGTCTGTAAGCCGGCGCTTCTTAAAGACCACTTTGTACTCCTTCGATTCGGGCTCCGACACAACCATACCACCATGTTTACGTTTAATCTTCTTTGGATTGTGTACATGTACAGGGTTCGCATTTTCCAAAATCATGTTCCTTAGAGAAGTAAAGTTCACTACCTTGGAATTCTCATAATTCAGGGTAATGCCCTTTACTTTACATTTTGTTGTTCGTTCTCCATTTGAGGGGCAAAAGACAGAAAAAGCATAGTTCTTAGGGCCACCTGAAACAAACTCCTCAATATAGGAGCCCGCGCCAAACTCCTCCAACTCATTTGTGAGGTCGCCCAGATAATCACCTGTCTTCACTTTAGTGGGTTGACCTACGTTGTGAATGTAGATGACAGAGTCGGTGTCGCAATAGAGGACAGACTCCCCCAACTCGCTCAGATACTCATACAGTTTTAATCGAGCTTGACTAGTCACGTATGCCGCTACGGCAACATTGACGTTCTTTCCTGTGGCTATGTTTTCCTCGGTGTGCTTCCAAGAAACCCATGCCACTTCATCGTTCGGGAATATGAGGTTGGTGACCTCAGTACCCGGACATGTGATCAGCTCATAAAACTCTTTCTCTGAGGTCACGACTGATATCTGGGTCTTATTCTGGTTCTGTGCCCATTTACCCCACATTGAGTTTAATTTTAACTTTGCCAAAGTTCGTTGCCCCGCATTTTTTGAAATAGATGCCTTGTCTAGAGAAATCCCCTCTGCGCGCCGGTAGTCCTCAATGTATTGATCTTTGTCATCTTCACTTTGCACCCAGGATGGGAAACCAGATGATTCTTGTTTCAATTTCAGGAACATGTTCACATACTGTGCAAAGAGTCCGCCTGAATTAGCGTCATCTTTTTCATAGCGTGTTACATCATATTCCCAAAATTCAAACACCTCTACCAAGCTGTAACCCATCTCTACAGCTTTGCAGACTTCATCTATAACCCATGTACCGACTATACAGCGTTCCTCATCAGAATGTGTACAGCCGGCCTGTTGCATAGTGTCAGCGCATTTACAACACAAAGGGAACATCAGCTTGGAATTGCTCTTATACGGAAGTACTGGATGATACAGCTTCCTAGGTGGCAAAACCTTACACTTAATAATCCCATCCCTAGCCAGGCAGTCAGTAGGACAGTCTGCACCCACATACACTCTTGGGTGGCCAATAGGAAATTTCCCATACTTGCAAATGTAGGGATACAGACTGATCACATCAACATAGTGTATTTCCTCACCCTGCTTGGCTTTGTACCACATCTTCGTAGCCTCAGTTCTACCACCGTACAAGGCATCTCGAATATTAATGGGTGAGTTCTTCACATAGGGGTGTGAGCCAAGTTCTTTTTGCAGTTCAAGATTGTCTCGGAGTAATTTTTTAAACTCACAACCCCAGATCGAAATAACTTTATAACCAGCATCTCTGATCTTTTGCAACCTCGCCATTGTCTCCTCATATCTGCTCAGCAATGTCTCGTCAGTGTTACCAATGAGCTTGTGACGATTGGGCATACATGGACACCCGTGCCAAAAACACCCTAGGTATTCAAAGACTTCCCTAGTCTCTGCACAATACCCATCAACTTTCAGATTTGGTACCCCATCCAAACGAACCTCCCTCCCATTCCCTGCACAAGTAATTTCCTTAGTCCGACCAATGTACGCCAGCCATTGAAGAGCTTCAACAGACTGGCGGTCACCCATTCGGTACCCCCCTCTCGGGATTAGACCTACAGTATCGGGTTTCAGAAACATTGTACGAAATACCTTGTTGCAAATGGATGATATAGTGATGGCCTCACGAAACGGATCCATCTTTACCAAATTCAAAAACAAATTCCTAAAAGCGGTACATGCCTGCCTCAGTACATTGACGTCATCCATACAGTAGGCCAAGAGCTCTTCCTTATTACGGAAAATTTTGTCTTTTTGCTCCTCGTACCACTGCAAAAATCGGGATCTCTCATCACTGGACATAAAGTCCGCCCCATAGAACTTGGGTTCAGGATAAGACCCCACATAGTCTAAATTCTCGGCCGTATTGAAATAATGGGGATAGTACCCCTTCCTGCATGTGAGGTCGAATGATTTGGGCATGTTTTTCAGCGACATCGGGATAAAGTTCAAAGAGTCAACAAAGTAGATATCTTCAACACACATGCTAAGAATTTTCGTACCATCCATTATCAACTTTGGTATCCATCTTAGTTCAAGAAACCGTCTGAGTAGAAACTGTGCATCGTATCCGCGAGAGTTATGTGAAATAACATACAGCTTATCCGCGAATGGTCTGGACAGCCGGAGGTAATCAATAAATTTGCCTATGGGGTCCTGCCAAAACACGTGGACACGCTTGCCGCACTGTTCACAATCGGTACTTAAGTCATCATTGGTTTCACACTTTGAACACATTTGCTGAGCACATATAAGATTCGGTACGTGTTCGAAAGACCCATCACGCTTCTCAAGATCTTGCGTACACTCCGTATCAAAGAAAACGTACATAAATCTGTTTGAAAGTCTGCTAGGTTTCAGTGGAGCCATGTAGCAAAGATGGCCTGAAGGTCGAATTTTGTTACACAAATTACAAAATTTCTTAAAACATTCATGCTTATTATCTGACGTTACTACGAAACCGCAATTTCTGCATACTTGTTTCCACTGGCATACTAGCTTTCCTTTCACTCTCAGGGTAAGATGATTTTGAAAACACTTTTCACTAGGAAATATCCTGTTACATGCAGCGCAATACCTAGAATCACCTTTAGCACATGGTGGTGTGGCTGTACATAGAGAGCAAGCTTTGTCACACGTATGTGTCCGGTCGTATAGTGCGTCACACGCGTTGCATACATACTTTTTCGCCATAGCAGCCTTAATGTTAGTAATCACATTATAGTGACCCGTTTCAGCATCGTATAGCAGGTACAATTTTTTATCCGAAAGAGAATTTCCACTAAAAATGAGTCTATCGGGACTCAGTCCGTCATAAACCATAATTTTGTAGTCCGAAAGATGGTCTTGAAACTGCTGAAGTTCTTCAAGGCCCCCGCCATTGGTCAAATCAACACCGGAAGCCTTGAGGAGTTCTTCAACAGGTTCTTTCAAGCCTTTACCATTCCTATACACAGCGTACTTAGGGTCACCATTTACTCGGGCCATAGCAATAATTAGGGCGTGAGCCAAACACAGAAAAGCAGCCTTTACAACAACGATGCTCCTCTTAATAGCACTCAATACATCGATTGAACGCCCCTTCGTCTTAACTCTACCGTTTCCAACCGGCATCCTAACATGGTCCAGACGCACTTCGAGTCGGTCAGTCAAACCAAACCTAGCGTTGCTCTGGATGACCTTCCCGAGTACTTGCCAGACCACATCAGGTTTCAATTGGTCACGGCGACGCAGACTAATCCCAACCACCTTATCCTCCACATTCTCCGTATTTCGAATGGTGAGCCCCACCATATCTCTATTTGGCACTTCGTCAACTAAGTAATTAGTCAGCCCTGTAATACATTCCTTGAGGTAAGTAGAAGGGTCCTGCTCTTCTCTTGGGGGGTTAAATTTAATCAACAAACTTCGCCCGGTTGCATTAAATTTTGGAAAAGATTTTGAGGTCTCATCCAAAATTTCAAATGGTAGCTCTACTGCTGTCTCTAACATCGGGTTATTTATGTCAGGTGAACTAGCCTCCAACTCCGTCCGTTCTTCCGTTAAGGAGGAACTTCAGAAGAAGGAAAAGCTCTCTGCCTGTTCATAAACAGTTTTTTTGCCATGATTAATTACAATTCTTATAGATTCACTTACTTGATACTCGGTAGCAGTAAAAATGTTGAGTTGAAAAATCACCACACCAGCAGTAAAGTGTTCACAGTAGTAAATTGTTCAGTAAATATATAAATCGCAGCACAGCAAAATGTTCGGTAAAACAGCACAGCAGTAGCACCAGCAAAATGTTCAGTAGAACACCAGTAGCAGCAGCAAAATGTAGAAGAAAGCACGTAGGCAATTCAACTAATCTCCACGGCAGCAAAAAGTAGAATAACGCTCAAATGTTACAGTCACCAGTTATATATATTCTGATGTTATCATCCATTAACCCCTAATGTGTTTCCTCAGGGGTAAAGCTAGATGGACCTGGCGACACCCTGTCGACTTGCTCCAAATATTTCACAAACAAGTTCAAACAATACTTCAGGCTATGTGTGTCAAAAATTCGCGATGGGTGCATGTTACTGTCAACGCTTATATAGATTCTGATGTTATCATCCATTAACCCCTAATGTGTTTCCTCAGGGGTAAAGCTAGATGGACCTGGCGACAACCTGTCGACTTGCTCTAAATATTTCACAAACAAGTTCAAACAATACTTCAGGCTATGTGTGTCAAAAATTCGCGATGGGTACATGTTACAGCCACCAGTTATATATATTCTGATGTTATCATCCATTAACCCCTAATGTGTTTCCTCAGGGGTAAAGCTAGATGGACCTGGCGACACCCTGTCGACTTGCTCTAAATAGTTCACAAACTTGTTCAAACTGGATCTGGCGACACCCTGTCGACTTGCTCTAAATATTTCACAAACAAGTTCAAACAATACTTCAAGCTATGTGTGTCAAAAATTCTGATGTTATCATCCATTAACCCCTAATGTGTTTCCTCAGGGGTAAAGCTAGATGGACCTGGCGACACCCTGTCGACTTGCTCTAAATAGTTCACAAACTTGTTCAAACAATACTTCAAGCTATGTGTGTTGGCGTCTAAAAGTCTAGCTCCAGTGCATCGAGTTCAGACTTGATTCCTTCATATTCGAGTGCGATATATTTTTCATTATAAGTCTAACCGGCCGAGCATAAGGTTGTGTCTCAGTGCATTCAAACTGGTGCTGTTCATCGACATACTTTAATATAAGGTAAGTTTCACATCATAGTTAAATGCAGTGTTTAAATCAAACTGTTGCAAAAGTCTATATTATTTTATTCTTTACAGATGTCGGCTCTGTTAAACCGTACTTACTTTCTCGACATTGCGAAAACTAAAAGTGTCACAGTATTTCTTGACGCTTTCCTAACACCACAAGTTAATATCGCTAGTTCTTCCAATCACGTAGTGTTAAATTCTACTGCTTGGTTCACCCTAGTGTCTTTTAAGAATGGGATACCAAACAACACTGTCTATTATCTCGGCGACAACCATCATTTCATCCAAAAGTATTATAATCGCCATATTCAAATTAAATGCAACAAAGGGCATGTGCTATTAAGTCATGTGCAGTGGAAAAATCTTATATATTTAAGTAACTTGTGCATAAATTCGCAAATTTTAACGCTCTTTCAGTCTCATCAGCAATTAGTACAATGGCGCGATAATTGTCTGCAAGCACAATCATTTTATGCACCCCCACCAATAAATGGTATTGACTTTCAACTGCTGTATAACACATTCACGCCAAAGACATTTATTCCTGTACCTTGCTATGTTAATGTTGTGCATTTCTAAATTCATAAATAGACCTGTACTACTTTTGCTACAAATTGTCTGAGCCTGAGGGCTTGAAGTTAGAAATAACCTTTTGTAGCTAGAAAGTAGTTGTGCATTCCAATCATATTTCCATCTTTATATTTCTGTGGTGTTAGGGGTGTCTTGCAAACCATCGTAGAATCGACATTACTTCTGTGTAAGTATAATATACGTTTAACATTAAATGTGAATATTATTATTAATGTAAATTTTCCCGTAAATTTTAGGGTTTTAATTATTAATTGTTTATTTTTGCAGGCTATACGATGGATTTAATTGATATTTCTACCGTAGCATTCGGTAGCGGCGTGGACATGAATCGTCTATCTAACGACTTAAATCAACTGGTTGGAGTGGGGATTTGGCATGACACCTACAAAGTTCAAAATACAAAGTGGCTGTGGCTTGTAAGCGACATCGTATCAACAATGAACAGTGACAAAGTGTTGTGTGGTGTGGCCGGAGTGTATCCTGGCTATGTAGCAGGAATTCTAAATCAGGTGACTGAAATTAACTTTTATGTACTCTGTAAGGAAAAAGTGAAGTATTCAGACTATATTGAAAAATGCATTTCCGGTCGGGGTTGTACTATTTCGTTTATGTCCGTTCCGGGAAGCTATTGTAAGCTATCTTCTTCCAGTGGTGAATCTATTGTAATAATATTCCAAACAAGAAACATTGAGGGTGAACTTCCATCAGTACTGACATTTGCATACGATCTGTTGAAGAACATTCGTTTATCGTCATTAGCGTATGTCATAGTGTACGATAATAAACGCGTAAGCTTCATCACAAACCACGTGTTGACTTGCAAACATGATTGTGTGCTAGATGAAGGTATAGGCTACATAAATGAACCAAAGCGCCTTGCCAATTGCAAAGTTGAAACCAATCATTGTTCAGTGCATCGCTACAAAAAGTTTCCTTGGTACCCTTTGTTCTGTACAAAGAAATCTCACCATTGGTATGGATTGCCTCATTGTGGTTGTAAATTGTGTGTGAAAAATGGACCTGCAACTTTAAAGTCGCTCTGTGTAAATACAATGGGGAACTTGCTCCCTCGTTAATACAACAACAAGTTATTGAATAAATGTAAGTACTAAAAGTGAATTGTGTTCTCCATTTCAGTTTAATAAAAACCTATTCCTATCCTTTAAAAGAAAGAGGTAATTGACATAGGTAGTATTCGAACCTAGGATCTTGTGATCATAAGTCCTACACCTTACCACTCAACCACCCCTTTCAATTACATATAGCTATTATAACCTATACTCAAACCACTCATATATATAGCATCAAGCAGTCATCTATTTAAAATAACTTTTAAATTTACCGCGTTTCCGTAATATTATTAAAATTTAAACTTAGCGCCCATCCGCCATATTGTAAAAATTAAAATTACCGCGCAACTACCAACATTTAAAATTCAAACTTACCGCGCTTTCGTAATATTATTAAAATTTAAACTTAGCGCCCATCCGCCATATTGTAAAAATTAAAATTACCGCGCAACTACCAACATTTAAAATTCAAAATTACCGCGTATAGCTTAGGTTAATGTTACGGCGCCGGACTGTCTGAGGTTTATGTTCAGGCGCCAGACTGTCTGGGGCGTTTGTTTATGTATAGGCGTATAATTACGTAATTTATAGGTTAATTCATCAATAATTAGATCAATTCATCAATAATTAGATCAATTAAACATTAATTACATCAATTAATCATTAATTACATCAATTAAAACATTAATTAGGTCAATTAAGTGCGCACGGCAGCCATGTTTGTTTACATGTGACGTCACTTCCGGTAAAGGTCATTGACCTTGTCACGTGACTTTGTTTACATCCGCCATCTTGTGACGTCACTTCCGGTGCTATAGTGGCACTATTACTACTATGGGCAAATATGCCCCACTTTTAATTCTGACAAATTTTTAACAATTATGAATAGCAACAGAAGTTACATCTGGTGTGTAATAGGTACAGTAGGGTCTCTGCTACAAAACGGTCAGTTCCTTTATAGCAAATTTAAATTCGTTTACCGACAGCAATACAAATTGCAAAGGTCTGCAATAGGGCGTCTTTGGCATATGCGTGGTGAATGATGCCCCACATAATAATGCAATACAAAATAATAAACTGCAGTAAAAATTGTAATCAAATAAAGTAATCTGTTTTGTATCACTATGAGACTCCTTCTTACTTCTTTGTAGATTTCGTATGTTTTTTTAAGATTCTTAGAACGGTTGTTACGTCCACAATCGATGCAGGTTTGGGAGAAAATTGTGCAGTTTTCAAGTAGCCACTTTTCACAGAATGAGCATTTTATCCAGTCGCATTCTCCTTTTTTTACATAATAGTATTCCTTACATTCTTTACAGATATCACTGTCATCATTTTTATCAGAATTTCTCGAGTTCGGATTGTGAACCATTTTCTTGAAATTATTCTTCTTATGTTTGGCTTTTAGTTTCTTCTTCTGGATGATTGGCGAACTAGTGAGAACCTCTCCATGGAGACTTCTCGTTAGCCTTGATGGCCCTGAATTTGATAATTTTAGTGAAGGGGGAATCTGATGGGTAAACATCCACATACTGATTCGACTAAATGGCCGGCCACTGGTCTTGGTTATTGTTTTGTCCGTTGTGTAGCACAAATAAATCTTGTGTATGTTACGGAGCATTTACTTTGTTGATAAGCTGTTCAGATTTTTATATACGTATGTTATACTTGCCTTCATCGTTTATTCGTCATGCTAGTATCAGTTTTCAATTTCACTTCGTTCCTTGTATTTTACGCTCTGCACTATCGATTTTACTAAACAAGTGGCAGCTTATTAATGCCACTTGTGCCTGATGATGATCCGTTTTCTATCGAAACATGTAGCGCTTAAAAGGAACAATAAATCGTTGTGTTAGACGGAATAGCCTCTATGTGAATAACTTTAGAGCTTACGTAACTTTCTGAGCACATTCACCCAAGGCTGTGTACTTTTCACATTTCCATGTTTAGCTGAATTATAAAGAAGTATAACTCCGTACACGTAACACCCTCTCTACAAATAGCTGAGTGTACTAACATATTTGTTAGGTTCTGATCACATCATCCTCAACAAAAAATAGGTCTGATTTAGAAAGCGATTTTTCGGCTTACATACCTGTACATAAAGTCATGAAGGGAACGTTTGTATTCTGAAAAGGTATTAATCAGGTGAGATCGACTTAGGAAATAAGCAGAAGATTAGTGGATAAAATTTTCTGCACAATATAGTTGTGACATTTTTGTTTGCAGAACTAAATTTAATTATCCACGAAAAGAATTCAAATCAACAGCTCATGAGACGCAATGTATTCTATTACACTAATCGTCAAGGCAGAACCTAAAGGCTCTTTTCTGTCCTCCCAGACTCATAGCTTGATAGCCAGTGGATTTATGCATCACAACATGTCGAGCTGTTCTATTTGGATACATTCGTAAGGGATCATCGTGTTGATCTACAATCCTTTCCCCTGTTTTAACATTTGCAAATGAAAGAAAATAAGGATATTACTTGTTTCGTAGCTAAGGGCACAACAAGAACCTGCCTAAATTCTCTCATCTCGGCCATTTAGATTTTTCTCTTATCAGTTCAACTTGAAGCAGGTATTGCGGGAAAACTGGTAACTATTTTAAAGAAAAAAGAGTTAACAATGGATTCGAAATCTGAAAATACAAAAGCACATCCTGTGCATAAAGTACTTAGATCGGATTATATTTTATGGAAAATCCAAAACGCTTAAAATTAAATGTCTTGCAGAAAGAGACTTACATAAGTGACACAGACAACTTTCTGCATGACATGTGTCATGCTGACTTGCTGAACAAACTCTACATAAGCGTAGAAGTGAGAAGATTCACTTGTCCATAGAGTAGTCAAAATCAGAATTCATGGAATGGGAAGATGCAGTAGCCTTAGCTTTCGATTATATGCACAACTGTCAACTGTCAGCTGTTCCTGTACGAGACGTTAGTTACTTACTTGCTTACTTACTTAGTTAGTTAGTTAGTTAGTTAGATAGATTGTTATGATAGTATAGGCCTATATAACGGAACTGCTATATCAGCAAAATAATAGACATTGTACAGAAAATATCACTAAAATATCTTCTTTAAAGGAATAGCAAAAATTATGTTTATTTCAGCAACGTTCTTAAGCCTTTGTTTCCATTATGCATTTCTGGCTTCCATACTATTGTTAAAAGGCACGTGGTAACATAAATCAGGTCACGGTGACATGAGTACTGTCAGGAATTTCCTTAGCAGCTAGGTCGTGAAGAACAACAAATGCAAATATTTTTCTAGATTTCTTAAAACTGTATTAAATTGCCTTTCTGCAATAACATATTCACTCAATGTCCAACTCTCGCACACTTACAGAAGCAATGTCATAATTTTATATTGTTAGCTGATATTTCGAATTTATTCTATAGTATTCTACCATAAGTCGAGTGACCAAATGTAGCTGTCTTTCATTTCTCTTTTCTTTCCTTTCTACTCCTTTTTTCTTTTCCTTTCTGCTTTTCTCTCCCTCCCTTTAGTTGCTTTTCTTTAAAAACTTACTTCCTTCTCTACAAATGTTAAAGATTTTATAGTCCATCTCCTAACTTTAGAACCCGTTCTTAATTGGTTTGTCCCTTTGCCAGTGGCTGCGGTAGTATAAATGCTCAGAAGAGCAGCGACAGTACTCCATGACATCATTTCGTACATGGATCTACGCTTATATTAGAAACAGAGTAACAGTGACAAAAGTACAATAGTACTCTTTTGGAGATGCTACCCAACAAACTGAGTGTTATGAGAGAGACACAAACCGCTATGTCTGCAAGAGAAGAGAATGGGGTGTCTGTACCGATTTTGTTTTCTCCCTATGGCTTTACAGCCTTATATGGGCCTGGGCCTCCTCGTTTCGTCGAGGTCTCATGATCACACATTTAGACACACCACATTCGGTAGGACTCCTCTGGACGAGGGACCAGCTCGTCGCAGAGACCTCTACCTGACAACACACAACACTCACAAGAGACAGACATCCATGCCCCCGGTGGGATTCGAACCCACGATCCTAGGAAGCGAGCGGCCGCAGACCCACGCCTTAGACCGCACAGCCACTGGGATCGGCGTCTGTACCGATAGAAGTTCATTAATTATGTGTTCACAGGTAAATAGACGCTAGTTTTATGAAGTTTACTTCATATTAATTCATCAGTTTTCATTTCAAATTCATTCCGAAATGTGAAACCTTAGTAGCAATTTAGTTACACGTACATTCTCGAAAGTCCACTTTAAATAAATGCAAATTGTCAAAACCGAAATGCCATGCGTTTCTCATGTAGGCATTTAGTTGCTAGCCTGAAGCATTCAGTATGCTTGACATAATGGTCTGTCAATATCCGTCTGCATTTCTACAAAGTAAGCCGAACAGCATTTCATTAGTGCGAGTTTTGAGTCGGTAGGTTTATTTTTAATGTAACGTAAAAACAAATGGCTTTCGCACAGGCCTACATCGGCGGCCTGGTTAGCTACGGGATGGAGTTTTCGGGTTCGAATCTCGGTGGGGGCAAGACTTTCCGTGCTCTTCCAGACCGGCTTCGAGGCCCACCCAGCCTCTTGTATCGGGTCTCTTCCTCTGGGGTAAAGCGGCCCAAGCGTGGCTTCTGGTGCCGAGGTTATGTATGGGTAGAGCTGTACCTGTACCTTCGCTCTGTGCCTTCAAGGCATGTTATAGGGTGATCTTTCCTTTAGAGGCCAACATTTGTTTAACTTGGAAAAAGTCACTTTGCAAGAGAGAGGACGTGATGGAAGGGTAATATTAAGATAAATCTTGGGTGGATGGGAATGAATCAGAATCCTTTCTAGTGGTGGACTGTGGAAGCATCAGCGCAGAATATCTATCTGGGTTTTCCTTTCACCGTCTTAGTTAATGACTATTTTATAACACTGCGCTACAAGCAGGAAGGTCGCGGGTTCGATTCCTGATGTGTAATTGGATTTTTCATTGATTTAATCCTTCCGGCCGCAATATGGACCTGGGGTCGACTCAGCCTCTAACAGAAATGAGTACCGGGGATATCTCCTGGGGTGTAAGGGCGGCCGGAGCATAGGACTGACAACCTTGCCACCTTCATGTGCCGATTTTCTAGAGATTCTGGGAGCATCAAACTTCTGGAACCCTCAGGGCCTATCCAAGCCTGTACAGGGATAGCTTTTACTGTGATATAAATTGAGCTTAGGCGATTTGTAAGAATATTTGCTTTCTATAATCCAAATTTACTTTCTTATAGTTATAGAATATTTTCGAGCAATGAGTTTTGAAACAAATTTTACTAGTTACGAAATGGAGTAAGCCCTGTTAATGAAAGCGAAATTTTATTAATCTTCCAAGTAAATTCGTCCTAACGAAATTACATAAAACAGGAATAATTAACATATCCAAATAAGTAACCGAAGCATTATAAGACACTCAACTTAAACTGTAGTTACACATTTCAACCAACAAAATTAATCACGTGATAACACCCAATAAACCAGTGCCTGGTGTTAAAACGTACACATTTATATGTCCCCTAATGCTAAATTTTTGTATAAACCTCACAGTCTTTAATCTTCTAAACGATGATGATAGAAGTTTCAGTCTTCTGGACATAACAAATTTAGGTCCTTTGAAAATGCTTCTTTTAGTAATGGAGACACTTGAGTGATCCTGAGCCTGGTTGTACATGTTGCATTACTTCGACATACATAAGCCTGTCTTGCTTTAACACAAATAACGGGAGCAACATCAGCGCCTGCTAGTGTTACACGGTAGAAAACCAATTAACAATTGAAACGCGATGTTGATGAAGTCCTTGTCATGGCAGCGATGGAATTTATCGAAAGCCGTTTTCAACACCGTAGCTTTTCAATCTAAAATACAAATTAACCTCTTTACCTAATATGGTAGGTAACACATTTCATATGGAAACGTAATTATTTTCAGGTAAAATTAATGTACCTAATAACCATGTCGTAATAAATTATTATACTAATATGTAACGTACTTTCATTACTAAGATGCTTTGAAACTGAAGTGTTCGTAACACAGGCTACTGAATGGTCACAAAAAAATATTTAACTGCGAGAAAATGAAGATATGCTGTGTACAAATAGCGTTAATTCAGATGTAGGCACATGATACAACGACGGAGATTTAAGTCTTTGGTACATTACGCAGTGTCAATTGGTAATGTTATAGACCTTTCGGAATAGATTTCTGCCATCAACTTTAGGGTCTCAGTAGCCTAAGTGGACTACTAAAATCCTAAATTTCTCTCTCCTTTTTCTTCTTCTTCCTTCAATCTTCTAAGGCTCGAAGATTTTCCTCAACAATTTGATTTCAAATGCTTGTAATTTATGGAATTTCTTAACGCAATGGAACATACTTCATTCCCACACAAAAACAAATAATCAGAAAAATTGTTTCATATATCGGTATATTCAGCGTTATAAAGTAGATGTGTTAAGAAATTTCAAACTGGAACATAAATAAACAGATTTTTGCAGAGTGTATTCTGTTTCAAATTATCATCATGAATGTTAGATCTATCTTTTAGCGCAGCTGCCAAGTAATTTTATTCATTCTCAAGGGATTTAGAAGACTACCCGAAGTTATAGGCCATAGTGTATTATAACTTTCTTTGCCTATCCCTTCTCTTGTCATGTCCATACGTTACTCGTAACTCTATTTAATTCTGCACCAATGCTTTATAGGCCTGTAGTTGAACGAGCTCTTTATTATCAGCAGTATTTATATTACACGCGGTTTATAAGCCTATTACACATACGTGGGTTAGATAAAAAGGCCTAAATTACGTACATGAAAAATAACCTTACACGAAAGTGGTTGCAAATGCATACACAGGCACAAGCACACATCACGTTACAGACAGACAAGTCTTCCAGCGTAAGACATATTGCGAAGTATTTCGAATTGTTACAGAAACAGAAATGTTTTTACATTGAAAGGAATTGTTCAGCTCCTCCCCCCCCCCCCCCCCCCCCCCCGGAAAGTACAATTATGTCACGAAATTTTCTCCGTAATACTCGTAGGTATCAAAAGTAGGCCAATACCGTAAAGTGTCAGTAGTCGGAAATTCGTTTGTGAGGTAGATTTGAATATCTTGTACCAAAATATTATTTGCCCTGTAAAAACGCTGCGTTTTTTCTGGTAGATGGGGACGGAGACGCCGATCTAGGTAGCAGCACCGGTGGCGGAGGCGGTGGGAAGCGCCGTCGGTCGCGGACCAACTTCAACAGCTGGCAGCTGGAGGAACTTGAACGCGCGTTCCAGGCGAGTCACTACCCGGACGTATTCATGAGGGAAGCGCTCGCCATGAGACTGGACCTCAAGGAGTCGCGCGTCGCGGTGAGTAGATGATTGCGACGGAAAGGAACTTCATAGGCTTAAGTTATGTAGTAGCAAACCTGCATATTTTATAGGCCTATTGTGTGTGGCAAAGACCGGTAAGTTCTGATATGTGGCTTTGTACGTTAATGTTACACAGTACCTGAGCGCGTTAACAGGCATGAATTTTACTTTGGAATATATATTTCTTAATATGAATTTTAATGATTGGATCTACGATAGACCCATAAATACAGTGACTACATTTAGTGCCAGACAAGAAGTGTTAGATTCCCAACAGAGGTACAGATATTTATCTCTTGCGTGTCGCTGCGGTTCCACTCCAATACACGTTTTCATGGCATTTGGCTGTACTTTTTAATTTGAATGATTACCGACCGCAGTCGCCGTATTAAGGCAATTACGGTCTCAGGCTACTAGAGCACTGAAATTGCCGATTCCATTTCCGTTCGAAGCCTGGATGTTGAGATGTCTACTGTGGGTAGAGATGACTTGCAGTGGATTTATACCCCATTAAAAAGCAACTGTTAAACGTCTAAAGTAATTCATACTTTTAGTTACAGTAGAGCGTCGATTATCCGAACTAATTGGGTCCGAGGAAGTTCGGTTAATCAAATTGCTCGGATAATCAAACATGCTGAACATCCAGAGATAGGTTCGCCTTGGCTTCTCTTTTGCACAAACCACAAATGAACAGTACCCTCTAATTTTTCGTCACTGGCTTTTTAGATTCTTTTTCTTTTTTTGGAACCACCTTCGCTGTATAACTTTGGTGCAAACTTAAAAATGTAATTTTAATACTTTTTTTACTTTTTTTACCGGCAGTGGTTCGGGTGATTGACGTTCGGATAATCGACGCTCTACTGTACTTCTATTTATCCCATTTGTAGCGTCGTTGCTTCTCGTGATGTCTCGTGACGGTGATAATGAGTGACTTTAAAAGACTTTATTTCGTCGTCTGGACAAAACAGGGTACAGATCCGTCAGATATTGGTATTCAGTTTTTGTATTTCTTTCGCTGATCCACATTGCTTAGAAAACATAACATTATCTGGTCTATTTCTCTTATATTGAAGGTCAAATTTACACGCAGTGTTACAAAGGTATTACACCTGAGGAAAATATTTAAAATAATGAAAAGGAAAAAGGAGAAAACAAAAAATAAACCAGATAGGCAATGTTCGTATAACGTAACATTGTGGCGCTTTACGTAATATGTAAATCTTCTTGGCTATTCTAACAGCCTTACACCATTTCACGTGAAGACGACGCTTTTATGGCGACCTAACGTCTGCGGCAATAATAAAACAAACTTATTCTTCGTGTTAAGCGTGTGATATTTTCTTCCGATTTTAAACAAATTTGAACCTTCTCGAAATATTTTCATAAAAGTTCCCTATATCAAATTTCACCGAAATCCGTTTAGACTGAACCGCGCTGACAGACGAACTGCAGGACGTGACGAAACCAACACGCACTTTTCGCGACTTTGCGAACGCTCCTAAAAACAAGGTAGAAAATAAATTAATTCCTTCAATTTTTTCTTTGTAAGGCCCGAAAATAAAAAAAATGCAATACGAAGAAATAAAATATCTAATACAAATGCAAATAGCAAGTACAGAATTCAATGGCGATCTACGTGCCACTCGTACATTCCGTCAGAATAATTTCAAAATCTTAAACTATACTAACGTAAAGTCAAAAGTACCTTCCGAACTCGTGGTACGTAATCATGATGTGGCACTAAGTTCAAATAGATCGCAATGTACATGGGCTTACCACTAGCGCATTGGCGGCTGTGGGGATCCGGGTGCTGCTTGAAATTTAGGTGTCCCAAATAACTAATAACTCTTTTAACCGGCCAAACAACTATGTACAAAGAATAAAAGCGTGGGTCACAGATAGTCCGGAAATTCTTGCACTTTATGAATCCGAAGTTTCATTACCATGTTTACAAATCTTATCACTCGTCTGTATCCTCAATCAGATGGGTCCAGATCATACCCTCCATCCTATTACTTGAATATCCGTTTTAATATTATCATACTATCTGTACATGTATCTTCCATGCTGTCTCTTTCATACAGAGTGTCTCAAGAAATTCCTATATGATCTTATGTTCTTCCTCATGCTACCACATGCCCTGCCTGTCTCATCCTTTTTCATACAATTATGTAATTAGCCTTATAACACTGTACTTGCAAAATTTAAGATTCAAGCTTCATATATGACTACACACTTTACACTTAAATTTTTGTGCCAATTTATCACATTTTAAGGCCAGCCTTAAATAACTTAATTACCAATAAAACCTTCTGTTGCATATTTTACTTTATAAGTCTCACAAATGATTAACAATCTACAAGTGTTAATTACTTGGTTTCATCACGTAGTTACAGCAAAGGATAAAAAGGACAAAGGGATATCGGCTTCAAAAGTCAAAGAGAAAGCTGCAGCAATAATAACATTTGTTGCCAAATTTGGGTTTTCTGAAGGCGCTGCTTACCTCCGAACGCCTCGCCCCACAACTTATAACCGAATTTTGCTGGTTACTTTTTATTAATTTGATATACATCAAATTAAGAGACTGTTCTCTTCAAAAAGGTTAACTTTGTTTATTTTATTACAATACAACGTTAGCACAAAACCATCCGTCTACTCTTTTCCTTTTACTCCCGCCAACTGACTCGGGACACCTGGTCTCTTGTCGATGCTGCTATATTTAGACGAGTGGAAGGGGAGAGCCGAACTGCTCCAAAAATACTAGCATTTAATAATGTTTCAATAATGTTCGGCTACAAACTTTACCTACGCATTAGTTAAGAAGCGTTCATAGGATTTACGTTACGGTTAATCAAAGGGATTCGAAGAGATTAACTGGCAAGAATCGAATATCATGATACACAATAATGAATCAGCTGTACCTGTAGTACAAGAAGGTACATTAAAAATAACTTATATTTCTGCCATTTCAGACATTTCTTGGCAGTTCTCTAATATCCCCTCTGTTTACACCTATGGAACTCTGTTCTGAGGTTTACATATGGCAACACAATTTAAGCACTAAAAGGGAAAGAAATATCACCAAAAGTCACGATATATCCGCGCGATTAACAATTCTGTTTCATAGTCAGCAGGTCTCGGCTTCGAACTTAAGCCCCTAAATTGGTTCCCCTAAAATTTGTTTGGTATTCTCAGGTTCTATTGAAAGCACTGGTACAACACTTTTAAACAAACTATAACTGCCACTTTGCCAATCCTTCACAATGCATAATCACGTTGGTATTTCACCTACGTAACTACTTGCCTAGCCGTTTATCTATCTGTACATCCATCCATCCATCCATCCATCCATCTACCCAACCATCCATCCATGTACCGACCTACCTCACTACATACCAATATATATATATATATATATATATATATATATATATATATATATATATACACTATACACATACATAACTACACACATGCATTAGATGCGTGCCTATTCTTCGCCCGCCACGCATCGAATCACATTTTGCCTACAAGCATAAACTGTACAGAATTTAATATAATGCACTATATGCCTATATTAATTATCAGTTTCAACCTTATTGCTTTTCAATAGTTCTTTCTTTCTTTCTTTCTTTCTTTCTTTCTTCTTCCTTTTCTGACCTCTTTCGACGAACTCATGGTAAGTGTACAGGTTGCTGTTGCACTTGATCACACTCAAGGACACTCACACACTCGGTAGAACTCCTCTGGACGATGGATTGTCCCGACGCAGACTGAAAATATCGCCCACACTGGGGTTCGATCCCGGACCGTCCAGCCAGTACCGACTAAATTATACCAGCCCACCATGTCCACAGTGCTCTGTTGTAGATATATGCTGCTTCTAGGCCTACCCCCTCGGCTATCCCAGTAACCTATACCATTTTAAACCTTGCTTTTGCTGCGTTGCATCCGTTTTATTGCTTTAAATGAGGCATCTGCTATTTTTGCCTAAAGATAAAATCACGAGCAGAGATTATTTTTACTCACATAACTAAAACATGGCTTTTACTGCATGGATTTTGATGGAAATCGTAGTTGCTTGAAGGCTTGGCTTGTATCTAGATCTGAACTGCGGAATTTCACCTAAATATTTCAAGAAATAAAAACATTACGAGTAGAAATGCATTTAAGCCCTTGAGTAAAATATGGCTCTCGCTGTACGGATTTTCATTAAAACCATAGCTACTTGAAAGCGCTAAGTACAGATCTTCAATGCCGAATTTGACCAGAACGGTCAGGAAATGCGGAAATTATGGGTTGAAATTCATTTACGCTCTCAAGTAAAGTAAGGATTTTATTGGATGGAATTTTGTCAAAATCACACTTTCTTAATAGCTATAGGGTAGATCTCCAGTGTCGAATATTATCTGAATCCATGGAAAAATATGGAAGTTATGGCTAAAAACCATTTACGCCCTTGAATCAAGTAAGACTTTTATTGCATGGAATTTCGTGAAACTCATTATGGCTTAATGGAATGTGCGATAAGCCTCTCCAATTTATCTGACGTGAAAAAGGGTTGTGTTCTAAATCTCAATACCCCTCATGTCCCTCCTGAGTTATTTAATTCCCATATGAAGGTAAAGCTATCCCATTACAGGCCTGGACAGGCTCCCAGATTTCAAGACAATCGGCACATGAAGGTGGTATGGTTGTCAGCACCGTCCGCCTTTACCCCAGAAAATATTCCTGGTACTCATTTCTTTTAGAGGTACAGTCTACCCCAGGGCCATAGTGCGGCCAGAAGGATTATGTCAATGAAGAATTCCAATGATATCATCGGAAATCCAACCCGCGACCTCCGGCTTGTAGCGCAGTGTTTAATCCAACTGCGCCACCGCGTGCCCCCATTTATTTCCCAGATACCAGACCGGTTTCAACAATAGCCATAGCAACGCATTGTTATGTGTTTTCTTTCAGTGCTGCTTATTTTTATCACAACGAAAATGATTTATTTTCTCCAGCCTAAAATGTGGAAATGAGGAAGGAAATAAATTGATATCCCTGGGTAAATTATGATATGCAAAGAGACGATTTTTACGAAGCTCCCTACCGCTCATCTGCATTACGTTCACATCGTATGTACCGGCTTCTATCAAAGTCAGACAAGAAATGTAAAAAATGCGTCCAGTATTCTTTTACACCCTTATGCAAAGTACGGATTGCCTTGTACATACGCTCATAAAACTCATAGTTCTTCAATGAAAATTAGATGTAGGTATGCAATATCGAATTTCACCTAATCGACCGGTACACATAGATATTACTGGTATAAACTCATTTAAGCCCTTAGATAAAGTACGCCATTGGCTGCACGAATTTTCATAAAACTCATGTTTACTTAACGACAATTACGTGTACATATCCAGTACCGAATTTCGCCTGAATCGGCAAAGAGTTATGAACATTACGATCAGAAATTCGCTTACTCCGTTCTGTAGAGTATTTAACTCATAACTTCTTAACTGACATACGTATAAATCTCCATTCAATCAACTCATGGTCCTACAATATTCGTATAATATTAAGTAAAGCAAAGCAAGAACGTTTCCCGCCTTTCCTCCGTAGGAACTCAGTTGCAGTACTTCCAAAAGTTGATTACGGTACCCCACAGTAAGGGCAGATCGTGTCGTCCCTCAGGACGCCAGATGTGTCAAGCGACCCTCAACAACCTGTAATGGAGATTGGGGGATGCGTCCATAGCGGTCGGGTCTGACGACCCTGCACTTCGTGTTTAACGGCGCGTTAAAAATCAGTATCCTCACCATAGTTACATGTCATCGTGGGCTACTGATATGCAGCCAGTAGTGGTTCTTCATGTTCGAGCAGGGATCGTGTTGATTGTTTCATTATTCGTACGAGGTTCCATGCCTGCCTACATTTATCATGACTAAAGAGGCCGACCGATTCCCATGAAACTTCGTATGAACATAATGTCACTGTAAGCCACCACGAACTACACAAGCAAGGCGCCCGTGAGCAAATCTCGTATGGAATGATACCTAGCGAAAGAATTCTTAGCTACATTTTATACACGTCTTGAACCTGATGCCCTATAAAAACTACCATAAATATAAATTACAAAACAAGTACTACATGCAGTCAGTACGCGATGCTATTTTATCTTCCTCACATTCAGTAATTTATAATTAAATTTTTTCATAATACGAGTATGCCTTAATTTTTACCGAGACGTATTGCTTCCGATTTCTTAATTCCCTGTCTTCTGAGTATTCTATCACCCGACATTACACAAATAAAGCAAACCGAAACGTCGCTTGGTAAACAATGAAAGGAAAGCCACATGTGTCTGTCAAAGACTCATTCCATTGGCAGCCTACTCATTTGCTACAAAGTAATATTCTATGGAATCGTTGTGTTTAGAAATTAGCATGTAATGAACTGTTCCTAAATACATCGATATTAGCCTGAAGATGGCTCACATAAAAGCCTAAATATGCTGCTAGAATTTAAATGTGCCGATTAATAAATAATGTTGTGACGACTGCAATTTTTAAACAGTAACTTACTGTAAGCCGACCTTTCAAACTCAAAACTCAAAGCCGTAGCATAGGTTCTAGCAAGGAATCTGAAAATATTTTTTTATGATTTACGTGTTTCAGTATGTCTAATCCTCAACTCTGAAACTAATTAATATTAATGGATTTCTGGAGTAACTTATTTTGGGAGTATTTACATTACAAAAGATATCGCATCTTTGAAGTTTGGTGTGGCTTACTTAGAAAATTTCTCTGCATTTTTCGCGTTTGTAATACTTTGCCATGCTACAAGTTGAGTGAGAGAGAGAGAAAAAAGTGATTAGAGACGAAGTATTTAGTTTCATCATCCACTAGCAGAACTTCCATTATTTACTACAGAGTGCTCAACATGTACGCCAGCTATTTTTTTTTTGAACAATCAATCAAATAAAATTGACCGGAAGAAGTGCATACACTTCTATTTGTACACGTTTGTTTAATACAACTAGTGAAATTAGTGTGGTTATATTAAATGCCGGTGCTTATACTAGACCTACATTCATGATAATCATGTCCTTCGTGTCTTTGTTTCAATAGAATATGTGGCGTTATTAAAGTGGTTATTCGTGACCATATTTTTCATACAAGAACTGCTGAATTCTGTATTTCATTTTATAGGTAACAACAAACTCGTCTTCTAAAATGTATCAGATGAAAACAGCCCAGTGAATGTTGCTCTATTTCATGTCCCTCTAAAGTTTCTCTTATTTCTCAGTTAGTTTGGGAAGTGTAAGGACCTGTTGTGTATAAAACTGTATTACCGCTTGTAGGCACATAATACGTTTCTATCCCATACTGATTTGTACACGGTTTCATGCTCCAAGCAAGAATCAACACACGTGCATCTTACAAGCCGTTCCAATAATGAGGCAAACACACTTCTATTTTCGCATTGGACACGCAGTTGTTACTTCACAAATTCTCAAGGAGGAATAAGTCTTTGAGATGGTTTGTTTATTGGCCCAATAATTCGCAATGGCAATTGTTGGCACCGCCTCCTGGGACATAAATAAACCCTCATTTTGCCCACGCGGCGCATTTATACGTTTCGTACGATTGTCATTATGTCAATATACACAGCGATAAATTCTCTAAATAGCATAATCGGCTAGGTTCTATAATGAATAAACTAAGGGTTTAAAGTTCAAGTTATTAAATATTTGTTAGATTAAATCTGTGAATTACACGGTAAACAGAAAATAGTATTCAGTTTTTTTAGTGGGGAAAATGAGTTTGCCTCAGAAGGCCAAGTCTCTGGATTTTATACATTGAAATAATATAATGATCTCGAGTTCTGTTGCATGTGTTTCATTATTGCATCTTCAAATTAACTGCTATATTATCACAGAAGGAATCACATTTCTAAGCAGGACAGGAAACGGTCAGGGTGGTTAGGTTGGCAAAAGGAGCAGCCGGCATAATAGTGAGCTACACAATTAATTAACCCGACAGAGAAAAAAATCTTGAAACCATGCACTAATGGTTTACGCATAGGAAGCTTCACTTCGTATATGGGCATCGTAAAATATAAATTTCTTTACGTATTGAGAAGATGTTCTATATTTTAAGGACTTAATTTCCAGATCCGGTACAAACACGCTTACACATAAGCCGGCCAGTTAAAGGTAAAGGTAAAGCAATCCCTGTAAGACCTGGACAGGCCCTGAGGTTTTCAGGAGGTTGAGGCTCCCAGATTTCAAGACATTCGGCACATGAGTTGTCAGCCCTATGCAACGGCCTCCTTTACCCCCCTCCCCCCGGGGAAATATTGCTGGTGCTCATTTATGTTAGAAAAATCCGAATGACAACATCGGGAAACGAACCCGCGACCTTCCGGCTTGTAGCGCATTGCCTCAATCAACTCAGCCACCGCGTAAAGCCGACCAGTTACTTTGTGTAAATTTAAATATATATAGTCTATATGTTCTCCTTACCTAATCCTATGTCACAGATATAGCTAAGGCTTTCCAAACGAACTCAGGTTCTGAAACAAATAAACACATTTCCCGTAGATTTTGGGCATGAGAGTTTCGGAATTTTATACGTGATTGTGACGTAATGGGTATTAATGAATCAGATCCGCAAAGTGCGCACATTGTCTTACACACTTTGGCACGTGGATTTTATATTTAAGAAGCTAATTTTGGTATTGGGTGGTCGTTATGAGAATAATATGCTAAAAAATAAAATAAAATCCGATAACACAAAAATATGCCCCAGATTTTTTTATAATACCTGGGATGATCGGATGGCGGATAGTAGAATGGACGGATGGATGGGTGTGTTGATGGATGGATGAATGTGCGGATAGATAGATGTAAGGATAGGGAGAGAGAGACAGAAGATCGATTGACGACCGTGACTGTAGGCACTGCCTCAGACTCGGCATTAGTCTATTACTAAATATTGTCTGAAATAGGCTTATTTAATATGCAACTTTCATGATGTCAAAAATCAGAGTTATACGTACTGTGACTGAAAGAACCTGTTATGCAGACACTTACACAAGGAGCATGAGTTTGTGAGTGGATGGATGAGTAGAAAAGCATATGATGTTCACATCAAGCTTACTTGTCAAACCCAAGCGTGAAAGAGGAAAGAGAGAAATTTATACACTTTTGTCGCTCTTACTATTCCCCGGCCTCTTTCAAAGTATTAATTCTCCTCACTGCTAGTGTCCTGTGCGGCTGTGGATCTCCCGGCTTTATCCGTGGATATCCACTACTGTATATTCACAGCGGATAAGAATTGTACACAACGCGGATTATGGATTAGACTGCGGATACAGGTAACTTAGACGAGTTCGAGGTTTCATCCTGCAGTGAAATTTCTTCAGCTGCAACAGGTACGATGTTGATGCTCAAGACGCACAATTGCCTACGTGCAGGTGTGAGAAGATCCTGTCTACTGAAATATTTGATCTGCTTGCTTGGTGTAGCCAACATTGAAAGAAAGCTCACGTATTACCAAGTTAGCCTGTATCATCCACACCATCCCAGCATCGAACGCTAAGTCTCAGAGAAGCTACTCCACTGCAGAACGCGTAATTGAGGATCGGTGCACCCCTTTCGGACCCAGCACAACTGACATCATTTTCGTAACTGCAGTCTCCCGAAATAGAGCAGTAAGCTGCAGATTAAATATTTTATTACTATTAATATTTTGTAACTGAAACATTATTGTCAGGTTTACTGGCAGTTTGTAGCTTCAATCTTTTATCTTGTTTTGCAGTGCTTGGTCCAGTGATGTCAGTGATAAATGACAATTGATAACTTCTTAACCTGCAAGGAAGATATAGGCTAAATTTAATTGAAATTTTTAGACAATAATCATTTATAAAACAAACGATATTACTGTGAGAGCTTTGGATGAGATTTACGCACAAGCTTTCACAGATTTTTCTTAACTTAAGCGTATTATTGCTACTGTGACCATCCCATTTTGTAAAACGTAAAAAATTACAGAGCGATGAAATATATGAATCACATTTACGTTGAAATTATTTCATTATAAAATAATTGCTACTGTTGTTACGTTTATAGCATGAATTATATTTGAATCCACGGATGCGGATAAGACCTTGTGGATGCAGATGCAGATGCAGATTACTTTATTTATCTGCGCAGGTCTCCGCTCATTGCCCCTTTCTGCAACCCTGGGCTACAGCTAACGCAAGCAGTCCTGTGCGCAGTCATGCTGCGCAGGTATCTTGATTGCATAACATGCTTCGGTACCTACATAGTGGTGACATATGGCTGGCTGAGTAGTTTGTGCATTGTCAAGAAGACGTCTGTATAAATACGGGTGGAGCTAGGTGGGAGGACGGCTGTGTGAATGGGTGGATTAAAAATATGGTCAATTAAGCGAAAAGAAAAAGAGAAATATAAGGAGACAGAAGAAAGGTGCGTGAGAAGTGAAAAAAAGAATAACATAAATTAAGAATAAGACTAAAACTATATTATAACAAATGACAGACAAAGGAAAGGAAAAGAAGTTAGACTTAAGAAAAATAAGGAGGAGAAATGGAATGAAAACTGCAGGGAAAAAGAAAGAAAATTACGGGAGGGTAGAAGTGTATTGATCATTCGATTAATTAGATGTGAGTGAATTTATCCTATGATAGTGGACTGCTAACTCTAAATTAATTACCCAGAGTGTTGCGTGACCTGCCTTTGCCACTCTTGTGCATGACGTCATCACGCTCGTGGATGGGGAACAACACTAAGTCCGGTTAGGCACTGGAGTGCATTGCTCTCAGCCTACCGATGCACGTGATTCCTCAAAAAATGAAACCAGACTACTTTCGGAAACTGCAGTTAACAATGCGGAGTTTGTTTGTGCATGACTAAATAAAATTACGTACATTTCAAAGGCTCCTGGGGTGAATCCAGCTGCTATTCTTAAAAAGAATTGTCATGGTTTTCCTCGGGATCATTTAGTTTACATTATATAAGGTCACAGACCAAACTGTAGAATGTAAGTCACAAAAACTTGATTATATAACCTACCAAAATGCGTTTAGTTTTCTTTTCTGTGCCTCTTACTTGTCGACACTTTTTCATTCAAATTGTATACATGTCACAATTCACCAACACATGCACTTCACTATTAAAATTAATAGTTTGTTAAAAAGCCCTACATATGTTTCGGTCGGTTAACCGGCCATCATCAGGGGCGACTCGAGTTACATAATACAAACACATTCATTAGGTTTTCCAGAGATGTGGATTAAAACAGTCAAGTGTGGGTATTATAAAACTGCATTAACAAAATAATAAGTTCTAAAATTCACGTCGTATTAGAGATCACTTCCAATGGGTGTTGCATTAGGTGTTGCAAATCACTTGTTGCGTACACTATGCTGTAGACACTGCGTTAGTTGCGAGCACATTAATTTGCTTATGTGATGCTGTTTACTAGAAGCACGTTTTGTTGTCTTGTTTTCGTTGACCGGTATTGTCCTTGCGGGCGGTACTCAGATGTATATTATACTGGTTTTTGGCATGGTGTGAAGTATAAGATACGTCTTGGTTGCTCGATTTTGATGTATGTGTGTCCGGCTGTTTTTGTACTGCTGTTTACAGATACTACCGTCATATCTTTTAAACCGCGCTTTATATAGGAGCAGTGGCTTTAGTCAAATGATCTTCTCTTTTTATTACAGTGTCAAATATTCTGTTACATGTAACTCTGTGTTTGTCATTTAATTGATTATTCATTATTGTTTCTCTGTAGATGTAATATCTTTCGATTTAATCTAAGTGTCTTCCTTTTTTGTCGTAATGTAAGATTTTTATAATGTCATCAATTTTACCGAAGGCGTGGCCGATTTCTAAAAGATGTTTAGAGAATTTAGAATTATAATTATTATTTTTAAATGGAAGAAGATGTTCTTTAAATCTTTTCTGAAAACTAGGCCAGTCTGTCCGTATATTTCTTTCCACAGTCTTTACATGTTAATTGATATACGCCGGTTTTTTTTAAATTGTCTTCTTTTTGATTAATTAATTTTTCTGTTTTTAGAAAACGTTCAATGGGGTTTCTTGTTCTTCATTTGACACGTAATGTAGTATGTCTAAAAATTTTTGTAATGAAGTGTGTTTCATTGTCGAAAAATCCCTTGCATTACCTTAATCCACTCTTACGTTTAAAATTGACGTCAGTTTAGAATCCGTCCGACATTCTTCCTGAGCGGCTGCGGCAGGATGAAGAAGGTAGACGAGAAAAATAACAGATAATGATCGGACTGAGGTCCAACTTACGAATGTGGGGAGAGAGCCCCAGGGGTAACACGCACCCTTACTTTCCGATAAAATCCCACTGGCTAACCACTCTGTAAAACAATAACCTACACAAACCTACTGATGCTCACAAATATCAGCACAGTAGAGTTCATGAATGTCTTCAGCAATACGGCTACTTACTTTTGTCAGTTGTACGTCACAAAGCGTAACAAATCTTTACGAAGGCACAGATAAATACGTCCAAGTACACACCATGAAGTCCTTTGGGGAGACGGGGGCTCTATTTCCACTCTTAACCTCCACACATGGTAAAGGCGAATTATTAGATTCACGTCACGACCGATTTACCCACGCGGACAGAAAACTGGTTTGGCAACAAAGCCTGTCTGCACATTTTGGAGAAACGAAAAAATTTTTGCCCCTACCGAGAATAGAACCACGATTTATCGGTTGTTCAGCCTCCAGCAGAGACGCTATAAAATTTTCCATGTGCCGATAAGCGAATCCTAGCCGTGTAATCCATGGCCACCCCTTTTTTTTAATTGAGGCCTCGCGGTTGAACGAACATATCGGTCATTCTTGTTGGGTTTATTACTTAGATTACAGGTAGGTTTACGGTGCTGGGACGTATGGGTATTACACACCTTTGAAGATTGACACCCACAGTGACACCGAAACCAACACTGACACCGGCACGGACATGGACATGGACACGGACACCGACTTTGGGCTAAGCCCATTTTTGTGTCATGGCATCGGATCCATCATGAATTCATGATCAAATGTTTAGACTTAACATAAGATTCGTTTACGCTATATACCTACTTATTTAGAGCAATCTGACTTCAGAAATGTTGGCTTTTCTAAAGCAAAACTAAGTACATTGTTATCCAGTTCGCCAAGACATCAGAAAGAACGTACCTTTTTGAAAGTTGCTAGGCTTCGACCACTTGTCCCTCTGTCAGAAGTAGGCCATCATGCTAGTACGGAGCATTGCTTGAATTATATACAAATGAGAAAAGCGAAGCCCTCAGGGAGAGGCCTGTCCATATGCATTTTCTCCACCATAAAACTGACATAAACTGGCCTCCGATTGAACCGTGACCTCTGCGGTGAGAGGCCGGGCTCAGAAAATTATTTATCTACATTAATATAAGAATTAAATTCACAGAGATAAAACTCCGTCCTCATTCGAAAGAGAATCCAGTTAGTTCTTGCAATGTAGGAAAATAAACGGTATCTTCAGTGCGAGTCACACAAAACACTTAAATACACTGTGTTGCAAAATGCAGAATTTCGTAACGTTGCAGCTGATGGATCATATACTTACCACTGCGCTTTAAACAGTTAAAGGACTATCGATACTGGGTTTAAATAGCAACTGACTTCAAAATGCAGAGTTTCAGCAGTAGCCAGCAGTGTTCTTTACCTCGACAAGGGCTTCCTGTTCTACGGAACCCGCAGTTTCATATCTGTGATCAGAGATCACTCCATTGGAAATTATCCTGAGCTACTTCAAACCCACGTCCGTTCCGTACAACAGCCGCGCAAGATAAAAATTAATGTATTTTTTCTGTATACTTCTAGGTCTCTCAAAAGTTCTCTTGCTTCAGACAAATTTATCTATTCAAATACAAAAGTAATGAAGCCTTACGTGGCTATTTCCACGGATGATATAATAGGGATCAGTTTAGATGATCGTTAAGTTTCGAGTTATGCTACTCAAACGTCATCATCATCATCATCATCATCATCGTCATAATTCAATAATAATTCAATTAAATTCAATTCAATGGGTACTTATTAATGTGCAGGCTTAACAACACAAGTGCCTATTATAAAGCCAGCATAAACAAACAAATACAACATAAACAGTAAAAATAAACAAAAACAAATCACTAAACAGAAAAAACAAAATAATAATAATAATAATAATAATAATAATAATAATAAGAAGCTTCTCATGGGAAGTTATCCACTTCATTACTACCGTGTAATATACTTTTCATAACCTTCTACATCCAATTGTGTTACTAAGATATACAACTCTGCGTTCAGCAAAGAGGCTAAAATAAGCAATAAACGGCTTCTCGAATGCTACATTATTGGTTACAAAACAACCGTAATAAATACATTTCAATCAACCTTTGTTAATAGTAGAGTATTCTTAATTACATAATCTTATACATTTTCAAGGAAAGCCAGCATAACATGTCAGTATAGCGATTAGGCAACGGATTGATGTCGACAGAAATCGTATGCGATTCCCTGCAAGGCCAAGAGAACTCTCCCTTTCCAAAGGTAACCGCTCACCTAGTGCCAAGGTGAGTACAGCTACACCTCCACTCTCGCCATATGCCTTCAAGGTGTGAACAGTGACAACTTTACCATTTACACTTTTAAGCGCTTTCGAAAAACAGCGAAGAGCGGACTGTCATCATCGTCATGTCTGTCTGCGTGTCCGTCCATCCGCATGGAACTCGGTTCCCAGTGGACGGATTTTCGTAAAATGTTCCATTTGAGTATTTTTCGAAAATCTGTCGACAAAGTTCAAGTTTCATTAAAACCTGACAAGAGTAGTGGGTACTTTACACGAAGACCTATGCACATTTATGATATCTCGCTCATTTCTTATTAGAATGAGAAATGTTTCAGACAAAAGTTGTAGAGAGAATCCAAAGGCATATTTTATGTTCAATAACTTTTTCCCCGAAAATCGTGTTGGTTGAGATAATGTGGAAACATATGGTACAGCCAGACAGGTCACGGATGGCAATATATATATGGCACATGCGCTTTGCATGCTGGATAACTAAGGCTACTGACACACACTCAAAATGTGCAATAATTATTGCTATTCCACGGCAACTTTTGTTACGCGAACGCGACTCCATGTTACATTTATACGTACATGCCTGTATTGCAGAAGGTACAAGTATTATAATGTTTCATATTGTTGGATGGCTTGATATTTCTTATAACTGTAATTATTACTTGCTAAAACATAAATTGTGAGATAAATGTGATTTGAAACATGTCGGAAACTGATATGTAAATAAGGTGGAGCTCAAGATGTTGGTACACCAGGATGGTATACAATTAAATGCAGTTAATTAAAACGTTGTCTGTGTTGCGAGATGGGAGTACTACAGTGTTGTAAGTGAGGGCTCAAGTCTTCTGGGATGTCATGCCGTGTCGACTGCTGAATAGTTGCCAACGTCTATAGCAGAATCACATCGCCTTTAACGTCAGGGTCAAGCAGTCTACCCTTCTCGGGCTGTCTGACGCGGCCTAACTTCCCAGGCGACTCGAAACTTCGAAATTGTAGAGCCAGTACATTTTAATATCCATTGAGGTGGAAGACGCTTCTAGTGGTCTAACTCATTCATTCCTCTGTCTCCGAGTTAAGAATGCCACATAGATATTCGAAAAGTTTCAAAATTATGTCTTTGCATATCGCATGACACTTGTGCAAAAACAATATCTTGCCCTTCAGCTGTGACGACATTTTTAATCCCTATTTATATTTAGCTGGCAACTGCTTCTAGCTTTTATCAAGTTGAAACAAACTGCGTTGTGAAACATGTTCGGTCAAGATTTGTTTCAGTTATTACAAATTGCCTGACTTCAAGTTCCTTAGGCCGATGAGTACACAAAAAGCGAAGCTGTTCGTGGGCAAGCCCGTGCTAAAGACTAAGAGAAGAGAGTAAGCGACTTTACATGAATCGGGTTGTTACGAATTCACAAACTTCACATCATGTCTTCATACCACGAAGCACTGTCTACACCTCGTCATTAACCTACCTGCCAATATCGGTTATGACCACATACAGAATATTATTACAGAGCTATACAAACACCCAGCAGCTGTTCACCCCTTTCTTTATTCATGGTCCATTGCCGTAGTTGAAATTGCACGCATTTATAACCAGCCTCAAAGGCGAGACACTTCTCAAGTTACACCCCAGAGCAAGTTGGCCAAACTGTGACTTTCTCACTTGTACTTGGAAGTTTCGAATCCCTTCTTGCCAATAGATTTTTTTGCCTGAGGTTTCTTCGTGATGTTATTGCCTCCCCAGAAAAGTCAGAGTAGTCAGGAGTGACTAGGCTATGGGATCGGCAACTCAGGAATCGTGGTTCGATTCTCGGTTGGGGCAACAGAATTTCCTCCACTCTAAAAGTCCAAGACCGAGCGTAAGGCCCACCATGCCTGCTATTATTGAGTATGGAGAGCCGCTTTCTCGGTGGTAAAGCGACTGGGGCGTGAAGTTAACCACTCATCTCCATCTTGTGCCGAGGTTAAGAATAAATGGAGCTACAGCTCCACTCACGCAAATGCATTCATGGGCAGCATGGGGACAACTTTTATTTAGTTCGCTTTACTTTTCTCAGTGCGTCCAAGCAATTCCAAAACTAAACCTTAAAATAGGCCACAACTGTTTTCTCTCGCATACTCTCCAAATCGGCAGCATCTGTTAATTAGAAGCTATACACAGTGAAAATAAATTCGTTTACAAATTTTCCATAGTGTGATTTTTTCTTAAAAAATAAGTTGATAATATTATGCAACATAAACCACAAGACGTTTAGTTTTCAACATATATGTTACTGTCAAATACTGTTCACACTTATCAACAAAATTATATTCTACAGCGATAGAGAGCATTGTCAGGCGCAGGCTACTCAAGACACGGTGCACAGAAGGGCTCAGTTGTGATAATGGAATGCACGCACGACGAAATGTGTGAAGTGATCTTAACCCGCGGTGCCTGTAATATTTCAGTTGGTACCGATGCACGGAAATTCGCATTACGTACCTGATCAATGTCATAAGAAGCTAATGTGCTTCGACCATTCCGGCAATATCCCCGTGAGAGAGGAAATGTAACACTTACGGCACTTGTGACGGCATGTCTCCCATGGACTGTACGGACACCAGCCAATAAAGATGCCATATGTGCAACTGTGTCAAAATAGACGTGCAGCAGCTCACGCGATATCACACAAGTATTGGAAGTATCCGAACCAGGGTTCCTGACAGTAATTCTTGACAATCAATTGGATTCATACTACGTCCCGTGGAATGTATGTTTCCAGACGTTCATTCTCTGCACCTTCTGTACGTGTAACTGTAAGAATCCCGCGAGTTGATCGTATCATACCTTGTGCCATTTATGGTGACGTGTATCTCGAAAACTAATCATCTCAGGACATACGTTGTGTAACATTCTCGACATACTTTGAAACAAGGAATCACACTGTGGAGGGCTTTGTGTGAATGTTCCTGCGTGCTGTATAATCAGAGCTATTAACAAAGTCGTTAAATGTAGTATAAAGAACTGACTCAATGTAGTAGAGACCCTCTTGAGTAGCTAACAGTTGCTCAGATTGTCAAGACGTTTTCTGTATGTTATGAACAAGAAGGTTTATTTCTGTGATCAAAATAGCCCGCCAATTGTTACTATCCTGCAGCAGATAATTCTAGTCTGCAGCCCCCATACCTTTCAAGCTACATGCTAATATTCTCAAAGGGCTTCAAAGTGGTCTTTGTAACTTAAGCTTCTCTCACCAAACCCGTGAAGATTTTGTATATTAACACAGACAACGGGAAGTTCTGGCCGCATTGACCTGTGGACCCCTACAGAGAGATACTTGTTATGAATTTCAAGTTAAGACAGACCGTATCATATTCTATTATGCAGCATTCGCCTAGAGGGAATGAGCCTACAATGAAACTCCGTCCGTATAGTTACTTTTAAGTCCGAGATTCGAAAAGGAGACTTCGAGAATACCATAGTTTATCGTCCCACACATTTCCATTTACAGGTTCCTATAACCGGTGAATAGGCCTATAACAATATTATCAAGCTGTGTGGGTGTATACAAGCTTCTACACAATGCCTATACAGTTCATGCACGCGGTGTACGCACAAGACATCTTCAAATTCGGCGAGCCTCGGCCGGATTAGAAACTGCAATATAAACAAATTGCCCTTGCATGTAGTTTGTCCCGCCTTTTCGCGTGACGTCTAAATGTGGCCAGTCAGAGAAACAGTAAACAAGCACACACGGAAGGAGTGCGGTGTTGTCCTGTCTATATAACAATACTGCTAGCTCAACAGGCAAGTAAGACGTACATGTTTATCGCAACGTTCAGTACATTAAGGCCTGAACGCTAGTGTACACTTGGCAACCTGTAATATATATCACTCCGCCTCTATATTTCAATTACAAAGCTGTACATGTTTCGAGGTTCACGTGGTTGAAAACACCTGCAGTACACACACACACACAAACCGCCGTCTTGGCAAACCGAGCTGTTGAGGTTCTGTTGACAGAAATATACTATACAGCGAGTTCTTATGGGAGGAAGAGGGAGAAAAAATTCAAGGTGCTGACTTTGCGAGTAAAGTCGTGGCTAGCGTCTTCTGGTACAGTGAAGGAATCATGTTATGGAATTCTTGAAGAGAGGTGCTACAATCAATTCAGAGCGATATGAACAGTCATTAAAGCAGTTAAAAGAAGGAATTCGACAGGTTCGGCCAAACAGTTAGATGAATCAATTCCTCATCCTCCCTACTCCCGATTTAGAACCCTCCAACTTCCATCTTCTTGGCCGCCTGTACGATAGACTTCGAGGACGCCGTTTTGCTGAAGAAGACGGGCTGAAACACCGCGCGTGTGAAGAGCTCCGGCGTTTCAGCAAAGAGTTGCACGCGACCGGCATAGAGAGTCTCACTCAAAAGTCGGAAAAGTGTGTTGATAATGAAGAAGACTTTGTGGAAATATAATCTCAACTTTGTAAGGATGTACCCATGATGTACGAGTATCTAAATTTAATTATAATTGTAATTATAGTTTCCGAGAAAAAATAGGAGGCGTTGCTTTCTTGCCGCCATATCACCCAAATAATATTAGAGGAAGAGTCAAGATTATTAAGCCATTAACTGAGTCATTCTCTCTATTCTCCTGTTATTTTTCCTTCGTACACTTACATTCCAAAATATTCTGCTCTGAAACATTTCAAATGTACTTTAATTGTGTTCATATCAGAAGAGTTCTTTGTAAAAACTAACGGGCAGTTTTGCATCTAAAGCATAAAAACTGTTTTCATAAATTCTTCCCCTTTTCCCCGACATGTTCCGACTAAACCTCGAGTAATCGTCAGGGATATTCACTTACAGGGTGAGTTTTCTAACTTTTAGTATCAGTTACTTAAGTATCACAATATCATGCGTGCCATAAATTAGTTCTAACACACACACACACAGACACGTATTAATAAGCACATCTTACATATAACTGAAGTTTAAAATTACGTTTGAAGAACATTTTACACATATGGCGTGCTCCCTGATATATTTCAATATATATCCAGATTAATTGATAGCATAAGGACTGGCGCCCATGTACTTATTTTGAAAGTTTTTAAAATCCACTTCGTGAATGTGCACCCCTGATGATGATTCAAAACTTGACGGAAAGAAGTTGGGTAAAAAAAGAATGAAAAAGGTTTAGAAAACAATTTTGTGTTTAGAAGGAAAAACTACTCATTAACCTTGGATCTATGGTTTTCCCTTAGGACAAACACTTAAGACACACAACCACACAAAACAACAGTTAGAACTGCAGTGTTGCGTGTTTCCATCTTTTGATTTTTAGAATGGAAACATTAAGATAAAAAATTCTGAATTGAATGATAGCTTAATCTGCTCTGAACAGACTTGTGCCATAACAAAACAAAGCCGCAACTCCTACCAAACATAATGAAATCACTCAGTTCATGTATAAAGCAAAAATAAATCACTCACTGTTTAAAACACCAACGAAATGCACTTCACTTTCACTTTTATTATTTATTAATTATCCCCTACCAAAACATATGTAGGGGATAATTAATAAATAATAAAAGTGAAAGTGAAGTGAATTTCGTTGGTGTTTTAAACAGTGAATTGTAAAAATGCACGGCGAGACTAATATAAATCACTCAGTTCACATATGACACTAGGCAGACCACTTTCATTCTGAACACATTGCATTCCTGTAATTAAAGCAATAGGCGAATGCCTACCACGTTTCCTTTCGTTAAATATTCAGAATCATGTTCAAATAAAAGCAGAATTCTGTCTACCCGGCGTGTCTGACACACATGTGACAAGTACAGACATACAGTAGCTTATTTTACACGAATCTGACACCCGACTGCCTAAGCTGATATTCATGCTAGGCTAACTTTACAGATTGTTATACCCCTTGGGAAAAAAACGATTTTTTCCGAGTGATTATAGGCCTGTTACAGACATATTCTGTGGCTGGTTTATATGCCCCATCGTGGTTCGAAACCCTATAGAGCAGAGTACTTCCTGTACAAACTACTTGCTTCCACGTTACAAACCATGACTTTACCCCACACACTGCAATTGAATGCTTCGTATAATTATCACAAGCAGCAACAATTATAAACCTAAACGTGTTAAACGTTGGTTTTAAATGGAGAGGACGAATGTTTATGCTGAGGTACAAGCTTAATTTGCCGATCCCAGTGGCCGCGCGGTCGAAGGCGTGGGTCTGCGGCCGCTCGCTTGCTGGGATTGTGGGTTCGAATCCCGCCTGGGGCATGGATGTCTGTCTATTGTGGGTGTTGTGTGTTGTCAGGTAGAGGTCTCTGCGACGAGCTGGTCCCTCGTCCAGAGGAGTCCTACCGAGTGTGGTGTGTCTAAAAAGTGTGTGATCGTGAAGCCTCGAAAAATGAGGCGGCCTGGGCCCCCTAGGGGCTGTCGAGCCATTGTAAAAAAAAAAAAGCTTAATTTATGTGTATACAGGGAGCACCGGGAGGAATCTGCCATCCTTGGGAAAAAGTCCCTTAGGTTCATTTACGTCAATAAAAGCCAACATACCTGTATCCAAAGTTGAATGGTTACGGAGATGCTGAAGCGAGGAAATTATGGTCTTCTTGCGGTTCCACATACTGTACCTGTTCAACATGATGTGTTGCTTGTACAATGCGCAAGTTCGTCCTTGAACCAATAGCCATGCCACACGCAGGTCCATGAAGTATTTGGAACCACAAAGATGACTTTTATGAAAGTAGTACGGGGTTTCCTGCCGATCCCCGGTGGCCGCGCAGTCTAAGACGTAGGGCTGCGGCCGCTAGCTTTCTGGGATTGCGGGTTCGAATCGTGCCGGGGACATAGTTGTCTCTCTTGTGAGTGCTATGTGTTGTCAGGTAGAGGTCTCTGTGATAGGTCAATCACTACCGAGTGTGGTTGTGTCTGAGTGCGATATCGAAAATTCAAAAATGAGGAGGCCCAGGCCCACTAGAACTGTCGGGTCAGGAAAAAATATAAGGGGTTTTCTAGCTTAATTAATGTCTTATGTCACCCAGGTGCTAATTATATATTAAGTACAGGGTGTTAAAATTACAAAACCTACAAATTACTTCTCGTTTTGATATGTATTTAATAGTCAATAAATGTATAATAGCTCTCATTCCCTACAAATTATCTTGTCATTATCTCTGTAACCGTTCGTCTTAGATATAGGTTACATTGACGTAATTCAACCAAGGAACTTCCTGCCGAAGTATGCCAGATTCCTCCCGGTACACCCTGTATAGTGTACTAGATGACTTTCGAGCATCAAACGTTTAACCAATGCAAGATTTTTATTCGTAATTTATCCAGCTGTTCTGTTATACATTCAGTATAGGCCTAACCAGTGTGACAATGTTACGAAATCGATAGAAAGTCCTTAAATAATCATCCTACTAATATTCCCAGCCCATTAATATTTTCCGAACGACAAGTTAAATAATTAAAATGGATTGACAGTGGCGGGTTCTTACTGACACAGTACTTAATCTTCAATTTCATAAAAGGCGAGAAATTTATTGGCTGTTTGAAAGAATGTTAAGAGTCGGAAGCTGGAGTTACGTTTCGTACATTAATGCTCCGAAGACTGGCATTGTTCTAAATTATATATAAACTGCATTCCTAACTCACATTAAACACAGTTCGTCTCCGTTTTAAAGGCCAACTGGTTAATGATCGTTGGAAAAATAAAATTCCGAGCATATTAAGAGAATCATACGAAATATAAAACACGATCGTGTTGGCGAAGTGCAGTTTCACAGAAAGTGATGCATAGGTTAGTGCTGCTTCAAAGGGTTCAAACAAGTCCCTAAGTGTTCACGTAATTTCCTCAGAATAGTGACAACGTTACCATTTACACTTTTAGGCGCGTTCGCAAAATTGCGAAAAGCGACTCTTAGCTTCGTCATGTCATTATGTTTGTCTGTCCGTCCGACCGCATGGAACAATTCGACTTCTATTGGATGGATTTTTCTTAACAATTCATATTTGCGTATTTTTCGAAAATCTGTCAGGAAAATTCAAGTTTTATTAAAATCTGACATGAATAACGGGTACCTTATATGAAGACCTATGTACATTTATGATAATATCTCGCTGAATTATTCTTAGAATGAGAAATGTTTTATACAAAATTTGTAGAGAAAATCAAAACACATTTTAGGTTCAATAACTTTCTTCCGAAAGTCGCGCCCTTAATGAGATAATGTGGAAAAATGTGGTAGAGCCGGACAGGCCACAGATGACAATATGGAGCATGCACTTTGCATGCTGGATAACTAAAGCTACAGACACACACTCGGAATATGTAATACTTATTGCTTTTCCACGACAAAAATGGTTACGCTAACGCGCAACGATGTTACATTTATACTAAACTGTCTGTCTTGTTAACACTATTTGCTTACGTACTGTAGTTGGCAACTGGCTGAATTTTCAGATTTGAAACATTTCGGGGTACAGAGATTACATTTTGTGTTTTGTCAGATGGGAGAATAATCAGCTAATTTTTAATAAATATAATTACTAGTATGACATAGATTAAACTGCTTCAACAGAAGCCTCAGTGCCAATTACAAACTTCTGATTCGACAGAAACAACTACGCAACAATCAGCTGCTAATGGGAAAGTGTATACCATTCAGTTTGACTAATTGGTTCCATGTGGACAACCCTGATAAGTTAAGACCTTTAGGAGGAGGATAAGATGGCTGTCAGAAAACCTCAAACAAATTTCTCCAGGGTGATGGAGTGAGACATCGGCGGAAGATTGAATTGTTGAGGAAAATTACTGTAGTCGTGGTAACCGAAGCCAGTAATTTGACTTTTTACCTGCAGGCAAAAGCTAGTAGGGGTTGTCTAGGAAATATTTCCAAATTATCCTTCCACCTTTTCATTTTAGTCCCCTTTGTTTTAGTAACTACAGTTAGGTAATCATGACCATCTTCATCATCATCATCAAATATAAAACAATACAAGAATTTTGGAGTGTCTTGGTGCTGAGTTAATGAGATTTAAGAATCTGTTTTCTGTACCTAAATATAATTAGCTACTGAATTTTGGTTCTTCAGTACAGATACATCATCACGAATTTTTATAACCATTATCATCATCATCATCATCATCATATCTAATATATCCCGAGAATTTACATTACAAATCTTTTGGTATTAAATTAAAGAGATTCAGGCTTAGGTTAGTAATGTCTGTGTTGAGTATCATCAACTAATAAAAGCAACTTTTTATTTTCAAGTAGGCCTACATCATCAGAATATAATTATCATTTTCGTATCTAAAGTTAGCACAAAAATTTAAGGTGGATATAGTCTTTCCGCCCATCAAAAGTGTAGCAGGGTTCCTTTCGTGGATGACAAAGCGTCCAGGGCAAGAAGCTGACCACTCACTTCCATCTACTAGGCCTGCTGAAGTTAAGAATGTGTGGCACTATATCTCTACATAGGAAGCCTTCCTGGCATTTTGCTTAATTAAGCACACAAATTACCTTAAATATTAATCTTAATGTGATCATCCCCGTTGTGTTTACAACAAAAAAAAATGCAATTTTTTTCAGTCAAAATACAGCTTTATATTTAACAAATCAGCTACATGTTGCCGCTACTGTTTTGCAGCCATCATCAGGCCGATCCCAAGAATACAAAAAGAAGGAAATAATACAGTTGCAATATAGGTCCGACCAGTACAGCAATTATATTATTTCCAACTGAAACCTATTTAAGGACGAGTTATACTAGTGATCAGATTACTTTCTGTCTGAGCTCCCAAACACTTTACATAGCTGCAGTCGGCACGGCGCCATAAGTGCTAGGCTCACAGAGGAAGGGGCATGCAACGTTATACCATTTTGAAAAGTATTTACTCTGTTGGGAGTATATTCATAGCTTCAGTTACTATTGACCCGTTTGAAACAGATATAGAACGATTAGTGCTGCTCCTTCCACTCCGCGCAAACAAATACCAACTAGCCTGGTCACTTCTGTACACACGCCTAATTCGCTGCGGAAGACAGGGTCATCTCAAACACCCGAGTGTATGTCATTCTGTTGCCAGAAATCCTGCGCAGACAGGAACAACATGGCATGTTCTCGAGCCTTTGCGTTACACGTGCTGCTGGTGTGTTGCAGGTATGGTTCCAGAACCGGCGCGCCAAATGGCGCAAGAAGGAGCACACAAAGAAAGGACCAGGGCGCCCGGCGCACAACGCGCACCCGCAGACGTGCAGCGGCGAGCCCATTCCGGAGGAGGAGCTGATGCGCAAGGAACGAGAGCGCCGCGAGAAGAAACTTCTGAAATCACTGGAGCGACAGCAGCGAAAACTGGCGGCAAAAGGTATAGCCGTGGACATCGCAACCTTGCGGCGAGAGTGGGAGCAACAACAAGGAAAGAAGGTGACCGCTAGGCTGCAGCAATCTTCATCTCATCAGACGACCGTTCCCAACAACAATAACAACGACTCTTCAAGCTGCTGTAGCAACACCAACAGTTCTACCGCTAGGGATATTGAGATAGATGTCGTTGGGGATGATACCGACAGTGAAGATGATGACACTTGCTCTAGGAAAAGCGATTCAGTACCAGTTAGTTTTGTAACTGTTTCACCATCATCAACTACTAAAGACGATGAAAAATTCAGCGATCATCTGAGAAGGATGAGTAGGGGAGACCTGTCGTTTGAAAAGTACACGCATCAACAAAATTCAGCAACTCCAGCAATCCATCTGTCTGTTGATAATAAGTGCAACAATAATGATAACAACAAACAAAGGAGATTGAATCCGTTCAGTATAGAATCTCTGCTCTCAAGAACGGAACACTCTGCTACTACAATGTCGGGAAACAACGCGAGTCATTGTCATACGACGAGAGAGACACCCGGAGATATAACGACGGATTTGTGACTCACGAAGTAAATGTGCTGAAATATTTAACGTCTCTGTTATGTTTCTTACTTGTACTCTGCATTCTAAAATAGCGAGTTCAGTCATTCACACTTCATTACTAGGCCTACTCTGTGGATGACAGATAGGCCCCAAACGATTACTCTCCTGCATACTGATTTTGGTGATCGTCATATTTCATTATTTTCCAGGACGATTTAGTATTTGTTGTTCACAACTTTACCGACACTATACAGTTAACTGAAAAGTGCACAGAATGTCCACAAAAGAGTCAGGCACATTTATAATTTAATAACTCTATTATTTCTTACGTAAATATCTTACTCTCACAAACACATATCATTAGTACGGAGAAGAGGTAACAGTTCCAAAACGTGTGATTCGTGTGTGCGTATATTCCAAAAATACAAAGGGTGTGAAAGAATAAGTCTGTATGATTTTTTTGTGGACACACATATGTTTGACGGCAGAACACTAATTTCCTTACTGAAGTACTGACAAGTGGAAATCACCAGTACTACTCTGCACTGATCTCTAGGTTACTTTCACATGGACTACTGCAAGAAATAACACTTTCAATTCACGTTATGACACATCTGTGTAAGCTACACAAATTCAGAAGTTTGCTCAGAATTCCGAAAAGAGTCAGTTTTGGTTATTTTAACAATGGCTTGCATGTAACGTAACTGGTCATGGTTTCCAAATTCTGATCTGGGTGTGACAGATGCTAATCTTATAGATGGATACAAACGTTTAGGAGTAACATTCTGCTTCGATTTTGAAGACCTAACCCTAAAGGTAGGGGCAGCGAATTTCACCGAAATGTTGATATCCTTCTACAGACTACATCTTGTCGCAACTTACAATAGCACAATCTAAGACTACCCGCAGTGATAACTTATAACGGGAATTTTTCTCCCATCTTTGAGACTTATTTGATCTCTCATAATATTTATTAGCCAAAAAATGCTCACACCTTCATAATATTATAACATGCGTTAAACTCCATCTGACTGGAAAAGCAAACACTGCCAGTACTTATTCACAAAAAAATATATTGTTCTATTGGCTGCCTTTTTTCACTTCGTTTCTTCGAACTTAATTTATTTATTTTACTCACCTATTTTATTATTTCAGCTTTTTACTAATGTCAAGGTCACTGAGAGGAGTGCCTGCCTGTTTAAACGGGCCAGCAAAATACTGCACACAAATATAGTCTTAGTTTACGTCATCTCAGAAACTGGAGAATCACCAAATCAGTGCTACTAATTTTAAATCAGATTTAGATCAGAATGATTACTCTTTGAATAAAATTTACGATCTGATACAGCACAATTTCTATATAAATTGATAAAGTACTCCAAAACAAAACTGTTTAATTCTGCAGTATGTATTAGCGGCGGTATGTGTGACAACGTGACAAATATATCTTAAGAAAAAATCATCCCCTAAGTTGCCCATGGAATGCAGACTTATATCATATTTTCCGAAATACAAACTTCTTTGTAAAAAGAATAGAATAAGGAAAAGATTAGTTTTCATATTTATTTGCCGCAGTCATTTCTCAATATCTAGTCATACTTATTCTTCCTAAAACATGATTTTCATTGGTGTGTTACGAACTCAACTGAATTCCGGGAGGCAAAGTTTAAAGTCGTTTCGAAAGAGTGAAGTCATTTATTTTCCTTTGTATTTTGTTCTTTTGTTAAGTATAGTGTTTCCTGTGAATTGTTTTCAGGAATGGAATACCGTGGTGTTATTTTACACTTCAGTTGAAAGTGAGAAACGAATGAAATATAAAACAGGAGGAGAGACAATTGCTGTCTGTCAAACTAAAGATTTTCAGACAAGCATGGCAACTACAAGACGATTGGGTATTGTTGTGAAGTGTCTTTAGGGTTCTTGTTTACTATATTTTATCGAAATATCCGGAACACTGAACGTTGTAAACAGAATCTGTAAGATAATTAGGAGAAAATAAAATGAATCGGGAACATACAAATGAAGCAATAACAATATGTCAATGAATTTGGAACATTTTATTAAAACAATTAATATTTCTGATAAAATTCACGTTGGTAACAAAATATTTTGCAATAATCTGTTTTAATAGTTACAGTAGGTTGTTAAGCATAATAATTCCAAGAATTAATAAAATTGTAACAGTTACTAATAATAAGAAATTCTGATGTACCATAATGAATCAGACACGTATGTACATATGTTATTCTGCCACAGGATAACAAGAAAAAAGTGTGTATTTAACTTTTTGTATTGTTTATTTTGTGGCATAATTTATGTTAGAGAAATCTCTACTGCAAGAAAGTAAATGAAGATGGCTCCTGGAAGAACTACTAATCACTTAAAAAGTCTTCTCTTTTAGAAAGATTCATTACCATCTAATTAATAATTTTACGAATAAGTCAACTTACATAACACTGGGGTTGAAAATGTATTGGAAACCCTGTGGCCCTTCTTCAGTTCCGACCAACAACACCACAACATGACAGAAAATATTCTGAAATTATGCAGTTTGAAAAGTCCAAGGCACAGAATTGTTATTGAATACTTGGCAGATATTAACTAGATCAGAACATTCTCTGAATTTATGGAATCAGAATTTTCCTAACGTCCGAAATCAGTTCAGTAGAGTCCATACCGTTGAGTCCAATTCCTCTAAGAACCGTTTGAATATTAACAGCGATTATCGCGAAAAGTGTATTCTATTTAGGTTTTAAAACCAAATTACTGTGAAGTTGTGTATTCTGTCTTTCGTGCTACAATTTCTGCCATCTCATCTATATTGACTAAATCACAGTAATCAAGTTAGATGAGAACTCATTAAGATGCTCCTGAGTGGGATTAGAAACGCAGTAGACGTAGTTATATAGTTACAGTAAATGTAAAATTAAAACAAGCCTTGAATACCTAAAGAAAAGTTTTTTAAATGATTTCAAAATTAATTTTCCTCATCACAGGAAACACAATAATGCTCCATCACAAAAGCTAATCAGTAAATGCTTCATATGGACACAATTGCTGTTTGTAACGAGGCACGCCTACATATGAAACATATAAATACATTGTGTGGGGGAGATGCAGACTTCTTCAATGTCAGAACAAAGGATAAGTATAGCAGCCAATCTGTTTTATACAATTAAGCAAAATTCCATTAATGTGGATAAATGGCACGGAGGCAAGGCTCCGCTGATGAATAAACTAGGCACTGAATAAACATCAACTATTAGTTGATTAACTGACACCAACAAATGCACCAAAACAAGTTTGTCACTGATTTCTTTATTAAAAATCTTTTAATAAAGAAATCAGTGACAGACTTGTTTTGGTGTATTTGTTGGCGTGAGTTAATCGATTGTACAAAAATGCACGGTAAATATAACGTGAAGTTCATCAACTATTAGATTTGTGATCTGTGTTATAAATTGCACACAAGAGCCTTTCACAACATTCCAGTTGTAAAAAGTTTCAACTTGTGGAAATCTAGTAATTTTATGGATACAGAAAATCCCGTCTCCAGGGTGTAAACGCAGCACGCCGTGTTTGTATGACATCACTTAGTACAAATTTATAAATGCATGGAGCTTTGTCTCCATGTTCTATACATGCTTCTACATTTTAGGGCCAAGGTCAGAGATTACGGTAAATACTATTGTATGAAACTACTAGTTTCTCCGGGGCCATTTTAAACGTCGTGTAGAAATTAAAGGAAATTCGGTATAAAATTGAATTTATATATGGCAAAGTTGTTACATGATCCGATTTAAATGGAGAACTCTTACAAATTATCAGCAATTGTGGCTGCAAATATTAATTCCCTACATATGAACTCCACACTATACCAGCATAGGAGGTGGCAGGGCCATAATTTAAGCCTGCCTCGACAGAGATTATGTTGTTATTGTAGAAAGTATTCTTCATTTTAAAGACATGTCACTATTTCATATGCCTATATACATACGAAAATACAACTTGGAGAAATTCATCAACGAATAAAATGCCTTGTATATAACACGACATAGAAGCAGTGACTATTCCTTGCTCATTCTCTGGCCACTTTGGCTCAATACAATTGCTGGAAATGGCTACAAAAAATCTGGAGCACATTTTAAGATGTGTTTCAGTAAAATTCAAGGAATGTAAATAGAATTTATTTTTCTCTTATCTCACTCATCCCTTCCTGTCAAAGAGAAATGAAAACCTAACCATGCAAAGTAATACGTGACGAACAGAAGAATAATAAATATGATGTTAATTGTCGTCAAGTGTATTAACATAGACCAAATGTTATATTTATTCTCCCTTATTGACGATATTTTGTTTGGATCATGAAAAGTAATAATACTCTACTTCGCACGAAGTGCTTTGCTTCTGTATTTCATTCTGTAATCTTGCATTCCTTTACACAGGGTGATCATTTAATATCGAAACAATTTAGAGCGAAAACGAAACAGGACCTTTGTCTACAAGAGCGCCTGCAGTTTCCAGATTAACACATATAGACTTATAATAATAAAAAGCCACCGTCGATCACAAGTAATGATGTTTACTATATACATACATATGGAAACTTTGTTTGCAACATACGTCGGCCAAAATGAGCCATCGTTAGGTAATATATGTGTCAAAATATACTATGAAGTATTACTGTACTATAAGGTGTTTGAATTTTGGATTCAATTACATGAATTAAATTCAAACAACGTATAGTGCTGTAATACTTCTTGGTATAATTTGATATATGTATTACCTAACGATGGCCCATTTCGGCCGAAACATGTTGTAAACAAATGTCCCATATATATATATATATATATATATATATATATAGTAAACATCATTACTTGTGATCGACAGTGGCTTTTTATTATTATAATTACCACTAAAGTATGAATCAATTTAAGATTAAAATTTATCAGTAATTACATTGGAAAATGTCACTATGCTGTAACAAGCCGTTCAAGAGCCCATTTGCTACTGTTTCGTTGTGATGTGATTACTCTGTGTTTCCAAACTCTTTCATTGGTTTCAGCTATTTGAATCGTCATGCGAATTTTAAAAGGGAAAGCTAAACAAGTAGCATGGAATCAATTACATTATTATTTCCTGTTGTGTATTAAGTACTTCTTTATGCGACTTCCTTAAGTGAAGGTCATATTCATGTAACCGGCCTTTCTCAATATCAGCAGGTCTCAGACAACAGGATATCTATCACATTTTATGCTTAAAGAAATTTAAAATCATATTCTCAGATAACTTCGGCCAATTATTTGATTCCTAATACGACGGTACAGCAATGAGTTTCAGAACTTCATCATATAATGTAGCCTACACTAGGATAAGCAGCCTATAAAAGAGCTTTAGCCGCTTTGGCCTCTACTGCTCTAAGTAGCCACATAAAATATATTCAGCTGCAGTAAGATCTTCGTAAAATCAGTTTCATAAATTTCGAAGCCTCAACATAACACTCACAAGTCTGGTCACTCCTGCGATCCAAAGTGATGCAAATTCTTGGAAGCCACGCGCGGAATAATTTCTAAGCATTCAAATGGGCCAATTTCTCGGCCCTCGTAAATGATGCACATCAAAGCTCTATAACATACGTATGAATGTTCCATTCTTCCAGCCCATTTTCAATATTATATATATATATTATACATGTATATATGTGTGTGTAATGGTTCTATGTGACTGGAATTTGTCCTACTGAAACTGACTTTAGCAGCTAAAATAGTCTCTTCTTGAGAAAACATGCTCCCAGGCAGTACTTGGATAGTGGGTATTGTTATTTATCTGTCACTATTGTACGCTCGATAGAAAAAGTATGTGATTGGATCTTATAAAATAGGAGATAAAACCATCACTAGGGATAGCATGACCATTGGACAGAGGCAAGCGAATATCTATACTTCCCTTGTTATGCTGGCTTATTTCCCAGAATTACAGCAGTGTGCCCAATTTACTTAGATATTGTATCGTTTCAGTAACCATTCTCCTATTATAATAGAGTTTTAGATGTGCTTCAGACAAATTTTCGGAAATATTTTAAGTCGACGTTCAACTGCTTTGGCACCCACCTGGAGGATAACACTTGGACTGTAAGTACTCACTAATGACTCTTGCTGTAACTCAGTGAGACGTTCCAAACTTATCACCATACAATTATCCGTGACATGGCGAATTAATTAATCTGTGGCAGCAATGCGCAACACAACTGCTGGCATAATCAGAAACACAATTGTTAGACCAGTCAAACAAACTGAATCGCGAGAGACTATTCTTCTTGATCACCGAAAACAACAAGTGAATCTCATCACTTTATAGTCCATTAGTGATGAGAAAGGGCAGGCCAAAGTATTGTACTTGCTGCTCATTACCACAGTAAACGCCAATAAAAAGAAGTGACTGTTGAAATTCACATTGCATGATAGATGTTTGACGCAGACATGAAAGCGTTAGGTTTCTTTATTTCATTCAAACACGAACCGGACAAAAACGACACCTGGAATTAATTATATGTTCCTTGTACATGTTTTCATTTATAAGGTGGACTACAGACAGGAAAATGCTGTAGAATTAGATAAGACAAAACAGACATCAAACGTGTTGAATACGACGCAGCACGGTGCAAGAGGAGCGGTATTTTTTAGGTAGAGTCCATCAAGGACACAGCTGATTGAAACAAGTACAGACAGGTCGTATATTATGCAAAGTTCTTGAATGGGTTCATCAAAACAAGATTTGAAACATATGAAAACAAAAACTCATTTCACACCACTATATAAATTATAAAGAAAATTAAGGCCTTCCCTGCACTTATTTTCACGAAACTCATAGTCGCTAATTAAATTTTCGTGAATAACTCAGTGTACCAACTTTTATACAAATAAAAAGAAAAATGCATACAATTGGCTCAAATACCATGTACGCCCTTAAGTAAATTATGACTGTCACTGTATGGAGTTTCACTAAACTCCTACTGCTCAAAGGCATTATATGAAAAACTCCTACACCAAATTTCACCCAAAATCGGTCGAGGAATGTGAAACGTACAAATTGAAATACATTAGTCCCATAAGTAAAATGCAAATACCAATTTTCACAAAACACTTGCTTACTCAACAAATTTCTTTAAACAACTCCCGTAACAAATTTCACGAAAATTTACAAAGGGTTCAGGCACTGATATTAGGTCACAAACCGACAAGGACGGAGGGAAGGACGTGGTCTGTATATAAGATCTTGTGTTTTATTTCGTACATAAAGTCTGAGAAACCCTGCGCGTTTCCTTTATTGATGTCTTATGCGCAGTGGCTTTCATGGCATATCGCGGCGAATGCAGGCATTGTATGCGATAAAGATGTCATGCTCGGTGCGGCGATAAGAGAAATACCCTGTTCTAAAAAAATCTGTCAATGTGAGAAACAGTCACATGAAGATTGGAGTAAAGCAAACTCCCGAAACGTCGTTTATACCAAATATACCTCGTAGAGTGGACAATATTAGACGCTATGTTTTACATAAGCAATTTTACAAAACGTAGGAGAATCTTTGGTGTCCAGTTCTTTGTGCAATCATCTAACGCTCATTTTAGAAGCAAAAATATACCACTAAAGTTGTAACTATACGCATATAGGTCTCATTCTCTGATAACCATAATTAAAATCTATCATAGTCTGTAATTTTGGGACCCACATACAGACGCTAGAGGGGAGCTGAAGGATGTTAATTGTTACCTGCAGTTGGAAGGACATAGGCATAGAAAAGTGGGGAAAGCATAAAATAATAAAAGTCAGTGAGCTGTTTGTTCGGCCATTTTGTCGTAAATTAACGTATGAACGACTAAAGAAATGTCCGCAATGCAAGTATATTACTGGGTAAAACGTAGCATACATCTGCACCTTTATGACAACAAGAAAACTTTCACGCGCATACGTTGCTTTCCTGTTTCTAAGCTCTTTCTACTACTACTACTACTACTACTACTACTACTACTACTACTAACACCACCACCACTGCTACCACTACAGCACACACTTAACAATGCAAAGAGGGCCTAGTATGATCCAGAACAAGTTCAAATTATCAAGAATGTTAAATAGTATTTCAACCCTTACAGGTTACGAATCGACCAGGTAACACAAGGAAGTTTCAAACACCTTATTTGCTGTATGCAAAATACGTAACAAATATCAAAGTACAAAATAGGCCTACATATAATAATGGGCAAAAGTATTTTGACCATTTCTGTCGGAAATTAACCTCGTGACAAATCAGTGACATTATCGGAAATGCATTGAAATTTCTATGCAGTGTGCAGCACAAACACGTATCACCCTTTTTAAGTTAAATCCTAACGCCCAAAACTCTATTTCTATGTAAAATAATAAATAACACAGTTAAATAAAATTGTGTGCCATTTGTACACCGGTCTCAGGTATACCCTAAATATTTCCTCTGTGCCGTTGAAGCGGGGACTTTTGTAGTTCCGACGAAATAATAACACTCAATAAAAACTAAGAGTACCTAAGACACTCACAACAATTTCCGCCTTTCGTGGAACGTAAAGGTTCACTACCGTGTTCACAAGAGCCGGCCACTTTCCTCTACGAAATAAATCCATACCTTCATTCACAATTTCTTTACAGTCCTTTTGATTTTGTCCTTCCATTTACATCAACTTTCTTAAAAAATCTCAGGCTTTCCTTCTAAAATATTTTACAAGCCCTTAGGTCTTCATGAAACATCCTGTATTTATCACAAATTCCATGCATGGTAAACGTCCCATCAATCTCAGTCTCCTTGGTTTGGTTACCGTAGTAGTATTTGGTGACGAATACATATCATTCTTATTAGATAATATTATCCAGCCTTCTATACATTTTTCCTTGTCAAATCCAAACATTATTCTCAACAGAAGTTTAAGTCTTCTGGGATATGAGGCTGTGTCGACTGGTAAATAGCTACCAAGTTTCGGAGGACTTTGTTGTCTCCGTCTTCAGGTCTAAGTATTCAAAAACTTGGAGTGCAGCAAGTTGGAATATTACACAGGCTCTCAGAATTGAATGGTGCTTGTGAACACGGTAAAGAAACTTCCGAGTTCCATAAAATGCGAAGGAATTGTTGATCAATTATATGATATTAGTTTCCCAAGCATGACTACTCTATGCATCTGGTTTAATTAATGCTGCATTCACTTTGTACTTACTATTAGTTTCTTGCTTTGTCTTGGAGAGTAGCAGATCTGTTAATTTTCACAACTATATTACAGTTTCAAGGAAAATATTTCATAGGAGATATATGTGGATTACAACGTAATGAATCTAACACAAATTACCGATTATTAGCTACAACTTTAGATGAAAGCCTAATGCTGTCAAAATTATATGAACCGATAATATAATAAAAATATTAGTTTTGCTTCAAATTTGGTTTTGGTTACAGCCCGAAAACATCAATTCTGAACACTTTCGCCCATAAAAGCAGCAAACGTATGAACACAGTACTCTCAGGTTTGTCGATCGAGGCTCTTACAAGTATGACCGACTATACACCACTCTGGTGACAACAGCACTTGAGAGTTGGCTTATTGGAATAAAGAGAAGAAACTGGCAGCTGTAAATTCAAATAGAGCCACTCCGATAAGTTATGAGGATGTAAATTTGATACTGTTCGCTAAAAACAGGACACACCATAGAGGTCTGCTATAGTGTTGATGAGTCTTTCTGTTCCTGTAATATAAAGCAGTAATTTTGTTACCAATTTAAAAAAATACGTGAATTTCATAATACGCAAAAAAATATTGTTATTTAATAACCACGTTTTACTGTGACAAGGGTAGGCCATTAGTCATAAACATAGCCATTTTCAAGCAGTTAATCGTAATTATACAAGACTAGATGTACCCGTGGCCGCGCGGTATGAGGCGTGGGTCTGCGGCCGCTCGCTTGTTGGGATTGAGGGTTAGAATCCCGCCGTGGGCATGAATGTTCGTACCTTTTGAGTGTTGTGTATTGTCACGTACAGGTCTAGCTGATCACTCGTCCAGAGGAGTCATATCGAGTGTTATGTGTCTGAGTGTGATCGTGAAGCCTCAACAACGAGGAGGTCATGGCCCAATAGGGGCTGTCGAGCTAGGAAAGTTGTACCCGTGCGAAAAATTCGTACGTAATAAATATAAACCAATTCATAAACAAATATTTATTTACGTGTTTGAAACTTTAAAGAACTTCTCAGTACACAATACTAGACGTTATCAATCTAGCAGTTTCTATACGTTGTCGACTCCCGTCAATACTTGCAGTAGAGACGTCAAATGAAGAGGATCGGGAAAATGCACGTAGAGCTGGCCATGGGGGAAAACAGACGATGGTGGCTATATTCCAACACGTAAGCATCTCACCTTGAGCCTTATTAATTTTCATAGCAAACGCGATTTTGTTTGGAAATCGTCTTCTGCACAGTATGAAGGGAATGGTAGGATCCGACGGACATAACTGAATTCTGGGTATAAGGTCAGTTTTCATAGAGCCAGTAGCATACTTTGCTATGCTGTGCTCTTGCAAGCCTCTTATGATTATGTGCTGCCACCGCCGCAGGCCAAGGGAAGTTAACGTATTTCATGTGCTTCCCATGATTTCGGTAGAGGCACCACTCTTAATTTTTAACATTGGCTTTTTGTTTAAGAAATTTTTTTGATAAGGAATTAATGAAAACAAACAAGACTGCCATCATTGCTGAGTCATAAGCTTTCTAGAAATGTCTATCTCGAGAAGATCTTTCGGTAGTTCAGTAGATCATGATGTCGCAAACAAGCTTTACTGTATTAACACATAATAATATATGTGATAGTGCAAGGAGTAAAGTGCCACATAACGCTTTGTGTAATTACGAATGGGCTGCCTGAGTATAGCTACACACAGGAACAGGCCTAATAGCCGAACTTGTAGCACTACGTTTTTGTTATTAAATAAAAGAGAATAATTATTATGCTGACTATACAATACCTGCATTCTGTTTATTACTCTTCCAGAACACAATAGAAATATACCAATTACAAAACTAATAATATACTTAGTCATATCCTAAATATTAAGAAATGCAGAAGGATAATAATTTTGAGGGCCGCCTATTATCGGTGTAAAATATGATCTGTCCCGAAGAAATCACACAGAATGAAGCTGCAGGGGAGAATATTTTAACATTATAGGAAGAAATAAAATAACGCCCAATCAACTGCATTCTGGAAAGATAGCAATTACACAAAAGTTGAGTATGGAATCCTGAAGTGAAGAGTCTGCTTTGAAGACAGAGGCAAGAGATATGGAGGGTAAAGCAAAAAGGCAAAGCAATCCCATTACAGGCCTGGAGAGCTCCTTAGGGTTCCGGGTTCCAGGAGGTTGAGGCTCCCAGATTTCTAGACAATCGGCACATGAAGGTGGTAAGGTTGTCAGCCCTACGCACCGGCCGCCTTTAACCCCCAAGAAATACTCCTGGTGCTCATTTCTGTTAGAGGCTGAGTCGACCCCAGGACCATAGTGCGACCGAAAGGATTATGTCAATGAAACATTTCAGTGACACCATAGGGAATAGAACCCGCGACGAGATATGAAGGGAGAAAAGATATTAAAATGAATCTTAATGAATTAAATGCGAGAAGTGGACGGGATTCATGACATGTCACGATGTGACATGACACGACATGACATCGTGACTTATGACACGGACCAGCGGCGATTCCCTGAGAACACGGTAATGACTCTTCGTGAGGGGAGTTTCTTGATTAGCAGAGCGACTATCACAGTCTCACAAAAGACCGCAGATATTTTTAATATTCATATATGGCTGTTTCAGAGTGGTGAAGGTCTCTTATACAGAAAGTTTCAGGAGGAATCTGCCATACTTCGGGAGAAGGTTCCTTAGGTTAAATTACATCAATAAAACCAAAAATACGTATGTTCGAAGTAGAACGGTTACGGAGAAAATGGCGGGATAAGTTATAAAGAAAGAGAGCTTTATACATTTACTTATTACCAAATACATACTAAAAGGAGGGAGAATCTGTAGTTCCTGTAAATTTAATATCTAATTAAAATCTGAGTGACATAAAGACATTTACTAAGCAAGAAAACTTGCACTAGCCTCATAAAAGCGTCCTCAGGTTTCCACGTACTTTATATAACACTCGCCTCCGTATGGTTTGGATTGGCCATCAGCTCAAAATGGACCTGCGCAGTGTACGGATAACACATCATATAAAACAGATAAGGTACGCGGAATCGCAAGAAGACTATATTTTTCTAGAGCCATTATCTCCGCAACCTTTCAAATTCGGACATATACCCTAGGTATATTTGGTTATATAGACCTAGTTTAACCTAACGAACGTCCTACCGAAGTGTGACAGATTCCTTCTGAAACACCCTATATGCACTCTGTACATTAGGTTAATGGTGTTCCTTAAAATTTGCGACGCGTCAGTATCATCAGTAACCACGAGAGTGCTCTGCCGCCTAGTTGTTATATTATAACTCTATTAAACTGCTGTCAGTTATGGTTATGAGTAGTAGAGGTCTCGTGTAATATATGCTTGCCAAGTCTTGTTTAAAGGCGTGTTAAATTCATAGTTTTGGATCTGCACGCTATAATGTAAAAGCGGCGTACGGAACATGAATCCTGTAATTTATTTTCCATTTGCTGTACAACTGAAGAGAAAGTTTTACTTTACTTAGAACTACTTATTTCTGCCCTTTTTGTCTTGTGTTTATACAACTGCAACTAGAGTATATACGAGTGAATTAAGTATTCCTTAATTAGAACTGCTATGACTGAAAAGTCACATCAGATTTGCTTTGCAGAGATAATTCAATATCAGACCTTAGTTTAAGTCAGTGTGGTATTACGTTGCCGCCTATACGCGTGACTTAATGTCCGCTTTTTAAAACACGTGAACCTCAACTTTTTTCTTATGAAATCGGCTAATATTATCAAACATCTATATAATTTATGGATTCACTAACTTACTGGTAGCAGTACGTCTGTCAAATGTTCATATTCATGTTGTAAAAAAAATCTTGTTAATACGAAAAGCCTAAGTATCAACATCGTTATCACCAAATATCTACCTTATATTGGCTTGTAAAATAGTTGTATTTATATAAATATATAAGCCCAAGATTTATAAAATACTCTTTCCCCCTCTAGAACTTCCATCTTTCTTCTATCAATAAATTTGGAAAAAAATACGTAGAAGTCGTGTAAGATATTTAGTCTTATATGTTGCATTAATGACACCACTTTGTGTTCTTTTTGTTCGTCTCTTATTTTTGTTGTGTGTGGTGTAAGTAGCGGCGTCTAAGGTTAGCTGATCACTCGTGCAGAGCAGTCCTATCGGGTGTGTGTGTCTGTGTGTTTTATAGAAACCTCAATAACGAGGCGACTTGGGCCCGAGTTGAGCTGTTGTGCCACAGAAAGAATATTCTTCTCACTTCTTTCTAATTTTCTTGAGTTGCTGAAGTTTCTTCGAACGTTATAACGTTTAAAACCAATGCAGGTTCTATTTATAAATTGTGCGATTTTTATTAAGCAACTTTTCACGTACTGAGCATTTAACCGTACTTCATTCTTCCTTTGCTAGACACCAATATTCCTCACACTCCTTACAACAGCGGTATTCAGCATCTCAGTCCGAATTACTCAAATTCAAAATCTAAAACCTAATTCTTCATAGATCAGGTTTCTTTCCTGTTCTTTTTCGGAATGTTCTGCTAAGTATTAAGCCCCTCTCCATTGATATTCCTCTTACCTCCTGATACTCCTGGATTTAATATGTTAATGGGTTAAAAGCCTCAATGTCATTTTTGGTTGGCGCTTCTTCCTGAATGGGCGCTGATGGGTAGAAAAGTGGAGAAAGTATTTCATTTTTCCTGAAGTTTTGAAAACATTTTTGCACATGAAGGCGCAGAAGAGAGAGGCAGAATATTTGAGACAAGGACTGAAGGCTGAAACTAATTGATTCAGGTAGTCGTCAACGTAAGAGGCCTGACAATCGAAATAGATGCAAAAGACTGATGCAGTACAACTTAATTGGGTGTTTGTTTATACTGAGATAGTAGTGTGAAAATCTGTTCGTACTGTTGAAAGCGTAAGCATGCTGGCATCAGGCACTGCGAAAGCCACGTCAGGAATGAAATTCTCACCACGTGGACACATTTCACTAAACTTGAATCCAGGAGCTGCATTTAAATTCTGGCTTAATTTTCAGGATTTTGGAAACAAGCAGAGGCGATAGAAAATTCTATAGTCGTTGGCTAACATACTAATGAAAATAAAGTATAATTTGATCTTTGAATAAAAGTAAATGAAATCAGTTAAATTTAAAATACCAGTGCAGAATATTTACCCATATTTGAGTGAGGCGACTTTACTCAAATGAGGAACAAAGATGCCGCAGCTGATCACATAACCATGGCCTGGCTGGTGAAGATTATAGTGATGTGAAATGTTATGAAATGTTTGCCCATTTTCAAGCAGATTATTTTTAAAATCACGATAGGCATAGACAAATAAGTTATTAATTAATAGCTCCCTGAAATATATAAGGTCACAAATCATACCTCTTACTTTACAAAACACATTAAAGCTTTGAGAAATAAACCATGGCTCCGACGCGCACAGTTTTCAGACTTAATCCTGGCAGACGTACTAATGGCCTGTGTTGATTTTGTGAGAGAAAAATTTATTTGTTATGCAAAGTTTATATTCCTGAACACGTTCCCTTTTGCAGGTAAACGACTGAGTTGCAGTAAATCAGACCAAAAACACAATGGAAATAAAATGTACGTTTAATTAAAATTCGAAATTATCGCGTCAGGCAAAAAATCAACAATAAAAATTGTTACTGCTGCGAAAGGTAAAAAACGACAAGGAATTACATACAAGATAGCTATAAAATTGAAAGTTGTGGTGACAATGTTGCCAATATTAGAAGATGGTTCAACCATCCGACTTTTTCAATTTAGTTCTTCTCTCAGAAACAACATCCTGCAGGCCCTCGGCTGAATCCTCGCTCGGTGAGGACCGGAATCTCCTCCTGAGAGGACCGACTGGGGCAGAGTAGTACCCAGGGGGTGTGCCAATTTACAGCAGTTCACTTTTTCACATTAACATATTTCACTTGATTTTCAAAATTAGAAACATTTTTTGTTACTTCTAAACATAAGCTGTGCCCACAGCAATACATTTTAGCGACCTAGTTACAACACGGTGGCAGTTACAGTCTCCAGAATGTCTTCCATTCCACATCTCACTCCACTGATTTAATGGCGGCGTTCTTACACTTTCTGGAGACGATAAATCTTATTTGTCATATTTAAACCCTTGTTGCTAAGCAAAAAGTACATACATTACAGCACTGCAGCTCGCACTACGCCTGCATTCATTAAAAGGTAAGTGAAAAACCTGCACTGAAAACTGTATAGTTGACTTTACAAATAATCCCTTATAATAGCGTACATGAAAAATTAAAATGCAAATTTGATAAATGCTGAAGAACAGACAAATTGGCGATAAAATACTCATGTCAATATGTTGTTATGAACTCGATGCGGAAAGCACAGAAATACACTCAATAAAGAAAGTCCTTATAGTACGTGTATACGGTTTAATACCTGTAATTTAGTATATGAATGCAGAACAAAATCTGTACTATCCATTAAAGTTTTCGGTAGCATGAATTTTAAAGCTCTGCAGTAAGATATATGCTATTGATTTGCGTAAAAATACAACAAAATTTCCAAAATAATGTAGCAAACATTTTGATGCCGATAACTTAATTCTGACGTAGACGTATACGTACCACACGGGTGGCATACGGTACATCAGAGACCTCTGTGTAACCACCGCTGATATTTAAGCATTTGTTCCACCGCTACAACGAGGTTTGTAGCTCAGGAGCACAAGTGCGTACACACGGGAGGTGACAGCTGGCTTCACGTCGGCGTCTACTACAAAGACCTTGCGATCCAAGTGCTTCTTATGGGGTACAAAGAGTTTGAACTCACTGGACTACAGGTCGGGAATTTACGGAGGGTGCTGCATAGTATTCCAGCCGTAGCGCCATAAAGGGTCCCAAGTCCGCTTAACAGTACCGGGAACAGTGATATAGATCTGTTTCGACACCTCAAGAAGCCCCTGGCTGGTAAGCGATTTGCAGCAGGAGCCGACGTAAAGCCACTGTCACTACCTGGCCACAGACACTTAACACCGGTTCCTTCTAAAAGCCTTGGTGCCAGAGTGGGACAAATTCTTAAATGTCAATGGTAACTACCTGGTAAAAATATGTATATCTGAGTACCATCTGCTACCTATGTGCAATGTAGGATATACATCGAAGTCAAAATGAAGGTCTTTAAACTTTCGTATGTGTGTTTAAATTGAATTAATTTAAATGTCTCGCGTTGGAATTAATATGAATTCTCCAGTCTGGCAGATAAGTCAAATGGGATGAAAGTCTATATACGTACGTCTCAAATACATTCGCCGATAACTAACTCCACGGAGCACAGTTATTCATGAGAATCTAATAGTGCATCAAGCCGTCATAAATCTCTCCATATGAAACCCGAAGATAAATTATCATGTTCACAACAGCGCGCCTCCTGTGCCTATACAGAACCCGATAAATCCAACTGACGGTACGAATTATATATTTGAAAATTAATTTTAATGTTATCCTCCTGTCTTTGTGTAAGTTTTGCAAGTGGTCGTTTCATTCAGGTTTCCCCACGAAAATTCTGTATGTATTTTTTGCGTCACCCATATTTGCCCCATGCCCCACCTACCTCATTACGTTTTATCTGCTCACACTAATAATATTTGGTGAAAGGTACAAATCATAAGCATTCGGAGATAAGAAATTTTAAACAGAATTCCGCTTCATATTGACTGAATATAATCGTAATACACGAGTGTTTCTTCCTCATATTGTTAGCGAGTGTTTTTATCTTATTTTACAAGCACAGGAGATTTCGAATGCAACATCAGATGGCATCATTATTCTAGCGGCTTGTACTGGCTAGATACTGTAACTAATGCCATTCTCGCCCGAAATGACAGGTGTTTGAACCGTAACCAATCGCCGAGCTCGAGAAAATTAAGATATTATAAAACCTAAACATAATAATAAAAATTCTTCTTCTCTCTCACACACCAATTCTCTGAGAAGTACTTATTCTTTAGTGGTTACATGCTTCAAATAGCAGCATAAAGGTACAGGTGGTACAAAATACAGGTCCTGTTACTTTAAACACTCCACTTTCGAAACCCTTGCACACTTCCACGGATCGAACTTTATCACACTGTGTTTTGTTTCTGTTTTGATTAGTTGAGAGTAGTAATGGACTGAAGTAGTAGCAGTAGCAGTAGCAGTAGTGGTGGTGGTGGTGGTGGAGACGGCGTCGGTGGCGGTTATTTTCCTCCTCCTCCTTCTCCTTTGTTGACGCTATTGCCCGATTAGTGTCAAGCCACCTCTGCTCGGCAGGACTCATTCTGAATTAGCGAATAACTAAAATAGTTTAGCCTATAGTCTAGGAATAAAAGCAGCGAAACTGGGAAGTCTGGGGCAATGGAATAAACAACAGCTCTTCATCAACACACTCTTAAACACAAAATTTAAGACCCAAGTAATAAGAGTTCTGACCATGTGACGTCTGAGTTTCTGATCATGCAGTCTGACATAAAGGTACCGACTTTTGAGAGGATCCTGCTGTCTCCATCATTGAGGTTCATGCTGATGAAACAGCAATATTTAATATCGACCATATTTTCCATTAAAGAAATTGTAAATATTTAAATGGGAACGTAACCGAAGTGTAACCAACAAATTAAATCTATGTGCTGAGATATTGTTCAAAAGCCAATAAATCACTATGGTGACTACATTTACGACTTTATTTAGCATCATAAACTCCGCCATTTATTTATTTCCTTAAAACCACTAATAGTCCAGTTTTTTGTAACTGAGATGCACTGGTCTGTGTTTTCTGTGAGGTATAAAAGATTTTTAAAAATTGTTCAGGTAAAGTTCACGGTGCAATGGTTGACCTCTTAACAGATAATTAAGTAAGCCAAATGTAATTTTACATTCACAGAGGAAACATTTCTCTCCTCAATATAGACCTACCATATTGACAGTTTCCGTGGAGAGATGACCAGCTCCGCTGAACACACATGCTACAGAATTGGCGGTTTCATGTGAAATCTTGAAAAATAACAGAAGTAGCTATTTAATATCGTAAGTGTTTAATGAAAGATTCTTTACACTGGAAGCAGATTGGAATGAAATATTGTATAGGATCATACACTCGTATATCAATATGGTAAGGTCTGTTTGCGACACCATGATCTACTGAACTACCGAAAGGATCTTTTCAAGATAGACATTTTTAGAAAGCTTATGATTCGACATTGATGAAAATCTTCTTTTTTTATTAATTCATCACCTAAACAATTTTAAACAAAAAGGCTAACTTAAGAATTGATAGCGCTGTCTCTACTGGAAGCCATGAGAAGTACATGAAATGTGTTAGCTTTCCTTGGCCTCCGGTGGTGGCAGCACATGATCGTAAGAGGCTCGCACGAGCACTGCATAGCGGCAGACGATACTGGCTCTAACTATCCTTATACCCAGGATTAAGTTATGCCCATCAGATCCTACCATTCCATTCAAAATGTGCATATGACGATTTCCGAAAAAATCGCATTTGTTGTGACAATCAATAAGGCTCAAGGGCAGATGCTTAAACGTGTCGAAATATCTTTAGGCGAGACATTCCTGTTGTGCTTAGTGAAAAATATATTCGCAAATTGTGTTGCGCACGACGCTGGTTTAGATATATAGTGTTGAAATGTAACCACCATCGCCTGTTTTTTTCCATGGCCAACTCTATGTTGTATTTTGCTTATCCTCTTCATTCAAAAACGTCTTTTTGCAATTATTGAAGCGCATCGACAAAGTGTAGATAACGATAGGTTCATAACATAAGCATTTTATATCAAGAAGTGTTTTAAAGTTTAAAATATATAAATCAACCTTTGTTGTTATTGTTTATTATTATTACTTCTACGAGCACATTCGAATTATTCGCACGCACACAACTAGTACTGAAGAAAAAGCCTGTAATTATGCGAACAATTTTAAGTGGTGTACTTTAACATCTGACATACTGAAATTTTGCTTTGTGTCGTCTGAAAGTTCTTTATTTTTTCAGAGATTGCTTATTACGAGCAAAGGTTATTTATGCGTTCAGGTTATTTGAGGATATTCGTTAATAGTAGAGGTCGTGAGAATATCGACAATGGCATTTCTCCCTTCCCTTCCCAATTTCCTGTTTGTTTCCTACTTTCTTTGCAGTCTATTCCAAAATTTGCCAAAGGGACTGATAAACATAAATTCGCCTGCCCTGGAATTACTGAAGGGATCAATCTGTTCGATTAAATGTTAGTACAAAATGTAAAATTAGATCCATTGTACTAAGAAAATTGTTTTACCAGCATAAGGAAAAACTCTCTCTTTTTAAATCGATGATAATGCCCTTTAAACATATTTAAATGATATAAGGAGCATTTTACTTTCTTGCCATCTGCGCTAAGCCTCTACTGCAGCCTACCCAGCATTTCGTAACACGCTATTTCATAACGGAACTTTCCAAAAGTCGCATACCAAATGTTTCTGTCTTCCTTTACTTCAGCTACAAACGTAAACTTCCTTTACCTGTGCCAGTTAAGCATTATAACAATACTACGAAAATAACATGACCGACGGAGCACAGCGGCGCAGTGGTGAACTAGACTTCTATTCTGGAAGTGCTTGGTGCTAATATGACATTGAACACCGAGTATAATGAGCTCTGTCGCGCTTGTCCCCAGTTTCTGCCACAATTGTACCTTGATTAGCCCACGATCTTGCCCATCCGCTTCCTTTGTAATCGCATTCAGGTACGCAAAGCAAACAAAACAACCGGCCAAGAAGTTGTCGTGAGGGGTATAAAAATTTGATGTATTAAATAGTACAAAATGCACTAATAGCTTTTAACTCGGCAAATGTACGACCACATTAATCTTAAGAATACCCCGCACTCCATCAGTCATAAGAATATTCCTACGGTGATAAAATGAAGACGTTCAGCATGGAATGTTAAAAACAGCTACAACATTTTGGTCGCAAATTCCGAAAGCAAGACACCACTTTGACTTTGGCGTAGATTGAAGGATAATTACAGAATGGAATCTATAAAAGTAGGTAATGATAATTTCGACTGAACTGAAATCAAACGTGTCACGGTCATGTGGCGATTCATTGTGAATAATCAGAAACTTCGGGTTACATCAAAGGCGATTATCAGCTTCGCAAGGGAGCCGTGGTGTTTCAGTCAGTATAGTGACTAGGCTAGGGACTGGACAACCGTGGAATCGTCGTTAGATTTCCAGCAGGCGCAAGAACTTTTCCTATTCTCCCAAAGTCCAGCCCGGTACTGGGCCACTCTCAGCCTCAGAATGAGTGGGTACCGCGGGTAAAGCGGCAGGAGCGTGAAGTTGACCACTCACCTCCTTCTAGTATTGAGGTTAAGAATGGGCGACGCTGAAAGTTTACTCGTCCCATACGCCTTCATGGCTTGCAAAAGGACAAATTACTTTCTTGAAGTGTATTAACGTCGCAAGAAGGCCTTTTCTTCTGAGAGTTAATCACAATTATAAAACCTTTTATTATTAGTGGATATCTTGCACGTCTTACTTACGCCCGTTCTCAGTTGGGAAATAAACGCGACTTTAGATGCAGCATACAAAGAAGTGTGTTTCACAAAGGTTCTGTACAATTACTTGTATTTCTAATTACACGTACTTCTGGGGATAGGCCTATAAACGTACTAAGGTAGCTAAGAAACTACAATTTAGAGAGCATTACTAGACGGCAATTGACAAAAAGGAAAACCGCCTCTCTTGACTGTGATGTAGCACTTGATATAACTCCTGAAATAATTTTATTGATTCAGAAAAACACATATTTTAAATTAAATACTCAAATAATGAAAACCGCGGAAACCTATACTCATTAAACACCAAACAATTTTATTGGTTTGCTGGTTTTTATCCATGCAATAACACTCTCTTTTAAATTTACTCAATGCTTCACAATAAAAATATTTTATAGATTATAGATTATAAGTCCCTATAAAAACTAAAGATGTTACTGCACGTTCCGGGCATAGGACAAAGGAAGTGAACATAGGTAGCTTACCAGCTTCCGCCCACCAATCGCTTTCATGGAATATGTCTGCTGTTATATAACACACGGGGAACCTGAGATAATTTAATTATGTTTGGTTATTATAGCAGCGGCCCTCTGCTGCCGCCTTGTACGAGGCTCGGCGACTAGATGTGGCCTCCAGTAAACTGGCCGGCCATTGAAGTGGATAGTCTGGAACAAAAACTACCAATTAATTCATATCCAGTTTATCACGGTCATATATAAATGCAAAGGCTGTTTGACAGGGCCATGGAAGTCACATGATACGTTACAAAACATGTGATTCCAGGAGAGAACATCATCAGCTAATCACAAATAGTTAACTCAAACGGTAATGCTTCTGACTTGTATTCAGGAAGTGACTTTTTCGAACCTCGGCGGGACACCGAGTATCCACGCACATGTTATTCAGTTCAAAACTCTTTCTTTACACATCCTTATATATTCGTTATTCACTATCACTTAGCCATTCGTTGCTCCATATTCTTAGTTACAGAAGACGTCGTTAAGTAACCATAAACAAACATCGGCAGGTAAAACGGAAGAACTAATTTCGAGATCGCAAATCTAATATATATATATATATATATATATATATATAAATATAAAGATTTGGATACCTACAGAATATATGAATATATGATATATGGCAACCGAGGTACCTCAATACATACATACATACATACATACATACATACATACATACATATATACATTCCATGGATCCATAATTTTGTCACAAGACAAGAGGATGTGGAATAAGTCATAACATACAAAAATGTACATTGCAAAATGCTTTAAACATTCTATATGCAGTCTTAGACGTCAGTATTATAGGTTAACAGTACTCAAAAGAAATTCATCTACAGAGTAAAAGAAGTTGCCCTTGCAACCTTTTGCAAAGCAGATATACAGTAGCATTTGCTGTATAATCTATTGAATGAATGCACGTGCAATAATTTTGTCACACTTTCTTTAAAAAAATTCTGTAACAATTGAAGCAATCTCCTTTGGAAATTGGGTTTGCTAAGTTTGATTGTTTTATCTTCTCCATATGACTACAATTGAAAATTTAAAATAAAAGATGATACCACATTTATAATTGATATAGACCTACTCTCCACCATTATCTATAAGTAAACCTATTAATGGCCCATCCCAGTGGCCGTGCGGTCTAAGGAGTGGGTCTTCGGCCGCTCGCTTACTAGGATTGTGGGTTCGAATCCCACCGGGGGCATGGATGTCTGTCTCTTGTGAGTGTTGTGTGTTGTCAGGTAGAGGTCTCTGCGACGAGCTGGTCCCTCTTCCAGAGGAGTCCTACCGACTGTGGTGTGTCTCAAAATGTGTGATCATGAAACCTCGACGAAAGGAGGAGGCCCAGGCCCATATAGGGCTGTCGAGCCATAGGAAATAAAACCTATTAATTTACTTTAATTCATTTGGTATCCAGGTCACCTCTAGGTCAAACTAATAAGTGTGCAGATTCTAACATAGCGGTCTGCCGTTCGTAGTCATGCACAAAGCTGTACGTCTCTTTACAATGCCATCGTTTAAATATATGAATTTAAGAATCCTTAATATTTTTTACTTAAAATTTAAAAACACAAAGGTGGCCATTTTTTGATCAGGTAGTTATTCGCTGAATTCTCGCGGTGGAAGCCCGGTTCTCATCCCAGAGTAGTCCATTTGGGATTTATGGCGAACAAATTAGCACTGGGAAAGGTTTTTCTTTCTTGTGTTTCGGTTTGCCTTTGTCAGCAGCACTCCCGCCAGTGCCCAGTACACACATCTCATTCATCTACTCTCAATGCCATACAAAGTTAGCAAGTGGCAACATCGTTAATTTCAAAGCTAAAAGAAAACACAAAGGACAATATTGTGCGAAATGTGGAGAGGGGAGAATTGTAGAAGGTCAAATGGTCTTGGAGAGGAAGAGAAATAAATTTAGGAGCAATTGCTGTATCTCTTAAGGCAGGAGAGAAGCTGAACCAACCATATGATTAACTTCTGTGTCTTGACAAGGCGATATGAATCTCTTTCTCTCTCTCTTTCTGAAGCCTAGGGGTACTCGACGTCCATCGTAATAGTTTTCCACTGCCTCCTTGATTCTACATAGAACGCAGGAGAAATACACTGGCACGGCCACTTTTTGTCCGCTACAATAATGAGTCCTGTCTCCTATAGATATATTACGTTCCAAACAGTCTTTATTAAAACAGGCACGGGAGAGGGCTGCGTTTGGAGGGCAGAGATAAAAACTGAAGGGAAATTCTGGATGATGTTTTAATTTCATTCGTCGTTATACACATTAATATTGTCTTTTCTCACCCGGAAAAGATTGAAGTAAAAAATATCGTAGATGATTTTAATTTTGCATGGAAAAGGTTGCCCCTTTTTATTTGTAGCGGTTATACTTTTTACCATCAAAGGAGATGACAGGAACATAAAGTTCTGTGAAAATGAAAACATTGGAGAGAAAACGGTAATTTTCATTCGAAAGGTATTAACTTGGAAAGTATTAAAAGCGTCAGAGAATTGTAGGTGTCCCACATATGATTCGAATTGGGCAAATCACGAGTAAAATTCAGAAGCGTTGCCGCTGAATTAACTTCCTTGGAACAAGAAAATTAGGCTCACTGAATACGAAAATATGTCCTTTTTTATGTATCTCAATAGAAATTATGAAAAAACTTCATTTATTCATAATATTCGTTTATCCGAAATTCATTCATTTCGAAGCTGTCCATTTTCTACAGTCGGTAGATCTAATACTGACGTGGAGGTAGCACGGATTTTCGGAGTGAGAGCAAATTCATCGTAGGACATTGAATTTTTTATGTTGATACTTCTGGATATAAAGAACGTTTCTGCTTCCCGGCTCTGAGTCCAGACCGGCTCTCAAGTCATATCAGCTTCCTGCTCAAAGTGAACAAGAGGTTCTTTCGACGATATGAAGCGGAAGGACTGTGAAACAGACCAATTGCTAGCTCCTAGTTCCGACGTTAGGGATATTTGGAGTTTTGTAGAGCTTCCACAAGGGTAAGTTATTCCCTTTCCCCATTCCACCTGTAGACGGAGGCAGATCCAGGTCCCGAAACGTTGTGGGCTTTTAGCGTGCAACTATAGATACTGTCCAGAGTTTCAGTCACAACTTCACCTCCATTTGCCTGTGCGTATTCATAGCATGGTGCTTAAGAAACATGAGGCTTAATATTTACTTGCCTCTGTCGAGCTTATGGTGCTGTTTGTAGTTAAGTGTGCAAAGTTCATATTCTAACTTAATCTGTGAGACACTTAGATTGGGATCGGGGCATTGCAAAGTCTCTTCTAAAAGAGAAAAACCTAGAAGGACGAAGACACATATAGCCTGAACGGAAATCAAAAATTTAATTTCCATATTCGAACAGCCGAAAAGCAGTTCTTAGACCTCGCGGCTATAGAGATCAGCGAATATTTTGTCCTCTTGCATTGCAGGGTGTTATGTCTGCGACATTCAGTTCATTGCATGCTGCAAAATAATGCCTCACTTCAGCCATAAATTTGCAATTTACATAAGAAGCACTCAGGCAATAAACACAAAGCAAGTCTAGATCACAGTATTGCGTGTAACTTATGGAAGCCTTTCCACAGCTCTATGTATTGTCCGAATATGAGGGCCGTGCCATGGCTCAGGCAGTTAGTCGCCGGCCTCTCACCGCGGAGGCCCGGTTTAGATCCGGGTTAGCCCATGTGAGATTTGTGTTGGACAAAGTGGCATTGGGACAGGTTTTTCCCTGTCAATTTCATTCCACCGGTGCTCCATTACACGGAAAAATGAAAAAAATAATCATCTTCATCACAGGGTTGCACAATAAGCTTCAAGGCTACAGTGCATTCGTAGCATCTGGTGCGGGGCTCTTCACCAGAAAACAACTGTCAGAATATCATTTTTCGCCTCTAAGTTATATAGGCTCATGATGTCCAGAAGTGGCCTACACTGCGATACAAGTAACCGTATTGCAATAAAAATATCCCTTTCATAAACTGGAGTCCGATCGTAACTATTCTGAATGGCCTCTTAGTAAGCGCATTCATAACAAGCATTAAAAGCAGACAGTGCATTATCAGGCTTTGAAAGGTTAGGCCATGCTTATTTTTAAACTTAAGATAATAAGGTGAAGTAATTCAATTGCAAACTACATGTAAATATATTGCAAGTTAGTAGACAACCAAAATTAGCGTATCGGTTGACACAACTCTCTAATCACAAAAGACAGAGACATGGGAAGACACAGAAGCAGTCGAAAAACCCAGTTTTTATGCTTTCGGATATGGAAACGTGATCGCAGCTTTCAGTCCTTGAGTTATAAGAATAAGCAGAACAATGTGTATGAATAAGACAATTTTTAATATGATTCAGTCATTCTCATTTATTAATACCTACTCCACGTTAAATTTATATATAGGCCTATTCATAACCCTGAAACCAAAAAGAATGATAAAATTAGTGACTTAATTCCAGAGACGAGAAAGCAAATTTAGGACACTGAAAAGTCTAGTTTGAACTTACATTTGCTTATTAGGAACCACCTGATAAGTAAAAAAGTTATCTGCATATTTATTTTTTTAGTAGTGTTAAAAGCTAATAAATCAATTAACTGTAATAAATTTCACAGTCATTATATATATATATATATACTGTATGTCACAAAACAGGTTACATGAAATAAAATGGCATATCAGAGGTTTCCAAAGGAATTAATAAGCTTTTGCCTCTCCAAGTTTTTTTTTTTCTCAAAATATGTTTTGTGACTCTATTCAGATGTTTGTATTGCCTTATAAAAGCGATTATTAATTTGCATGCACTGCTATTTTTTCAAACCCCCGAACCAGTTTGGAATACTACTTCTTAGAACAGCAAAAAATTCAATCACTACTTCCGCGAAAAATCAATTTCAAAATTAGTTTTTTGATGAGAAAGAAATAAACAACGAAAAGTTCTAACAACAAGAGTCCAACAACATTTAAAACTGCCTGGCCAATCCGCCAACAATCCTGTAGAAGGGGTAGCAATTTTCGAGTCTTTCAGGACAGCACGCAGAGGAGTTTGCATTTTATTATAATATTCCGCCTAAAGCAGGGAATCTGGATATATCGATATTAAAAACAGGATCGACACATTAATTGCTACAATCCTAAACAATTAATACTGATTAATTGGTTTATTGGTCGGTTTGATTAATTGATTTTAAGCCCACAATACAAGAACTATGAGCATTGCTTTCAGAGTGGTAAATACAACACAACCTGCTAATCTTGACTACATACCGTTCAGCTGAAAGCTGGTCAACTTAAGTCACTGGCTAACTTGTAAAAAATAGCAAGTCACTTGTCAATACTAGATGACACACAACACATCACTGAGGCATATGATTCATGTCAGCATACGGCAGAGTTTGACCATGCGCAGTAACTTATACTGACAGGCTTTTGCGTGATGTGAGGTTCTCATTGCGAGGTTGATGAAGCCTCAGGCCTTCTGGTTTATGACGCCGTGTCGATTAGTAAATATTACAAGACTGCCCTGAAGATAGAATCATAAAACTCCTCCGAAACGTCAGTAACTAATATTGCTGTCAACTGAGATGCGACAGTGTAATATTTGCAGCCTACATTTCCCCCAGTGAAGTAGGCTATTATTTTCCTTTCCGTGTAGAAAAATTCTTATGGAATTCAGTAACAGCCTTAATACGAGTTGAAAAGCTCAGCAGCATGTATTGAAGTTATGTTCTTAGAAATACCACGTGGAAGCAAAGAAAGAGAAGTAGAGAGACAGCAGGAGAAGGGAAAGGAAGATATACGAAAGGAGCGAGAGAGAGAGGCAAGACAGAGGATGACAAGAAAAAGGAAAGAAAGAAGAAAGGGACGATTAAGGTAAAAAAGGAAGGAAGGAAGAAGAGGAGAATAACATACAGCGAAGAAAAACGATCAGAAAGAAACAAAAACTCGAACGAACGAACGAACAAACAAACACACAAACAAAGACGGTAACTTTATCGCGCTGCAGTACCGACAAAGAATTGTGTTTCTGCAGTGTGTGTACCCGTGTAGGACGGCGGTGTGCCTGGAGGCTACTGCTTGCTGCATAGAGACATCCCAGCGTCTGTCAGGAGCGCCTTGAGTCGATAATTACACAGCACAAACCTTCGCTTCGTGGTCGGGAAGAGGAGAGGAAATGACACCGCAGGGAGCAGACGGGCAGGGGCTGAAGTGATTTCCACAAACCGTGGCGAATTGAAACAGACACGGAAATTGCAGGACTAAAGACAGACAGAAACGAAATTTCGGAGGAATGATTTGAACGCGTGAAGAAGGGAATAAGAAGAGTTCACTGATGAAAAAAGAAAATAAAATAGAAGCCCAGTGTATAAACAGCCAGGATCCAGCCTCGTCCCTACAGTGTGTGCAAAATGATGATACACTTTCCATTTTAATTTGTGGCTTCTAAATTTGCATTCCGATCCCATCGGTAATAATATGCGGCTAGAAATAAACAACTGGCTTAACAGCGTAACATGATATACTATAAATAGTTTAAATTTCGAAACATGATACGAATATTATTTCGTCCCCTCTGAGAAAAATATCATCGAATATATTGTCTACATCAATAATACTCTGAACTACAACTATATTATACTACCAGAATATACTTATTACAACGCCCGTCAATAATACTACGGGAATAACTACTAGGAAGACTTCCTTATTTTTACACAAATTTTATAAAATGTTGGTTATTAACATTTTAAAGTTGGAACTAATTTACAATCAATAAATTGTGCAATAGAGATCTGAATCTCATGACAACAAAATGTAATTTTTGCAATTGTTTACTTTTGTAATATCACAAGGCCTGAAGATGACCACCTTGGTCGAAACATGTAGCCTGTATAGCCAGAAAAATCGATATTAGGTATTAATAAAGTTGTAGACTTGGCTAATTTACTAATTAATGTGAAATTCAAAGTTGTAGACATTTAATAAAGTAATTTTTAGAAATCTTGTAGCAGGTTTCTACTGTCCACGAGGACGTAAGTGTCCGTGCGTGAATTTCATCATCGGTTGTTACACTGCATGGAGCAGAGCATTATTGATAAGCTTTTAACAGAACCTCGATCGCTAAAAACACATTTCACCCTACGCATCGTATCAATCCTCTGAACTAGACGCTTATGCCACAGGCCTCTATACCTCCCTCTTCCATTGCCATTAGAGGCACAACATACATAGCCGAGGTAAGGGGATGGTAAAATTCACACCACGAAGTCATGTGGGAGACTGGGAGTATAGTTCTACCCATACTTATATTCAGGATCCCACCGCTTAAACACCGGAAATCGAGCCCCAGGTAACTACTGAATAGGATGTTGTTTGGGTCCCAGGGCCGGTCCGGACAGCGAGGAGAAGAGAAACACACCTTCCCTCTGCTGGAATCGAAACACAGTCCCTTGGCTCTCCAGTCAATAGCCTAGTCACTATTCACAAGGATGTGACGTAAGTACGATGTGGGGTACCTAATTGGAATCTCAGCCGCTGAAGTCTTTCGCGCTTTTCCACAGCACCTCCAGGCAAATATCGGGATATTAGCTTAACTTATACAAGAGCTTCCTTCCACACTATCTCCGATTCATGATTTATTATCATCAAACTTCCAGCATTCTACAGTCTGAGATACTGACAGGATCATGAAATAAATTACAGATATATGTAAGATGTTTTGCTGGAGAATCGATTCATCTGCCTCAACGTATGCCCAAGTGACGGGTTCTTGTGTTCAAGGTATTAACATTCTGGTTTAATAACGGCTGGGAAATTTCAGGCTTCCCCTGTGGTGTAGTCACGGCCTTCGATCTTCTGGGTTGTTACGCAGCGTATGTTGGCAGTTGTTTACCGAAATTTCGGGACAGTCTATCGGTCCCAAGAAGTCCAAGACTGCTTGACCCTTGAAGATGGGACGGATAGCCAGCCCCGAAACGTCGACAAAAATACCACATACATTGCGAAAGCCTCAACAGCTGGAAGTTTGCAGCTACTTGACAGATTCTTGGTTGCTAAAGAAGAACCTGCTGAATGAAGTTATTTGTGAGACTTACATGCAGGTAGCATGTGGTATAAGACAGGCAACTAAATGAGAGATGTATACTGCTTATATCTGCAGAGCAGATATACGCTGAATAATAATAATAATTCAATATAGTCTTCTCGGGCGCACAGCCGCGTCAATTCGTTTGAATACAACGTTTCGGGGACTAGCTCCGTCCCCATCCTCAGGCAAATCAGTTTTGCCTGAGGATGGGGATGGAGCTAGTCCCCGAAACGTTGTATTCAAACGAATTGACGCGGCTGTGCGCCCGAGAAGACTATATTGAATCATGTCGCCGCGAAAGTTTTAAAAATTTATAATAATAATAATAATTTTCCAAGTTCCAAATACAAGAATACGTTAATCTATTTATTCATCCTTGGTTTTAATTTTAGTCCATAGTTTAAGTCACTGAACGACAAGATGAAACAAGATGGACAGGATTAATTAGTAATTAATTAGAAGGATGTGGGAAGAGATAAGAACCCAGGACCTCACAAATACGAAGCTGAAGTGCTAAACCCTCTTTCTAGACTTCGATAAATATGACAAAACAAAATGACAAATTTATATACGAAATCGAACACAAAATTTTCTCCTGCTCAATATTCGCTGCCAAAACCATCACAATACTAATCTTCAGAGCACCAGTTTCTTTTCGCCATCATTATCATCCTCGTATCCGTAATTACCTCAACATATTTATCTTATATATTCACAGTCCGACAAAATGTACAATTCAATCACATTTAATTGTGCAATTCCACTGTCCTACATGTTTCGAACCCTTAATTTGGGTTCATCTTCAGGGACTCATTACACGCTATTCACATTAACTGGTACAATTGTTTACATGAATTCTTTACATCTGTGTATGTACGTTGTCTAAAACTACACAGATGTAAAGAATTCATGTAAACAATTGTACCAGTTGATGTGAATATTGTGTAATGAGTCCCTGAAGATTAACCCAAATTAAGGGTTCGAAACATGTAAGAAACTGGAATTTCACAATTAATGTGATTGATTTGTACATTTTGTCGGAATGTGAATATAAAGTTAAAATGTACGGTATGAAAAATATTAAGTTTATATTTATCTTAATCTTATGCCTATTCTTAGTTACCAAAATCTTATCTTTTATTCTTCTACTACTCTATCATCGCCACCATACCTCACTTCACCTTTATCGTGCACATATTATTCAACGCTAAGCCTGTATCTTTCCATTTAGTATCACTTTCACGACCTCCTTTATGTTAAAATTACGTCAAATTAGCCTGTACTGAATTTTTCTAAGACATAATTTCCTCAAAAAAAAAATACACAACACGATTACTGCAGTGCACATGTCCAACGTCTTTCTTTGCAGTTTGTTAAGCTTACTTCAAAGTGGGAATAAAGAAATGCAAGTTAGAGAAAGTATCACGTATTTAACTTCAACAAAATCATGTTACAAAAAATCTTTGAAAGGGTTTATGAGATAAATTGAAAACCCACTTATGGCTTATGCAACCTAGGTTCTATTGTAATCAATATAGATAAAAATAGGAATTAATGGACTGTTATTAGTGACGACCTCCAGAGTCAAAATTTACAACGCTTGGTCAAACCGTTTAGACGTTGATACTAGATCCCAGACAGATGCACACGCAGGCAGGCAGGCAGGGGGACTAACAGATGGACAGGTAGACAGATATGACATCCATATAAAGCATTCTTTTCTTTTTATTCCATAAAACATTTTAAAATTTTAGTTCCTACATTCCGGTAAACATATTTCACAGGCCAGAGCGTAAATGCTGTTGAGAAAACTTTTTCCGCGAGAATCATACGGGCAAACTTCAGAGTTGTCAGGCGTTCTTCACGAAGTAAGAAAAGGAAGTCTTTTGCGGACACCGCGTCCGTCTGTGACCTCGTCTCAGCGAACAAACCACTCAGCCGATCTTCGTGAAATGAAGACAAAAAGTCGCAAAGCAAGCACGAATCCCATTAAAAGCGGTTCAGTGACTGTCACACTTTACAAAAGGGTGAAATTAATTTCTACGTGTATTTTCTATACATTTTGACTGATATGAGGGAAATTTGGTACAGTGGACCGCCGTATAAAGTCACTTAGTAAATGCGAGTTCTGACAAAGTACACACAGTGACAGCCATACTTTGCTTAAAGGAGGAAAAGGAAACCTTACCATAGTTTTTTATTTTTTGCTCAACTCAGATAATATCCTGCAGACGAGATTTTCGAAAACGTTCATTTTGTTACTACAAGTTTTGAAAAGTCGGTTAGGTGAAAGCCATACTTTACTTTGGAGTGTCAGTGCATTTCTATCCGTAATTACTACGTTCATTTTCTGATCTGCGTGAAGTTCTGTGTCAAGGATCCGAAAATGACGCTATTGAGTATTGACGAGTTCCGCGAAAATCGGTTTAGGGCGTAGATGAGATCAAATTCTCGGGTGTTCTGTGAAACCGTAAGACATTTTGAGAGTAACGAACGCCTCAGTAAAGTCTGTGTACTAAGTCACAGAGTGAACCATTTGCAATTTTTTATAAATTTGAGACTGCCGGTACCCAGAGTTACTGTTATATTTGTGGTTACTTGTCTAAGACTGACGTCTTGTGTTCGATACTTTGGGCATTATGTATCGCCCCTGGAACGGGTTTCAGACCAGATCTTCTTAGTGTCCCAACGGAGTATCATTGCTTATGTAATGTGACACGTGAAGAAAAAAACAATAATAGTTCTGAAAAAGCGGAAACAGTAATAGACTTCGAAATGCGGTTTCAAACATCTGGGAAAAGGACACCGCTAAAATATCAGCCAAAATATTGAATCTAATTAGAAACACAAAAAGCAGATTGGTACTAGATGTTGAATAGCTGGCTAGCTTTCAACTCGCTCTACATCATATAACTGAAGTGCACCGATCCTTGCAGTGTCCATCTACAGAACACGCTTTCGTTGGTCTCTGTCCTGAGCCATTCAGAGTCCCTTGCGTAGTTTGCAGTGCAATGTCATTCATTTCGTCTTGAATTCCTAGAACTGACTCGATTTACAATTCTTTTGGCCAAATTCTGAGTTCCTCTTCACATGAGAAGGTAAACAGGTAGCTGTGTTATATGTCAGATCCTACTACGTTCTAAGACTGGTTGAAAACGTCGAAAAGAATGGAAAATGAGATTTTATTCAGCGGTCTACAGAAAACTTCTAAGTAGCCGCATCTGTAAACTTAAAAACATGAAAATTCAAGTCTTCTGTGATGATACAAAATGTAGATTTGTTGCCGACGTTTCGAAGAAACGTGGTGCCTTTAGATGCAGGGTCAAGGAATCTTGAACCTGAAGACAGAGGCATTAGGCTTCTTCAGTCGATAACTATTGGTCCGTCGCAGGGCAAGACATTTCAGAAAAAAACAGAAACACCTCTGTGACAGCCTCAAATCTTGCGCTCAGAAATATGTTTTGTGGCCACATAATGGAAGCATAGGCCTATAGGGAATATTATAAAAATATTACCCTTATTTTATCCACTATTTTTACCACACTGCTTGCCGTAGAGAGGACGTCATCTCTGCATAACCACAAATGATTCCGCCCGACGACAAAGTGTACTCTTGGCATACAAAACTATAATTTTACCTGTTCATCTATATGGATCTGAAATTTGGTATCTCACCCTAAAGGAGAAGTAACTGATAATTAAGTTCTGAGGATTTATTTAATTTCATGGTTCGTTTACGACGCTGTCAGTAGCTCAAACTAAATAGCGTCGAATGGTATAATGATAAGTGAAAAATGAATTGGATGGCACGTGGAAAAAAAGTAATAGCGAAAAAATGTTGAAGTGCTATGTCCGCATTTATCTACAGAGACTGAAGATAACAATAAAAAGTCTAAGTTATGGTTGTCCGGTGTCTCGGGCGTAAAACCTCCAGAAAGCAAAACTGAAAGGCCATTTTTAAATTAAACTTTCTCTATAAAGTGCTGAAGAGGATACTTAACGTAAGAGAATAAAAATAAAAAGAAAGAGAAAAACAAAGACAGGCTTGATACCTTTCTCATTTTACTACATATTACTTGGGTCAACGTATGAAACGAGGGTAACACGTCGGGCGAATGAGGAGTCTGAAAACCTGAAGGGAAGAAATAACTTGGGAAACTAGGCGTTTTGAAGAGCAAAATGGCTCACAACAAAGAATAATGCGAAGTAGAAGAGTAGACTGTATGGGATTAAGCTACCGTTCAGTGGCAGACAGTCGAGCTATAGAGAAGTGCTCAAATTTCTTTACCGCCTTAATGCGTATCGTCTTCACAACAAAGATTTATATACGTTTGTTTATCAGAATAACTCAAATAGGGTTTATATTCATCAAAATACAAACTATACAAAAGACATTAAGATCAAGGCTTAAAAGTCTTTCAGGTTTTATCATTCTAACACATGGTGCCTTGTTTTAATTATCAGTTCCACTTGGTCATTCAACACACCTTATTTAAAACAAAATCCTTAGTTTTTATTTCATGAGTCGTTTACTTGAATGTTCCTCAGCCACTCTTCCAATTAGTCATACTTCGATACAAAGATAATGAAGAAGATAATGTTCAGTGGAACTATTTAACAGCGTGTAGTGAGAGGTAACGAAATGAGAGGTCGTTAACAATGGACATGGAAAAAAGAGGACGACGCTGATGACTCAATAAGAACCAAAGCAATGCCTAATAACAGCAAATTCTAAAGCCGCCTGTAGCAAATCAACCAGCAACATTACGAAGCAAACATCCCCGTTAGAATATAATAATGCAAGATGACCTACATCAAATTTTACCTACAGCCAAATCCAACTATTGGATCAAGTTTACACGATAAATGGTAAAGGACATATCCATCGCTTTCTATGTTTGTCTATTTTTTATTTACAGTAGGCCTAGGCCTCACATAAAGCCTTCTGCCTTAGTACGGAAAAGAGAGCCACCTGGAAACAAAACTTACAAAAATATTGTTACCAAACCCTCTTGACATATTGCATTATCCACTACATGCTAAAAACATTGAAATATTTGAAAATATATGACAGAACAATAATCAAACAATTATACCGATTAAGTGCATCTGTTGTCCAACAAGTAAACTAATTCGACTTTGATTCGGCCACGTTACACAACCGTCAAAGTAGCTAACCTATCCGAAACGTGCGGGCCTCTCACTGCTGTCAAATGCCATGCGTAAATATAACACCTCCGAAGAGAATAATCCAGCGGTAGTGCCTCTGACTTGTACTCGTAAGCATTGGTTTTGAACGTCGGGTGGGGAGCCGGTTGCCTACAGTAACGTTTTCTTGATTTTCTTCAGTCTCTCCAGTAGCACTTCAGGATAGTGCTTCCAGCCAGGATATGACCGCTTCTTTCGATATCTCCCCCGAGTCACTGATTGTGACATTCCCAAGTATCGTTTGACGTTACAGCATTTTGACGGTTAAACAGCCTTCTTGTCAATATGTCAAGAAGCATCACAGTGATAATTTATTTAGAACTTTCTACAGATATTTCACATTGTTTACAACATTTCAGAAGAAGGACCAGGAAGTTTTACGAGTATACGTGAGTCTAGCATATCGTCATCAAGGTCTTCGCTCTTCCGGAATATTGGCGGTGTGTGCTGGTAGTTCATTATCGATGTTTCGGGCAACCGTATCGCTATCATCTTTAAGGGGTCAAGCAGTCGAAGAAGAATCTTTTTAGACTGCTTGACCGTTGACGATGCCGTGCAACATCCCGGAAAAGCGAAGACCTCAGCAGCACCGTGGCGGAAGCCTATAACCTCGTCATCAAGTTTTGTATGTCACACTCCAAAAATAATTGTCTTTTGGAAACAAAACATTTTGCAGGCCCCGCACTTAATTTTTATCATTGCGCATTCAAAGAAGTTGGTTCAAAACTTAACTAAGGATATGGTAGAAACAGGGTCGATCATAATATTTGATCAAATACTTTAAAGATCACGACATGATAGGCAATGTACGTATAACGTAATACTGTGACGAGTTGGCCTAACCGTTTTAAGCCGGGATTAGACGGTGCGTGGCTCGTCCAGTGACGTGACGTCACTTGCTCGGTCAACAGATCGGAACAGAAAAGACAATCTGGCTACACGACGCGGCGCAGCTCGGCAAATGGCCGACCAGCGGCCTTGCTCGGGTAGGTTCGGCTCGGCTTGTGGAAATCGTAATATATTCGTAATATGATCGTAATATATTGTAAAAGTGGTGTTACTTGCTAATATGGAATGCTTTACATTTAATGAAACACAAAGTCCTTAATACTTTTTTTCTTTTTTACTATCTCAATAGTTAATAAATAAATTTAGTTTTAAGTTGATAATATCTGCACTTACATTCTGTATAATTATATGTAAAGTATTTACACCTACAAAGGTGGTTTACCTTGTTTTTAGCCAAACTCCCATTAATAATATGGATAATATTAAGACAGTTATATAAATATTTAATAAATAATGTATTCACCTACCTGTGAGCTTATTGTCTTTCTTGGTTCATAGACAACAGAGAGGAACTTTGCCAGCGTATCAAAAAAAAATCCAGTCGGGCTTATACACTTCATCAGTACCACTGCCAGTCTTCATGGATTGCCTGACTCTCTGTGACAGCTTCCGGAATGTTGCCATCAAAACATCCTTCTTTGTCTTAAGCTGTTTCACAGAAAACTGTTTCCCAGCCTCTTCCAATCCTACTTTGATTCTTTCCCACGCAGAATTTACTTTATTTCGATCACTATGTGAAGCGTTCTTTGGGTCCCAAATCACTGGTTCCGATTTATAAAGTTCTATGAACTTAAAAATGTCCTCGTTTGACCACTCCATTCTAGCCAATATCAATTGTGGGACAGAAACGTTCACTCTTCGCGCACCCCGACAGCAGAAAACAAAGACCAGACCTAAGTGTATACAAGTTGGACGAGACTGGCTTGGCGCGTACACTGCAAGCGCCGTGTAGCCGCAACAGCTGCCTGCGCCGAGTCCCTTTGAGGATCGTGAGAAAACCGCCTCTGAGGCGATCCCACGAGCCTCGCTCCACCAATCACACTCCGCGCCGCGCCAGGCCGGTTACACGGCGCGTTTGAATACGATTCTTTGTCAGTGACGTCAGTTATGACGTAAAACGATCCGAGCCACGCGCCGTCTAATCCCGGCTTTATCCTTGCCTTAGTTATTATCCGGCATGCAAAGCGCACCTTTTCTACGCCACATTTTTTTGTCTTATGTGGCCTCTCTACCTGTACCATATTTTTCCACATTAATTCATAAACGGCACGAATTTCGGAAAAGCATTATTGAAAATAAAGTATGTGTATTGATTTTCTCTACAACTTTCGCCTGAAACATATTTCATTCAAAGAAGAATTCAGCGAGGTATCATATATGTACGTAGCTCTTCATATAAAGTACCCGTTATTCTTGTCAGATTTTAATGAAACTTGAATTTTCTAACCAGATTTTCGAAAAATACTCAAATATCAAATTTCATGAAAATCTGTCCAGTGGGAGCCGAGTTGTTCCATGAGGACAGACAGACATGACGAAGCTAATAGTTGCTTTTCGCAATTTTGCAAACGCGCCTAAAATTTATCTTAAGGAACTACGTGTGACGATGAGGATTGGATTCATCGGGATCAAAATAGGGATGAGTGGTACTGTCTTCATAACAAAGTGGTGGACTTCGGGTTGCATAATATACAGAAGAGGGGAGGGGGAATTCTTAACTGAGCGTTTGTTGTCGCCTGATGATAAGTAGTAAAAATCTATACACCGTATCATTAAGACATAGTCATTTGAGCATCTGTGTGCAGGTTGACATCTTTAAAACGGAGAAAACTACGTAAATTATTTAAAATTCTCGTCCTCTGGAGTGTAATACCTTGTCTACTGGTAATTAGCTACACACTTTCGCAAGATCGTAGTGCCTCCCTCTTCAATTCTCCACCGAAAGTCCGTAATCTGTCGACACGGCACAGTTTTGAAGAACGTCTTCATTAACACAGCAGCAAGAACCTCAAATCTCGTTTAACGTTAGGCGCAAAGAGCTTATTTAATTGTTAATGTCCGCCCGCCCGTCCTGCTGCCAGTGCGCGCGCAACAAATCGACAACCACCGAAGAGATTGTTGTGAAATATTATATGGAGACAAATATTACAAACTATTGGACAGTCACTTTTACTTTCATTTCAACCACCAATTCACATGAAGACCCTCATGTGATTCTGCAAGCTTCAGGGCCAAAAAACGCTAATTATTTATCGGAGTGACACAAGTGTCTCGAACAGAGTTGCGGAAAACAATGGTATATATTTTATGTCCGATAAATGTGTTCAGGAATTCTTATGGCTTTCGAGATAATTAAACAAAGATTAGGCGTTCATTTCCAAAATTAACGACATACTAAAAATCAACCATATTCCTGCCACGCAAAAAAAAAAGAAAAAGAAAATCTTGGTTGAGTTTATAATACGTTTAAAACACAATTGCTTCATATCTCAACATAATGGTATAAGACTGTGAGGCACGCATTATATTTTATATACTACTTACTCTTCGGCACTGAAATATTTACACTGACGGTTTATTGAATCAACATACAGTGACTTCTTTCCAGCTTAAATAAGCAAAAATTAAGAGTGAGATTTCTTGCAATGCAACAGATGTTTGTATGAGTAGCGATCATCTCATAGCGATTTTGAAGGTGAAGAGTACGTCTCAATCTAAACGAATCTTCTTAATTGCGTTCGTAAAGCCCGTAAAGACGGACAATCATCCTGGATTATATTTAAAGATTAATTTCGTAACGCGCAGTAAACACACGTCGTCTCTGTTATAAAAATGAGTCGGGTAATGTAATGTAGGGAAATAATCGCTGCTTGTTCTAAGATCCACACAGAACACAAACTATAAATGGCCTCTGTGGGAAGAACGTAGAATTTCCTAATAATAAACCTGTGGTACATATGATAACCCCTAGGATTTAAAGGATTAAACAGCGCGATACTGTAGAATGAAGAATGATGAATTGAAAGCTAATGTGAAGCAAAGCGTTGTGATCTGTTTTGAGGTGCCATCTCAGAATTAGCTCTTAGGAAAAGACAATGAATCACAAGGAAATCAGATGTCTCTGTCTCCATATGTATGCTGTGTTGTTTATAAACAAAATTTACATGAGAATTTCCTATTAAATACTAAAGACCCTTATTCCACTAGGATATATATTGCCAATTGAAATAGAGCATAAAACTTTATAACCGCTTTTGTTTGACACAGTTCGAAACTAACGAAAACTTTTAGAAGATGAAACATTTCAAGTTACTGAAGTTGGCTGATTCAGTGGCTAATACGATATTCACGGAACAATAAACATATTTTTTGCTTTGTCTGACAATAATGTTTTCGCCATATGGGAACAAAACAGACGGTTACAATCACATTCAGTGCTATTTGTGAAATAAACAATCAAATACTTTACAACAAATGCTGTTCTCATAGCCATAAAAAAGTCTGACCTCGGGCACAGCATACTTTGAAGACATAACCAGGCAAATCGCTTAAGAATTCTTCCAGCAGTTGAACCAATCGCAAAGTGACACGAGTTGCTCCGCTGGAGTTCAAAGATTCTTCTTAGTAGAACCATCAATAAGCAGAGCGTATCTTTATCGAAGGTCACAATGCATAACACAGTTTCTAAATACTTATCTTGCACTTCAAATTATTTTTGTTTTTGGTCTTCCTTTCTCTATGATCAACTCCATCGAACACAGACTTTCTTCAGATAGGTAGTAATCCCCCATTTAATTAAGAAATTAGTCAACTTTTTATGAGTCGAAAATTCATTACTGTGCTTATCAGGGTCCGTTAGAAAAGTTTAGCACGAAACAGATTAATTCCCTTCTATCATATTTATTTAAGGTCAATTTCAGCATAATTCTCTCACCGATGTCTAGGTCTTAGAAGTAGCGTCTTCCCTTCAGGTATCCAAATGAGTCTCCTCTATGTGCAATACACGTCCCGCTCATCTTTTCCTGCTTGATATTATCACGCTAATAGAATTTAGTAAGAAGCACAAAATGTGAAGCTCCTCATACGTAATTATCTCCATTCTTTTGGTATTGGCTCCATCTTCTCTAACATTCTCATTGTGTGTCCGTCCCTCAATGTGAGAGACCAAGAACAGCTTCCATGTATCAATACACAGTTATAATTATTTATTTTTAATTTTTAGCCTTTTGTTTAGACGGAAAGACAAAGTACTCTGGACCCGAATAATGTGCAACCCCTTTACTCGAATTTCACCAATACACAAAATCTAGTCTTTTGTACATGTCACTGCTACCCCAAGGCCTTGAATTACTTTCTTATGAATGAAATGTGGCAAATTCAAATTTGCAGCCACTTGTGTGCGGTTGCCTGTTTTATGTATGACGTATTTACTGTAGCTCACTGTAGGGCGATAGAGATCATGATCACAGTAAGTAACGATTTAAAGACAATGTGCAAGGATGAATTTGTGACCTACTGTGAGGTACTATCCCAGTATATTGCCGACGGAACTGCGTAAAATCACGATAATAGTAGGATAGACGGTCTCCGGGTCGAGATTTAAACCCGGGACCTCCAGAATGCTAGCCATTTGGTTATTTTTTTAAATTCTACATGGGTTAGTTTCGGAGGCCATAGACATTCTTGTGTCTCATTAAGTTTTTTTGTGGTGAAGGGCCCCGCAGCAGCTGCTATGGACGCACAGCAGCCTAGAGGCTGTGATAAAGATGATTATTTTTTTCGTTTTTCAGTGTAATGGAGCACCGGTGGAATCAAACTGACAGGGGAAATCCGAAGTACTCGGGGAAAAACTTGTCCCAGTGCCACTTTGTCCACCACAAATCCCACATGGACTGAACCGGGATCGTACCTGGGCCTCCGCGGTGAGAGGCCGGCGACTAACCGCCTGAGCGATGGCACGGCCGTCTCATTAAGTTACTCCAGCTCAGCTTATATTATCCCAAACAAATTACGTACAGTACAAACACTTAGCAGACTGAAAATTGACATTTCAAAATGAAAGTTCATGCTTCTTAAGCTTGGAAACACCCTATTTGTGTAAAATATTTAATATAAACAATCACAACTTTTAGTTTTACGAGTGATGCCTAACCATGCTCGACGTCTCAGTACCACTGGAAACAGTTAAAGGTAAATTTGTGTCTGTGCACGGCATGAAGGTGTAAGGGGGAGTGGAGGTATAGTCTCAAATTCTGAACCTCGGCACTAGATGCGGGTAGGTGGTAAGCTTCAAGCCCCGGCTGCTTTACTCCCGGGGAAATCGTCCCGCCTATCTATTGAACAAGAGGCTGGTTGAGCCCCAGAGCAGCAGCTCACCCAGACCTTCCAAACAGAAGTAAGGCTTATGTTCTTGTACTGGAGTGTGGCGCTACAAGGGACGAACAGAAGAGGAAACCTTGAGCTTTAGTATAGTAGCTTCTCGTTTTATGCCTCCCTTTGTCCCTCTTAAGCAATATATTTAAGCCTAGAAGTATGGTGGGTTAGTTTCCTATAAACCATTTTCTTAAAAATTATGTGTAGCAGACATTTTATGCTTCTCGTCTACACTATATAGTAGTACTGATAGACTGTCCGAAGAACCTACACTATTTTTTGCTTCTCGTCTACACATATATATAGTAGTACTGATAGACTGTCCGAAGAACGTACACTATTTTATGCTTCTCGTCTACACATATATAGTAGTACTGATAGACTGTCCGATGAACGTACACTATTTTATGCTTCTCGTCTACACATATATAGTAGTACTGATAGACTGTCCGAAGAACGTACACTATTTTATGCTTCTCGTTTACACATATATAGTAGTACTGATAGACTGTCCGAAGAACGTACACTATTTTATGCTTCTCGTCTACACATATATAGTAGTACTGATAGACTGTCCGAAGAACGTACACTATTTTATGCTTCTCGTTTACACATATATAGTAGTACTGATAGACTGTCCGAAGAACGTACACTATTTTATGCTTCTCGTCTACACATATATAGTAGTACTGATAGACTGTCCGAAGAACGTACACTATTTTATGCTTCTCGTCTACACATATATAGTAGTACTGATAGACTGTCCGAAGAACGTACACTATTTTATGCTTCTCGTCTACACATATATAGTAGTACTAATAGACTGTTCGAAGAACGTACACTATTTTATGCTTCTCGTCTACACATATATAGTAGTACTGATAGACTGTTCGAAGAACGTACACTATTTTATGCTTCTCGTCTACACATATATAGTAGTACTAATAGACTGTTCGAAGAACGTACACTATTTTATGCTTCTCGTCTACACATATATAGTAGTACTGATAGACTGTTCGAAGAACGTACACTATTTTATGCTTCTCGTCTACACATATATAGTAGTACTGATAGACTATTCGAAGAACGTACACTATTTTATGCTTCTCGTCTACACATATATAGTAGTACTGATAGACTGTTCGAAGAACGTACACTATTTTATGCTTCTCGTCTACACATATATAGTAGTACTGATAGACTGTGCGAAGAACGTACACTAGTTTATGCTTCTCGTTTACACATATATAGTAGTACTGATAGACTGTGCGAAGAACGTACACTAGTTTATGCTTCTCGTTTACACATATATAGTAGTACTGATAGACTGTTCGAAGAACGTACACTATTTTATGCTTCTCGTCTACACATATATAGTAGTACTGATAGACTATTCGAAGAACGTACACTATTTTATGCTTCTCGTCTACACATATATAGTAGTACTGATAGACTGTCCGAAGAACGTACACTATTTTCGACGTAGGATCGTCCTCTCCACCGACCTCACGGAAGGCCGAGTAATAAATGGAATGAACAAAGCAATAATTTTGATGTCGGTCAAATCATGTAGCCCGTATTACTGAAATACACGTAAGAACGTATATTCAGATATGTCGTTTGTGGGTTATTAAAAGACGCTGTCGATTATTAAAATAAAATATCGTCGGTGACGGGATAATGGGCAAATACAAAATATACAGAAAACATTATTACATTTTGTAGCACAGGTTCTACTCGGCGACGATATGTGAAGATGATGTAGAACGAGCAGCTACATTTCATTCGTAATTTCTTCTGACGAGTTCGCCTGTTAAGTGCACATTGCGTGAGTTTATAATCTTCTATTTTAGACCTAAATATTTATTAAATTGGAATAAAAACTTTAATTAAAATCCAAAACTTAGGACACATGCATGTCGTGATAATTTTCGTAAATGAGTCGTGACAATCTCCGTACTTAGCCCTAAGCCTAAGACTCCCACGAACAAGCTACGCTGATATAACACCTACAAGAAGCTGTCTGACATTGCAGCAATGGATACTAAAGCCTGTTCCTGACACTCCACAGAATCTAAATATGCATGTTCCAATTCGCTTATACCACCTGCAACAAGACTGCAACATCACGCCATCTAGCGCGCTTCATAATCTTTCCTTAAGTCAAATACATTGTTGTGTTCAACAGCGCTGTAAATTGTGAAGATCATTTAGCATCTATAGTAGATTATTGAACTATGAATATCAAGCATTGTTGGAATGATACTGGCAGGGGAGGTCTAAATGATAAGAGAAAATCTTCTCCCAGTGCGAATTTGTCCACCATAAATCCAACACGGAATGGTCTACGGTCTAATCCGGGCTTCCGAAGTCTCTTTACTGAAGGAAGAAACAAATAGAAAAATTCTCGCAATCTTTTGAATGTGGAATTTCAAATGAAAGGAAAGATGATATTGGAACTGATTCTTTGTTAAGTGAACTTATTTCACGTGACACGGATTAACCTGGTTATGGGATGATATCACCTTTGTGCTTTTAACAGAGATGAAGCTATTAGGCCTAAAATAACATACGACAGGCGTGCAAACAGCCCGGGTGCCAAGCCGCCCGGGCGACCGAATTTTATACGGTAGCGCCTGATATTTGTGAGTCCTGAGTATGGAAATTGCGTCGTGTCGCCGCTCAGGCATCTAGAATTCGACAGTGGTCTTTAGATTTTTGGAAAATTTTGGCACTCCTGACATACGATGAGCTAAATTACCATGCATTACTCACAAACGATTACGTGATACACTGACAGTTAGTTAGTTAGTTAGTTTGTTTGTTGTTTGTTTGTTTGTTGTTTGTTTGTTTGTTTGTTGGTTGGTTGGCTGGATGGCTGATTGGTTGGTTGGTCTGTCAGTCAGTCGGTTAGTTAATTAGTCTGCCCCATAATTGCTATAGTAAGGTTTAACGCCTCGCAAAATGTAACTGCCATAATATACCAACTAAAGCAAGGGGTCTGTTATCACGCCAAGAGTTCTGGAGCTGATGGCCATTTTAGTAACGATGAAACGCGCATCAACTTTGCCTCTTAGAAGGTAAAAAGGCCCCTGCCTCCCACCTCATCACTCGAGGGTTAAAAAAACTTTTCCCTATAAAATAATAATCACCAAGTAGGGGGCAGGCGTGTAAATGGTATTGCGGGCGGCGGCAGATAATTGGCTGGGGTCATGCATCGTAACACCAGGAAAATAATAATAAGGCAATCGTGTTTTGTCTTAGCCGTCGTCAGCATGCAGCCGCCACACATACAGTGGGCCATAAAAGTGTATTAGATGATCCGAAAACATTAATCTTCCCTTCATGTTACGGATTTATTAATTGGGCTAGTTTTCTATTGCACAGCCTGATTTTATCGTTATTCCTAGCAGCATTTGAAAACCAAAGTCACCTTTAAAGGATATCCTGAAGCTGAGATTGTATAAGGAAAAACGTGATGTCTTTATGGATGAGTTTATTTATTACGTCATTAAACTGGCTGTCCTTTGATATACGGAATGTAGTCTATTTTATATTGAAACTGACATTTCAGAAGCGTTTTGGTACTCCCGCCTTATCGAGGTTAATTTTCAATATATGTAATATATCGTGTGTATTACTTAACGGCTCTATCAAATGTTCAGTCTATACAGCGTCGAATAATGTGATAATCATAAAACAGAAAATTACTTTTTGAATTTTGTGTTATTTGTACCGTACACTTTCTTGATTATATAAAATCGTGTTCCGACAAATGTACACTCTTTATTATCTGTTATTTAATACAGTTTATATTAAAAATAATCCAACATGTTTCGAACCTTGTCACAGTTCATCCTCAGGGACTCAATTATTTATTACACCAGCTATCTACGTATGGTACTCATTAAAATATATAAGTTGGGTAGATAAAATGCCGTTAACTGTGCTGAGTTTTGGACACTGTATCAGCTACTTCATGCTCGCCATTTGTTTGCTAATGGTATGCCACTAGCAAACAAAGTGTCAGTACATAAACAAGCGGCCAGTTTTCATGAGAGGTAAAGAACATTCACGTACTCTTTAAATTAAACGACAAATCAAAGCATTCAATGGTATAATCATGGTAAAAAATTATTCCATTGGAACTTATCATCAACTTTACTAACATGGCTTCTTCGTAAATTCTGGAAATCAAGCACAATAGCATTATTGAGGATGAGGAAACAATATTCCGAAAATCAAGTGGACGCAGCGAATTAAGTTGTCTTTTTAATGTTTATTATCGAACAACATACTAATTTGTTTGTCTCGGACCTATTTTACTCTAAATTCTGCGGTGTCAAGAGTACGTATGTCACAAATTCTATTATACCTAAATTTAGAGGATCTCCTCTTGCTATATGTTATTACAGGAATAACACAGCCTACTTGTTACATAAAATGTATGCAGCAAGTCCAAGTGCCAACTGATGTTTTTGGTTCGCACAGTAGAGCAGAAGATTAAGCCGTCAGTGTGAGGAGTAAGCCGTGCATGTTTAAGGCGAGCGGCCGTATCGACCAGCCGTTTTTAGTAACAATGTGATGGATTCATACTCTCTGCAACGACATAAATATAACGAGAATCGTTCCAGATTTGGGCGTTTGTATTACTTGCGCCTACGAATATTTTAACAAACCTGTGGACAACGTTATAGGTGGTACAGCGTCGCACACAGTGTGAAGATAGCCATAGTTGTGTTAGAAGGAAGATGTCCAGACATTTTGAAGGTATTATCTCTACATATGTCTAAGTGTACCAAGAAACTGCGGCAATCGTGTCTACAGTACAGTAATAAGAACACAGAAATAAATCAACTACCGCCCTTTCACTGGAATACAATTTGGATTCATTGCCAGTGCTGAGGCAAACACTTCCTTATTCTGAACAGAAATAAAAATTTTTTACATCTCAGAGCGTAATTGTTCAATTCTTTGTGGATTACTTCTGTCGGAATTTGAGCAATACTTGGTGAGCTATTGCTTTGCAAGTTTTCAATATTAGTCCAAACTTCAAAGAGTCTAGGCTCTGGTACTAATGGCTCAGCTGTGTGTTATGTCGGTACTGTCATCATTATCCCATTTACATCCAGTAGCTGACAGAATACTTTGTGTGTATGTTTCCAAAAGTCCGAGGCCCTGTGTAACATTTCGCAAGATTCTGGTTTTCTAAGGTGAGGAGACGGTAGCCCTTTCCCAACACTCAAGCTAGAGGACCAACCCCGTCGACTGCCCACGACTGCTTGTTATATTCGTAGTTCCCTCCATATGTGGAGGCCATCTCCTATATGCGAAACCTGTAAATATATGCATAATATTTTAATATTAAAGATATTTATATTTACATCTCCGAGTAATTTATATTCGACCTACGTAAGTGAACCTCAAACCTGAAGTGAATACATGTGTCAGCGAATGCCTGTAATTTGCAATAAACCTTATGCCTAAGAGAAGTAGTGCTGAAGGTACGCTATTCTTAGCAGCAAATATTTTTGCATACTTTAAGTTTCATTCCCTAATTTATCACACGAAAATCAGGAAAATCACAAAAATGTCTCAAGACAAGAGGTTTCAAGTCCAAAGCATGTACTTCCGCAAAATGAAACAGTAAGAACTGTCCCGATGTTTTCTGCAGCAAATTACAGCAGGTTTAGACATAAGTATTTCAGACTGGGCCGTACCTTCTCTGTTCATTTCCTTGCTTCTATCTGTTGAACAAAATAAACTCACTACAGTAGTGAAGATTACAAGAATAAAGTAACCTATGAAGGCGAGAAACTGCAGCACCTCCCAGTTCGGTACACACATGGAAATCAGAAAATTTTCGATACGTTATGAGCTTCTTCGTAGTCACGCAAGCATTGAGCCATTTTGGACCTTGTTCCTAAGTCAGATAGTAAAGATCATGTAAATAAATAAATAAATAAATAAATAATGCACATTTTACTGCATTAATCAACAGATTAACTGCATGTCCAATTCATGCAGTCCTAAGTCTCTTCTGTACAAATGTGTCGACATAGCATTCCATAAACATCACAAAGCTCTACGCCATGATACTGCGTACCTCGATTTGCGAGACTTCAGCCTCATAGGTCTCTACACCAGTGGCGTATATTGACGACTGTGACTTGTGCTGATTTGGGTTATCTTAGCTATTTTAACATGTGTGAAGTTCCAACAGATGGAAGCGTAGATATTCACGTAATGTGCAAGAGAAAGAATGCCTACATAAACATTTGTAATAGTTTTAAGTCTAGCGTGTTTAAATCTTTGCATCACGTAGTATAAATCGAAATAAAGGCTGTGGATTAAACTCCAGCTATTTCTAAGAAGAACGCCCGATTAATAGGAATACTGCAGGGTTTAAGTATCTTTAATCCTCAAATAATTTATCAAAATAACAGGTTGTTATGAAACGCGTGTTATCCAAATGCCGTAGCTCTAAAACCCAATATTCAACGACATAAAAATAGTAATAATTCTGAATTCTCAATTCTCTAGGCAACACAATCCCTACCAAATATTTCGACAGATGTTCAGAGCTCCTTCTTCAAATTCTCGACATTTCGAATTCAAATTTCGTTGCGGATACCTATTGTCCTGTCAGAGAAAAATAACGGAATGCATCAGTTCCTGCAGTTAAATACTACCTAATACGGACAAGCTTTTACATATGCCACGACCGCTTCCCACTTTATGCTCCACAAACACCCTACCTGTAGCGGCTGTAGAAAGTAATAAACTCCATGTAACAGAGTGGTTAAAAGTTAATAGGCAGTCAAGAAACGCCCTGTCTTTGGCTTGTCATGAGAGTTCTTTACCATGTTCGCAACAACCACTAGGCCGTACCTTAATACAGTTTAATTCAGGGCATAGTACCACACCCTGCTCTCGTAAGACCCATATTGATATTATCCTTCCATCTACGTCTACGCCTATACCTCCCAAACTTACTCCTCCCTTCAGCTTTCCCGACCAAAATTTTGTGTTCATTTCTCTCCTCACCCTGCTCACAGTTCGTCTAGAAAAAGTTAACTACATGATTAATTAGTTAATTAACTGATTCTATGACAAATAGTCATTCTTAATAAGCTTATACTCATGCAAATAGTCAATAAAAAAATTGCCTTCTGTGTCACCTGCATATCCATTGCCGTGTACAAAATTTGTACAAAATTATATGTTCATACTTTAAATGTTGCAGACATACAGGCATTTTACATGAGAAAGGTATCAGCAAGTCCATGTGAGATTTGTGGGAACTAAGTGGCACTGAGGCGGATTTTTCTCGTACTTCTTCTGCCAGTATCATTCCATACATTCAAGTTTCATTCACCACTGCTGCTACAGACTGCTGACAATCGACATCTTTGTTAAATAAAGCACTCCTATCTCCCTCTCTCACTGCCTCTCAGAACTCGTTACGAAAGTAAGTTTAGATACTGGTTGTTATATAAGTTACACGAGTGTACAGAGAAAATTACTATATCAATCTAACTGGCCAATGTTCATGTCAGCGAGTCAGTTAGGGTAGTGTACAGCTCCGTTATGTAGCTGTGCGGGGGTGATTGGGGGTTGAGGGTGCTCTGCTGTTTCCTCCCCAACACCTCGACTGTAATCAAGGGTGGGGGGAAAATCAGGCTAACGAATTCTTTACGAGAAGGCAACATGCGATCATGCATATTAGCGTGCGATATTCATACCTAGGGAAGCGCGACCCACTGCGGCCTGGGTTCTTGGTTTTATATTAGTATTATTATTATTATTATTATTATTATTATTATTATTATTATTATTATTATTATTATAGGAATTTGTGCGTCCCCTTATGGGCAAATTTTTTTCTACAAATCTGGCAATCTTACCTCGCGCCTCAAGTCACAAACAACTCGTTGTTCAAGCTTGTTACGTGATGTTCAGGAAATAAAGCAGGAGGCAATGGGTGGAGCATACGCGTGGGACAGCTGTAATATGCATACAAAATTGTAGACAGTAAACCTAGATCTAGTTTGGACTGGAGGGTGATATTAAAATTTATGTCAAAGAAATAGGGTATGGGGTGTGGACTGAAGTCATCTGTCCTAGAAAAGAGACCACTGACATCATCCTACACACACAGAAATAAAACTTGAGGCTTCAAAGGAAGTTTTGTGAATATGTCAGAAGCAGCTTGTCGAGAAGATCTCTGCAGCAGGGAGTTAAGTTTCTTAGTTATTTAGTTACGTAAGACATATATCAGATGATCAGAAGACCTATACCTATGTAGAAGGGTCAGGAAAATGGACCTGCTTATGCGTTTCCAGTTGTAGTATTTAACGTCTCCATGACACCCTTGCTTAATGCAGCATCAAATTCACCTTATCTATCAGACAGATAAACGTGGATTACTGGTGAAATTATACATTAACAGGAGAAGTCTAAAGTATTCGGAGAAAAATCTGCCTCAGTGCCATTTTATCCACCAAAAATTCAACGTGGACTCTGCTAGGACTGCACGAAAGCCACAGCAATGACCAGCCAGCGACGGTCTGTCTGAGATGTTCATTTCTGAGTGAATATGCTTTACACCGAATGCCTCCAAAAACGCACAGATGATACCAATAATGTTAGAGCTCGGGAGTATTACAGCACCTGCCCTACTTAGAATGAACCCATGACATGAACGGTCTTTAACCCCTCCTCTCACACTTTGTCTACACGAAAGTGCTATTAATTGTCCGGACTCACTCCCCTTGTAGTCCCTATCAACTATACGAAAAATTGATTGTGGCCATGTAGTTACGTGTGGCTGATAAGACAGGTAACTATGGTCACTCACGACACGGTGTGTGGAGGGGGGCAGTAGCGTGTTTGTGTCGTATTAGGGATCGAATCCCGTAGATGGTGGTATTGTTTTTGGCTACGTATAGGATACTTTCGCATTACCTTACTGATCTGATAAAGTAGTCAAATTTTCAAGTTATTTACCAATTCTATGTCGCCTTTGCCAAAAAGAACAGTAATTATATAATGATTAGATGCTGTGGTCTGTTTACTAGAGGACCAAATTATGGGACATCTGTACAGGCGAACTGTGTTGGATGGTCCGTTATTATTCTGGTTATCTCCCGAAAAATTCCGGAATGGTGCATTAAATGGACCAACATTCCAGGTCGGTGTGATGACCCAAGTGTTCACGGTCCTGACTTGTAATCGGAAATACTACTCCGAATATCGCCAGGGACGCCGACTATTCCGACTGAAGTTTTTTTGGTGGTTTCAGATCATCCACACATATTCCTGACAATTACTCAATTTTGGTGGCTACCATTTACTGCCACATTTTTCCCAAGACACATTCACTAACAACGCTAGCATTTTAAGCTCTATAATCTGACATACTGACCGCGTTATTCAATAAAGCATGAATAAATAAACTACAATAATTAGGACTTACGTCATACCTCTCAATGTGTTATCGCAATTTACGACGGTTTACCACAGAGTTTAACAGAATTTAATAGTTTTAGAAACAGAAGCTGTAATTCATAGTCTCTCTATCATTAACATATTACTGAAATTATAAGAGAAGGCTAGTGGAGCGATAGGAAATGCGATTTTATTGTATGAGTTATCGTCATTAGTGAATTTTGAAAATAATTGGCGAAGACTGAATGATGATGTACAGAGAGAAGAAGGACATTCAAAGAAGACATTGTTATGAAGCTGTTGTATAATAAAATTTAAAAAATTATTTGTGGAACTCAGATCCTCTAACCATAATCTTATCCACAGTCAAAATTTTCCTCCCGCTAAGTCTTCAGAATTTCAGCTTATAAATACGATTATTTAGGGCCGAAATTCATAAATGTTGATCAGTACCACCTAGGATCGGGAAGTGGCATAACAACATTACGGTGTTCCTCCCATCACTTCCCCAATATCTTGAACGTAGCAAGTGAGTATCTCGGGCGTGATTTGCTTTTCTGTTTCGCAGTGATGGCAATGGCCTGACTTGTAAACGGAGCGCTGGGACCCTATAGGAGTCTGAAGGTGCGCTGTAGAAAAGAAAAGTGCTTCAAATTTGGTGTAACGGAAAGAAAGAACTGGAAAATATATATCAGAATTGTGCAGTGGTTGTGCTCGGAAAAAACTTTCTCGGAGAGTAATAAGGCGCAACACTTCACTATAACACAAAGACGTTTTGGGGTTAATAATTCCCGTCGCTCCATTTAGAAAAGATCTGGAGTTTGTTCTCTAAAATACATTCCTGTTTTATTTAATGACACTGCCAGTATCTCGCATTATATAGCATCATATAAGATCTCAAAAAATGTGCGAAAGATTTTAAAGAAACGGTCGTGGCCTAATTTAAAGCACCATTGCACCGTTTGACTGAAGAAGGAAAGGCAGTCTACAAATAGCGTACTGTTATAGCGCTCGCTACGGGCTGGATGGTTCGGGGTTCGAACCCCAGTGGCGGTGAGATTTTCCACACTCGTCCAGATCTGCCCCGAAGCCCACCTATCCTTTTGTATAATCGGAACCGGAGCTGTTTGCCGGTGGTAAAGCAGCTTTGTCGTTGACCACCCACCCTAATCTAGCGCCGATGCTAAAGAAAACATAGAAGTTTACCTCTACGCCCCGCTGTGCCTGCATGGCATGTCATAGGGTGCAGTTGACCTTTTACATATCACAGTTCCAGGAAAGCAAGAAAAACGTTATTTTATAGAGGTTAGATCAATTCCACCTTTCATTGTTTTTGCCTGAAAGGATTTTAATAACTATACTCAAAATTATTATTTATTAATTACGTACAGAGGTAATACTCCTATTTAGATACTCATGTTTATATTTCATACCAAAGGTATTATTAAACGTTTCACAAATAAGAAGTGTTTCAAATGTTCTTCTTCATTATTATCCACAAAAGAAGGCAAGAATTTAATTTTCGCGGCACGTTTTGCTTTTGTCTTATAATTATGGTGCTTAAAAAGCGGTAGTTAGCCTGCCTGTACGCGTACGTCTTTAGGATTCCAGTTTCAAAATCATAAGATGTGGCTCTGGTTCACAGCTAACTTGAGGTAACGGAAAGTAATATTTATTCTAATGGTTCTATATATTCATGCTGTAAACTCTAACAATATAAGTTGCAACAACAACTGTCAGTCAAAAGTAGAAAAGAAAATATTATTGTAGAAACAGGCGAAGTAATTTAATTTCCTGAGAGTGTAGTTTACGTGCTGATGAATGTGGAGTTTTGAGTCTAACATGAATCACATGACTTTGATGGATTCAGAGTAAATAATATAACAATAACAGAGTTTATAAACGCATTTTAAAGGATTTGTTTTCCTAGTAAAAGTAATAACACTTGTTTTACTGATGTTAGAATTTCAGAAATTTAGCAGTGCACAAAACTTGTATACAGTCGATACGGAATTGCATAAGAGTGCAGTAATTTATTAGACCCAAAACTCAACACGACTCTGTCGACTGGAATTCTATCACGCCCAATGACGCCATGAAGTTTGAACTCAGCCAGCAGAATTTTGTAACTCTGGGCTACAGCCACCCGTCTTTTTCAAACTACAAATTTATGGGGACACAATTCAACGTCTTGAATTTAATACCTGTCAGGTAAGACGGCATGAACTCGATGCTCTTTATGTACCAGTAGGTCCACTTACAGATCTGAAACACTGTCCTCCCTTTTGGAGAGTAGAGGTCTCCGAATCCCTACTCGTAATTTCAGATATTTCTGCATTTTCTCTACCGGATGGAAAGAGTAACCTTCAGCTCAGTGCCTAACAACAGCAAATTTGTTCCTCAGAGACGTAGTTATGTTACAAAAAGCAGTCAGTTTATGACTCTAGATTTTAAATTCACTGAAAATATTTGTACACACGTCGCTCACTTTGTTTTTGTATTAATGTAACTTAACAAAATTTCTCCATGAGTTTTCAGTCACCACTAAATTTTCATTTTTTCGTTGTTAGATGTAACTTCCTGGAATTAGTGCATTAGTTACTTGTGTACTAAAGAACTAAGATTTTAACTGAAATAGAATGTAAACTCATAACATTTAAATAGGATGTTGTGTCAGCTCTCATATGTATCTAGTTTCTTTCTGTTTTTTTGTTTTTGTTTTGTCTGTTTTGTGTAACTGTGCCTTATTGGTATACATACGTATGAATGTATTTGTGATCATTGGCCCTATTCTGTTAGGCCTGCACGTTAATAAACTACATTACTATTATTATTATTATTCCTTGAGCAGCTAATACAAATTTTATCCAGCAGAAACATTTCCTTTTGCACAGAATAGGAAGCTCCATTCTTCCACATGTGCTGCTTGCTTGGCCTCTTTCATAAACAGAGGCCTTAAATTTATAATCCTAATATTAATACGAGTGGAGAAAACTTGTAAGCCTATTACGTATGCTTTCGTAATGTTTCTCTTTTTTCCTGATTTGCGTCAAAGTGGAATGGTGCAGTGAAAATTTGCAAATTATAAATGTTACATGTTCTGTTAATCTTTTTATTAAAACCTGATTCAAATATGTCGTGCAATTCTACTTGTGGCACTATATGTTCTCTGCAGTGACGGCAGTTCTGTCAGTAACGTACTGAGCATTAATTTAATGTTATCAGTTCTGACATATCCAAAATTACAGTATTTAGGAACATAAAACCACAGTTTGGTGTAACGGAGAAACCTGCTGCCTCTGTCGTTAGGGTGAACTGTCTTCCTTGTTTGACACACTACATTCAGATGTCTCCTAGCTTGTACGCATTGAGATTATTGTGGCGTAAAATACCACGACTTCAAAAACTGAAACGACAACCCATTTTCAGCTTACTCTTCCAATTTTTACCTGATAATTTCTTTCCAGATAAGTATTAGTTGCTGTTATTAAACACAACACAATATAAAATTCTCGTCTCTCTTCACAAGGTGTGGGTCGGAATAGCGTAGTCGGGACGGTCCGGGGATCGAGTCCCGGTGGGGGCGAGGTTTTCAGCACCCGTCCAGACCGGCCCTGGGGCCTACCCAGCCTCTTGTACAACACGTATCGAGTCATTTCCGGGCGTAAAGCGGCCGGGACGTGGCGTTGACCATCCACTTCCATCTAGCACCGAGGTTAAAGAAAGAGTAGAGCTATACATCTACTCCCCCTCTGGGCCTTCATGGCCTGTTCTAGGCTGTTACCTTTACCTTTACCTACCTTCACATGGTACAAGCAGTTTTGCTCAAACACTGCATATTGCAGCACAAAATATTACTTGCCTTTACGATATGGTACAGTGCACGCAGTTTGACGGTGAGCACTACGCTCCTTGTCCCCTCCCACTTTACCTTCAATTTGCAGTCCGCTCCTAATAACAAGTTATCTTAGCTTGTAGCGATATTTTGTTTTCGTTACCTGAGCAACGAATTAACATGTCAAACAGCACACAGCTGCTCCAGGTTGGTGCAATTTAAAATGGGGCGACACTGCAGACAGAAGCAGCCCAAAATCTGTGAATGAAGAAACGAATAATTCACACAGACACCACATTAACACTAATTTCCTCTCATCATTTAAACAACTCCTTTAAGTGTGTGATAAGTGAATTATCCAACATAATTAGGCTACAGATAAAGTGATACACTTGTGGCTGTGCCAAACCCGCAAATTGTAGGAGATTAGAGGCAGTGGATATGGCTCCTCTCGTCCTGATCTTCACATTAGCCGGACGAAAATCCTCACCTACACGCTTCGGCCACTTTACAGCGAAGACGTCCGTGTCTAAGAGGGTTTGTTGACACCAGTGTTGGTTTTGAAGTGATGGCGAAGAGAAGAAGAAAGGGGGACATAAGAAATAAGAAAAACCTCTCAGAATAGACGGTATCACTACTGAGGTTTCAGCATGGCGTCACCCGAATAGAAATCGTAAAGCTTCACTGCTTGAGTCAGATATCCTTGCGGTTATCTACTCTAGCTGACCGTCAACAGACAAGCTGACTGTACGCCCAGCAACTACAGGCCAATTTAGGCCATGATAAACAGTCTGCCAAACAGCCGGTTTGTCTGCCAGAACATAAGCACGGAGTCATTAAGTCTAACGGTCACTTAGCAGTCAATCAAACATTTGCCCAGTCAGTCTATCGGTCACCTAGCATTCAATCGGTCATCTAACTAATAAGTCTGTCGGTCAGCTAGCAGCCAATCAATCATCTAGCCAAACAGTCCGTCGGTCAGATAGCAGTCAATAAGTCATCGACAATCAGTTTGTCGGTCAGCCAGCGCTCAATCAGTCATCTAACTAATAAGTCTGTCGGTCAGCTAGCGCTCAATCAGTCATCTAACTAATAAGTCTGTCGGTTAGCTAGCAATCAATCAAAACTCTATCCAGTAAGTCTGTCGGGCAGCTAGCATTCAATCGGTCAACTAACCAATAAGTCTGTCGGTCAGCTATCAGTCAGTAAGTCATCTAGCCAGGCAGTCTGTCGGACAGCTAGCAGTCAATCGGATATCTAGCCAGTAAGTCTGTAGGTCAATTAGCAGTCAGACATCTAACCAATAAGTCTGTCGGTCAGCTAACAGTCAGTCGTTCCTCTAGCCAGTAAGCCTGTCGGACAGCTATCAGTCAGTCAGTGAAACATCTAGCCAGTAACGCTGTTAGCTAGCGACTCAGGTAAACACTTATGTCTGTGCAGTAATGTGACCACCCAGCCAGTCAGGTGGACCAGCCAATAAGGTCGCCAGGTAGCCCGTCAGACATCTAGCCTCTAAGTCTGTCAGTTATCCTATCAGGCAGGCGTCTAGATATTGATGTTTTAATTTAGATATTCAGGTCTGGGACTCACCCAGCCCGTACTCAATGACTACCGGGTTTTTTTTTTCCAGAGGATAAAGCGGCTAGACGTGAAGACGACCGATTACTCCATCTATCACCCAGGCTGAAAATGAGTGGAGATATGCTGCCACTGTCCTATATACCCTCATAGTAAGCACAGAGGCAACTTTATCTCAACATTGCCAGTAAGGTTGTTATCTAGTCAGTAATGTTATCAGGCGGTCAGGAAGACTTCTTGTCAGTAATGCTGTCAAGCATAAACTAAGGCACACATTAGGTCAGTAATGCTGTCAGCTACATAGTCAGACTAACATCTAGTTAATAGATCCTTTAGCTCCTTTGTCAGACAGCTATACCAGCCTAAAATTCTGTTAGTTAAGCAATTAGGCAGCAATGCTACAGGTAGCCCTTCATGAAGATTTGGAGTCAAAATTTCTGTTAATTATGCAGTCAGGCAGATATCTAATTAATAACGCTGACAGCTATCTAGTCAGTAGATATCTGGCCAGTAATAATTTCAGCTGGCCAGCAACACAGACATCTAGTCAGTCAGGCCGACATTTAAGCAGTAATGGTCTAGATACGGAGTCAGTACTTCTGTCAGACACAGAGTCAGGCAGAAGTCTAGGCAGCTAAACAGTCAGGCAGATATCTAAGCAAAAACTGTCAGCTAGTCAACCAGATGGTGGATATGTCGTGCGGTGCCAGTTGCCCATTCTGTTGTGAACACATCGGATAAATCCATGCTATGTTACGTATATACAACTTGGAAATATTGTTTCAGGTTTGATTTATTTGACGTGGAAACTTTTAAATCAACCAATCGCGTTTTGTCTGACTCCTCCTACTCCGCACGGCACTAATACCCAAGAGGCGTAAACTTAATACAGGAAACATAAGGGTGAATGCACAATGCTTGTGAACTTGAAGTTGAGCTTTACAGGCAGTAAGATAGGGATGTCAGCCAGTATGATGCAGTGCGATAACAGTTAAATGACCTGCAAGGTGCAAAGCACAAATACGTGCTATCGTTAGAAAGAGAATTAATCCAGAACTGACTTAAACGTTACCCACACACATATATCTTGAGTTATTGAGTGAACGTTTACATGCCTCACTCGAAAATCAGATGTCTACTACGATCACAGCGGCCGCGCCATTCTGTCTTCAACTGCTGGGGCGCTGGGACTGTGGACCTTGTGTTCGAATCCTTCTCGACGTATGGGTGGGTGCCTGCTTCTTTTCTGTGTTTGTGTAGTCCTGTAAAAGCAGAGGCCTTTCGACAGGCCGATATACCGCCCATAGAGTCCAAGCAAATGTCTACAAAGAACATTCGAGAATTCAGAAAACGGAAGGCCCTGGACCGCAATGGCCTTTTCAGTGCCCTTGAATGGAATGGAATGGATGGAGCTAAATAATTAGCTGAGTTAACTAGAAAATAAAACTAAGTAATTAAACCGAAAGCCAGCTACCAGTTAACTATCCAGCTAAGAATCAAGGAACCGACCAAAAAACTACGAAACAAAACCACTTGTCAGTAGACCAGTCGACTGGGTAATCAACGGTATGACAATCAGTACACCTTTTATTTGTACTAGGTATACTACCCAGTTATTTTAAAATAATCGTTTTATAAGAGTTTATAAAATAAATAATTTATCTTTAAAAATTCATTGGAAGTTAATAAGTTGCCGTAAAATGTACATGGGACTTATATTTAGGATGGAGAGTCAACAGAAGTATTATGCAACTGGGAAAGATGCAGTAAGAAGTGTTAATCGACTAGTATAAGGTAACATGACTGGTGAAATAATCAGAAGTCTCAGTAGACACAGGTTGAGATTTTATTGGTAAAACTATAGAATAAGAAGCAACATCGCTTTTCAATACAAAACAATGTTCGATGAAAGTATTGAGAACAGAGAATATGACGACATATGAAGAGAATAGATAATAAATTAATTCATAGTGTTAGGGAAAAGGCCTAATATGTCATTCATACTGAGCCAACAGAAATATTCCCCTCTAGTATGCTAGCTTTCTGTTAACAAGAACGTTGGAAGCGATAACAATACGAAAAGCAAACTTCGCAAGCAACAGGCACTTTGGGCTAACTTTCCAAGAGGTTTTCCAACCATTATTCTGTGTTTATTTTTGTTTGCATCGTAAACTTACTACACACATTTCAGGTTTATTCTCATCTGGCTCCGCTTGAAATAATCGCCCAAAAAAATTGCCCGTAATTATTTCCAGGACAAAAAACACGCAAGGCACACACAACAAAACAAGAAGAAAAATTTTATTAATAAATACATCAAGGAGCTAATTTTAAGACCAAGACATGCAGGTACAATGAACGGACAAATATAATGTAGAAATGGGGCTAAAGAAACGTGCATGCTTTTCAGGTACAAATACTGTAGGCAGACCACCAGTGCTTATTCCTGAAACAAAATTAACATTATGGCCACGACTGAGACAACTTCAATGTTACGTCCACACTAAGTTTTGTAAAAAAGACATTAGGATAGCGTGCGCAATGACTTTTAATTGTCTTACAGTTACACTTATAATCGACTTCAAAATACTGAAAGAGATAGCGAAATTGCTGGGATAAACCCCAAAGCCCACAGCATACAGTTTGATTCAAGTTGCTTCAACAGAAGATGTTCGATCTATGACGAACGCAGTCACGCCCACACACTCGCTGTGACACACAGGCGGCCGTGCTTTGTGCTAAGTAAAACAAAGGGTCATCCATCTTGCCGCTAAGAATGGGCGGACATCTTTTGTTATTATAACCCAAGCGCTTTCGCAAAAGACTTTTGGAGGAGTTAACTTCTCAAGATGAAGAAGGAGAAAAAGAAGAAAAGATCAAGATGAAGTGTAGTGGGAAGAGAGGAGAAGAAACGGGAGTGTTAAACACTAAAGCTCTAATTTGTTTAATTTGATCCGCCGTTAGATAAAAACTTAAAGTGATATGTTTATGTGAGTTGAAGTTTTCCATGCCCCCACCTCACCCTCCTTTCCTTAATATTTACCACAAGCAAAAACCGTGTTCTGCGGGCTTCTAAACCTGACTGCCTAATCCAAGGCGGTCAGTTACAGGTAGTGACGCATGGGGCATACCTGCAGCTGTTTAAACACTATATCCGCCGCTGCCATCCATACCTGGAGACCGTCGCCTCAGCCGCGACCTGAGGGGGCGACAAGCTGTGAGAACGAAGGAACCGCTACTTCGTAATAGTCATTTTCAATCATAATGTAGCATTTAATCTGTTACTGTTGTCATTTAATGCTCGTTTTTAAAACGATGTTTACATGCTTATATGAACTGTAAGTTTTATAAAAATGTACTTAAATACAAAGCATGAAGAAAGTCGAAGTATTATAAAACAATATCGTGCATCCATGCAAATATCCACGCATCCACTAACAGCCGTTTTTATTCCTTGATATACTGAACCAGATTTAGTGGCAAATGTCAAGAAATTATTGCCAACCAAAGATTGGGCAGTTCAGGAGGAACAATAGCCGATCGTGCATCATTTTGTATTTGGAAACCGGCCTCAGCAGTGACGGCACAACAATACGAGCTCACGAACCAATAAGTCGGGGCTCCGACACCTGCATCGACTAGTAATTGAATCGTGCTGCCATCTCTTATAAGTTAGTGGGAAGAGGGGATATAGAACACAAACCCTTTTCATAAAAGGTTACGTATAAATAATAAAAATATCTAGATAAGGACAGAGCAAAAGAAGAAACTAATGTCTTGGAACTGAAACTAAAATTCAAATAAGAAATGAACAAGTTCTTTTATATTACCTTACCGAAATAATTTATACAGGGGATATTATATCAAACCTGCTATGGTAACCATATTTGGGAACAAATAGACAATATTTCTCTAAGTAACGAGCACGTAATCTAAACAAGTAAAATGGCCGTACTGAATTTAAAGATGTGTGAGACCTTTACTCATTTAAATCTGGTCAAAATGCGGTAGGCCTAACAGGTTTGAATTCCTACTATTTTGTAGCTATATGGTTTACGTGTTTTAGATTATTCAATGAGGCCTCAGTACCTCAGATTACAGTGTCGAGTGGACGGTTGATAGCACATAAAACAACATAGGCAATTTAGGTAAAACGAAAGACCGAGGTGCTTTCGAAACTTTGTATCCTGGGCAGTAGTCACATGGCCACACCATTTCATTCATTGTGGTCACACGTTTTGCTGTTGTTCACAGTCTGTACGTATATCACACAATGTTATTACGATTATTAGGCTGTATTGTTACATTTCTTTTAGACACTTATTTTATGTCTACTTTAATTTTGTTTTTGTTAAAATATTCGGTTATATACAACGTCAAACTTTCAGCCCAAAACATTGTAATTTCTGACTTACAAATAACATTTCGTAAGCAATTTATAGGTATATTCACTATCCATCTACAAGCCAAATTTCATATTCCTATGTATGAGCAATAAATGTTAAATATTTTGTTTGCGTATTTTTATTTTTCTTCATTGTACATTATGTAAACGGCAATAAGAATAGAAAGCTGGATAGGAATATGACGTCATCACAAGAAGTCTACGTCAATGACTATTACGTCACACCACCACACATTTCAGTCTATGGTGTGTGGTGCCATATTATTTCAATCAAGTATACAACAATAAGCATTAAATATATGACTGTATTTTTGCCCTAATTATTTTTCATGCAAAATACATCTTAACCTAAAAGTATAGGTATTATAAATCCATACATTTGATTAATTACCCGGCTAGCAAATCCAGTTTTCTTTCATCATGGTGTGTTCCATGTTCTATGGTTTGTCTGGCTTTGTCGTATGTTTCGTCTTTATTTCGTAAACGACACGAATTTCGGGAAAATGTGTTTACCACGAACTGTATATTTTGGTTTTCTCTACAAAATTTATTTTAAACTTTTCTCCATTCGGGAAGAATTAAGCGAAATATTATCATACACCTACTTAGGCGTTCATGTAGAATGCCTAATATTTTTGTCCAATTGAACCAAATTTCCATTTTCTCAACAGATTTTAATAGACGATCCCAATACAAAAATTTACGAAAATCCGTCCAATGTGAGTCGAGTTGTCCCATGTACACAAACGCACAGATAAGCATGTAGATGTTAACAGTCGCTTTTTTGCAACTTTGTGAACACGCTTAGTTATGCAAATAATACGTGAGAAAGAGATCATAGTCTAATTAGGGCACCATGCCTGGTGGGACCGAGGAAAGGCACGTAAACCTGAGTCACCAAAGTGGCTGTCCAAACCGGCACGTCCCGTATTTAAGCAAGAAGCGATAATTATGCGCATCATCACCACAATCCCTTGGCCATTTTATGAGATCTGCCATGACGCAGCCCCTATGTAAATAAAACACTTATGGCTTAACAAGGCTGGGCAGACATTCTCCGAGAAATTATGACACAGCATTGGTTTTGTGTCTGTTAGAGCATATAAAAAGATCACAATAATAGTTTGGTTTAATTGTTAGTACATATTTATACCCGGTTTCAAGCAGTACCAATATTTTTAAATGGTTCATACATTTGCACAAATATTCATGTAATTAATAAGTAAAAAATCTGAGTGATCACAGAAACATTATTAGTTAATTAAAGCGCATTTATATCCAGCACCATTTTTCGGCTTCGCATCAATCCATCACCACAATAATATAAATTATATGACTAATAATTATATAACATTTTAGCCATTCTGCTCCATGTAAATTGTTATGTAAAAAAGCATGGGATCTCATATTTTAAAAAAGTTGTGGCATTGTAATTGATATAATTATTCCTTATACAATTTTTTTCAGCCTGATGATGGATTTATACTCAGCCGAAACATGGTACTGAATATAAATGTAGTTAAATTAATTAATTCACCATGCTAACTACAGCATAAGCAGTGAAGTCGTCTCCGCCGATACGCGTATAAAGATGGACTTATAAAGAGTTTCGAAGAATTTTTCTGTATCCACTGTCAGGTGTTCTCTGAAAGTGTGCGGCAATGTCACCAGTCATAAAATTCTGATGATAGAGACAGACACTGTCTTTAAATGTTTGTCAAGGACTCGTATCCATATGGCAGATCGTCTCAGAAGATACATTTTTGTGGAGAATTTTATGTCGAAGATATTAGCACGTTCTTACCTGTTCACTAAGACACTTACGTCAGATAGAGATCCAGTTTTCTTATAACATACTTCCAGAATAAATTGCCATAATTATCCTTTCAGGTAATTCTGCAGAAAGCCATTTGTCAGATCCTCTGACTCCTTATTGTGAACTACAACAAATAGGCCTAAATTTGCATCAAACCCTCAAATTTGTGACTTTCCAGTAACCGTTACATTGAATTACCGGTGTTTTTCCATGGAATATATTAACGCAAGAAAGAATGCAGGTTTATAATTCATATCGCCCCTGTTTTGTAAAAAGGGGCTAATTGCTACTTTGAGCTAAATTGAGTTATGTGTAGCAAATCATTCAAATAATGGTCCTCTATGATATAAAAAGATAACAAATCCATCTTAAAGAATAACCAAGATAGGTGGGGGACATTCTACCTCTTAAAGCGTGTGTCATTTTAAAAGGAGCCGCCTTCTTGCTTGTCCTGTAAAATTGATAATTTGTTGGTTGTCTCTTTTTTACCAAATAGAGGCGATATGCGTGAGCCTATTTCGTGATTAAATTTAAAGCAGGTTATTTAAATCAGGTGTCTATTTCTAAAACACGTTGTTCATCAAGCCAGAAAAGCAATTTTTAATTGTCTTACATATAAGGCTACGTCCAATGCTATAAAACGCTCATAAAATTCGATCTTAGGCAGGGAATTAAGAAGTGAAGCATATGATATACATCAGTTTAATCAAAATAAAAATCTATGGAACACTCATTCTTCTGAAGCTCATAGCTCTTCGCATGGTCAAAAATTTCACCGTCTGTTTTGGAAACCGAGATTTATTACCGCGTCCTCAAGAGCCCGACGTTGTGTCATGCCTGTACAAAACGTATCTAATCTACATCCCCGCACCCTGTGTCTTGAAAACCAAATTTAGCACAGCCTACCAGTCATGCTGAAATCTGCCAAATGTATTATTTTCTTCAGATTTTCTGCCTTAAGTGATGTCGGTATTGTCGCGTATTTAATGCCTGCTGCACAAGCTGGGCATCTCATCCACATTTATTTTATTATCTGACTGATGTGTCGGGAAGTGTACAAGTAATCTCCTTATTATGTAGTTTGCTCCCGTCACTCTGCAGTAGTTCAATCAAACACCTTTATTTACTTAACCTCAAATCCCGTTAATGCTTACAATTATTCGTCTAGAGTATAGCAAGACATTCTTTAAAACTTCTTTGCAGATGCGTTTCGTCTTAGTCAGCCGTAGTTTACACAACGTAAATATATCAAAATAGAATTGAATTATGTTTAAAAATTTGAACTTTTCTGTGACCAGCCAAGTTCAGGTTCAGAGATGCAGCACCAACTTTAAAAGAAAATGGCTGTTACTACTGTGACATAATGCACGGTCATGAGTTTATTAGACTGTAAGGAGTCCTTTGAGACATAACGTGGAATTAATTATCACAATTAAAATAATTTCCCAAAATTCTTTCGATTTTGACAGGTCTTGTTTACACTGTTCAATTGCTCTGGTTCTTAGCAACACGTACTAAACCACCTGCCTATAATAAAACTCTTCTTTCTATATTATACGTTACAAAATACATTATACAAACATTTTTTCAAGCCTTTAAACTTGTCAAGACAAGCAATAACTGCATGCATCGGAATTAGGCCAGCAGGCTTACGTGAGGTGTTCACTTTATTATTAGTGAAAATACAATTATTTAACGTATTTTAAGAAAAACAGTCATTGTACATTTTAATTTTCATAGACAGTACTCATAAGATATAGGCCTACGTGTAGGCCATACAGTGGCTTCTGACACACTGACTGACTTGTGTCCAGTCACGTTCAATCGATTCTGACTTACTAACGTAAAGCAAAGGCAGAAAAATTGTTTTGAATATGATTACTACGTACCTTTATCACACTGTGCGAAACGAGACGAGACGACTCGACTGGAATCGAGTCAAGACGAGTGAAGCTGAAGGTCTGCCTTTGCAACACTTCAAGGAGTCAGGATCGATCTGAATCGACAGGACTCGATTCCTTTATTAAAATTCCTTCTTGAGAAGCTAATAGTACCTAAATTATTCTGTCATATCCAAATCTAATTTAACATGTCACATTTTTAAACTAAAATATGTTATTTAAATAATTTATTATATACACTTTAGAAGCTACGTTTTGTGGCCAAACTGTGTTAATTAAGGCCCAGCCACCAGTCAGTCCGGCCATTATAGTTCACTGATAAAATTTTACGAACTATAAATTTCATTTCATATTTAATTTTCTATAAAGACAATATCATGTTAATAAACTAATATTCTGCGTCCAGGCCCTTTAATGCACTTTCGTTATCCACACTTAGGTTTCAAGAGCCTCCTGCGCGGTAGTGTACACCCAAAACAATCAAGCAAACTTGACGGCTTACATGAGTTGCTGACCAGGTACTGATACTATTTGGGGTGCAAACGCAATATAATTTAGGACTTTGAGACGTGAAGATAAACTTTGAGAACCGTTAATCTAATGGATACAGGGAGTTGGTTCTTTGGAATTAAAGTGATGGTAGTGTGAACCGAATAAATAATTTTCATCTGGTTTCATGGGTATGAATGTGTGTGTGTGTGTGTGTGTGTGTGAAGCTTTACATCGACTTCCTCACGTATTTTAATAGCATGACACTCAAGCCTCAAGAACACAGTGCTAAGTATATAGCACATGCTGTAGCATTTATAACTCTCAATGTTGTTCATAGACTGTATTTATTGGTTCCGTATAGTATTTAGGATAAATATAAATTTTTTGGCCTGCGCAGCACTAACTGGTTGATTTTCGTAGATAGTGGAGACGGGTACTTTCTGTGGTACAGGAACTAATTCTTAACGTTATTTAGATAAACATGCTTCAAGTGGGTAAGCACAGGACATCCTTACTTTCCGCAAGAAACAATACACATCACTAAGGAACAGAAGTCCGAGTAAAGTGCCCCGTTTTTGTATGGCTCATGATTTATTGAAGTACACACAGCCAATAAGATAGGCAGATATCTAAACAACAATCATGTAATGAGCGAAGAACTTGAACGACGAAGGACTAGCTGAAGACAGACTCGGTGATTCTGTATTCTAACATGAAAGCAGAACACAAAGTTATATACAGCATATCTTGATTGTTAAACGCCTTCGACAGTTCCCCACCATTGGTAACGGTAACTATTACATAGGCTGTACACAAAGTATATCCCATACATATCAAGTTAATTGAAAATGTTGTGTCTCATACAAAGAAGTTTATGTATATAAAAGAACACAAAATAACAAAAGCAAAAGAAACAAGGATAGAACATTCATCTTTCAAGAATATTCATTAAATCCACTCTAATATTATTACACTAAGTCAAATGCCTACAGGCCTACACACAACAAATTCTGGGTTCAAAATTGTATTTCAAAAAGCCGTAAAGGAAGTATATAAAGTAAATTATCATTCCTATACGTATGACTCGAAACTGTATACAGAATTAACACAAAAGCTATATTGAAAATTTAACCAAATATTACATAATATGTGCACGGGTTTTGGCTCTATTTTTTTATTTATTGAAGGGCCCCGTAGCAGATTCTACGGAAGCACCGCAACCTTGAAGACTTACTGTGCAACCCTACGAGGAAGGTGATGAAGATGATTAGGTTTTATCTGCTTTTCCATTTTAATGGAACACCGGTGGAATGAAATTGAAACGGGAAAACCGAAGTACTCGGAGAAAAACTTGTCCCAGTGCCACTTTGTCCACCACAAATCCCACATGGACCGACCCGGGATCGAACGCGGACCTCCCTCCGCGGTGAGAGTCCAGCGACTAACCACCTGAACCACAGCACGGCCATTTTGGCTCTACGGTATACAGAAGAATGATTCATAACTGAGAAAAAGAAATCCAAATGTGCCTGATGAAGAGAATATAGGGATAATTGAGCCAGTTCGAGTAACGTTACAGCCACCAGTGCCTTGAAATTGAAGGAAATACAACCACAGGTGAAGCAGATAGAACGAAAGGCGTAGTATGCAGACTGAAAGCAGCAATATTTCAGAACGAAATGCTTTATACCAGATCTTGTCGATATGCATGATAAAAAATAAAATTTAAGAAGGTACATATTAACCCCTCATTACAATAGGAACCACCTGCTTTAACACTCCAAAGCTTTGCATTTAGCCCACACAGTGCAGTTATGTAGGCCTATTTAGTATAATTCGCACAAAAAAACGGCAATCGGATGGTAGTGTGTTATCTGTAGGCTTGAAAAAGCAATATTTGTAAAGTTTGCACTAGAATAGTGTTTAAAGCTTTGGCTGCCACAATAGACAAGGAATAATATCACAGCATCCTACAAACTGATCATAAGTACACGCCTCTGGAACCACCACGGTCCGAAGAAAAGAATATAAAATGATTTACAACAACAGAAAGAACAAGTGCAAACCACGGAAAACGTTTCAATCTACCGCATCAAGTTTATCATTAGGAATTGTCTGAGAAGTGATTCATACTGGATACTTGTAAGCCGAAGGAGAAGGATTCTACACAGCACGTTAAGATGCACAACTTTACAAAGTTTGTAATGGGAGCAATAGTCACATCACACTTGTCGTACATATCAAGTGTCTGAACACTGCTCACATCACTAACAGTTGCACTGTTCTGGCAGCAACAGATGCCACACAGAGACACAGTAAAGTGAGTGGCAGAAATTTTACGGAGGTCAAGAGATGGTTGAAAAGTATGGACTGTTAAAGGCACATAAATAATATATCAGATGCACTGCTCGAAAAATGAAACCACAAAATATGTCGGTATACAGAAGTAATAAGAGACCAGTGACAGCAAGTAATGGACTTCGTCTTGGATTGTTTTGCCTTCGAAGATGGGACTGATAGGTAGTGCCAGAACGTTGGTAACCAACTACAAACACATGCCGCGTAGTATCCCAGAAGAGGGAAAACCTCATCCTAATAAAGACAGAAGACTGAAATTGCGCAAAGTAATAACATAAAGCTATCCCTATACAGGCACGGACAGGGTCTTAGTGCTCCAGCAGGCTGAGACTCCCAGAATTTCCAGACAATCAGCACATGAAGGTGGCAAGGTTGTCAGCACTATGCACCGGCCGCCTTTACCCGCCAGGAAATAATCCTGGTACTCATTTCTGTTAGCGACTGTGTCGACCCCAAGGCCATAGTGCGGCCCGAAGGATTAAGTCAATGAAAAATCTCAATTACCCCATTGGGAATTGAACCCGCGACCTTTCGGCTTGTAGCGCAGTGCCTCAACCAACTGCACCACCGCTACTCCTCGCAAAATAATAGCACCTAATATATTTATTAAAACTAGAACAACAGGAGCATACACAGGCCTAATAGCCACTTGATGTGACTGACAGCCCAAACAGAGTGAACATATAAAATTAAAAGATAAGTTAATATATTTTTTCCCCCAATGGGTCGACAGCCCTTTGGGGGCCTAGGCCGCCTCATTTTCCGAGGCTTTACGATCACACTTTTTAGACACACCACACTCGGTAGGACTCCTCTGCACGAGGGACAAGCTCGTCGCAGAGACCTCTACCTGACATCACACAACACTTACAAGAGACAGACATCCATGCCCCCGGTGGGATTCGAACCCACGATCCTAGTAACGAGCGGCCGAAGACCCACGCCTTAGACTGCACGGCCACTGGGATCGGCAAATTAAGATCACTAAGTTCCTACAAATGGCTGTGCCTACCATCGGGTTGATACCCAACACGTTTATCAGAAACCAGGGCATCCTACAGCTAAATAAAACGATATCCATACAGCAGACAGCCGTAATTCTGGAAATATATGGGACAAAACGTGATAAAACAATTCCCTGGAACGCATAATTGGAAGAATATATAACCTGGGTAGCCTCTCAGAATTAATCGCCTAAGAAAGAAATCGAGACTTTAATAATCATAACAGTCATAATAAAATCAGTAACAATCACAACAGCAACAAATCCGGTTTACATTTAAAGACAAGGCACATCTCACCTTCAGATATGAATGCTGTTCTACCTAAAATAACATAAAGTAGTTTGTTACAAAGACTTGTCATGTAATTATGTTGTGGGAAGCGATTGTTCTTTATTCAGGTAATGAAATTAACGCTATAAACTTATATGTGCAACAGGCTGAGTAAATGAATGATAAAAGCAAGTTGTTTTTCGAGTAATAGTGCTATTTTGTTTTGAAATCCGATGCAGAATATACATCCAATACATAAATAAAAAATCCAACAAACAAACTGAGAAAAGGGATGACATTTTAAATAATAATACTCCCCCCCCCCCCCCGAAAGGGATGTTGTAGTTCTCCAACGCAGCACTAGAGGGGAATTATGGTGCGTTTCTAATTAACGCGTCTACAATATAACCCACGGCGAAGATTGACTTTTGAAACTTAATTAGTGGTCGCAAAGTCGGTGTGGGTTATTGAAACAAATCCGTGCAATAATGATTTAAGTAAGTAGTCCTTAACCGAAAAGTTGCTTGTGACATGTTAGAACACCACCACCTTAGGACACTCGCCTCAAAAAATGCCCATTAAAATGTGGGTTGTAGGTGATTACCGTGCTCTATCAACTGCAAAGGTTATTGAGATGAGAGAATAACTGTATTCTTTGAATTGGAATCCACAGGGTAGAAGAGGTTGTGAAGTATTTACAGATACTACTGCGGTGTTTTTCTGGAGAGACGAAGAAGGACTATGGACGACTTAGTCATAGTATGGATGCCCCATGCCGAGACCAGAATCGAGTACCGCCTGATGCTTTAGCATTGACAAAACTGCTCGATCATGCGAATCGAGAGATGCAAGGTGCATGGGGTCAGTGCGGTTGGTTTGTTTGTGTGTTATTTACTGATCGTCTCTCAACTGCAGGGGTTAAGTTTCGAGTAACGTGAGAAGATATTTGTGTAAGATGAACCGGAAAACAGAGGAGAGCAAGAGATCGTGACGTGCATTGAAGCAGCCATACTACAATGGAATTCGCCTGAAAGGACTGAGGAAAACCACATAAACCTGTAAGGATATTTAAATTGTGTACGCCTACCCGCTCGAAATATGCTAAAATAAATGTTTCTCGTTGCTTTTCATGTGATTATTTAAATGTCGTAAACTACGTTCATATTTTCAAATCAACTTAATATTATTCATTCCGTACATTTTAACTTTATATTTAATGTCCGACAAATGTACAATTAATGTGATTAAATTGTACATTTGTCGGACTTTAAATATATTTTCAAATCACTTTAAAATTATCCAATAACTAGATGATTTAATATTTTTCATCACATTTGGTTCTATTTTTCCTTATTTCCATAATATTTTCTGTTAACTCGTACATTAAGTTTTTATAGAAACAATTACGAGATCAGTAAAACTTTATGTATAAAGGACAACTGTGTCATACTAATAATATTTAAACAAAAAGGTGCCTACAGAATACACAAAAACCCAACGAAATATCAAGAATATCTAGACAACAGCACTTTTAAGAAAGAAGCAAGAGCATAGACCTGTGAGATAAGAACACAAGGCCGAACAAATCGTTCTGGTGTTATCACACTTCGTGGAGAATTGTTACGTTTGTAGAAGTGCATTTGAGTTCACACTGTCACGTGACATTTAGATTCACGGGTGAGAAACTCTGGTTACTAGCATTACTGCCACAGCACATCATCGATAATTCACAGAAAGCGAATAACTTAAGAATGTATGCAATAGATCTGTGCACAAATTAGCTTTTGTGACAAGTAGCCTATTTAGGCTTATAAAATGAACCCCAATCTGATATCGGAGTATAAGGAGGTAAATGTAACTACGAGATTTATTTGTTTATTTATTTATTTAACAAAGTTCTCACTATCTCAGACTGTAGGCCTGTAGCAACGAATGTTAGTATGATTAGGCCTACTGAATATTAAATGGGAAAGCTGTGGAAGGAAGGGAGCAGTGGTGGCCTAACTTAGCCTTGGCTAATTATCCCAGTGTCATGACCGGGGTTCGAACTTGGCTGTTTCCGAATACAAGTCTAAATGCTGCGGCTTGAACAAACTTGCTTGGCAAATTCAACTATTAATTCAAACGTAGACCCATATAGGCCAAATTCGCTTACGACTTCACATGCACATGTCCAGTTATGAAGAACGAAGTTTTGCCGACAAAATGATGATGAATGATAATTACAAAAGCTGTACAGTGAAGGAAATGCCACTTTAAAAAAAAACCTTTTGTTAGATTTAAATTTATTCTACCTATTTTTTTCAATTTATGCTTTAAAACAGTGAGGTGTATTTATGAGCACGGACTGGCAAAATTAAGTTGTATTTGTGAGCACGGACTGGCAAAATGTAAGTTGTATTTGTGAGCACGGACTGGCAAAATGTAAGTTGTATTTGTGAACACGGACTGGCAAAATGTAAGTTCTTTCCGTCAAGTCGGCCCGACCCACAGAAAATTTTTGCTTCAAGGCTAACTTGTCTACATAACGCACTGTATTTAAGAATGGATAATATTGCCGAGTCGCCATAAATTGAGCAAACCTGCACGGTATTAAATTAGTCGAGAGAAATTACAAACTACAGCTTTACTCCTCACAGGATAGACCTAGTAGAAAATACCACATTTACAGATTCGGTTCCAATCTATAAGAACGCGAATTGCACCACCATTTTAAATATGAATAACAAGTCGGGTAATATAGCAGACGTATGGACCACTGATACGACGACAAAAACTGCAGTCTACAGAGTGTCACAACTCAAGAGACCTTGTGAAAAGACTACACTTTTCTAAAAATTCAGTACCTTTTATGAAAATGGCGTGTAAATTGCTGAGGAAGTTGGCATTTTTTAACAATTTTATAGCCGATATTTGCACAAAACCAGTTTTAGTAACCGTCTCCTTTCCCGGAGAAAAGGCGGCCGGATCACAAAGTTGGTCACTTATTCCTAGCTACACGTGTTTATACAGAACATGCACTACAAACGCCTTTATCACGCGTCAGTACTTTGAATCGTCCACAAGAGAGAAGTTTTGTGTTCACGAGATTAAATTTTGACGACGGCAGTACATATGGACGAAAAAACAAGGAAATTATTGGAGACAGAAAAAGAGATATTGTAATGGTAGAGGAATAGCAGTAGTGTAGCAGTGTGAGTATCAGAATGAGGGCGTAGGCCAATGTATAATATGAGCACAAAATGAATATATTTGTGCATTCCTATAACTTGCTCTCACACGGGCAGGGATTCATTTAAGTAACATAAGCTAACTAACTAACTAAATAAATAAATAAATAAGTAAATAAATAAATAAATAAATAAAATATTTACCTATAAAAACCCGGCTTCGCTGCAGAAGTAAGGATTTATTTTTAATCAATTTGTTTTATAACGTATATGCATGCCTACTAAGGGAAACTTTATAAATGTTACCACTTACAACTCTACATAAATGTCCTGCCTTAGATGTAGAATTTACTGAGTTCTTACTTGATTCTTTAACGACAAGTTAGGGTGCAATATTTTAAATTTTTATTTTCAATTTTTTAAACTTCCTTATTTTCAGACGTGGCATAATATTTCAAGAGTGTATGCTAGTAACGGAATAACGATCAGAGTTTTCTAACTGCCTATAATTCTGTCCGCTTTTGAAAGTAACAAAGCCGTAAATTACAGGGACTTTATAACTGTAATACCTTTCTGTTTTTACTGCATTGACCTACCAAAGTTAGCTTCGTTTCTTTTCTTCTTCCTTACGTCCACTTTACAAATTACTGTCACTATTACCATCAGTTGGTGGGGGGCAATAACCTACATAAAGTAACCCGCATGCAGTAAGTGAAGATAACGGAGTAAGTAATGCAAATTACCGTGAAGAAATAACAAGCCGCCATGGTTTATAATATAATTCATGTGGAAGGGAAGGGGGTATAAAAACATGCATATGGCTGGGACGGTGCAGTGTAGAGATAATTAACACAGATTATGTTAAGGTTTACGATGACACATTAATTGTTCTTAAAAGCATATAAAATTTTCAACATTTTGATATTTCAGAGTCTTACGTAGTAAAAACAATTTATAGTAGCTCATATATAAGAAACTGTAAACCCAATCTGCATGAAGAGGATATTAAGACAATATTGCAATTCTGAAACCTAATAACAGAAGTCGGTCCTCACAGATACTGAATTACCATTAACATATGATTTTATGTTCCCCTTACCTCAGGTGAAACACCTGTTGTAATTATCATTCATTATTTTTATTATGCTTAGAGCAATAAACAGGTCAATTTCTGTCGCTTACAACACAAAATAAAGTGACTAAATATAAACTTCACAGTACCTTAGCCACAGCATAATTTTCTTTGGCTACCATCTCCATGGAGCAGAATCACTCTTGAGGAGCTGCTTAGCTGAAAAAGCAATTCTCCTTCTCTCATGGAACGAAAAACGTCATTAGTTACATTGGTCACAACTGCACCCTAATCTATATCATCGGAATCCAGCCCATGCCATCACAACCTATTCAGAATCAATCTTAACATTATCCACCAATTTACGTGTAGGTCTTCGTAGAAGTAATTTATTCAGATAATCCGATTAAACTTTTGTCTCCAGGTCCCTTCCGTTTCATACGCTTCGATTTGTTCACCGTAACAACACTTCGGGAAGAGAGGAAGGAAGTTGACCTAAACCTTCAATACGCTATTTTCGCCTCACTCCTTTCCCATCTTATCCAAAAGGCCCTACTTTCGTCAGCACAATTTTATAAAACAGCGGTATTGAAAGGGTGTTGCGCAGAACCCTGGCGTCCCGTGGGCGAATTTCTGGGGTCCGCAAGCACATTCCCTACGACAATAAAATTATGAATTGTATTTTTATTTTTCGCCCCATATTTGTGCATCATCATCGTGAGGTTTATTCTTAGTATAAATCATCAGTAATAAAATTTTGATTTTCGCGAATGTATGTAAATATATTTATAAGGTAAAATTTCATGTTTTAAAAAGGTTTATTTCATTTTTTCACTCAAAAATTACATTCTTAATTTGGACGGGTTCTGCTTAAACTCCACATTTACGTATTTACAACGGTTCCACAGATGTTAAAGGTTTGAAGACAACTGTTCTACGATATCTCCAATTTCGTATACTCTTCCCTTAGCAGGAGACACAGAATTTCAAATCCATAAAAGCAACAATAAAAATTAACCTATTAAAGATAAATTGTAATTACATGTGCCATGAGGTTTAACATTAAAAAACTCTGCGTAATGTCCCCGTTGTGTTTGTATGTGTTTCATATGGTTCTCAGAATAAACAGAATTAATTCATTAGTGTTTATAACGGAAAGAGTCTCTTCTCTGCGTAGGAACTGAATTTATGTTCCACGTATACGATAGATCAAAAACAATTGGAGAATGTGGAATATTTCAATTATTTGGGTAGCATGATAACAAATGATGCGAGGTGGAAACGTGAAATTAAATCCAGAATTGCCATGGCAAAAGCAGCATTCAACAAGAAGAAGAATCTTTTCACCAGCAAACTGGACTTAAAGTTAAGGAAGAAACTAGTAAAGTACTACATTTGAAGTATAGCTCTTTATGGTGCTGAAACGTGGACACTTCGTAAATTAGATCAGAAATACCTGGAAAGTTTTGAAATGTGGTGTTGGAGAAGAATGGAGAAGATCAGTTGGACCGATCGTGTGAGAAATGAAGAAGTATTACACAGAGTCAAGGAGGACAGGAATTTCCTACATACAATAAAATGAAGAAAGGCTAACTGGATTGGTCACATCTTGCGTAGAAACTGCCTTCTAAAACACGTGATTGAAGGAAAGTTAGAGGGAATGATAGAAATGACGGGAAGACGAGGAAGAAGTCGTAAGCAGCTACTGGATGACTTTAAGGAAAAGAAAAGTTACTGGAAATTGAAAGAGGAAGCACTAGATTGCACCCTATGGAGAACTCGCTTTGGAATAGGCTACAGTCCTGTCGTAAGACAGACTACAGAATGAAATATGTACAATATAATGACGTTCAAACTTAGAATGTTTAAATTTTTATTCATTCTAACGCCGAGGTTTGTAAAGAGCGGCTCGCTTGGGTTCTGAGCAAAAATATTTTGACTTTATTAGCTAGCACATATGAACCAGTAGGTCAGCAGATCCTAAGCACTTGCCAACTGCTCTTGTATTACTGCTAAAATATCTATGCTTTTTAATAGCCAACAGACTATACTTCAGCATAATTATCAATAAAAATGTTCGTGAAATTCGAACACACACGAATCTCTGAATATGTGGCCCAGTATTGAAAATAATTGGCAGTTTTTTTTAAGGCTTTTAACTACAAGGAGTCTGAAGATTCCGGGGATCTAAGTAAGAGTCTAAGGGTCTTCCGGCTTTCAGGGCGGATAATGACCAGATGATAGTCTTCTAGGTTTTGACACGGTGTATCAACTGATGATTCTTCACCAGATATATCGAACTTATGGCACGCATGCCTAACTTGGCAAAGCGTAACAAATTTGCTTGGCACGTAAGCATAATTGATATGCCGATAAATTTTCATATGAAAATGAAGGCCATCAAGAGTAACAAAGAAATATTACTCCTTCGTCGGTGCGGTATAGGCACCGTAGGACACTTTACTGTTGCAGTACAGTAAAATTTTTTATTCTTCTTCTTCCGAAGTAAGTGTTGGCTTCAGCATGAACAAAATATAGAAGTGTGGTGTCAGGATCTTGATGGGCACGAAATTCGATTAACAGAAACAATCTTTCTTTCCTTCCATGTAATTCGTAGCTTCAAAGCTAACATAAGAGGAGACCGCGGAGTTATTACTAACACGTGGAAAGCCAGACACTTTAAATCGATCAGGTGTAACTGAATCCAACGAACAAAATCCACACACGCCTCCTATTAATATGAAAATAAAACCATAAATTACTTGATATTTTATAGTCAACAACTGTACTACCTCCTTTAATTTGCCGTTTTATATGCAATTTGTGTCCCACCTTGTAAAATACGAGAGAAAAATCGTTGAAACCTACGAGAAGTAAAATAACATGAACTTAGGGAAAAATGAAGAAGAGAACCGCAAACATTTTCCGTCTTCGTCTAAACTTCTTGAGTATTATTAAACAAATAATGAACAGTTGGGCCGAATACACAGTCAGTGACCAAAATAACTGCCACAAAATTATAATATAAGAAGTTTATGAGAAACAAAACACTCATAATACGGAGACACGGACAAAATTTATATAAAATTTTATTTATTGATTTAATTATGCTTTCATTTATTTATTTATAATATAAGACGGGTTTTGATTATACATGTACTTCATCCAAATAAGTGTGGATGTTATGTTTTAATCAAAGCTGTAGAAGGATGTAGTTTTCACGTAAGCATGCAGGACCCAACAACTCCATTTTCAGAATGGAGGCGTGGGAAGAATGAAATATACAACGCCATTAACCATTTCAAAACAAAATTGACTGAAATTAAGCAGCAATATTGTTTATATAACAAACGTTAAGCTGCATTTTTTACGGACTTTACACTAGAAGTTTTAATATTAAAACTGACAGAGTAATAGATTTAGAATGATGTGAACTGATTTCATTACCGAAGGAGGACAGGATAAAATTCCTGGCTTTTGTGCTAAAGATCATGAAACATTGCATTTAAAAAGAACACGGAATGACGGATATCCTAAGGAAACCCCAACAAAATTAATCATTTAATAATGCTTAGTTGCAATGTCTCTCTTTCTACTAGAGGAAAACATTTCTTGTGTATAAACCAACGAGAAGGACAAAGCATGTGAAATTTTGTCATGAAGATTTATTTGTTTACGCACTTCAAGTAATATAATAATTACACTTAAATGATATACAATTACATAATTATTACTAAATAATGAATTATAACAGTATGTGCAAGAAAGGGGTCATGCCCTAATTATTCCGGAATTTTCCTGGACGAGCTGAGAAAACCACGAGAAACTTCAGTTAAGATAGTCGGTCCATGGCCGAATCGTAAACCTGGGAACTCCGTAAGAAGAAACGGACACTTACTGCAACATCCCGTAAAACAGACGTCTCTCAAATGACAGTACTTATTCCCTTCCTGCTCTGGACACAGAGAACTACGTAATTATTAAATAATGATAAGGAGATGTCGTAGCGAGATAAGCGGAGTCGTTCATCATTCGCTTTGTAGCCGGCAGGAGGCAGCAACGGCAGTAACCAAAACTTCAAATCAGTAAGAAATATATTGCAATGAAATGGAAAAGGGGTATAAAGATGAGATTTCTCTGTTGATGGTACGTTTCAAAGAAGCAACCTACAAAAATGTTAGGCTTATGTGTAAATGCACATGTCTATGGCAAATAATGAGTAAACCGCTTACATGAAATCGAACATCGCGATCGAGGGACGTATCGAGGAAGTCGCGGTTTCTAATCTCGACCCGGAGTCCAGGTTTCCTGACTGAGCCTTCTGCTGTTTCACTCAGCCTTGCTTACTAAATATTTAATGGCAACAAAATAATAATTGTTATGCAAATACTTTGCGTAGTATTAGGCCTAATAAAACGCAGCGAAAATATAACGAGGCTTATGTTTCAGTGAAATCAGAAACTACGATGAAGATTACACTGACATGAAACTTTGCTTCTAATGCAAAACCATTCTTTAAATTTGCATTCCACTTTGCAAGAAAGTTTCAGATATCTTTGTCCAGTTTTAATAAATTTCTAAATAGCAACAGACTTAAATGTTATTTCTTTTTTGGCTGCGACACCTTGCAGGAATTAATCTTTGTATTATGTAGAATAGTCAGTGGGCTGGTCACTCACTACTAATGCACACCTCCAGACCAAGAAACCTCTGCAAGGAGGCCCTATGCTCCACACAGGAGCGACAGGAGGAAAATAAAAAAAAATCAAATCAAAAAATTATGTAGAATACCTAGGCAATCAATGATAAAAGCATAAAATTCATAATTTACTTGGTGTTTGAACCATTATCACAGATCGACACCATTTAATTCTACGAAAGTTTTTCAAGCTTTCTGCTATCAAAAATCCCTTACAAAGACTCGATAAGATTCGGGAGGAGGTCCTCTCCCCAAAATTATCTGAGCTGGCGAATACCTTAGGCATGAGTCACAAGAGAATTTAAAGGTTCAGTACTTCAAATAAGAAATGTACTTAAATTTTAAAACACTGCATTATGTTCATCTACAATTGTATTACTAAAATATTCATTTCCGGGCAGCAATGAAAACTAAGAATATAAAAAAATAAAGGAAAAAACTCATGTTCTACTAAACACAATCTACTCTACTCGAGGACACGCGTTGAGACACACTGTTCTATATGACACGAAGTTTTATACTTTACCTAAAATACAGAGGCATACACAAGCCAATAATATTTGGACTCCCTTCTGGTTTAGGAATTGCTAACATTGATGTGTTGGTGCTTGTTATCACGTGCTTGCATTATTGAGAAGTTGTATTTCAATCAGTCCTGTGGATCCAATTTGTTTTGTAGTTGCAGCCCTTTGCCAGAAAAATATTTTCTATAACCCATAAACATAAATCCAAAGCTTTCAATAAGAGAGCCCAGAGTTCCTGACACACAATCAAAACCAAAGACAAATTTACTTCAACTTGATTTTATTTTTTAACAGCAATTATCCAGTAAAATTCCTTTCTCCAACATAAACATTTAGCCAAGCAGCCTAAATTTAAATTCTGAAACAACTACGACAACACAGCAGCAGCAGAAAGCCAGATTTTTAGCCTAACATGTGTATTTTGAAGGCAATGCACATTTAGACACAGTGCTTTAAGTAAAATGAGTTTTGACAAAGGAAACAAACATACAAAATTTTGGATCATCCACAGCACTAACCTTTCAAATTTTCAAAACTGGACACTTTCACAGAGATTATTAGTTTCGGGAGAAATCACTTTACCAAATATGGCGACTACGCAAAATATTCCAAAATAACGTGTATAACATTGACCAATTTTGGCTACTTATCCACGAAACTCTTTTATTTAGCCTACCTACTCTACGTTTTTGGAAGAAATATTTTATGCTCAGTGTCACTCCAGATGTATTAAGACGCCGGGATTTGCACTTACAAATACTCCACTTCCAAGTAATGTCCGGTTTAATAAACTCTTTGCCTTTATCTCGTAACGTGATTAATTCGAAGTGATACATGTCATATTATTATTATATTAATATTATTTTAATTTTCCTCACTAACGTAACTGATTAGGTCACTGTATTCGAATTATGCTTCATAAAATTGGGACACATAAAATGAAGAGTCATTAAAATTTTTTTTCAAGAAGGATTTCCTTCACAAATTATGCCCCGAGAACAAATGTGACAGTTTTTCAGAGTATTTTAACAAAAGATCAGATGATGCCTCATACATTCTTTCTACCGAAATTATAAATAAGGACAATCTAAACAAAATGTAAATCAAAATGATTTAAACTAATTTAGTCACTGTTTTTTATACTTACAGCTCTAAGTTGCGCAGCCTTTTAAGCCGCTTTTCCAATAACTTATCATATATAGAATAGGAAGACGAGAAGTAGTGGAAGAAAAAAGAAGACATACGCAGTCCGTAATGAAGATGTTTATATGCATTGCTTAACACGCTGGGAAGCCATGTCTTCTTTTTTATGAGTCAAGGGAGATGCAGGAGGGGGGTGCAAGACACCCAGGAGGCTGTGGGGAGAGGAAACCTTATTTAACAAATTCGTCGATAGTTTTCCCAGTTAGTTTTGCAGTAACAATATGTACCCCTTTGTAAAAAGAAATAATATGGGCTACAAAAAGCGAAACATGTAAGAGATCGTAGGGTGAAGTGCATTCACCTGGGCCAGTTAGAACACATTCTTGGTTTTCTGAAGATCCAGAGTTCAATTCTCGGCCAGAATGTTCGACATCCTCACTGTAGTCATTCGTGTCTTTTTTCAGTGCTTCAACATACAAACGGCTTGTAATATGATACAAAATATTTTTACCGCACTTCGCTACTTCATTCATCCTCCAACTAAACACCACTTAAATTATGCAGTTACCAAATAAACAAAGAAACGAGAACAATCATCCCTCAATTTATTGCTATATAACCTGAACAGTTGACAAGGCACTGTTAAACAAATGAAAAAACAGGCAAATTATTATCCCATCAGGGTTTATATTGAACTACATTACGTAATTTAAAAGGGTCATTTAAGAAACTAAGTAATTTGTAAATTGTACTTATATTATATATACTGTGGAGTGTAGGCTCCCCAACAAATCCTAGCAACAGTGCTGGCATCTATCAAATATTCCTTAGTACTTTCCATTTTAGCGCTATTTCCATTTTTAACATGCAAAGTTTAAATAACACAAAGCCTACGTGTAGAAAAGAAATATGAACACTCGCGTGCACAAAAATGGAGGTAGATTTTCAGGCAGAATGATCGTTAAAATTTGCCATCTAAGGTGAAACTAATATGCCTAGATAATTATTCTTATAATTCTCCAGTATAAATGAGTGAAGATCCAGTTCAGCATTTGTCAAGCTGTTACCTGGGCACGGATGAATGGACGGACCGTTGTTAAAAGGCGCACCGCAGGGATGCAAACTGGCGTAATTTCTATTACGCGAGTTTGCATTGTTGATGACACTAAATTTCGAGTATTTCTTACTGATTAATAAAGTTGATATGTCAAAACGTCGATTAGCTCATTATACTGACCATATTTAAGTTCACAACACATGTTATTAAATTTGTCCTTCTTTAACTGGTTGATTAAATCTGCTTCATTTAGCTTTATAGACCGACTCTGTTGCTGCGAAGTGCAGTTCAGTCTATTTCTCCACTGATGGGATGCACCAGTTCCCTGTGTTTTATGCAATGCCTTGCACTCTCTGTGGTGTTTTAGTCTACTTTCCCTACCTTAAGTATAAATATAGGCTAATATTATTGTATTGTTATTACACAAGTGCGACCGTGCGGGTTTTCCCCGTAGTAATTTAGAATTAACTGAAAGATATTAAAAATTATCCTGGTTTTTTACTCTAAAATTTCCCTTCATCAATAATACAAACACGGCGGTGTGCGAAAGTAGAAGGTGTTAGAAGCTACAACTATTCAAATTTAAAAGACCTTTAATGGACGCATATGTATTATGTAGGCCAAATAATAAGTTCCTCTCATTTTTCTAAGCACTCTTTTGTATATTTCATTCTATTTTATTCTGTAGGCGTAGACTACTCGCATTTCTCCTTAAATTACTCTCACGCTGTCTTTCAAATATAATGTTCTTCTCTGCCTTGACCTGTTCCACTTCCTAGATACCCGGTGTGTCTGGAAAGCATATCAAACAATCAACCATCTGTTCATATACTTTCCTACCGATCATGCTTATATACATGTATGTGCCAAGGTACGACACATGTTTCGTCTCACTGACTTCACGTGTCATGAACTGAGTTGTACATCTGTAAAAGGATGCGTTTTATTGCCGAGGGTTTGAAGAAGATCCTTTCCCAGTACGACTTATTAACAAACTCGTAACTTCAAACCAATACCCATCACGTAGTATATTAGATTGCATAAAACAATACTAAGCCTACGACAAACATAGCTTGAAAAACTCTGGTACGTTGGCTATACTACAGGAAAATAACTTTTAATTATTCTGAAAAACGAAGTGCTGAATAGTGTATTTTATACAAATTGTGCCTCTGACAAGTTTTTGTGTTCCAAATATTTTTCGTTCTGAGAAATAAAGACATATCCAGGGTCGTGCGGTTGCTAGGTTTTTGATGCCCGGGGCCAGCAATCACAATGGCCAACCCTGACAAAAATTACATACTTTAAAGAAATAACAGTAGTTTATTAATTCCCTTTTGTTTATCTCAATAATTTAAATTTGTTGAGAGCAGAAAATGAAATTATTCATTCAAAATATTCATTCTGCCACCCTTTGGATTATGCTGCCCGGGGCGGTCGCACCATTCCCCCGAACCTGGGGAGTATGATTTGAAATGTGCGCAGAACGGCCAGTAAGTGTTCTTGCGAGTTGTTCATTACTGTTCGATTTTAAACGGGTCTGCAATAATCTTAGGTACCAGATTCAAAGCATATTAACTGTCATTTAAGAAATCGAACTCAAATTATAAGTCTACACATCTCCTAGAAACAGACAATTCATTTGGTTCTATTTAAGGAGGTCTTACAATTTGTAAATGAGCGAAGCCTCATAAACACGTTATTAAAATTCTACATACATTTTGAAACTAAAAATAATAACCAAATTAACGACAAATCTATTTTGGGACATAATAAAATATTTGATAAATAATCTGCAGTTGATACTACAGGCTATGGAACTTTGTCAATATTATTTCACCATTAGCATCTGGTTTTAACCTTGGCATATTTTACTCCCTGAAAATGGTATATTGTTACTGAAACATGTCGGAGTCGTGTCTTTACTATTTATGTGTATTTGATATTGTACATTTGGTTGGTTTAATAAAGGAATAAAATGATACGAAATGCGCGAATTGGACAACTTTAGAACTAAAAGAGACATGCGTGTAACGTCGTTGCTAACACAACAAACAGGCCTTTCTTCGTAACATAGAGTAAAAAAGTAAATATACAAATGTAAATAAAGGGCCCAGGCAGCAGAGCTCTGCGGAAAGTTGGTAAACACCTTCGACTTTACGTTGTGTTATAAACAGGAAAACCACAATCTAAACTTGTTATTTGGTATTATTTTTTTCTCCTCTTAGACATTCTTTCTTTGGATTCCAGTGTTAGCTTACCTGAGCGTCCTACTTTGCCGGTACCTTCTTCTCGCTCAGACTGCGTTAATAGATCCAAAGGAAGCCAGGTGTATTACATACACACTACCGTCAAGTACAAGTAAAACTGTCCGTATGCTCAATCATGAAAATTAAGTGAATGTAATACGTATATTTCAAGTATGAACCTATCACAGCAGTCAATAGCACGGTAAGTCTTCTGGGGCAGGAGACCAACTAGTCTCAGAGACAGACACCACCAGACTTTCAGATGAACATGCTGCAGCAACGTTTGTGGACCCTTCCTACTTGCAAGACTGCACGGTGCCTCTTTTCATAACATCCTAAACTTATGTATTAATAACTGTTAAACAAGTCATTGTTTAAAAGGAATGTTACGGGGACAAACTCGGCCTCCTGTCCAACAGATTCTGGCACAGACATCTTTCCGTCACTAAACGTCGTCCGAACGTGAAGCTGACGAGCCACATTACTGTAGAGCCGAGTTTAAAAGCGTTAACTCAGCTCTCTTAAACGCCTACATTATTTGGTGTTTGAAAATTCTTACTTCAAAGCTGATATCCTTAAGTTGTTACTAAAATAACCTGGCGTGTAATCGCATACTTGCTGGATTACAAACTTGTAACAGGTTCAGCACAGTAACACCTTGCTGTCTCTACATTCCGTTGCAAAGCTGCGATTGCAAAGTGACGCTGCGCAGAGAGTTATAGGTTCGTGCATAGCACGGGGAAAAGGGCGCTCTTAATGAAATTAGAGCCATTGAAGGTCTCAATTAGAATCATTTTCTTTTTGTTGATTTGCCGTTTGCCTGACACAGTTTTTTTATCTTATTTGCTTGTGTGTTCTTTGTACTTTCATGTATCAACCCTCTTTTAGCTGAACCTAACATATTATCAGATTTCAGGTGGATATTTTACTATTTCAGGTAAGTCACACAAAGCTGTGTCTTTTAAATTCAAATTCCCTACAGATCCTCGCCCTCGACAACAGTAAGCGGAAAGGAAGCGATAGATATTTCCGTTCCAGCAGTTGAAGACGATTCCCGGAGTGAAGTGGCATACACGCGGGTACTGTTTGGTCAGCGAAAGCTAGTGTTAGTGCAATGTTACGAGAAGCGAAAGTCAAGGCGATAAACGTTTGGAAAAGCAGCGTATCTCGCGAATGTCTTCCATATTTGTAAACCGATATGTATAGGCCACGACCAAATATTGTGTTCGCCACTGATGGCCATGTCCGGGCCGAGCAAGAGATGAAATTCCTTCCTATCGTACCCATGATGAAGTAAGAGGAAATGCATATGTATTTTTTGTCTTTTTAGCAATAAAAAACCTGAGTCAATTTCCACAGCTAAATTTTACATCTGCTGACGCGGACACAAGGCCATTGGGGGTGTCAGGGTTGGGGGTAGTTTCATATACACCTCATAAAAGTTGCACGAATCACTCCTTTCCTTTATTCCGGAAGAGTCTAAAGAAAAGGGAGATTTCAGTGGTGGTTTTTAGAACAAAAATCAAATTCGCTGACTTATCAAACTTAAGTGTAACAATTCATGCATTCTTAGAGAACGTGAAAATTAAGCACCGCTAATACAAAATTTTGCCATTGGATAAACTTAAGAGGACCGATAAATATGGCAGTCATAATAACACTGAATGTGATGCCAATGATCCAGGCTCCTATCCAAACCTACCAGAGGCTCTTTTCTCACGGGTAAGGCAGCAGCAGCGTGAAGCAAGCCTGTCACTTCCAACTAGTAACAAGGTTAATCCACCACATGCTTCATGATGGGGTGCTTAATTAAGCACAAGGAAACTTTAATGACAACCATATTTACGACCGGAAACCCGTCTAGATCATTTCAAAGTACGGGCTTTCCAAATTATAACGCTGCGAACATGCTTGTAATGGCGCGCAGTCCTAACAAATTCAGGGCCTACGCGGCGTCATATGAAGGAAAATCCTATATTTAGAAGATATCACCGGTGAACGATATTTAATGTAAGGTTCTGAAAATGATAGATCTCTAAGAAACATAGAATTTGTGGTGCTTTATATGTAGAACAAGAAATAACAAAATGGCGAACGCGTGGAACACTTAGAAAATGGACAACTTAAGATAAATGTATAAACCACGCGAAATTGTGAAAATTTTCAAATAAATTACGTCTAATTTTACAGCTACCTATTGACACATCTATAGCCCGGCTGTCGTATTTACACAGTGAAGCATTTAAGAAAAACAGAAACCATACGAGGTCAATTATATTAACATTCTTGTATACAAAACTGTTGTTCTCCATAAAACATAAAATTGCTCTAGTTTAGCTTCTTGAGAGATAATATCCAGCTGTTCTTACTACCCTGGTAATCTCGGAAGCAGATTTTTCTAAAGGTTGCATAGTTTTATTTAGGAACTGTACTACTTCCGGAGACGGTGACAAGAGAGGAGAGGGCACAATGCATGGCAGGGCAGGTGATTAATTTTTAAGGCCTAGAGTTAATTAGTCGGAAAAATAGCAAGTAAGTCACATTTCGAAGACCAGATTATTATGATATGTATGTATGTACACCATTTAGTTCGCACACAATAAGAGTTTTCATGTATTTATATGGGTATCGCTTCTACGTTTTTTAGTAAGTTACCCCTGCACGAAAACATGTAATTCCGATCACCGTGTTGACGAACAAAGAGGAGGAAGGATTCAGGTATGAAAAAACTCTTGCCCGTTGAACTCCAACGGGCTCTCTCACTAGTCATGTTAAAGTGATATTTTTACATGGTGAAGGGCCCCGCAGCACATGCTACGGACGCACCACAGCCTTAAGGCTTTTTGTGCAACCCTATGTTGAAGATGAGCAGTTTTTTTTACCAAGTTTTACAAGTAATGGAGCACCAGTGGAATGAAATTGACAGGGGAAAACCGACAACTCGGAGAAAAACCTGTCCCAGTGCCACTTTGTCCACCACAAACCCCACATGGACTGGCCCGGGATCGAACCTGGGCCTCCGCAGTGGAAGGCCGGCGACTAACCGCCTGAGCCATGGCACGGCCAAAGTGTTTCTTAAAGCAATCGGTTATAAGATCTGTGCTAGATTTATCTGGCTCATGATACACTATAATGGAACTTCAGATTCCACAAAAGAACGGGAATTCCTTCAAAGGATTCATTACAATGAAATTAGTTTTTCTTCTGAACACGTACACATATATTAAATTAGTTTCTCCTGTAAACCGCCACTGATCAACTTGACTCCAATTTTCATCTCGTCACGACCGTCCTGGTAGAAGCGATACAAGGAAGAGAAGGGTATGCAGAGAGGAGGGAGGGGCGAGAATGTCTGTCCTCTACACCACGCTGTAACTTGCAAGCTCGGACAAGAATACGAATCGCCTTTTGATGCTGTCTTGTTTCTTGGTAGCAAGAGAGGCTTGTAGATGGAGTTGCTGACGTGTGCAACCGAGAGATTGACACGACAATGTAAAATCACCATGGTGATGACAGAGTATTACCACAACATTGGGGTCATCATCTGGTATTATGTTAGCAAAATGTTATCTTCTGTTTTATTATTACATTATAGTTCATGGAAACCACACAGCATTTCGAGCAAGAATATCAATATAAAATATGAGAAGATTTATTCCAAATAAAATACATTTTACAAATAAAATAATCTTACATTTCCAAGGATTTGTGGCGTACATAATGAGTTAACTTGATTTCAGTTATAAGAATTAATAAATTAATAGCTTTAAACATTTCGAAATCTGAGAAGTCACTGAATGCTTGTTGTAGCTAACCATATACCATTGCCATGTCGGAATGTCTATAACGTTCAGTTTACAGCAGAAATCTTTTTAAATATTCCATGCGAATAAGCAGAAAGAACAAGAATTTTTTTTACTTATGTTGTTTATGTGAAAATAGACTACGTAATTAAAATCTGTACGAACTGCAAAAATATTATAATAAAAAATACTTTTAATTTTCTAGGAATTAGAATAAAAACAGTATCACGCCCAGTAATAAACCACTAATGTTTTTCCATGGCCATTTTGCCGGCTAGGAATATCGTATATTACTTTGGTGAGTCTAAAGCACTTACAGAATTTACGCCATATGTGGACAGGAAACAACTCGGAACACGCAACAGGCAACATTAGCTACAGGGGGCCTAAAATGTGTTCACAATAACGTCATTTAGTAAACCTCAAGTCGTAGAGAAAAACGAAACTGAGCCATAAATTAAAAGTAAATTGCTGAATTTGAAACCTTAGATACATGGTGCTTCAAAAATATATTGATAATAAACGTCCACATTGAATTCGTACGTTGGAGAAAGGAACCAGAATGGAAAGGAACGCAAGCACACATTTTAACTACCTTTTCAATGAAACATAAAGATATGGTTTAATTAGCCACAGGATGTCTAAAAATGTTCAAAATTCACCTTCTAATTTGTAAAGAAAGTAGAAGAGAAAATTTGCTTGTATTGAATTAACTCTGCGGAGGTAAGCTTTACAAAAACAATATAAACTACTAGTGGGAAAGGTCCGTTAAAAATTCACTGGTAATCCTCTTGCAGGTACGCACACAAATCGAGATCTCCTAATGATTAACGCCATCTGACAGACACTGATAACAACTACGTGCTCTGTATGTAGCAGACACACACATGTCATCATAAAACCTCTTATCAATGATCATAAAGTTTCTTATTTTATATATGTATTTGCCAAAATAGGAAGGAAAAGTGTGACAGACAGTCCTAAACTATTCGACTGAACCAAAAATGTCGACATAATACATAAGTCTTAATACAACTGCATGAAAAACACCTGTTCCGAAGTCAGTGTTGCTTGAATGATAACTGTGCTGCTGTTTCATAAATGATACGTCGGTGAATACTTTACTAAAACCTCTGAGTCAAAATATGATTCGCTTCTAGAAATGTCCAAAATGTGTGACTACAACAAAGAAGGACTACCAAATCCAGAATATTATAAACTGAAGTTTTAATTTATTGTGACTACCACGTAGTTCGTAGTTCAAAAATTACAATTTCTGTCATTGCTAGACAGACATCATATGCAGTCCAGAAAACTGACAACTTGATCATCAACAGTAGTGCCGCCTGTCACGGACTACAAGTGCCATGTCTTTTAACCGTAATGGAAATGAAGATATGATAATAAAATTAGACTATACATTTCAACAAAAAATAATAAAAGTCGCTTGGAATTTTACTTCAGTTTGCATTCACAGTACGTTGCGCCAAATCACTTACATAACCCCAAAGACTGTTAAGTGTTTTTATCATTTTCTATTTTTACATAAGCATAGCTGGGAGGATAATATTAATGTACATGAATATGGAGTGACGCTACGGACTGGATCCACTGGGCTGCGTGCCCTTATGAATACTATAGGCTACTGAACGTCCGCGTGAAATTCTTCACACTCGTCTCGGAAAGGATGTTTCTGTATGGAGATTTTATACTTTGAAATTTACGTCGAATCTTGTGCCGAATTTTCAAACTATAATTTACATTTACATCTACATTTACAATTTGAGCAACTGATGTACTCGCTTCAAATTCTTAATAGAATAAAAGAAAACTGTCCGTTATAACAAAGTTTCTGCTTGGTATAGTACACTTATTGTTACTCTGTTTCTGGACTTTCTCCGTCATTCCTTATTGTAAAGAAAGAAAAAATAATATTATTTTTCTTTAGATCGTGGGACGATAGTCAAAGTACAGAAACTAATCACTTACAACACACCATCGCCAAATCCCTTCAGATTTGTATTTTACAACTGATATGTTCCCCTGCCAAGACCCTTAAACCATATCACTTTCCACACGAGATGTAAATCTCAGGAAACTCATCCTAAAATAACAGGTGTGCGCTTGTACATGCGTGTGTGCGTGTGTACGTGTGTGTGCATGCGTGCACGCTACTGATCTGAAACGATAGAACACCTGCAAACCCAGCTGTCCCAGCAACAACCTATGCAAAATGAAACAGTGAACGTGCTAAACACGATCGTAAAGACTTCTTGCGCTTCACAGGACAACAAAAGTGAATGTGTTACTGCTGAATTTTCAGGGATTGAAAACCGTCTAGTATCAAGCAGTCGAACTATGGCTGTTCAGATATCTTCAAATGACGAATTCGATTAGCGATAGTATACATGCAGGGTACCGACTCCATGGAGCTCAGGGTTTCTTGTGAAATTGATAGATGCTGAGAAATTGATAGATGCTGAGCTGGTGTAGAAATTACCCGTCTTTTAAGGAACTCCGAAGTTGACTGCTATCTACAAAATAGCCCATCATTGGATCGTATTCTGAGCCAGTTTAGTCTATTAAATTAAGTTATAAACCAACCGATGCACACTAAAACCACTTTTTTTAAGTAGCTTTATTATAAAATTGTTAAAATTGTACCCTTACACGTGTTTCGATCCTAGGATCATCGTCAGGGGGGTTTATTGCTAAAAGCTACAGTCACTTCAACACATGATTTAAAATCAATGTATTTTGGTTGTAAGTTCTCGTGCCGGCAGATTTTGTTAAGCCATATTGAAGCATTAGTCCTTAGTAGCTTTTTCTTGATGTTTTGATGTTGGTATACTTTTCTTGCTTGTACGATTTTCTTGTACATTCCTACTGGCACTTTCAAAATCAATGGCAATAAAGAGCAACTTTGAAACAGTGAGTACAGAAGTGTTGTACAACAATATTATTGAAATCGATTTAACCACAAAATTAGTTATCTTACTTAAAGGAGTCTTAAAAAACTTATAATGAACATTTGTCTAACTTATGTTCTATACAGACTTTCTGAAAAACGAGATGGCATTATTGCCATCATATACTAGCAATGTATCTAAGAGGGGAATTATTTACTTGTCTGGATGTTTCTTCATTTATCTAACTAAACAGTGACGTAAACTTAAAATTTTTTATCAGTGTCAGAGAAATACATTATGCATATTTGCACGTCGATGCATTTTATCAGATTCGCAGGTTATATTACAGAGTCGAACAAGAAGACGATTGTAAGATATGAATCGAGAAGAATGTGCACGGAGATATGTTAGTCCCTTTCAAAGTGATGTTCAAACATTTCATCTGAGGGAGCTGAAAAACATACAAAATTCCGCAGTCTGTACGGCATATCTCCTACCGAAGTTTCATCTCTGTTACAAACACAGCATATGGTCACAACTGGAGTTTGGTTTTGACCTTCCTGTTCTTCCGATCTCGGGGACTGGACTTTGGTATTGGAGACTTTGCTGCTTTTTATGTAGTTTCCACTTCTCTGCTTGGCTCAGACGTCGACACCAGTCACCAGTCGGCTCTTCCAGCAACATTGCCTCGGAACATAATTAGCAATATTCCTGAGCGGCGTATCCACACAGGAAACTGGTTCCCAAACTCTGTTTGACATAAATATGTTGAGCACTCTATTAACGTGGTCAAAATCCCAGCACATCTGCGCTCTTCTGGGATATTACGCGGCGTCGTGGGCTAATTGTTTACCGTCGGTAAACAATTAGCCCACGGCGACGCGTAATATCCCACAAGAGCGCCAATCTCATCAATATCGCGGCGGAAGCCTGAAATCAAGGAAAATCCACTCAATTTATCACAGTTGCCAGTTAATGCACAAAAATATCAGTCCAGTTATTTAGTTGCCAGACCTAATATATTGCACAAAGATTCATTCATTTGTTGTATTTTTTGGATTATTTTACAACGCTGCTCGTATCAGGGACTACATAGCGCCGATGTTAGGATTACTTGTCAGTGCTAAAATGTAACGGGTGTAGAAGGAAACGGTCGTGGCCCAATCGAGGTAACATCCGGAATTTGACTAGAGTGACTGAGAAAATCACGAAACCTGGGCTCATTTGTCTGGTGTCCTGACCGAAATTTTAACACAGACCCTTCCAAATACTAGTCTAAGAATAATGCCGCTACGCTAGTCTGCTCGGTTTTGTTCAACGAAGTACATTATTTACATTTTTGCCTGTGGTTAAATTAAAATTTCGCTGGTTAGTAGCCACTATGCGTGAATCGTAAAGTGGCTCAAATTCAGAGAAACAGTGCCATCTACGAGTATGTTATTTCACTTAAATAAATGAAACAACATAGATGACAGCCAACACAGAGCACGTCTCTTGTGTCTGAACACTGTAGTACTCTACACAATTTGCGCCACGATTTAAGAAAATTAGTCAGTACGGTAATTTCGTTTGCACGTTGTAAGCTTAGAGGATTTTGTGGGCAGAGGAGTAATTTGACGTCAGTTAAGGGTGAGCGTCCGTTAGGTGGAAATTACAGTTCCCATTTTTCCAACAAACTTTATAATGAAGTCATGTCATCAACATTATATTAGATTGCCTTACACAGAGTTCCTCTTCTTGGTGGAGGATCTGTACAGCAGGACGGTAATGATTTAACTGATACTGGCTTGTAAAATCAACTGCCATAATGGAAGTTCGTACTCGACTCCTGTTTTAGGTACTTGCGTACGGACATCACAGATCAGAGAACTTATGAATTATTTCCGCACACACTCACTGACTGCTGCACATCCCTAAACACCCAAATATCAGACTACTCTCAACTTCCATATATTTAATACATTAGGCTAATTACATAGCGTGGTGCGAAGAATATGCCTACTTAACAGACAGACTTAAGAGGATGTTGTTGAAGAACGTACAGTTCAGAGCTTCATGGTTTTAAAGAGATATTATTTTATCTAGCAACTCGCATCCGCTCACTCTTCGCTCAGATCGTTTCGCGTGACGGCAGGCAGCCTACCGACCGCCCATATTTTCCTTGCTCCGAGTCACGGTAAACGATTTTCAGTTCAATTTTTTGCAGTTGATATTAACTTTTTAGTCATAGTTTTTAAAAGAAAGTGGTGGAAATTTTTTCTTTCGGCTCACTAGGCAAGGTCACGTGTAACAAACACATTGTTAGTAGCACGTCTAAGTGCTGGTGGCCTTTAAACGAGCCGACGGTAAGGGACTATGGGCAGTTGTCAGATAAAATATTATTTCTATATTATTCACAAAAGGAAATATTAACGTCATCAAACAAAGATGGGCGATATACGTGGGGCATGTAGCACATAGGGGACAGCCGAGAAATACGAGAATTTTTGTCGGAAAACCTGAGGAGTAGAGACCAATTTGGAGATATGGGAATAGAATTGCATATTAAAACGGATCTTAAATCAATATGATCCTTTCATTTGGAATGCAGTCATTTGACTCAATAGACAAATTAGTGCCGGGCTCTACTGACTCGGTAAAGATTCATCGCGTTCGATATATGTCCGGAAATTTCTTGCCAATCTGAGGGAAAAATTTGATATGATACACCAATAGGTAATGAAAAGAAGATACAATAATAAAGCACTCAGTAATGTATATCTGGAGCCACGTAAACAGATGTTAACATTTGTTTTGGCCACAATAGAACATAACGAAGCGAAGAAGACGTAAAGTGAATAGAATGTTAATACTTTAAGAGCATTATATATTATAAAACCACGGACCACTAAAACTGTACTTATTGTTTGTGCCTTCGGTGTGCAATATTTAACTAAATACAAAGGGCAAATGCAACACTACCTCATCATTCTTGACTAGCCAGGTGCCCGGTCTTCGACCTGGCTAACATCGAATCACATTTTACGTAAACTAAAAGCTCATAACAGATCTACAACTCTTTAAACAAGATAGGCAATATACGACTTACGTAACCTTGTGGCGCATTCGCGTAGTGTTTATACCTCCTCAGCTATCCTAACAGCCTATACATTTCACTCGAACCTGTAGCAGGGAAAATGTGTTATTGTTATTATTATTATTATTATTATTATTATTATTGTACTAAACATTGTTCTCATGGAAACTGAACAATGTTTTTCCTTTGTATTGTAAACCTAGATATGTCACTGTCAACATAACTTTTTGCCGTCGAAATGCTACAACGCCTTTCCTTTAGTATTGCTGTTGAGATGAAAACATTTTGTGATGATTATACCTCCTCAGCTAACCTAACAGCCTGGTAGCATTTTACTCGAAGAGAGCGCTTTTAAGGCGATATAATTTCGCCAGCAACAATAAAACCGTACCTAGTTCTTCATGTAAAGTGCCCGATACTTTGGGTCTGATGTCAACACAAATTTGAGTTGCGTGACAGAATTTCATAAAATACTCCAATATCAAGTTTAATCGAAATCTGCCAACTGAGAGCCGACTTGATGCATGAGGGCAGATGGACACAAAGACAGACGGACGGGCGGATACTACGAAGCTAATAGGCGCTTTTGGCGACTTATGCGAACGGGTCTAATAGTAAATAATCTTTTTTTTATGGCTCGACAGCCCTATATGGGCCTGGGCTTTCTCCTTTCGTCGAGGTTTCATGATCACACATTTTGAGACACACCACAGTCGGTAGGACTCCTCTGGACAAGGGACCAGCCCGTCGTAGAGACCTGTACCTGACAACACACAACACTCACAAGAGACAGACATCCATGCCCCCGGTGGGATTCTAACCCACAATCCTAGTAAGCGAGCGGCCGAAGACCCACGCCTTAGACCGCACGGCCACTGGGATCGGCAGTAAATAATCTACCGTGTATTATTATTATCACCACGCGCTGCTCCATGACTTCTTTCCTCTACCCATCTTTTATTCTTCCGTGTTAGAGCAAACTAAACTTTATTTCACTGTCGGGTTGCTATCCTGAGTAGCTTCGTCATTAACCAGTAAATATTTACATACATTTACTTATACAGGGGCCTACATGCGGTTCTGCGTGCCCGCAGGCACTCTTCCTTATTCAGGACACATCTTACGTTCCTGAGATACGGGAAAATACGCAAATACGGTCACGGACTCGTACAATATACAAATAAACACTTTTAGTGAATCATAGCCTATTATTCCTCTCCTCACAGATTTTACGCTTCCACGTAACGTTGCTACTTTGAAGATTAAATGTACAAAATTTCGCTAGGCATAACAGGCGGACTGCGACGCAGCGCGTGTTTGCTGCATGAGACCAGTGAAGCTGCAGGCTACCAGGGAAAAATATTCAAATATAATTTATAATAATTTGTGCGATTTCAGGCTTCCGCCGCGGTGTAAGGACTGAGATCTTCGCTCTTCTAGGATGTTACGCAGCGTAGATTGGTAATTATGTACCGACGTTTCGGGACAACCTATGGGTCCCATATTTAAGAGTCCATATTGATCCTTAAAGATGGGGCCGATGGGTTGTCCCGAAACGTCGGTAAATAACACCAGTTTACGCAGCGTAACAGCCTAGAAGAGCGAATACCTCACAATAATTTATTTTGATAGCTCTGCCGTGGTTATGGAAAATTCCCTTTAAACACAAAGGTGCAGGATTTCGTGTACAGCAAAATGGCACAGAGAGCGTCAATACATTTTCGTACACAATCCAGATAAATGATTCAGAATATTTTATATGCCATTCGTTGATACAACAGAACTCCTATCCACACCTGGCTTGGCTTAGCCTATTCCTTCTAAATTTTACGTTTCTATTTTATGAGGCTAACGAAAGCGTTCAGGTTGCACAGCTAGTCCGATTAACCTAAGTCCGTAATTTTCCAGTTTATTCACACGAATTTCGTAACAATGCCGTAAAAATCTGCCACAATCGCTTGCCTCTAATCGCTTCCGAGTGACCATGTAAAGGAAGTGGTAGCCACACTACGCTGTTGAAAAGCAGTTACCAGGGCGTCATGACTGAAATACAAATAAACGCACTGGCATATTTTCACTGTTTTTCTTTCCACAAATAATATAAATTCATCAATTATAAATCCACTCCAGATTTAACAGTACTAGGGATACCATAAAACTTCAGTCGCCGATAGGCCTAAGTAGATACAAATTGTAAAATTAGTTCCACACCACAAATAGGGCTATTTTGCACCCACAAAGCACAATTTTACCCCCAAATATTGCACATGTGTATTTTCTGTGTTCATTTTATGCGCTTATGCGTTTTATATCTCGTTAACTTCTAACTACTTATCTTAGGCTTGTACTCTGCAAATTCCCCATAACTTGCGTGAAGCTTAATCGGAAAACACCTTAAACCGACTTTCTCTGCGTTTAGACTTGAAATTGCCAATTATTACTGACTCACTAGTAAGTCTCGTGACAAAATATCTGCCCGTTAATCGATTAAGCAATCCTCCCTAATCGGCTGAAAACCCTAAATAATATACATCTACTTTCTACGCAAAGTGGTCAACACATTAGGCATCTGTAGTCAATAACCTCGCAGCTGAAAGAAACATCGTTAAACACGTAACTGGCACACATCTTCACCATAGATGAGTCACAACAATTTGGCAGACAAACACAACACCTCCCTAAATCTCCCCTTTAATCAGTTGATTTCTTTTTAATCAACGTTTAATTACAAACGTCATATAACAGATGTATTACACCTCTTGACTCTAATGTCCTATTATTTATAGCCTCCGTACAATGAAGGTGGAAATTTCTTGCCTTATCTTACCAAATCATCAAAACAAATTTTTTCATTATAAACTCGTTTTGGGTTGGTTGGTTAGTTAGTGTAGCCTGTGGCCGTGTTGGAATGGAGGTCTACTTTTAATAATAAGTTTATAGTTTAATTGTAAGCCGCCATTGTTATAACCAGACTGAGATCAAATTTGTGAGATAAAATAGGGGGTTGGAGGGACGCTCAGTAAACTAGACACTGCGTTACGCTCCCATGGGCCACGTTACAGCAACAGCAACAGAGACGGGTATTGCTGCTTTCATTGTTTCCTTGTTTGTAACAGACAAGAACGATCCTGTAACAACAATATTAAAATACAAAGTTAGGAAATATCCGGACAGCGTAACATTTCTGGCGCTTGTGATATGTTCTTGTCTCTAAATTTTAAATTCCTGACTATTTGCAAGAAAAACATCGACGATGCGATTACTATGAACGTTTCTATCCACGTTTTGCATAACAAAAACTATAATAGCCCTACTGCATTTCTCCGCATCTTACAAACAAATTTAAATCGATCACAATCGATATTTCGTAAATGGTGAGAAATATTTCTTGCGTGTTGAGTACGTTATCCAAAGACGTTGTCAATTTCTAAGACTATATAAGCTCGGTGATATATGAATGAATGAACATGGATCATTGGTGAAAAGATGCGGAGAGGGGAGAATGCAGGTACAATAAGAAAAATCTTTACCGTTTTTACTTTTACGACCACAAATTCCACGTACTGGCCTAGGACTGAACCCGGGCTTCTGTAATCAGAGGCCGACAAATAATGGTCTGAGCCATGGCATGGCCCTTATATTTCTGATAATTATCTCGAGAGTTACGGTTAGATCCTTAACTTTTTGTTCGGCCCCATCTAGTACCCCACAAATAACAGAGCGTGTCTCAGTCATAAAGTTTAATCACGGTTATATAACACAAATGTGGGTGTTCATGTGAAGTGCCTATTTAAACATGTAGACTAACTTCAGAAGTGACAAATGTGAAATGTCCTTGCGGACAGACAGAACAGCATGACAAGACTAATAGTCGCCTTTAGCAATTTCTTTGGCTAAGACACCTAAAAGCAAAATAACGTCCTCAGACATTTTCTGACTTCCCTGTTTCGTTTATTAATTTTCAAAGCTTCGTAACTGTTTCGGTGCTCATTTACGGCAGAACAGACAAATCTGTGCGATTATGGCTATGATAAAAGTCACGTGCCCTTTGCTAGATTGCGATATGCCCCGCCAGGTTTAAGTTTTTGTCATCTCCTTAGTTATTTATAAGTAGTTCATTTAACAACTGTGGCAGCAGCTCGGGCTATATAGCATCATATGAATAGATGATAGCGAATAAAAATCGGGAAGTATATGAAAGGAAAAACTGGCTTATTGTATGGTACTGTCCCGGAATGTGATGTATTTAGGAGTTCTACACCATTTAAGGTCATAATAAATATTTAAAAATGCTAAAAACAAAGTATAATTACATCAACAATTTCTCTTAATTTTCTTATGCTTATTATTATTTGTCGCATTACTTCTGCAACTTTGAACACACTAAAAACCCATAGATTCGATTAAATATACATTACATGTAGCGTCATTATCATATTTTTAAATGAGTTCTTTAAGCGTATTTATATATCTAGAGAGTGTTCATATGCATTACTTTGTTCTGTGTGTATATCATGTGTGCTAGATGTTTTAAATATTGCCCGAAACAGGTCGCGTTGCGAACAAACATGTATTGCTACACATTCAATAATTCTACTTTAATGATATATATATTATATATATATAATTTATTACTGACTCGTACTGAGATGCGGTGCTATGAATAATTTGAAGACGTTCCTGGATATCTGAGTTCCATGAAAACAGGGAAATCGCTCTGTCACCGGAGCAACTCAAGGAGGATTCGGCTACACGTAGCAGGTTTATTGTTATATTCCTCGGTTGGTTACTTAGTTAATGAATCAATAAGTTCCAAAAAGATTAACGCGATTTACTGAACCAAAAAACATGATAACGCGCTGTGTACTTTAAAAATTTATGACGGTCGTGCCTTGTAGATATGTCCGTCGACTAGATACATCAGAAAGAAATTCAGAACTGCTTTGTGAGAACAAGACAGGCAATGTACGTATAACGTAACATTGAGGCGCGTTCGTGTAACCAATGTGGCCGTGGAAAAGCAATAATTATTAAATATTCTGAGTGTGTGCCTGTATTCTTGCCTTAGTTATCCGGCATGCAAATCGCATGCGCCGTCTTTTATTGTCATCCGTGGTCTGTCCGGCTCTACCATATTTTTCCACATTGTCTCATAAACGGCACGATTTTCGGAAAATAGTTATTGAACATAAAATTTGTGTTTTGATTTTCTCTACAACTTATGTCTGAAATATTTTTCATTCTAGGAAGAATTCAGCGAGATATTATCAGAAATGTACATAGGTCTTCAGGTATAGCACCCGTTATTATTCTCAAGTTTTAATGAAACTGCAATTTTTTCTCGGGAGTTTTTCGAAAAATCCTCAAATATTAAATTTGATACAAATCCGTCCAGTGGGAGCCGAGTTGTTCCATGAGGACGGACGGACAGATGGACAGACGGACAGAAGGGCGGACAGTCTGGCAGACCCAAAGACAGGCATGACGAAGCCAAAAGTCGCTTTTCCCAATTTTGCGAACGCGCCTCAAAATAAAAAGAGACGGCAATTCCGAATAGGAAGACGGCTTGCGAGCAGTAAATCTTGGCCAGCCGGCTAGTACTTTCTGTTTCCGGCAGCGTAATCCATTGTTGCCATGACGGCGAGTGCTTCTAAAACCTTGTACGTTCTTTGTATCGCACCTCGCCTTCAGAACTAAACACCTGCTGGTGACATGTGTGGGTGGGTAAACCCGACGTTTCGAATCACGCCTCTATGTTACCATGAAAACCTTCATCACACAGTTAACAGCAACAGCGAACCATATCCACTGCCCGAGAAAATGTACACTGTCTGCTCTGTACTAGATTTGGAAGTGTACTGCAAGTTACCAGAAAATCTAGCAACCCAATAATGTGGTGTCCATAAACTCTACAAAATGACAAGTTGGTGTAAACTATTTTGTTTGGAATTGTAGACTACCTGCCTGAGGACTAAAATAGGACAGATGCTTGATTTCCTAATTCTTGACACAGTCTGACACAAAAGTTGAACCTTCGAAGGCTAGCCATCTGAACACAAAATAAACTACTGAAGCAAGTGGGGCAAGTCAGTCATCGTAGTGTAATTTTCCATCGTGCTTAGTTTTCTGTTGATATTGCCATCCTATATTTGTCCCATATGGGCACATGTATATATAGCGCATGTATTTATATCTTGTTATTTGTCTCAGTATTGTCAGGATTGACATTTTAAGTACAGGCTGTGAAATATAATTTTTCTCATTCGCAACTATACAGGGCTCTTTCTCAGCAGTATATCTGAATATTGAAATCTTTTAAAATTTAAGCTACTTGCTGCTGCAGCCTTTACACAATTTCGGTATTTTTGAGCTAAAATAGGCTTACAATAAGTTTATAGAAATTTGGATTCTTCGTCTTTTTTGGAGTGCATTCTTTAGAGGGGAAAAGGCCCAAGAACATTGGTAGCTACTAAAAATTCAAATTCATAATTTTGAATTAAATTCATCTTCTGGTAGGACAAAAAACAACAGTCAAAGGGTGAAAGTTGTTGGCGGAAAAACAGTTGTTTGATTCAGTTCAATTAAGAAACTCTTATTCCGCATTCCCTTTCTGCAGAAAATACAAATAAAATTACATGGCCTTAACTGCAATTCCTGTTCCATGCGGTAACAAATACAGACATTTTTGTGCTAATGCGGGTTATAAGTTGAAGTGTGTCGAACATCACGTATCACCGAGGAAGGAACCAGCTCCACAAATAAACAAAATTAACCCCATGGAGCAGAGTAGAGTCCTTCTGAGGAACTGACATTGTCTCAGTTGGTTAAAAATCTCCTCTTACACAAAATACGAGTATTAATGGTAGTATTCACGGGAGTTCACAACTCGGTCAGTTTTTTATGCATCTTGATAATTCCCTCCCATTTACAGCATCTTGATTGAATCGAGCTACTTGGCCCAATTACTCCATGACCACGTATTCCATATTGTTTGAAATACATTCTTCACTGACCAACCTACCATAATATGCTACAGAGAGCGTTCGGTAAATAAATAGCCTAACAAATTAAATACAAGGAGGACAGAAGCATCCTGCATCAATAAAACGAAGGGAAGGTAAGTGGATAGGTGATCTATTGCGTAGGAACTGCCTTATATGTCACGTTATTGAAGGAAATATAGAGGGGACAGGAAGAAGACGTAAGCAGCTACAGGACGACCTTAAGGAAAAAAGAAGATACTGGAAGTAGAAAGAGGAAACACTAGATCGCACGTTCTGCAGAACTCGCTTTGAAAGAAGCTTTGGACCCGTCTTGAGACAGACTACGTGATTAATATAGACAAACGTAGGGCCGAAATTCCTACACGACAGGATACGGCATTTTCTACTATTCTGACAACTTGAGAAGAGGTCTTCTAAAGTCTACACGTCCACTTAATATTAAGACTTGAGTCTTGTGTGACGTTAGCCCTTGTCTAAGAATAGTCGCCGACGTTTCGGAGGCAACGTCAGTTACTATATAATAGTAGACACAGCGTAACATTCCAGAAGGCACAAATTTTCATCAACACCCCTGCGAGAAATTAAAATCTTGTCCTCTACTCAGTACGTCTTTATTCCAGCCAACAGGTAATACTGGTGATTATTTTAGGCCCTGTATTCAGCTGACTCATTTTCTAATCGCGGTCTAAACCCATTGTTCTGCATACAGTACCTCACTTGATATGAAACACAATGTCTTGGTCCCGGAGGCTATTAAGCATTCCTGCTTCTTATTTGGAAAGTCCCGGCTTTAATCTCGGTCCGAAGTCCGGGCATCCTGGCTGATGCCTTTCGTGGGTCCTGCCTCTCCCTCCTTTCAGCTGGTCAGACGGTGCATTAAACAATCTACGATCACTTCCTTCCACTTCCTTCCCAAATGTATCATTCATAAGCATTCTCACTATGAACGTAAAATAGCCCATGCGTTTAATTAACAGAAGAATCTATCAATTTATTTGGAGGGTCCACCATTGGAGGAATGGTTCCTGCACCCTGAATATCGCGTCACGTTATTTTGAAGCATCGAGTACAATGAAGCTGGAATAGATCTGTTACTACAGTGACTGGGCAACGGAATGTAAGACCGCGGGATCAAGGTTAGATTCCTGGCAGGGGCAAAGATTTACTGCTTTATTAGAGCGCGAAGATTGGCTCTGGGCCCATCCAATACAATCCAATGGTTGCCGGGGTCTTGTCTTCTCGGGCATAAGGCGGCCGAGACGTGAAGCTAACCACTCACTTCCATCAACCACCATGTTAGTGTTTATGTTGTGGTGCTCAATTAAAACGGGGACCTTACTCTTGCTTCACTTTTAACAAGAATTATTCATGCCATGCGATGACCTACACCGTTAGAAGTTTCAGTCCTCTACTTTGAAGGTGGATATAACATTGTAAAGTAAACTGTTCCAAAAAAATTTGACTTAAGAAAGGCACTTAAGTTAAAAAACAGATCGTACGGACGATGTGGAACGGACTCAACTGGCTTAGCATAGTGGCGATAGCGTGCTCTTGTGAAAGCTGTAATGAACGTTCGGATTCCATAAAATGTAAGAACTTGCTTTAACACATGAGAAACTATCAGCTCCTCAAGATTATTCTGTTATTGGTGTTAGTTAGTTAGTTAGCTAGTTAGTCTGTTTGTTTGTTCGTTCGTTCGTTCGATCTTAGTCAGTCAGTCAGTCTGTCTGTCGGTCGGTAGATCTTTCGGTCGGTAGGTCTGTTGTTCAGTTGGTTGGTTTGTTTGGGCTTTAAAGTTTCCAGTTTCAATGGAGGTAAAGGTAAATTTTCCCTGTACTCTTTTAAGCACCAAACAATTAAGGCGTAGGGGAGTGGAGGTAAATTCCAAGCATTTCTTACGTCGGCAATAGACAGAGTTGAGTTGTCAGTTTTACTTCCCGGCCGCTGTATTGTCAGGAAGGTTACACAGCATTACGTTGGACATGGTCCATCGTCCAAAGTACAGGTCTATGATTGCCGTGCCATAGTTCAGGTAGACAGCCGCCGACTTCTCAGGGCAAAGACTCGGTTCTTGTTGGATATGTGGCTAAGAGACACTGGAGCAGGCTTTTCTCCGAGCATTTCCGTGTCTTCTGCCAATCAGGCCTATTGTTTCAGTAATGCTCCATATTTATCTACCAACAGGGCCAGGTACAATAGGTTCTTTGAGGCATCAGCACCACCGGACGCATGCATTATAACTATAGGCCTATGTCTATGTGACACAGGTCCACAAAACGCCATTCGAGTTCGATCCCCACCCACCAATAGGCCTATTGAAGATAGGAATATAACACTTAATATTAACCTCTTTAGCATAACTAGAACCAATCATGTGAAGACGGAAATGGAATTAACTCTCAAAGCCTCGTGTTTCCTGCACCTTAGACTGTGTAAAATGTCCACCACAATAGCCTATAATTAAAACTGATCACATATTGTCACAAGTCTATCTGCCTATCTACATAGAATAATTAATTCCTGACTTAAAGAGAAGTAATCAGAGGATTTTCATTGTTTCTTATAGCTTGGTAAAATTTGTTGTGAATCTCAGATCTGTTGCACTGTAAGTTACATTTCGTAATGTGATAAGCTTCTACCGAAATCCATGTCGGAATTGCATTAGTCATAGGGACAAAATGTCTAACGTAATAAATTTGTCTAAAGACATTTATATTGCAACCTTTACTCTGAATTTCCCAATTAATAACAACAGTTGCTCTTTTAAGTCTCCCATGCCAGATTTCATTTCTGTATGTCAAACAGCTCGTCTATAGCTTACGTATACGCCACTGTTGCATTCACTTTTAGTGGAAGCGGCAAGCGTTGTGTATAGCAAAACAACAAGGCACCGAGCAATTTGTGTCCGGAACAATAATAATTATAATTATAACATGGCAGGGAAAAAGTGAGCAACTGAAATGGAAACCAGGGTCTGTGTAATCTCACTTACCCTAAGAACAGGATGACTGCCCGCGTTTGCAGTTCGTCCGTACCAACAGCATCCTGGAACAGAAATAACAGGTTGTTAATAAAGATTTTTGAAATGTATATTAATAAACTGTCAATACATACACAATAATTTATTTACTGCTAAGAATGTAGACTTTTACACAGTCAGCGACAAGTGTCGACTTTGTCATTTTCTTGGCACACTTATATTTGAAAGTAAAAGTCATTTCAATTAAACAACTGCCTAACTCCATACAGCACAGTCCTTCTTGAGAAGCTACGAGGATCTCGGATGGTCAAGAAATGCCCCGCATTTGATGGAACCCGAAGTTTTATTACCTTCTTCCAACACAACACCACGTGCCCCTATCCTGAGTCAGATCAGTTTAGTCCACTGCCTCTCATCTTATTTCTCTTTCTTTAAGATGGCGTTTAATATTATCCTGCCATTTAGACCTTCGTCTTCCAGGTGGTCTCACTCATTCAGTTTTTCCAAGCAGAATCCTTTACGAATTTCTCTTCTCTCCCATCTGTTCCACATGTTCCGCTAATCTTATGTGCACAAATCGTGAATACTCTTCTACAACGTTCTAACGACGATACATCGCATCTAAACTCAGTAACATACGGACTTCTTCCATCGTTTAATGTATTGGAATTAATATACGTAACACAACTGTATATATCTGCGACGGGATAGGCCCCCCCCCATATTCAGGCTTGCTTCTAAAATATAAGGTTACTACATAATTATTTACGTACTTCTTTAACACAAATCAGAGCCACTCAGTGAACAAAACATTTCTAAAGACAGTTTAAAAGTTACGTTAACGCATATGTCGTGTTCACTGATTTCACTCTAGATGTGTTAAAGAACAATGTAAATCGCTCATGAAACAACAATTTGACGTAACCCATGGATATAAAATTTTACAGGAGACAGGAAAACTTGACTGATCCTCAACAGACCAACACTTAGGCATGTTATGTTTTTACGAAAATAGAAGGACAAGCATTTTCTTGTGGACACAACATTTTGAGAGAAGGTGTGTTCCTAACCCAACTGTCTAGTAATGAAGGAATCTCAGTTTTGCGACAATTTGCCTTTTCATGAGTCAAATACAGTAACATTATATTTTAGAAGCAAAACGGAAGACGGGGCCGGTCCTGCCCCCGAAAGTAGCGCTGTATTAATTATACTAATTTCCATACACTCGACGTCGTAAGGTCCATAGAGTTAATGAGGTAGAAATCACGAAGCTCCTCAGTATGCATTTATTTCCCAGTCTCCTGTAACTTCATCCCTCTTAGGTCCACACAATTTACTCACTATCCTATACTCCTACACCCTCAGATTATATTATTGAATTAAAGCGAGAGGCGAAGTTTCTTAATCACATAGAACGACGGGAAAATTATTCGTATATTTTAATCACTTAAATTAGGACTATGAAGTAAAACTACATAAAGTAGTATATTTTTTATGTTAAGAATTTAAAATGGATAAATTATACATATGCAGTGTTTATATTAATCAGCAATACGCAGTCTGTCTCACGACAGGTCCCCAGCATCTTCCATAGCGGATTCTCCACAGAGTGCGACTAGTCCTTTCTATTTCAATTTCCAGTATCCCCTCTTTTCCTTAAGATCATCCAGTAGGTGCTTACGTCTTCTTCCTCGTCTTCCCTCACTTCTATCCTTCCTTCTATCTTTCGTTCAATAACGCATTTCAGAAAGAAGATCCTACACAAGATTACCCTAGCCAGTTAGTCTCCTTTCTTTTTATTGTAAGCAATGTTCCTTTCCTCCTGACTGTTTGTAATACTTCTTCATTCTTCACACGATTGGCCCAACTGATCTTCTCCATTCTTCTCCTGCACCACATTTCAGACTTTTCCAGGTATTTCTGATCTACTTTCCGAAGTGTCCAATTTTTAGCACAATCAGAAGTTATGTTCCAAATGCAGCACTTTACTAGTTTCTTCTTTAAAATTAAGTCCAATTTGCTGGTGAAAAGAGTCTTCTTGTTGTTGAATGCTGCTTTTGCCATGACAATCCTGGATTTAATTTCACATGTACATCTTGCACCATTTGTAATCAGCTTACTCAAATAGGTGAAATATTCCAAATCTCCAGTTGTTACTGATTTATCATAATTCTTACTGGGGATGGTTACCTTGAGATTCTCATTACCTTAGTTTTTTCCACATTCATTTACATTCCATAGCGTCTTCCAACTTCAATTAGTCTCTAAATCACGCCCTGTAGTGTCGTTTATATTAACATAGCTCTATAACGTATAGAGAACTACATATTCAGAAAAAGTTTAGGCACGTTCGCATAGTAAAGAACAGCGCCTATTTCCTTCGTCTATCAGCCCGTCCGTCTGTCCATCTGTCCTCGTTCATCAGCGCTGCTCCCACTGGACGTTACATAAAATTTGATATTGAAACTTTTATGAGAAAATTCCAAATTTGGTTGAAATCGGTCAAAAATATCGCACACTTCACATGAAAACCTAAATACGTTTAACTTGCCAGGTACGTTAAATCGCCACAAAGGCAGGTACAGTGAGTGCATTCGGTCAGGAGGGTAAACTTTTCAGCATCTACTTTAGCATTGGTGAGTTTTTATTCGGCTTTTAAAAGTTATTATCACTGCGATACTTTGTGTAGCTACCCTCACTGACTGTTATTATCACTGCGATACTTTGTGTAGCTACCCTCACCGACTGTTATTATCACTGCAATACTTTGTGTAGCTACCCTCACTGACTGTTATTATCACTGCGATACTTTGTGTAGCTACCCTCACTGACTGTTATTATCACTGCGATACTTTGTGTAGCTACCCTCACTGACTGTTATTATCACTGCGATACTTTGTGTAGCTACCCTCACCGACTGTTATTATCACTGCGATACTTTGTGTAGCTACCCTCACTGACTGTTATTATCACTGCGATACTTTGTGTAGCTACCCTCACTGACTGTCATTATCACTGCGATACTTTGTGTAGCTACCCTCACTGACTGTCATTATCACTGCGATACTTTGTGTAGCTACCCTCACTGACTGTTATTATCACTGCGATACTTTGTGCAGCTACCCTCACCGACTGTTATTATCACTGCGATACTTTGTGTAGCTACCCTCACTGACTGTTATTATCACTGCGATACTTTGTGTAGCTATCCTCACTGACTGTTACCACTGCCGACACGCGGCATACGACGCAAAGCTGGCGGACCGACGGGCCGCCGCTTCTCGTTCAAGCAGGAAAGGATCTCCCCTTTACAAATACCACAGAAAAGTTTGAAGGACCAATCGTAACTATGAGACGGGACGGGCTGATAGTCTAAGACGTGATGGTATTGACGAAGGCGACAATGATTTTATTTTGTAATGTATTTCAGTTACTGTCTCCACTCTGAATTAAAAGTAGCTAGATGGTTGCAAAGTTATAAAAATATGCATATACTGATTAAATCTGAGACACAAATTGCCGAACGGCAAACCGGTGTTCTCTATTTCATCTTAGCTAGAAGCGTGCAAAGACACCAATAAGTATGCGAGATGTAAGCATAACAAGCAGCAGCGTGACATATTTAAGAGTATTTTGATTATAGGCGGAGATAAATCTTTAAATTCCATGTGATTTCATTTTAGCTCTTTCACAGGTCAGCTTATAGTTTTGTTGTGGTTTAGACGGGAGGGGGATGACGTGTTGGAGGTGTTAAAAACGACTGTGTGATGTATCGGACCCCCTGACCCTCAAACTGGTTGTCAGCATAACTCAGCCGCGCAGTCAGTAATAAATTATTATATTATCGTTCACACACTCGTATGATGAGACCCTAGGAACAGCTAGCAGTAATCAGAAGGCGGCTTACAGAAATAAAATAAGAACATAATATTTTCTGACGTGTGAGGAGAATAAAAAATTATTTCTTTTCCCCCTCTAAGTGAGATCTCCACATGCACATGTTTATGTGTTCTGGTCGGTACAGCCTGATAAAAAAATTAAAGCACTTTCATTACAAGTGCTCCGAAAGCCTATACGCCTATTCTATGAGAATCACAGATAAAAGGACAAAACTTTACGTCAGAAAATTTTCTGATGGATTTTATTAATGCAACTTTGTTTTACTTACTGATTCATTGACACTTAAACCTGCACCTAATGGAGGGAGCACAGAGAACCTTTCAACGTTCAGGTGATCAAAATTTTGCGCTTTTTACAGAACGTAAGAGTTAATTACAGTGAAACCTGACTTATCCTGAACCTGGATAAAAGGTAATCCTGTCTTTAGCGGAAATCTTTCACAGTCTCGAGGATTTTTAATTTAATTCAGGTACCTCTATTGAACGGCATCTGCCAGCAAAGGGATAAAATCCGGTCCCTTGCGGTTCCATTATACGCAGGTTTCACTTCTGTATGTACACAAGCGTTGGATATTGGAGTTTAGCCTGAGCAGCAACAACCCAGTCCACAACCTAACGCTGTATTTCGGTAATATCCATTTCAATATTATTCGCCCATATACTTCTAGGCCTCCTTGCAGTATTTCCGAACAAAACATAACCATTTCTTCTCCTCACCCCTTTCGTCATATCCTTCTCGGTTTAACCACAATAGCAATATTTGGTAACAAATACATAATCTAAGGTCTCTTAAATTTTTTCCATCTCCCTCTTAGGATCACTTGCTTCCATTATGTACAATATTCGCTCCTGAATCACATTTCTTCCTCTGTTTAACAATACTCCCCATCCCAAAGCCCGAAATAGAACATTATGCTAAACAGAACATTGGTTCCGACAAATATGCTCTTAAAAATAACGTAAAGCATGTGCCTGATGGAGCAGCATATCGTATCGTCTTAACATATAAGGAACAATCTAGGTTTATTTATCCTACGGAAATTTAAAGCTGCCAGAACAAAATCCAGACACTGGATCTGATCCAGCTCATATCGTCACAAGTTGTTCATTAAGGCTCTTTTCAATACTATCCTCTCATCCAACTCTCCATCTCCAAAGTGGTCTCACCGCACATTTTCCCCGCTCCAAGCTGTACTCTTTCTTCATCACAACGTAAAATCCATCATGTCGCTGCTATCAATATTATGTTATATGCTGTCCATTCTCACCGGTGACCGTTATCTACATGCTCTCGAAAGACTCTTTCTCTGTTCCTTCGAGTTGCGCGTGTCAAATTCGGGGAAACTTCATAACAGACGGGATAGATTAGTCGAAACAGTGATTAGGCAACTGTTTGGAAGAAGATCGTAGAATCCGAATTCGATTTCAGACAGGGGTAAGGGATTTGCCCTTATACACAGTGCACAGAACAGCTGTGGGCCCCACAAAGTCTCCTATTCAACGGATGATCTGTCACCGGGAGTAAAGCCGTCGGGGAGTGAAACTAAACGCTTACATCCAGCCAGTGTCCATATTAATATTCGGGGCTATAAATCGACCCCAGGTCTTAATGGCGTAGAGATTAATTCAACATATTGACAACGTTACCTTTACTCTCTTTAGTCGTCGACCAATTACAGCAAATTTACTGCTGCATATTCTTGGCTTAATTCTGTCTAAAATTTTTAATTTGACTGGCCGTAGTCACAATTGTTCCCAGAACTAAAATCAGATGATTTAAACGTAAGAAGTTTTCTTCTTGCCATTTTGTACATAAATAATAGACATCCCTTAATAAATGAATCATTGCATTCCAGGAGCTGTGATCAGCATCAAGAAAATTATCCTATCTGAGGCAGTGCAAATTTACAAAGGCAGCCACGACTGGGTTCAAATGACGAAAGAGTACATGGTGAAAGTCTTTTAAACTTTATTTCAGTCGCCCGAGTATACAGTGTTTAAAGGCACCAAACAAAATTATACTTATCACGTGTTTCGGTAAATATATACACATACTTAGAATTCGAAAGTCCTTCCAGAAACTGTCTTCTATAAATCTATGACATCAGCACTCAAACATGAAAAACCTACACAGAACTATAGTATAATTGTTGTGATTCTAAGCCAGTTCAATCAACAAAAATGTGCCAAGAGAAATTATTAGTTAAAGATAGGCTTAATGTGAAAACTATTGTAGTGTATAAGCTTAAATATTAGTGTTCCTGTTACGAAAGCAACACCTTCATACTTAGGAAGATATTAATATCGTGGTCTCACATGATCATACTGAATTGATATAGAACTTAAAATACAGGCGCTGATAAAAGAAGAGACAGTTTTATGGCACGCAAAAATAAAGATCTCTGAATACTTTGAGCGATTAGATGTTTTTTATGTAATGCTTATTATATTGTTCGAGACAAATAACCCAAATTGGTAAGATTTTATAGGCGGAAACCCGCCTTCTATTATCATCTGATACAATTTTTAAAAGTTCAATATTTACAAATATCTTTATGTACCAATTAGCATGCGTTATCATTCCTCATAGTAACAGATCCTTCAACAAGCATAATAATATAATATAATAATAAATAATAATAATTCGCTTTGTTTTGCTGTTGACAAGTGAATAAATATTTTGTCAACAATTAATTCTCCACTTATAATTTCATTTTCAGTACTTAGATCTCCATGTGATGAGAATTCTCAACATATGTTACATACAACAACGATGAAATCATAAGTGCTGTTCCCCAACCTTGTGTTATTTTTTATCCTAACGTAATAATAATAATAATAATAATAATAATAATAATAATAATACACGATTAGATCTCTTGAAGCACCGTATAACAGAAACAACTTAATTTCCTTAATGACGTCATCAGACAGGTAGATAAGAACAAAAGCGTAACGAAACAATGAGCGGAAACCGTAAGGAGGGTTGGGGAGGAGAGAGAGAGAGGGACAGGTATAGACCAATTTTTCCATGACAGCCCATGAGCTATAGCTACTAATACAGCTGATGAAGGCTATCAGTCGGATAATTAATTACGGCTGCGAAAAGTTACTTTTCTCAATAATATGTTGTTTTTTACATGGCCTGTATCAGGAAACACACTAAGTTGAATTGATGACTTGATTATTTTAATTCATCCAGCTTTGAAACATTAATACGAGAATACTGCTTCGTTGGTAAAAATCATACAAAGTAGTCTCCGATTTGAAAACCTGTTAAAGAAAATCATGCTATATTTTAAGAGTAAAGACTTCTTAAATATGACGCCGTGTCGACTGGAAACTGGTTACCGAAGTTTTTGAGGAGACTGCTGTCTCCGCCTTCACAGTTTAATAAGTCAAATAGGGTAACGTTCCCTGGATAACATTGATTCTGAGGCCCTCTGAAACGTCGGTAGGTAACACATCAATCGATATTTTTGTATATTTATGAACACTACTGTGAGAACTTCAAATCGTTTCCTGTCTTCATTGTGAGCTTGTTCTGACAATTTTCAAAGAACTGCCCGAATCTCATAAACTCTTTTTCCAATCATAAAAACAAAATATATCCCAAAGCTACATATTTCACCCTTTCGCTACCAATTAATTTTTCAAAATGGCGGTCGTGTAAATATCTAATGTAAAAGTAACACTGGTTCCATTCAATGTATGAAAATAAATTCCTTTAATTTAAATTTCCATACAATATGTAATTAATTGTAGAACGTGCAGGTTCTTTCTTAAAGTGGTGGTACCCAGCCGACCAAAGAATTCTCTGCCTCTCATGGAAAGCCAGGTTTATTACAGTGTTCACAAGACCACGCCCAAGGTCCCTGTCACTATCTAGGTAAGCCCACTCCATATTCTTTAAAATCCATTTTATGTTTAACAGCGCAGATTTCCCAATTACTCATTCACCCCGTCAGGATTTTAGCTGAAGTTTTCCATATATTTCTCTTTCCTAAATATATGGACGCTTTCGAAAGTGTTTTATGTATAGTTATGTTATTATATTGTCCTAAATTCTGATGATGAGACACGAATGTATTGCAGGCAGAGTGTTTACTTACACACTGACATTATTACTACCTTCCAAAAGAGTTGTGTGCTCCTTCATTACAATTATCTCTCATCGTACACACAATTAACATCACTATCACAGAGCAGATGCTGCTTGCATGATAGTAAACCGGGCCACACTTACACATATTGTCGTAAATTCGACCCACACAAGAAAATGACAGTCAATGACGATCAGTAAGTTGGGCTCAGGATAAGATATAGTTGGTGTCAGTAATAAACTAAAGGCTTACTTTTATCAAAATTCGTTTATAATATCCACTAATACAAGCATTATTCAAACAAGAAAATCACGTAATAAAATTTCAGCTTATTTTATTAATAAAATGTGTTTATTTACCCCATTGTATTTATTTATATCAAAGTCACATAACACGGTACAAAAATATTTAAAATTTCTCAAACATCTACTAGCACATAAGTACATTTATTACAATTCAAGTACAATAATTATATGTTCGTTATTCTTTGGTAGAATGGCGATTACTTACGCCAATCTGGATCTGTCAACTCATTTGTATTCAAGGATAATTTTTTTTTCAGAAGTGAGTCCCTATTATTAATGCCAGTTTAGACGTCGTGGTCTTTGTTTCAATACGCATTCTAAATTGTATCTCGAGCAAAACATTTCTACACAGAAGTGTATTGTATCCCTTCTCAACGTAAACTTCAGTATGCACAAATTAAAAGGTGTAAGCCAAATGGCAACGTTTCCGCATCAGTACGCCATTATTAGACCACCAACTACATACACAAGCTTCCCCACGATGCGTGGTTATTCACTGGCTCATTTTCGACCAAATATATTACATAAATATGGGTACAAATTTCCAGTGTCGCCAAATAACTTCTTCCTTTTCACAAACATTACAATTAGTGGCAGACCAGTACAGACAAGAACAGAAAGTCCTTGCAATATGAGCTTCTTGGCTCTCAGTTCATGGAACACCCTATTGACGGAGGTCGGTCAATTTCTTAAAGAAACCCCAAAAGCAGGTAGGAAAGTTCCTCTTATTAATTAAGATTTCTGGCGCCAGAGGGAGTGGGGACATACTGGCTGCAATAACAGATGAGATTTTAAGAGGCGCGACAAATTCTAAAGCAGCATATGTAACAACATTCTGAAGCTGTAAAATTCACGATCAAGGCTTGAAAGGACATTCTATGCCTCAATTTCACTTCTTCACAAAACTATCCAGTTATTTCTTGCGGTGGACAAAGTAGCAACGGGAAGGCCTCTTCCCCGAGTAGCCTTTTGCGGCTTCCCCTGACAACTGTTATGCTGCATATTCTTTCTTATATAATCTGGCGACTGAGCAACGCTCACAATAGGTGCCGCAGCACCAAGAAACAAATTATAATAATAATAAGAAAAACCTCAACTCGGTAAAAAGACTCTGTTTGGGCCGTGCCCACCGACCCAGTGTTTAATATTAAATAGGCCTCTCAATGTTCCTGCTACTAATATCCTAACAGTAATACCAACATAACTCCCAAATTATTGAACTATATATTTACTGGTATTAAGATAATACTGAGCAGTTCAGTCTAGTAAGGGTTTTATTACACATGAAAATCAGTAGTTGCATGGAAGGATGAAATAGACTTTTCCTATACAATTGAAGGTCTGTGGAAGATATGTATAAATACCGAAACATTTCGCCATTTCATCCACTTTAAAGTGTTCAATTTAGCCTGTGCATGTTAATATTAAGCGGTGGCGCAGTTGGTTGAGGCACTGCGCTACAAACCGGAACGTCGCGGGTTCGATTCCCGATGGTGTCACTGGAATTTTTCACTGACATAATCGTTTCGGTCGCACTATGGCCCTGGGGTCGACTCAGCCTCTAACAGAAATGAGTACCAGGAATCTTTCCTGGGGGGTAAAGGCGGCCGGTGCGTAGGGCTGATAACCTTACCACCTTCATGTGCCGATTGTCTAAAAACATGGGAGCCTCGACCTCCTGGAGCCCTAAGGGATTGCTTTACCTTTATGTTAATATTAGGCTGTAGAGAGTAAATAGCACATAATGTGTCAAGTGATACTAATACGATATATCTCGAACAAAGCCAGTGGTTATCCAACATGTGAGAGCAGTGCAGTCTGTGTCTTAACAAGCCGAACAGAGCGGCAGCAGAGCATGACGTTCTGTTGAACGAATACTTTCGTTCCTTACCACACAACCATTCTCCTTGATCAGGACACAGTACGCCAATCATAACTGACGTTCGTCATCAAAGTCATTACGATACATAACGAATTCTAGGAGGCTGGGTTAGGCGGGAGATGTAGGACGCATGGGAAAAGAAAAAGACAATACAAAAAATTTTAGTTGCGAAATATGACTGGAATAGACTTTAGGGGGTTGGGGGGTGAGTGCCAATGCGTAGATATGACATGTGTGGTGATGTGGATTGGATTATTTGAATCAGAATACGATCCGGTGGTGTTTTCCCTTGTGCGTACCGTAATGCAACTGCGGCCGTCACCATACATCGAGACTTTTTTTTTTATTGAAGGGCCCCGTAGCAGATGCTACGGACGCACCGCAGCCTTGAGGCTTATTGTGCAACCCTGTGATGAAGATGATGAGGTTTCTTCTGCTATTCCATTTTAATGGAGCACCGGTGGAATGCAATTGAAACGGGAAAACCGAAGTACTCGGAGAAAAACTTGTCCCAGTGCCACTTTGTCCACCATAAATCCCACATGGACTGAGCCGGGATCGAACCCGATCCTCCGCGGTGAGAGGCCGACGACTAACCGCCTGAGCCATGGCACGGCCTACGTGGGGATTTTACTGACAATCTAAAAAAACAGGTCCTTATATAACAGCAGTTATTTTCCTGCACGTTTTTCCTTTCATAAAGTGTAGGCGTTGTCTCTCCTGGCCTACAGAGACTGGAGTTACCGCGTATGTGTAATTACGAGGCATGCGCACAGATGCAACACGTTCGTAGCTACAAGAAGTGAATGATGCAGTCAATCTACACGCTGTTACCAATATCATTGCAAGTACACTCACCTGTATTATGCATTTATCTGTACCTTCTGTGCCACAGACGTCCCGTTTTGATGTCAGGCTTCTATCTACACCTGGGTCTCCAAATCTGGTCCGTCAATTGAGATGTTTCAGCTACAGTGCTGTGTGCCTTTCTCTTCCTCCCATGCGAGTTACACATCCGTGAACTTCGTTCTGTTCGATCCTAGCCGCCTAATAATATTTGGTACAAATTATGAATATCCTCAATGTTTAATGAACTAACCATCAAATACAAAGTTTTTTATTTAGGCTGATTATAAAAATCAGTGGAATTTAATATCCCTCTTAACACAGCTGATTTATTAACACCTTCTTTACTAGATTACATCATAACTGACTACATGTTTCGGCTTAACAAGGGCATTCTAAAGACTAATACTAGACACGAGCTGTTGTTAATACTATAGATATATATATGTGTGTGTGTACACATACATATCTTGATCGTAAATTTAATAAAATTACTTTGGCTTCTAACCAGTTGCAGTTGTGCAATATTCTCAGTCACAATGGCAAACGTATCATAAATTAACTCAGCAGCAATGGCTGTAAAGATTGTGTTCACTTAGCACATTTGAACTAGTACAAAATCGTATGTGACTACGTGCTGGTTTATTCCGGTTTTATTAAAATTCAGTTAACGACAAATTCGTACTCGCTGATAATGGTCTTAGGAATAAGACCATGAATTTATGGCTTTAAGTCGCAAATAATTCTGTTACTTCCTCTACAGAACATCAATAAGAAAATAATAATATTATTATTATTTTATTATTATTATTAAATAAAAGTAGCACATTTGATTGGTTCTGAAATATATTATTTTAAAATAAGAGGAGATTTTATTAAATTATATTTAAATATAAAGAGCTTAACAATAAAATGAGTCAATATTTAGCCCTTTTAGATGAAGCAGTTTCGGGAGAAACAGAAAAAGAGCTAGAATCGTGTGTCCTATATCCCATATTTTGCTACAGGCGTAGAGAGTTTAATTGTAAACAGTAAAGTAAAAGTAAATGTAAAGGAACACATAAATGCTTAAATCTAGTTCAGCATTTTAGGGAACGTTACTAAATATACGTACCACCTGTTGTAATATTTAAAAACCTAAATTTTCTAGACCTAATCCATATAGATGCGTGTGATTCACAGCATAAACAGAATTTTTTTCTTTAATCCACATTAAATTATTTTTCTTTGTAATAAAAAAACCAAATGTACTTTCTTTCAGGTAAATGCTTAACTTTTAAATATTATCTACCCGAAATTCAACGAGGACTACCATGCCTTTTACTCCTGGCCAAATATTATTCCAGTGATCAAGTCTGGGGGACGTATCACGTGGTACAAAGGTGGAGAAGAGAAATTCGTACTTGGATTTGGTAAGGAAGCCTGAAGGATAGAAGCGCTTAAAAGATTTGTGCGTGGATGGGAATATAATATTAAAACGTATATTAAAGGACTAGAATGGAAAGGAGTAGAAGGGATTCATGTGATCCAGGATACGGACAAGTAGCAAGCTCTAATGAACATGGTAATAAAAATGCGAATTCCACAAAACGAGGAAAATTTCTTGATTAACGGAGAAACGATAAACTCAAAAAGGATTCTGCTGCATGGAGTTACGTAGATAGTCAGTCAGTCAGTCAGTTCAGTTCAGTTTCATGCTTCAGAGAAGTAAAATAGTTTAAGACCATTCCCTGCTCCATTTCTCCCCATCATTGCTCTTAATGATTCTTCCAAGTACACAACCTAAGTGTATATCGTACAACTGAACAGTTAAACAGGTAAAATAAATACTACGTGTATGTGACACTACACTTGGCAGTACCCCATATAGACCAAAAGGAAATACTGAAGTAGGTCTCACGCATTTTAATGTCAAAATTATGTCTAGGTACAAGTGAGATTCTATATTCACACGACGGCAACTTCACCACAGGGAGAAGTCCTGAACCGAGGTTCACTCTAGATAAAACGTTGGCAAGGACCCCAGATTCGTTTTGGGGTGCTCTGGTAAATAGAATCGAAAAAGACTCAATCATTGTTTTCCAATTTGTAGCCCATTAGTGCAGTGGCGTCTGACGGAACAACAGTAGTTGACACGCGTCGTAAAGTAGCCAAAACAAGGAGACCGCGTAAACTTACAACAAATACCACACGTTTTAGCATAAGGGCAAACACAGTTATGATCCTCACACAGGTATAAAACACTTATAATCCCGCCCATGATCGGTGATCTGAAGTTTCAGTTTTCCCAAGCCTGTGAGAGTGAATTCAGGAGCCGTAACTGACAACAAGCTACGACCCGCTTCACTTACGTGTCTACCGCAGCATCATTCATGAACGTCCTACGGCATCACATTCCACAAACTAAAGCCTATGTAGTTAATACAGCATCGTAAATTAAGATCCTATAGAAATCTTAAGACTTTAAATTAGGAAGATCTAAGTAACTTAATTTTACGAGATTTAGCTTTCCTGTAAACCTTCATTTCAGGAGAATTAGACGCATGTTGTAGAACCGACATTCTTGGCTATTCCGAAAGTTGCATCTTATGGCATTCTTGCAGTAAACCATTGCAGTCGTGAGGCGGCACAACAAAACACCATGGTGCCTGTTGTTTCTGAAAATTAACAGGCGAATATCATGTACACCAAATTGAAACGTAACTCTCCTGTCATAATCAGTTCTGCCAACCGTCTCTACTCCGCAACGATCAGGCAATCCTCTCTATTTCTTATTCCAGCCTCGTACTTAAGAGGACCACCATTCAGTTCATCAGGTTTAAGCAACATGAAGGGTTCGCTGCAGCTTACCTAAATAATTCCTTGTACAATGCAGATAATTTAACCTTCCAAAATCTAGTTGTTACTTCATGAACCACCAGATTAAAAATTTAAAGAATCTACTTTCTACCTACAACGTGCCCTTGTGTTTTTTGTATTGTCCTTAGAACAAAGAGTGCATATTTCCGTATGCAGGACTAACTTAGATTTTGTAACAGAGGCGATGTGTGTTTACTGTGCGGTACGAAAGGACTAAACATGTTTCAGGTTCATCTTAGTGTTTAAAGGGTTAAATGGGATCTGACCGCCTTCGTCTTCAACACATACTACTCCCATCATTTCGCTAGCTAGGAGGGAGGTACCTTGCAAATAATGCTCAACTAGATTAATATTTTCTTTGATAGGAAAAAGTGTAGCCTGGTATAATTTAATCAACGCTTCAGAGAAATACGCATCTTCACGATAGAAGAGTTTCTCTGCCAGATTACACGGCGTCACATTCCATAAGACGATAATGATCATAGTCACCACGGCGTGAACATCAAATCTAACAAATTTTTACTAAGAACATTATTCTACATTTAACGTTATTCCAAAAGACTGACAATATGATTTATATACTTATATACTCTTAACTCGGGTTTCGATTTAGATCTTAAATCTGAGGACAGGAAGTAGGAGAATGATGCAGAAAACGACATGACAATGGGCTTCATGACTTTTACAGTTAACACGACATGAGAATGACTAACCCAAAAAGGACGATTCTATTAACATGAGAAAGAGTCCATCTTGATAAGCTGATACTCGCTGAACTGGTCAAGAATGTCCCCGCCTTTTATGGAACCCGATTTTTCGTTCTCATACTAACAAGAGACCTCTAATAGTTCCGTTCGCGAGAAAATTGAATTCATTCCAAATTATCCGTCAAGACCGTGGCAACATTTAGTAACAAGCTATATTTTTAAGGTGACTTATCCCCCAGTCCAACCTCATTCTGAAGGATCACCCCTTAACTTCAGTCCCTGACAGATGATTCGGTATATTCGTAGGTATCGGAAGGCCCTCTATTCTGTTCGCAACCCGATGTCGCTCTGCGCCGCGATGACCGTGGACCTACTTGTTACGGACTTCGAAACCAACTTGGTGCAGACTGATAGCTGAATTTTCACTTTATATTCACCGTGCATCTTTTTATAATTGAATTATTTGTACCAACAAATGCACTAAGACAGTTTTTTCACTGTTTTCTTTATTATAAGGATGCCCCAATACGCATTTCGGCAGTTATTCTGCCATCATCAGGGGGTATTTTAGGTGAGTTTTTACATAGACCAATTCTTTGGTTACGTCATAACAGTGAGTCAGTATTTGTTACCACATCGTATAAAATTTTGTAAAATTAGTGATATTGTTAAGCTGCTAAAGTTATTAAATTTTAAAAAATTACAATAAAATAAAATCAAGTAGTATATTATACTACCCTCTATAGTATAATTATTAATTAAATGGCAGCGTGGTCCTATTTTCTGCGTGTATTCCAGTTATCTGTTGAAATATTAAAAAGTATATAGAATTAGGGTTATGATATAATGTCTTAGTGCATTTGTTGGTACAAATAATTCAATGATAGCTGAATGTTTGCTAACAAAGAAATGCACGTTATGACGGAAGATTAAAGTTCTCCACGGTACCCGAATAAGCCAGTAATAAAGCCCGATCACGAATCACTACATCTCAATCCATGCCCAATTTTCTCAAGCATGATTTCATATTAGGTCATCCTACATAAGCGCCGACTGTACCAAGTGACAGGTAAAAAAATCATGCTTTTAAATTTCAGTTTGAAAAGACACAGTCAATTTTCGCGGTGTTCCCAAAACTCGCCCCCCATGCCTTCCCGCTGTTCGGATAGTTTTACACCTTGTTCTCGCTGCCTCTGTCCCTGTCTTCGGGTTAACAGAACTCATGGATCCGCCCCTCCCCGTCAATTTCGAGAGGTAGGAATACGACGTTACTTGACCCGTTTTGCTGACTCCATCCTATTCACCTGTTCCCTTCAACTCTACCTGCCAAACTGGGATTACAGGTGGCTTTCGACAGCTAGTATGAAGTTTTAATGGATTATTGACAGAGTAAAAGGACATTTAATTATATTGCCGGGTAACTAGTGCAACTCGCTGGCCCGCAAACTATTAACATGATGCAGTCTTCATTCTGCAGGCGATAATCTTGCAACTCAACATGAACTTCCTTTATGAAATGGAAACTAAAGTGTCTTCAATGTCAGCAAAAAAATAAGAAATAATAAAATAAATAAATAAATAAATCATCGAGGCGTCCAGTTTGTAGTTACTTAAAATTGAACGAGACGAGGATGACAGTTATTTGGAATGTCTGCAGGAAGACGCAGATGCGGCCATCTTCAATGTATAATACAGATACTATAATGTATGTTTCAACACATGGCGTTTCGGAAGATGGTTCTACATGTATCTTCAGATGAAACTTAGTCATTACATTGGCGAGAATTTGATAATTAGCTTAGTAGTGTAAAATTGAAAAGCCTCAGGTTTAGTCCCTAATGCTGATACCAGTACAGAGGAATGTAAGATAATAAAGATATGTCACTGTAACGACAATAAATCATGTGAAGACGGAAGTGGCGCCAACTGCGGAAAAGTTGGGCATATTATATACTTGAACGGATTGCGTCCACTAACATATTTATTACAATAAATTAATTATTAACATAAATTTTGGGTGACGGAACATGCTGGCTCAAGCGGTAATATTGCGACCTAAATTCTGGAAATGACCGATTCGAATTTTGACTGAGGAGAAGAAAATTCCCACTGAAGTTTTATGGTTTTGCTGAGTCTCTTCAGGCAAGGGTTAGGGCATGACCGTTTCCTTTCACATCCTTTCCAATTCATTATTTACTAATTACTCTATCATTCAACGCTACATAATCTCGGCTAACAACAGCGCCGGAAAACAAACCATCAACAAATAACCGTTATAGAACAATTTTAATGTGCGTTGGATAATCCTACAGACAGCAAGAACATAACTCGATCCTTCAAACGTATATGGTCCGGACGCAACTCATGGGCGTTGCTGCTTCAGCTAATCTCGGAAGTTTCAATAATGAAATAATGTGCAAGTGCTGTGCATAACTGAAACTAGGTTGTCTGCGTCCTACAGCTCCTCTGTTTGAAATATCAGCTGTACCTTCAGTGCTTCATGGTTAACCGAACCAACATTCCTACGCAGCCATTACCTGTATAGCTTAAGGAAGCTGGGTTCCCTATTCTACAACATGACAAAAAAGAATCTAATGCGGGCGATTTAATAAACGTCTTTTTAATATGTATAAGAATGTTACCGTCATATGTTTTAATCAACTTCCACTAGCCTTGATTTAATTTCTATTTTATCATGAATAATTATTAAACAACAGTGTGCCTCTTATGAAATAATAGCCTATGTTAAAATGAGTATTACGTAGCTCAGACATGTAAAGAATTACGTCCTCAAGATAAGTGAATTAATGAAGCCTAGTTCCCGCAGAAAAATTACATAGGCCTAAATGCGGTGCAACATAAGTCATAAGCAGTTCGTGGCTTTAGTATCGTTATGAAGAAATGTTTAAGATTTAGGTGTAACACAACCGATACAAAAAATTTGGCCGTACTTTATTATTTTCGTGACCATAACAGTGTTAACGCCGATCCCAGTGGCCGTGCGGTCTAAGGCGTGGGTCTGCGGCCGCTCGCTTGCTAGGATTGTGGGTTTGAATCCCACCGGGGGCATGGACGTCTGTCTCTTGTGAGTGTTGTGTGTTGTCACGTAGAGGTCTCTGCGACGGGCTGGTCACTCGTCCAGAGGAGTCCTACCGAATGCGGTGTGTCTAAAAAGTGTGATCGTGAAGCCTCGAAAAATGAGGCGGCCTAGGCCCCCAAGGGGCTGTCGAGCCATTGGAAAAAAAACAGTGTTAACAGTTCTACTTATATTGATTAAAACACTTTACGCTTCAATAATTATTTCCTTCCCCTTTCACTGAAAGGAGGGGAATCGTTCTTTCTTTGATAATTTCCCTACGTAATAGAACACTTACGACTATCTTTTAGTAACGGAATTTCGAAAAATGCGAGCGTAATAATGGTTTCATATTAACGCACATGAAAGCGCTTCTATAAATCATTTTGGGATCTGTAACTGTAGGTTCAACTGAGGGTTTTAACCAAATATTTTTACATAAAACTTTTAACTTTCTTTTCTTACAATCACACAGATTACATTAGTGGCTATAACTACGGAACAAACTTAAAACTCGCTGGTGTCGTGGAAAAATTAAATTATATTACAACAAAAGACTGATTTCAGTAGCACATCCAACTCTATTTTAATAAGGTATCTATTTCTATACCTGCAAGAACTTGTGATATGGGCCTACATTTATGTACCACAAAGATATTCTGATCTTCTACAGGATTTTCAAACCACGAAGCTGCGAACATACTTGCAAAATCAAGCAGGCCTAAGCTATTTAACGCTTAGGCAGGGCTTGCGCAACTTTATATAATGAAACCTCTATATATTCACTGAAACAAAAGAAACATAATTTTTTATAAATGATAGAATTCAGTGTCTCCAAACTTTCTTGAGAGGAGTCGGTGACCTTTACCTTTAGAATAGCGAACTCACATATTTCACGCTTTATTCAGAGTTAACCATCACTTTACAACATTGAACCACTCAATATTTTTTTGTGGAATTCATCCCCGTTGTGGAAAATCATATCAATATTGACACACGTATTGCCGTCAACCACAGTAAAGTTTTATGTAGCATATATTGACGAAAATAATACAACTATGTTGTTGTTGACGACAGTACTTATGTCAATGTTGACTCAATACTTATTTGATTATTCAGGCTCCCAAAACCTGGGTTGTAAGGAATTTTCACAGTGCTCACCAGCATTTCGTACATTACGATTTCATTCTATGTTTTAGTTAAGAGATATTAAAATTGTATAATTAGTTTTAATTGATCTTTAAACTTGTGTAACTCTATGAAAATAAATACAAATCCAGTGTCTGTGTTGAGTTCTCATAGAAACCTCGGAATTCTTCATGCGAATAGACTTGAAACACTAGAGAAAGCGCTCTGAAGAAGACAAAATCTAACACTTGAATTCAATCTCTCGTGCTACCTGAGATCGTATAACCTAATTATTTTTCTCGAACGAGGCTCAGAAGTTTCAAGATGGAAAAAATTGATTTTTTTTATTTGAATGTGCCAACGAGTGGAAGTGTTATTTTTCCCCATCTAATCTTTTCCCCCTTTGAGGCTCAAAAAAAAAAGACCCACCCCTTCTCAGTATGTGGTCAAATAGTTCAACACCTTTAAGGCTCGCGGTAGGGGGCCATGGAACGTGTGGAATACACAAATCGAATTTCGTCCGTTCTGTCCGTTCTACTAAGGTTACAGATGCGACAAAAAGAAAGGAAAAAAGAGAAAGAATACCTGAGAAGAATTTAACTGAAGCCGTCATTTTCTTTCACATCTTCATCGTTTAAAAAGTATTTGAGGAGAAGAAACGGTAATATAGCCTTTTTCTTTTCTTTTTTAAACATAACTTACATAAGTTTATGTCAGTTCCAATCTTCATTGTTGTCTGTTATCCTTCTCCTTCTTTGTCCAGCCACAACGTCTTATTCTTTTATTTGCTACTGTGGTATAAATACGAGCTGTTCTAATTCATGACAAATATTACGAAATATTCTATTACTTTATGTACTACTGTATGTTGAATAAATAATAAATTTTATATTTTTAGTCTAAAAAATCGTATTCGGTAAGTAAAATCACTTCCTTACGTTTCACGTAAATGGATGGTATTGAAGTAACAAATTATAATTATTGCCTCCACCAACAAAAATTATAAATAACTAGTTAAAATACTGAACACGAAAATTAACCTCCATTTTATATAAAGACTCATTCCATAAAGCGTATTAAACACGCTGTCTTCGTTATTACAAGACTGTAAATTGTGTACACCGTGAGGTAATACACAGATTTTGCAAAGCCTTCTTTGTCTTCAAAATGTCGCACAATTTCACAGTACGCGCGCACATGTAATTTCATTTTACGCCCTTAAGACATGTACGGCCTTCCCTGCGTTGAGTTTCACTGAACTCACAAATGCTCAACAGGATTACGTACAGATCTTTGTACTGAATTTCATAGGACAATAGGTACAGAAAGAAAGAATATAAATTCGTTTCCTTCCCAAAGTAAAATACAGCTTTCCCTAAGCCGATTTTCACAAAACTCAAACTCACGGAATAAATTGTCGTGGACACGTCCTACCAAATTTTGTCAAAAGTGGGGGAAGACTGTACAAAGTAAGGGTAAATGTCATTTACGCCGTCAAGTAAATTACGCCTTTCACTGCATCGATATTCACGCAAATATAAAACGGCATCGTATGAGTTATCCTATAACGACCACCACCCAAATCCGTTGAGAAATATGAAAAGTGTGGATATAAATTCATTTATGTTCTTAAGTAAAACATGACTGTCACTGCGACAAATTTCATCAACTCACTATTCGTCAACAACGTTTTGTAAAGAACTCTTATATGGCATTTAATAAAAATTCTACAAATATTTAGTGGCTGATAGTAAATACCACACGCACAGACCAAAGGACGTGGTCTCCACATAAATAGTTTCTTGCTTAGAATTCGTAAAGAACAGCTAAAACCAAATAGTTAACACTGCAATGTTAGATAATCATCGTTTCTTAAGAAATCCAAAGAAAATAGAAATAGGCCCTGTGGTCAGAATGTATAAATTGGAATTAGAATATTAATCATGATGTTGTATAACTTAAGACTGGACATTAAGGGTTAATATAAAAAGGGGCTGTTGTTATTGATGCTGCTTAAGGTTTTAGTAAACAGGTAAGAGATGAGCACTCAGCTTTGCCTGCACAAAACACTTTACTGCTTTTCAAAAATGAAATTAATCTTCAAATACATTTATTCAGTCATTTTACTAATGTCAGCGTTGAACGAGATTTGAGTGTGGTCATCAATGGCAAAGAAAAGATGGCCCTACTCCTTCTGCAACTATTATCTCACCACCCGCCAAATGACTGAAATAAAACATGAAAATTCTCTTACAATATCCTGTAACCCGGACCGGATTCGAAAGGGGTTCATCCCGGCTATAAGTTGAGGTCGCTATAGACACACCACAAAACTCGTTCATGTGTAGGTGTGGCGTCATTAAAATATTCTCTTGGTTGGATCGCATATGGCTTGCACAACAATTGAACTTTGAGTTTAAACAATCTTCCAAACAGCTTACATTACAATAAGAAATGTTTTAAATTTTGCGGAGTATTTAACGACACTGTCAGTAACTCAGACTCTATAGCATAGAATGGTGACAAGATTAATGAATTCATAATGGCAAGGATTTGGAAGGGAGTAGTCATGACACAATTTAACGCACTATCCAGTGACATGTTTGGAGGGACTGAGGTAAACCAAGGAAAAAACGAAAACGCATGGTCGGTAACACGAACGAAATTTGAGTCAGGCATTTTCCCATAAAATTACAAGGCTTTATAACTTCAGCAAAGTCACTCGATGAATGCTTTAAATAGTGGACATGAATGGAATAAAAGCATATTTATTTCCAACTAACTACACACCTTGTTTATGTGATTCATACCGTGCATCTTCTTACAATTATGACATCAACCAAATAATGCACTGAACAAAATATTTAAGTAAGCAACTATAAAAACCCATACATATTTCAGCACCAAGGTACCATCATCACGGGGCCGTTCAATACAAAGAAATGTAGATCCAACACACCAGTGTAGTCACTATGTCGCATTTACAGAAAAGATTAAAATATTATACATTAAAATTCTAAAATACATAAAATTAATAACCACAAATCCACAATGTTGTAATATTAATAGTATTAAAAGCCATTGCAGGTGTTGCTGTTGTTTACAACTGCATGAATCATGCATACAAACATCTGCATCGATCGTATATAAAAATCTCGTCCTGATCGAGCGTATACTGTGTATCGTGTGAATGGAGAGTTGTACATCTCACCACTTATCGGCTAATAATAATAGCCATCCTCAGGGAGAGTGTTGACATAAAGGATCATTTGATGCTAAAATGTATCGTCGTCGATTACATTTGGTAAGTGCTACGTTATAAAATTACATGTTTAAAATATCAATATTTAATATTAAACATTACCAAAATTAGGTTAAAATTGCACAATATTTGTGTTACAGTCTACTTATATTTTTTGCATCCAAACAGCTGAAAGAAAATAGTTCTCTTCGATCCTGGTTGGATCATGAATCCAGTATAGCACAAACGATGTATACTTGACAGAAGAACAGGAATGTCAAGTCCGGTGAAAGAAATGGCTAGTCATGAGGATCTTCATAACCAATTCAACGATTTCTGTAGCATCCATTCAAATACGCAGTGACTTGTTGACCAAATTGTGGTAAAGTGACTTCCTCTTACAGCCACGCATTTAATCTGGCCTAGAGAGAAATATCCACCATAATAAGACGTAACCCGTCCTTTAGGAAATACAGGAGGTACTCTGCTGTTAAACCTTCCGCAGGAAAGACGGCCCTGATATAGAAGAAACAACCTTCCTTCCAGAACAAGAAATTCCCGCCAACTGGTGGCTGTGTATACATGGCACGTGCGAGTTGACTGTCTCGTCACAGGAGGGAGAGCTCTAACAACGACTGATATTTCTACCATGTAACACAACCCATCCTACTCAAAGTCAACCGGAGCATAAGAATATGAAGTTTGGCAGACGTTTCGTAAGACATTGTGCACGTGAAGCCGGACAATTTCACAATGCAGAGATTGATCATATGTCATGTAAACGTATGGTGAAGTAACTTTGCTTTGTGCGTAAATTAGAACTTTGCCAAAGATCTAATTTCAGGAGGAATGGGTGAAGGGGAGATAGAAAATACCAAAACGACGTTGACGAAGAAGTGACGATTTCAGGAAACTGTCATGTTTACTAACATTCTGTTCAGAAGATTTTATCTTGCAAATATTTAAAAAACATAAATATTGTATAAAAAAAGACAATTATAATTGAAGTGTGCAGTCTTTTGAGATATAATGCCGCGTATCTGCTACAAGTCTACCCTTTCCCGTTTATTCCCCATCTTCCGAACATTGGTAAATATCTAACAGACAGCACGGTGTGACATCTCGGAGGAAAGTTTTTTTCATAATGCGAGAGTCGTGCCCAGATTTGGTTCCCAGAACGAATTTCCTGAGGTATGAGAATAAAGTTTATTTTATTACATATCGAAGAAGGGTGCATATCCGTTTATTTATTAGAATCCATAATCCCTCAGATTAGTTGGTTACACTAATTTACGACTAAAAGCGAATGTTTAGTAAGGTTGTGTGGCCCCTCTGGAGACAAATATATCTGGCAAACAAGATGCAATGCGCAACAAACTGGCCCGTTTACCGGTGTGATAATCTTCTTCAGATGTTAACTTTCGATTGGATAAATTGAATAAAACTATGTCATCTAAAACTACTTGAATTTGATCTGAACTTCTTTCGCAGTACACGTGACCCTAACGGCCGACTTATGCGCCAAATAGGGAGGCTTCTGTCTTACTCAAATTTGGAGTAAACCTACAGCAGCGTCTTGAAGACGCGATGTTCGAAGCTCGCGAGAAACACTCAGCGACCAGATTTCTAGTTTGACACACTCGTTTCTTTTCGGCTTCAAAAATATAAACAGTACACAGCAATTCAACAAAATTTTCTCGGGCTAACAGCTGCGTCATTTGGTTCAAGTCCAACAAAATTCCCGATACCGACTCCATCTTCGTCATCAGAAACCTCATTACGGAGGCGGAGCCGGTCTCTAAAAATTTTATGGACTTAAACCACGTAACGCAGCTTTCAATCCGGGAATGTTTTATTGAATTTTGTCGCCGTAAAATCCTCAAGACATACAATAAGTACACAGTAACATCACTGGCTTGCTGAAGTTTTAAGGCATACTGCATAAAAATTAGGCGCTCAAGTTCTGCGTTATCAGGAACATTGTGATTCTGAAACACGAAGCGTAATTGAAAAGCAATAAGAGAAGTTGAAGTGCAAACTCAATTAAAGTGTCAGTTGAATGTTACTAAAAAGCTTTGGGAATGTGTGACCTGCACAACACGCAACGGAACTTCTACAGTGTAATCTTCACAGGAGATCCGAAATTATGTAAACCTAGTAAATAAATGCTTTGAAAGTTTTGAAATGTGGTGATGGAGAAGGATGGAGAAAATTGTACCCATCTTGTGAAAAATGAGGAAGTGTTAAATGGAGTCAAAAGGAAAGGAACATCCTGCTTAAAACATAAGGAAGGAAGGCTGACAGGATTGGTCACATCATTCGTAGGAACTGCCTTCTAACACAAGTTATTGAAGAAAAGATAGAAGGGATAGGAAGAGGAGGAAAAAGACGTAAGCAGTACTGGATGACCTTAAGGAAATGAGAGGATACTGAAAGGTGAAAGACAAAGCACTATATCGCACTCTGTAGAGAACTCGCATTGGAAGAGGCTATGGACCTGTCGTAAACAGCCTACGTGATGATGAGTGTACAGAGATGAATTAATTGCAGTATGAGCTACCACCAGTCGCATAATATCAGGTGTGAGGCGCATTGCAAACAAATACACTTACGTTTCCAGGGCCTGCGTATTTAAAAAATATAGGCCTATCACTGCTGCTTCTGGGCCATGGTTTGTGGAAGAGCAATCGCCAGTATTAACTGACGTTTCTGCTTTATGTTACTACAGAAATTCGTGTCTAACCTGAGCATAAAACCATCCACGCCAAATCCGAATGTAACTATTTAAATTTCCTTTATTCTAGTAAACGTTGTCTGAGGCAGGAGATCGCAAGTACCAACCGGACAACAAAAGAAGAGACACAGCCCTAAAACCCGAAAGTATTACAGTTTTAAATGCTGTTTTGTATTGGCTTATAACCTTGACGGAAAAACGCAAATTGAACCTTGTGATGTTGCATTTCTACAGCAAACTTTTTAAAATCAGTATTTAAAACCAACTATAATTATCTTACCATTAATTTATTAAATATATGTTTTTAAAGGGATATTCCGTGATTTTATCTGCAATTTTAAGTTAATGTATATGTACTTTACACACAATCATACTCGTATATGTAAAGCGTTTATAATTCTACTTGTTTTGTAATGAAATTCTGGATAATGACCCACCTAAGCCGAAACATGTAGGAGACATAATAATAAAAAGTTAGGTAGCCCCAACCTAAGCGAATATTAGATTCTCAAGTAGTATTCTCCTCTACTGCTTTAGTTAATTAGTTAGAATTGATAAAGTATATCAGTCAAATTACATAAAAATAGTGTTTTCATAATAAATTAGTTGTGTTGACTGCTTCACTCTTGGTACTTAAGTTCGGTAAAATCATGAACATGTCTGGCGAAAGATGAAAAACTATTCTGTCGTTGCACAGCATGGCAAATGACCACATATTATTCCAAATTGAACTGAGATTTTACTGCATTTGAAAAGTAAATGCTTCTTAATGTCAAAATAGCTGATCTGTTCACATGAATAAATGATCTACAGCATGGCCGCTTAGTTGAGGTCTTCTTTGTCTGCTTTGTAAGGCGGTACACCATTTGCGGATGCCTTCACTACAATATTGACGACATATTACATGTCGGATACCGTGCGTTTCTTGGGAGAAACTTGACGTGTGTACCTAGCTATTACCATAAAGCAGAAACATTCGCATTTATATTCAGTTTATGCCACATATTAATCATGCGTTTCAAGCAAGTTTAGTACGAATTGTCTGATGCCCGCAGATCTATACGAATTAGTGCCGCTCTTGCACTGTGAGCAGGGCTATTAAGAACAAGGTTAATAAAAATTCCTCTGGCTTCACTTTATCACGCGCTTAGCTCAGCTCGTGTTAGATCAAGACGTTTCAGTTAAATGCTATGAGATATGTAGCAATGCTGCGCCCTTTGTCGTCTGCCGACATTTGTCAAAGCCTCTTACGCTACAACTTCTAGCCTCACAGTCAGTGGCGGACCTGAGAGTTGACCCCACAAGGGGCCCAAACAAGCAAACGCCCAGAAGGTACAAAAACACAATTCAATTTCGTTCGCTTCTGGTAAAAATTCGTAATTTTTGTATAATTTTTACGTCACCATGCTTCTCTCGAATGGACTTCTTGTGTTCCTTTATGACACACGAAATATTTTGTCTCATCCACATATCTGTTTTAAACTTTTTTTACACTTCCAAATTGAATTAATATAATATATCTTATGAGCACTGCCAATCCCAGTGGCCGTGCGGTCTAAGGCGTGGGTCTTCGGCCGCTCGCTTACTAGGATCGTGGGTTCGAATCCCACCGGGGGCATGGATGTCTGTCTGTTGTGAGTGTTGTGTGTTGTCAGGTCTCTGCGACGGGCTGGTCCCTCGTCCAGAGGAGTCCTACCGAGTGTGGTGTGTTTAATGTGTGTGATCATGAAACCTCGACGAAACGAGAAGGCCCAGGCCCATATAGGGCTGTCGAGTCAAAAAAAAAAAACCTTATGAACACTATCACATCTAGGTTAACATTAATTAGCCCAGCAAATAATTGACGGAACCCGAAGGTTCGCATTATTAATGAAAAAGCCCGTCATTCTGCCCATTTCCGAATCAATTAAGCTGTTCATATCCCCATATCTGCTTCAGTATCATTTCACCACCAAAAAGACTACAGAAGTTCCTATCGCCTCCTTGACTGCTGCATGTCCCTGCCCCTGTCATGACCCTAACTACTTACGTGAATGGACTAAGCTATGACAATCCCAGTTACACACAAGTTATGCGAGAATTTAGAATTCCGCCGCAATGTTGTTAAGATTTTCGATCTTCTAGGTTGGTTTGTTACGGCCATTTCAGGACAGCTTATCGGTCCCATCTTCATGTCAAGAAGTCAAACTGGTCCCTATATATATGCAATCCACCAATTTTCCTACTTTCTTCTTGGACATTTTGTCCTTGAAAATGGGACCAACCTACGTTGAGCGAAAACCCAGAAGAGCGATGATTTCATCTTGTTATTTTAATTTTCTTAGTTTTATATACGCTCCTCAGCGTTTTATTACCTTACATCTTCATTCTGTCTTCGAAAATAGTGCCACCACATTAAAATGAAACGTAAACTGTAGATACAGAAACTGACTGTAAGCACATGATTAATGGATAGTCTAGTCGCTACAAACTAAACAACGGTGGTTCAGTTACATGCAGTGACCATCAGATTTAAAGACCCATCTTTATTTCCACTTAATATATGATACAAGCTGATGGTGAGCAACATTCCCCGTCAAGTAACAAGGTTCATTATGGCTGGAAGTTATCTCCATTTCCTCTATATGTCTTCAATGCATGACCATACATTAAAGAAATAAATTAATCTTGCAATCTTTAATTCACTGAAATACTGAATAAAGCAGCTATAAAAAATGAGATGGGATCTGCTTAGCCCTAATAGGTCTGCTGGCGTGGTCTAAAAACTAGCAGAGATAAGTTTTAGTTAGTATAATTTTCTCTTAGTCCTGGATTATCTGTTACAGCAGGAATCACGAATTTGAGGAAACGTCGTACGGCAGCTCTTTTCTTTCGAAAGAAATAGAATGCCTGTCAGGAAGTATGGATGAACAGTCATACAATACAGTAATTCGATTCTGAAGACTCCCTTTTTGTGGAATATGACGTTGCGTCATTTGGTAATCGTATCTCGATGCTTCGAAGGAATATAGGGCCTTCATCTTCAATGATCTACAAGTTCGTAATTTTAGTAACGATCTATAATCGGATATTCACTGCCTGAAGTTTATCAGATATAATTTCGACAATTTACGCCGTCGCCATACTTTAAAACTTTTATATATAATAAAAGATTTTGTGAAACATAATATAACTTCGACTCATTTATCTCCACAAGACATATATTTTTAGCTGCGAAGGTTCATGGGTTATGTTATCAATCTGAAAGATAAAAATGAATGTCGTAAATTGACATGTTCTTGCGAATTCTGGAAATAACGACCATCCAAAAGGTTATAAATTTTGACTGATTTGTTAGGACGAATTTCAGGAGCATTCATTCACTAGCGCCAGCATTTGTCACACTTCAGAAGTTCGTCGTGTCATCGTATTAGGAATACCTTAATATTAAAGTATAAATTAGTGGAGTCATTCTATGATTTACTATTCAAAACAAAGTGTTATAACAACGTTTCTTAACGCCTTCCTAACTTTATTTATAGATGAGGAAAGCGGGACACATTTCCTTTAATAACAAATTAAAAATTGTCCACTTTCTTTCGTTCAAAGAAAGCATGCACTAGTAACAGAAGAAACAAGAAATCAGACAGACGCAAAGGCTTCTTTGTGTCTTTTTGTCCTCTAGGTCCAGATATTGTCCTAATACATTGTTCTGATACACCTTTAATCCATGTAATGGAGGCCAAAGTAACCAAGTTTCGCACCCATAAAAATAACAGGCACACTTACAGTTTTGCTTACAGCAGTATTTACGCTTTTACATAGAAGACGGAAGAAAAAACAAAACATTTTAAGTTAGCGGCAGCAAGCATTCCCTCAATTCAACTTACTCTGAATTCCCTTGCGAATGCAATTTTGGTTTAAAAGAGAAAGCTACAAATATAATATAACGACTTTACGACTTAAGTTTTATGAATTTTGGGATTAAGTTTAAATCTTCTGTAAATAATCGCATATGTAAAATACATCCGTCGGTCACTTCTGGCTATCCGCGAGCCACACTAGGCCTGTGGTCCACGGACGCCACCAATAATATCATTATTAAATTCCATGAAGTATAATTTATTGTTTATGACATAAACAGAAGATTTGACCTATGGATAAGAAGGGAAGGTAAACTGCTCGAGGCGATATGTCGCAGGTATCATATGTAGCAGGCATGCTGAATAGATCTACAAATTTACAGAAGCGAACTTTAGCCGGTTTCATCCACACATCTGCATAAACGCTTCCCTTAATATCATCTATAATACTCGTAGCTTCGTTAAGATGATTCCTTCTCTATTTCCTTTCCCTCAGTCCAGACAATAATTCGCTTCAGGACTTTTATTAGAAGGAACCGCAATTCTGTTGGTTTTAATCCACGGCACAAAAATATCTCAAAGTGTATTTGGTTTATTCATTTCATCTCAATCTGCGAAACTGCCTTTGCTACGAACACACAGGACTATTTTCAGTCCCTTAAGAAGGATGATCTAGAGCTCAAAATTCCATGTTATGGTGTAACTTTGATATGGAGCATGGGATAATGTCTCAGGGTTAGCTGCAACCTTTCTGAGGCTTGGTAACTACGACCAAATGTTTTCAGTAGGTGTAAACGTAAGTAGGAATGCAATCTGTGTTCTTTGCGTCACATTTACGAGCATACACTCTTCATACGTTCACACGCTTATCACAATCACATAGCATTAATAACACTCTGTATCACACCACGATGCTTCCCTTGCACTGCACACGGTTACCGTTCAAACTGACGGAAGTAAAGACACGCACTATTAACGGCTTTAATTCAGTATCGTCCTACAAATCACATTCTAAGTTCAGCCGCTATTATTTTATGTTGAATGACAGCAGAAAAGTTAACTGCATCTGTGATAAGCTGCGGTTGTTGTTGTTTGTCCCTGTCGCTCCAACGCGGAGCATAGGGGCCTCTTTCGGAGGTTTCTATGGTCATGTGCGTTGATGTAGTGAGTGACCAGCCCACTGACCGCACAAGCTCAACTCAATCCTGATGTGACTGCCAGAGCCATCTGGCAGGCAGTCAGGAGACTTGGGTGAGAAATGGCCGCTGAATTTTGCTTACGAGCATTACTAGTTCTATTCATGCCCGTAAGGTTCTTTTACACGCCGTAAATCTACGACGGCTTTACTTCCCCTCCGAAGGAAGTGGTGCTACGGATTTTTATCACCCTTAAAAATCCATCGCCCTCGGTCGGGATCGAACCCACGAACCTTGGGTCCAGTGGCGAGCACGCTAACCACTAGTCCACCGAGCTGCCGTACCACGACATAAAAATTACAGAAGAGTGGGGGTATAGCCCCGTGCATTCTTAACCTGGAAAGGTGATCATTCAGCTTCATAGTTTACAGTTTCTTGTCGCAGAACCAGAGCAACAAACATTTAGGACACCTAATCACCATGACATCTAAAACATTATATTTATGATATTTCTTTACTACATGCTCCAATTACGTGTTTAGTTTGGGACAACACATGTGTTCAGTTTCTCAAATTTCTTTGCTCATTTGTCAGTTCCAACAGGCGTGGTCCATACTCTCTTGTAAAGTTCCAAAAATGTGCGGTGATGACGACCCCGGCAGCATGATCGTGATGAAAGATTAGGTAAAATTTTCTTTCTACAAGTATGATCTTAGAATTAGTAACACATGGAGATAGACGTGTTCAATTTTAATCATGGTACAAAGATTTTGTTTGCATAGTACATGAGCTATTTACGTAATTCAGTATTCACCTGCACAGATTACGAAAGATTACAACAAGATAGGCAAATTACGTATAACGTAACCTTGTGGCGCTTTCGGTAATGTTTATACATTGTCGACTATTCTAACAGCCTGATACTATTTCGCTTGAATAGCGAATGGCGACGTAATGTATCGCCGGCAACAATAAAACTTACTTAGGTCTTTACGTGAAACTCCCGATTCTTTAGCTCCATTATAAGAAATTCGGATTTTCTCGACAGATTTTTCATCAAAGCTCCCAACACCAAATTTCACGGAAACCCCTCCATTGGGAGTCGCGCTGGTACATGCGGACAGACAGACGGACAGACGGACGCACATGCCGAAGGTAATAGATGCCTTTCGCGACTATGCAACGGCGCCTAAAAAGTATGCCATTGAAAGAGATTGAATCTGACCCTCAATTCATTTAGTTCAAGGTAAGCACCAGTAGTGGGTTTTTGTAGACATTCGGGTTACATAAAATTTAGGGAATTTCATGGCGCGCTGAGCAACTATGCCACAGAGAGACAAGCTGTAACTATAACATATGAATACAGATACAAGGAAATAATTATCGGTTACAATGACGGTATTTCGAACCTACACATATTTAATGTTTAGGGAAAAGAAAGGAAGAAGTTCAAGAGATCACGATACTAATACTCTTACTACTACTTACTACTCTTACTAATACTAATATAGTCTTCTCAGGCCACCAGCCGCGTCAATTTATCACGATACTGTGTGTGTGTGTGTGCGTGCGTGCGCGCACGCGCACCTGAAAGTGGGTCTGGGCAAGTACCGCATTTAAACTTTTGGAAAAACTAATCTATATCCACAATAATTTAGCATGACTATTATGCCATTAATGCCAGTAACAATCTCGCACTTGTAATTCCCTGCAACGGTAGTAATAACAACAGTACGGCGGCACGACCTTATAGGGTGGAAGCAACAGTGTCGCCAACTTATACACGTTCCTACAATGATATATAGGGGTACGCGGTGGCCCAGTTGGTTGACGCACTACACTACAAGCTGGGTTCGATTCCCGATGGGGTAATCGATATTTCTCATTGACTTAATCCTTCCAGCCGCCTTATGGTCCTGGGGTCAACTCAGCTTCTAACAGAAGTGAGGACCAGGGATATCTCCTGGGGGGTAAAAGCGACCGGTGCGTAGGGCTGACAACCTTGCCACCTTCATGTGCCGCTTGTCTAGAAATCCTGGAAGCCTCAACCTCCTGGAGCCCTAAGGGCCTGTCCAAGCCTGTGCACGGATAGTTTTACTTAGCTTTTGCTTTAAAATGATGTATATTGACAGATCACAGACAAAAGTATGAGCTGTATGAAGGTGATTTTAGTAACGCTAGACAACAGGTCCAATGCGAGAAATGTTCATTTAGTTTAAGTTTGACAGTGACAGCGAATGAATCACTGGACCTAGAAACATGATATTTTGTATGAATGTTACGTCAACATACGTTTAAAATATAATTCGTAAATTAACTATTTTAAACCTTGATTTCAGGCTTCCGCCGCGACGTTGATGAGATCTGCGCTCTTCTGGGATATTACGCGGCGTCGTGTAGTAATTGTTTACCGATGTTTTGGGACAACGTATTGGTCCCATCTTCACGTGTCAAGAGTCCGACTCTTGACCCCTGAAGATGCGACCGATACGTTGTCCCGAAACATCGGTAAACAATTACCACACGACGCCGCGTAATATCCCAGAAGAGCGCAGATCTCAACCATTTTAAACATTGCTGCCGCCCGAAATATAAAAATTCATGTTACATTTACATTCACAATGTGCAATTGGCATACACAGAATCTGTATGCATACGTAAGTTCTCTTCCTCTCCCAAAAAATTATTGTTACCATTTTTATTATTATAGCTGGAATAGGTTTCAACCCCATGGCCATCTACGCACGAGCCCAGCCATGAAAAGAATCCAACTACATTGTTAGGTTGATAATTTGAATTATAATTACCTGATAAAATATAATTACCTAAATACAGCGCTATAAAAACAACATTTTTGGTACTAAGGATAGTGCACAAATAGAGTTGGCTTATAACTCTTCCTGTGATTCCTCGTTAGTTTAGGCTACACAACATCTTCCTGCTGTTTTAAGAGCACCTACTTGTGTTATGTTACTCTCTTCGTGTTTGGAGAACTTCAAATGTTTGGGATACGCCACTGTTAACGGACACCGAATAAGATAAGTGCCAGGAGGAAGCGTGAAAGTTAACCGCTAATCCTGGGTTATTACAGGCAGCATGTTCAGAAAACGATTACCACTGCGAACGCTAAGGCATATAAATTATTTTCTAAAAATAAATGACACTCGAAGTTGTGAATCACAATTAAGATACACGTGAATAGAAGGCTGTAACAACAATGACGTCAGGAAAATGTTCAACAATGTCGAGAAGATACCACTTAATAAATTGTTCTTTATGTTTGTTCCAGTATGCAGACCAAGCAGTGTTCAGTTACGAGTGTATGTCTTGTCTTTTCAATAGCCTGAAAAGTAACGACAACAAGCAAGTGTGGGCGGCGCTGCAAGTAGAGTATAAGTGGAATTTCAGACATACGTGTTGCTGTACTGAACTTGATATAATTGAGCACAAAACACACATTCCTGTTTCCATTCTATTTTCCTTCCTTTCCTTTCCTCTCCTTTCCTGTCCTTTTTTCCCTTTCTTCCTCACTCCTTCCCTCCCTCCCTCCCACCCTTCCTTCCTTCCTTGCTTTCTCCTTACATTTTTTTGTCCTCTCAGTCTGCTTTTTCTCTTCGGCTTTGTTCTTTCTCTCTCTTTCCTTTTTACCTTCTCGTTTTCCTATTCTTTCTTCTTTTCTTCGCATATATCTCTGGATTTCTTTGCACGTATCTTTTCCATGTCTTCTGTTTCGTTTACGTATATGTGTCCTTTATTATTTTCAAAAATATAGTTTGGATGCTGATACAAAAGCGGAGAAATTATTATTTACCTCACATACCGCCTTAAATGTGTTTCCTTCACATCTAGCGACAAAAAGCATTAAAAAATACAATGCAGTGAAACGGTGCGATTGGCTACACTATAAGCATCCAACATCTCTGCGACATTTGAGGTTCTCACAACAGTTTGCTGAAGCTCCAAGTGTTACATGATGTTAGGCCGTGGTGAATGCTAAATAGTTACCGACATCTTCAGGGATCGTAGTTCGTTCATCTTCAGGGTCAAGAATCAAGCACATGCCTTGGAATGCTTGATAATTCAGGCACTACAAAACCTCGAAAGGTCAGTAAGTATTTACCATGGAGTAACATCCCAGAACACTTGATCTTCAGCAACTTGCTGTGAGAATCTCAAGTCTCGCAGAGATATTGGATGCTTACAGCGTAGCAAATAATATCTTATCACTTCATTACCAGGAAACTTGAATGTTACCCATTATTTCGACAGAACATAAATCCGATATTCCTTAACTGAATGTGATACTGACATCATATTCTTGATTCGTAAGAGCATACCACGGCACCATAATTATACTGTAATACATAGTTTGTCATTATTGTCACTGTCACATTCATTCCTAAGTCTGACACAGTAACATGATCTAGAGTATATCAATGTGACCAATTTAGTAATTTGTATGCCAACACAACCCTGCACGTTTCAGCAGAATTCTACCATCATCAAAAATATATTAACAGATAAAGAGCTATTAAGGTTTTATATTTAAAAATACAGATTACTGATCATGCTAAACCTTTTGAATTTTCACTTCCGTGAAATGTTTCTGAATGTTAAAGGAGATGACCCCCTGTATCATTTAAAGTGCCAAGAGTCTCATACTAAATGGGTATTTGTCACCATGGCATAGCAGATACTCAGGTTACGAATGGAGAAGACGGCCTCTCTATATGGAGAGTAGCTTCTAATATATGAATAAGCAGTCGCGGACAGCTGATAAGGGATGTTCCTCCAGCTTGGGAATTGGTCGAGGGCTAACAAGTTCTCGCATTAAAAACATCAACATGCTATGAAATGCTACACAGGACCTCGGACCTGGCCAGATCCTTCGGAACCAGCAGGATATTAAATGTTGCAACACAGAAAAATCTAATTTTAGAGACAACAGCGGTCCCACATCGAAACATTCATAAATACACTTGGACCTCTCCTGATGGGAAAACTCGCAAACAGACTGGTCAGTTGTTGATGGACAGGAGATGGCATTCATGTATGCTTGATGTGCTATTCCTCAAGGGAGCTCACTGTGATAACGATTATTAGATTATGGTTGCAAAATTTAGGGAGATACTGTCAGTGAGCAAACCAGAAGCACAAAGTGTGATATGCAGTGATTCAATGTCAACAAACCAAACGAGGCTGAATTTAAGGAAGAGTGCCAGCTTAAAAGTTCAGACACGTTTGAAACTTTGGAGTGCTAAGATGACAGCGAGAACATAGATAGAGCTTGAGAAAATATTAGAGAGAATAACAAAATCTCAGCTAAAGAGAGTCTAGGTCGACACGAAAGGACGCAGCATAAACCATGGCTTGAAGAAGAATGTTCAAAATTTTTAGAGCAAAGAAAACAGGCTAAATTGTAATGGTTACAGGATCCAAGCCAAATTCATGGAAATAATTGAACAATTTAAGACGTGAAACTAGTAGATATTTCAGGAACAAAATAGGAAATTTTTGAAAGGTGAAGCTAATTAAATTCAAACAAAGAATAAGCACATCAGTATTACAGACTTGTAAAGGGCATAACTACGTTTAAGAATGGTTACCATCACATAACTAAAAAGACAGACAATACACGTACGTGTATAACGTAACATTGAGGCGCGTTCGAGTAACCACTGTTGCCGTGGAAAAGCAATTAGTATTACATATTCTGAGTGTGTCTGCAGCCTTAGTTATCCAGCATGCAAAGCGCATGCGCCGCATTATATTGTCATCTGTGGCCTGTCTGGCTCCATCACATTTTTCCACATTATCTCATAAAAGGCACAATTTTCGGAAGCAGTTATTGACTATAAAATGTGTGTTTTGATATTCTCTATTCGAGTAAGTGGAGGAAACATTTTTCTCAGTTACTGAATGTACATGGGGTTAGTGACACACACGTGTACAACAGAGTCACTAGTGCCTTTGAAGTGGATTTGGCTATTGAAAAGCTAAAAGATATAAATCACCAGGTATTGATCAAATTCCAGCAGAACTGATTTAAGCAGCAGGTAGAACAATGTAATCTGAGATCCATAATCTTATTAATTCTATTTGGAATAAGGAAGACTTGCTTTAACCGTGGAAGGAGTCAATCACTGTACCCATTTATAAGAAGGGTGATAAGACAGATTGTAGTAATTATCGAGGCATATAACTTATCAGTTATGTACAAAACTTTATCTGACATTCTTTGTCAAGTTTAACTTCATATGCATTTCATATTGGGAAAGAAGGGGTACGTGTAGAATTTTGATGGGGGAATCTGAAGAAAACAGACAAATTGAAAGACCTAGATAAAAGGATAGTAATGAAGTGGACCTTACATAAGATGGTATGAGATGAACCGGATTAATCCGATTCAAGATAGGGACAGGAGGCGGGCTGTTGTGAACGTGGTGAAAAACCTTTGGGTTCCAAAAAAAAGCCTTAAATTTCTGGACTAGATGAGGCACTATTAGTTTCTCAAGAAGGACCCGGCTCCAAGGAGCTAGAAAATTTGTTGGTTGGTTGAGTAGATATTACTTATTAAGTTTAGTGCCTGTTACCTTACTTATTTGGATGTATTCGAGTGTTACTTCATTTATTGTTTTTATTCTCTTCTTTGTTGTGTTGCTTTCTACTAGCCGTCCTAGTACTGTAGTGTTCCTTGCGTTTTATGTGATTGACTGATGAGCCATACCACACATATTATTGTTGTTCATAGTAGTAGTAGTAGTAGTAGCAGTAGTAGTAGTAGTAGTAGTAGTAGTAGTAGTAGTAGCAGTAGTAGTAGTACCCTAAAACACAAGCATACTGATTATTCACGTCTCTGCTCTTCCTGGGAATGACATTATTTCGGATTGTCCAAGTTTAATGATCCGTTGTGTTGTAAATATTTAGTGTGTGGAAAATGTGTTCCGTATTATCAGTTGTGTGGAAACAAACACGAAATGAAAGCGAACACCCAGCAAAATAAGAGGCAGATGGCCCAAAACGAACAAAAGAAAATCCCTCCCCAGTCTATTCCGGAAGTGAGAGTTTTTGACGCAACAAGGCAGAGGATATGTGACATTAGATATGTTTGACCACATGAATGAACTTAGTGCAGTATAAGAGGGTACTTCAGATATTAGGCATATTGTTGGTAATTTGGTTATTAAAATGGACTCCAACTGTATGTCAGACACTGTTCATGTTCCCACGAAAATAATCTCTGCAGCTCAAAGTTGCACACTTCCTGCCGAGAAATACCATAGAAGCATGAGGAAAGATTTAAAATTTCCAAGACTAAAATACGCTGTTTAATTTGCTACCAGTACTAGTCTTGTGTAAGCATGTCTGTGATTATATGTCGTCAAATAAAAGATAATTGCAGGAGGTTGATACGGAATGGAATTGTAAAAATGTCTATCGTGGCCTAATTAAGTTTCAGTTCCCTAATTTTCCTGGAGTAAAAATTGTATCAGGAAGAAAAATAAAAAAAGACAGCAGATGTCCGGGGCGAGACCCTGACCGGGATCCTCCCGAACATACGAGTAAGTCGGTCTACCGATAGATACCAATAATAATGTAAAGTTTAAGGGCATGTTTGTTACCAGGATACTGGCTCTCTTGTTCAACAATAGGAATCCTTCCTTGCAGCGGCTTACAGAATGGCTATAAAATGAAGTTAAGAAAATTTATTTCAATAATTTACAATTTTAACATTTCAAATTCGAAGCGACAGTGTGAAATAAAGGAATTAATTACAGTCAAACACAACCAGCGAATGTTACACACTTTATTCTCGCAACATATTTGGACCCAATATGGCGATCTTCAGTCCTATAATATAAAATTCATAAAAAGTACTATATAGACAACTGTATTATAAGATATTTGTAAACGAGATCTCAATTTTACATTCAAACCAACATGTACTGGTTGGAATGTAAAATTGAGACCTTAGTAATTAATATCTTTTAATACAACTGTGTACAGCACTTTTACGAATTTGATATTTTAGGACTGAAAATGACCATTATATAATATACACTATTTGTGTTTGACGGTGATTAATTCCTTCATTATTGCAATCAACACAACGGGATGACAAACATAAAAATTACCGCAAGTACTTACGCATACACCACGAAGATTCAATACGATAACACCAAGGTCCATAATTCGACACGACCCTGAGAAAGTTCAGTTTCTGTCTTCTAGGTCAAAATACTTTCTTAATTTTCTTGTGAAATACTTTCACGCATTAACTTCAAGAGTAAAAGGAGTCCTATACAGCTAAATGAGAAACTTTCGCAATGTATTTGTCTGAAATATCACAATCCCCGAAAACTCGTCATATGAATGCCGCCACTACGTTAAAAGCTAAATCTTTTGTATTATATGCAGCAAGAAATAACATCTCTAATCTTGTTGCCTGTTACATAAGATTCGTTCAAGTTTAGTGACAGCTTACAGAACCGAAATCTGACGACTACTGCTAGAACTAATTATAATTAAGCTGTGAATGTATTGAACTGCTTTCTTTTTATTCTATCTTCGTTGCATTTCCAAGTGTGACTGCTTCTCTCCGCATGGGGTATGCCGTGAGTTTCAACAAGATGTCTAGTGTTAATTAAAATAATAGGAGAGCCAAGAATCGGGGATGTAATTTAATCTTAGAAACGATCCAATCTTCTCTGCTTGAAGTCTCGAAGTCCAATTCAAATGTTTTCTCGCGCGGCGCGAGATTGAGCGAGAGGTGTGTAACAATGGCGACTGTGGTACGCGGTTCCGGTAGCTACCTGCCCCCCTGCGGCTAGATACTGAACTGAATAACATGATGTCCGTGTAGTCCTAGGAGTGTACAAACTGTATATATTGTGCAATAGTACTACTAAGTTAGGTGCCCGGGTACGTAATTAAGCACCACGCCGTGAAGGCATAGAAATAATGAAGGTAGAGATCCATCCATTCTTAACTTCGAAGCCAGATGAAAGTGGTCGGCTTCACGCTCCCAACGTTTTATTCCCGGGGACTGTATATACAGAACAACATAACACAGACATTTATTTTTGTAAAATCATTTTGAAGGTAATCCAAAAGTTATCCTTCTCGTTATTTAAGAACCATGAGAAGATGTATGGGAAGTGGATGTATACCTCCACGTATTCCGATGCACTTAATAGAAAGAACTTCACGCCCAGACCATTTCCACCAGTACACATTCTGATAGGAGGCTGAGTGAACACCTTAGCCCCTTTCAGGAATCAAAACTCATTTTCCAGATAGCCCAACCTATAGCCACGTCGTTAGGCCAACTAAGCCATCTCTGTTCTGTTCTTGTTTTATGGTGAAGAGGTGGACACTTGCGATAGGAACAAAATGCGTGGCGCACAGACGTCTAATGAAACATTAACATCCGCGTCCTCTCTAAGCCTCCTTTGCTTGACACTTCATGTGCTTGTAAATCCTATCAAATTTTCGCAAATTTGTTTCCTATTCTCGTCTCGATAGACGAAATAATATACACCACGATACTTTGAATGTTATTTAACATTTAACATGTTATTTAACATGTCATAAATAACACCATTAGTCATCATTCTAGAAATATGATGATTGAAATGTCATATTTGTCCCTGAACCTTGTTTATCCCTGATTGGTTGCGTTCTGTTCTATTCCACACTCTCGCTCGTTGCTTTTCTTTTGTCTTCGCGTTTTCAACTCTTGAAGGTTTCGCTTCTGAATTTGTTCCTATATGTTGTTTTGCTTTAATTTATTCTTCCAGGTGATGATTTCTTTCCAACAGATCAGCAAGTTACTGTAACAACAAGAAAATGCACAATGGAACAGTCCGATAAAGGTAGAAAACTAATTCCATTCGTTGTGAAGAAGAGGCTTCACATGGCGGTATCAGCCAACATTCGATGCATGTAGATCGGTCGACACTCGACCTAAAGAAAGCTGCAGTCTATTAACATGTTTCTAATGCAAGCTGAAAAAATTAACCTCATGGTACTAGGTCTTCCTTCTCAAGTTGATTATTCAACTGATAAATAACTGTTTGTCTTTATGGAACTTGACGTTTCATCACTATGTTCAAACAGGTCCGCCATTGAACTCTATTCTCTACCTGTTCAAAGCAGTTCATTCTTTTATTTTACGAGTGAGGTTAGAGAAGGTCTGTGTGGAAGTGCGGCCGTACGGATTATAGATAAATGAATATGGAGTATTAATGGAACGCTGACGGGGGAACTGTTTCTTAGTGCCATTTTAACCAATACAAAGCTCATATCGACAGCCCTCGGATCAAACCCGGTCCTGCGCGGTGAGGAGGCTATGACTAACAGCTTAGGTAATGGCACGAACTATCCAATAGAGTTACATCAAAGGGCACATATATACTTAAATTGTTATTTGGATTTGTCTGCGCAGACATATCCGAGAAAAAACTCTCCACTCGAATTATTAATTTATTGTTCATACACATATTGATGCACATTTTCTACACAGTTCAGGCAATTCGTGTAAGTAATGTAACTGCTAAACTTGACAAACATAAAAAATGAAAAAACAGACTTAATGGGACAATTTGTTTGCCTGCTATTGCAAGAAGATATCAAAGAACAAATGAATTAATCGAAAAGGTTCCTACTCATAAGAGATCGTTTCCCTCACATAAAATCGCGATAATAATTTCATTCCTATCCACAACTTTGATCAAGTTACCTCTGTATTTATAAAAGAAGATATTTGAATACTTTAATATGGACAATGCGGAGAAATAAATACGATTTTAGCAATTTCTCCACAAATGTATAATTTTTACCTTCGCACATTTTGTCTCTACAGACAAATGAGTAAACATCTGGGCGATGAGGGCATATGATCTCCTTAAGACCGATTTTGAAATTTCCCTGTAGTCTACTTCTAATTCCTTCATGTGCTATTTTTCTTTGAGATGTCTGAAAACATTTTAAGTTATTACTTTTCCCCCATGCCTGTACGTCTCCAGCCACTCCTCTTTTTCTGGATGTATTCTGATTTGAAGAACAATGATAGAACAATAGGAACTGTCGAACAAGCACACTGGATCAAGCGCTACTGTTTCTAACGTGCATGCAGAAGTCCTTTTTCAATTTCTGCATCTACATTGACTAACCCGGCTAAGAATTTTTCAACCCCTGCACGACGGGGTTTACTAGTTGCGTACCGCAGTCATTTTTCAGATAACGGCTGGGTATCAGTTGCGTCCCGGGCTGTTGAGGGTCAGGGCATTAGTTTCGTCCCGTGGTCAGTTTTCAGGTGTAACATTTGTGTACCAAGCTGCTGAGGAAAACCTGAAGGCTCTAATGTCGAATCGGGTTTAGGGTACCTTGGTTCGATGTCTGTCTGCGGCGCTGCACAGTGGGTCAAACTAAGCGAGAGGTGGCCAAAATTCAAATCTTCAACTTCCACAAAATACTTAAAAATCTACTTGAGGGTACATGCAAAAAGAGAGCCCTTTTAGTAGCAGCAGTTCCGAAAGGTACTTTGTACACAAAATCTGGTAGTGGTTTGTTAATTATTTTTACGGTGACAAATTAATTTATTAAGTGAACTTATTACGGAACAGCGAAATAGTGTTACATAATTTGTGAACTAATTATGAACATAATATTTCGTGTGAAATAAATAATTTTTATATCACTTTATATTACGATAATTTTTGTTGCATAAAATTTGAAATCCATTATTTACATAGAGCTGCAAAATTGATCTGAGCCGCTCCAGCTCCGGTTTTTGCATTGTCGTATAGCTTTAAACTTTGTTATTATATTTAAAAAAAATAGCAGCTAATACACGCCAATCTACAAGTTATTAACGACTGTATTATGTAGCGTCGTGTACTTTCAGAATTTGATCATGCTGTTTGACAAATAATCTAACATTCTTAGTGCCCACGATCGACTGTAATAGAAAGTTAGTAGAGTGTAGATGACTAACCAAGCTTACACATTATGTATGTTATGTTTATAAATATATACTTTATATTCCTATACATATACATACATATTATTGTTGCATGTTTTATAATTACGAAAAATATTTCGCACAATTATTTAGAGATGAATACATTATTAAAGCACAAGGAGTTGTGAAAGTTTTGGATAAAAAAGGAAAGGCGAGCCCAGCAACATAAACAGATATGTTCAAAACAGTGTCATAGTGATGTACAGATATTTTAGTTTTTAATTAAGAGTCTAGATACCGCTTGTATATTCATTTTATAAAAATTAAACCGATATTAATTAAACAGTAATTGCTTTATTTTCAATTTTCAATCAGTTTTTTATTCCCAGTTTTGTTAATATAATCATAATTATTATTTTACAGCTCGTTTTGGGCTTGAAGAAAGTTCTCCGAGTGCGTTAAGGAAAATTCTTCAGAATATACCTCGTGTTTGTAGTGGATTTTCGAAAAGATGGATTGATGCAAGAAGAAACCAACAGTATTATGTATCAAAGAGCGCAGAATGGTTGGAGCAAGAAATCAATTTACACATTAAAGTTATTACCAAACATATGAAACAGATTACGAAATGCCATGCACTTCAGGTACACATGGCCGTCAAAAACGTCAGACATTTAGAGGGTTGGGTGGTGTCTCTGTATTTGTGTGTGTGTGTGTGTGTGTGGTGTGTATTTGTGTCTGTGTGGTGTCCCTCGCTGCGCTGCGGGTTTGCTTCCCGGTCTCTTCGGGAGGAGTAAAAGTTAGGCGTTTGGTCGTGTTTCTGTATGATACACATGAAGCAGAGACCTTGGGATGCAACTGATACACTTCCTTCACAGTGAGGTTGACAACTCGTGAACCAACTGATACACATGAAGCAGACACCTTGGAATGCAACTGATACGCTTTTTTAACCGCAAGACGCAACTCGTACGTCCCCCTCCATGAAAATTCCTCAATTAGGCCAACACTGCTTCCATCAAAATTCTTTACAATTCGTCATCACACGTTATCTTATCACTGAAGGCTGAGATACTTTCGGCGTCTCAAAATAAATTATAAACAGGTAAATGTACAAATATTGTTATTATTATTATTATTTTGTGTTACTGTATTGATTTCTGGCCTCATAAAATAAGTTGGTTAATAATATAAAGGGACAGTAAATAATGTATATATTAATGAAGAAGGGGCTACAACCGTGATAACTTGAGGTTAAAAAGAAAGTGGTCCCAAGGAAGGTTGTATTATTATTATTATTATTATTATTATTATTAACATACGAGTATATACAAATAAATTACAGAAACTCTAAAGCCCGTCACAATGCAATCTTTTGCATTCTCATCGTGCTTCATATCCCTAGATAACCTACACATGTTTTCCTCAGTGCTTCTCAAATTCTCTAAAGCATACTGCCTCTCATATTTACAATCCACTCAGTGTTTCACATCTTATATCTAGGCACAATAAATTCTCTTCATAAAACTGGCTAACATTCGCTAAAATTTTTCGTGTCCTCATGCGAAACTTTGTGGTCAATATTACTTAGTTTGTTGTTAAAATAAATTATGCAGATTGTGTAACTTCACACATAAGTGTAGCATGGATAGAATCAAATTCCCTGACTGACATTAAAGAACTAAATGCCTGTAACTAACACTGGTCACATCACTTCTTTTGAAATCAATTAGGCTTATATTTAATTTCACGTCTTTCCCCAGTAACCTTATTAGTATGTTTACATAATTCCTTGGGGCAGAGTCCTTCTTGAGAAGCTAATAGGTCCTGAGCTGGTCAAGAAAGGTTCACTGCCGTTGTCCTTATCCTCAGCCAGACATATCCCGTCCACGCCTTCTCCGCTATTTGTTTACCTCATATACTCTATTACTTAAAATAATCCTGGTCGACACGCTTATGGCGAAGTTCCAAACAAACAATTTTCCAGGGCCGCATTCCAGTTCAAACAACATTTGGATGATTGAAAATACGTTACATAATAGATTCTATTCACTGGCAGTATTTTAATCAAAATGATTTTACTCTTCTGATCAAATAATTACATAAAGTAAAAGAAGCTTTACAGATGAAATATATATAATGGTTTACAGAGTAGTTTTATCTGGCCGGAATACAACAAGCACAACAAAAAATAAAGCGTTCGACCATCTTAAGCGATAGTATCATTTTAGCGTTGGGCATGTAATATTTAATGCTGAGAGAATTAAAATAATAATTAATTATAAATGTGAATCGTTTAACGAGATTTAAATGTCGGTTCGATCCGCATCAGTGCCTTTTGCTTTGTTTTATTACTATGTATCCTCCCCTCATCCCACACAGGTCGGGGTCATGGTGCGTTTCTATTGAGAATCCACTAACTGCAAAAGCAAACTATGGCTCAAGAAAATTACAAATCCAAAACATGAAGAACGCAATATTCTTTACAAATCAGATGACAGCGCATGAGAGAATTGGATAGTTATTTTTAAAGATAAAACTGTAGTCCCTGTGCACAACATAAGGGTATAGGGAGAGTGGAGATGTAGCTCCAGTCCTTCCTAACTTCAGCAGTAGATGGAGATGAGTGGTCAGCCTCACATATCAGCCGCTTTGTCCCCGGCGAAAGAACTCTTGTTTTCGCTGAATAGGAGGCTGGGTGGGTCCCCGAGTCTCTCTGGACGCTTTTTAAAACGGAAAAATCTACTGCCCTTGCCGGGAATCAAACTACCATCCCAAGATAATCCAGCACGGAGCCTAGTCACTAGACTGGCTACATTATCCTGGTTCTTAATTGTTACTGGTAAATTATTTATTTATATTACCAAACTGTATCTGATTTTGAAATTACGAATTAGGAGGTGGGATGATTGTGAACAACAGATGAGATGGGTTGAAGAAGGAATAGAATGTAGCCTTCTATTTTTAAGAATTTCGCTATAACTATGTAAACACCACAAGACACATCAGTCGGGAAAGCCGGTCTCCACCGAAATTCGAACCAGATACCTGTCGAATGGGACTCACACACGTTAGCCCACCACCGCTCTTCAAGTATAAACATATATTTTATGTATAAACACGTGTAACGTTTTAGTCAGTACGAAATGCGTTTGCCTGTAACCTGAGACTATCTCAGTCAGAACAGTTTCAATGTGAATATGACAGCATACATTCTAAAGCCACGTTTCTCTTTGAATCCCGGGCGCTAACGTCCTACCCAACCACTGAACATCTCCTTCATGACTTCACAGTTCAAGTTCTATTTTAATATTATTCTTCCACCTTCCACTTTCTTGTCTCATTGAAAACTTTCTCTACCAAACCTGAAAAAGCAATTATTCAAAGCAGACGTAGCTACTTTTATGGAACTCAAAAGTTCATAATCGCAATAAAAAAGCACAGAGCCCAACATTATATTCGATTGTCACAGTTCCAAACCGGGCCCCGCATAAATTACTTATCCTAGATTATTGTTAATCTGATTTCTTCGCATCTAATTATCCGTCTATTAGAAGTGGGTTGTTTCTATAAAATAACCCAAACAAATTGCACAAAAAGCCTTAAGGCTGTGGTGCGTCCGTAGCATCTGCTGCGGGGCCCTTCACCATGTAAAAAAACCCAAACAAATAATTCTACACATTTCTTGTTCTTTCCAAATACGCAATTCGCCTCTTCCGTCTTAATCGTTTGTTTTACAGATATAAACAATACTAACCAGCTGGCTGAAGGTAACTCATGAACCCTCTGAATTTGCAGTTCTTTATTCACCTACCAGTCATCTCTTTTAATTCCAAGAACCCCCATTTCATGCTCGTACATGTCAAATCACTGTCTGCATGTTATTTTTCTAACAAAAAGATATGTCCTTCCTTCTTTGCACACAAGTACAGCATGCCTCACATATTTCAAATTTCCTAACTTAAATCTAACTTATAAAATACGCTTGATTTGTGAAGAGAATAATTAATTCATCATAGTTACGCCAGAGAGCAGCAGTCCAATAGGTGGAATTATATTTAGTGAATGGCAAAATCAAGATTATGTTTAATCAAGATATTGTTTTGCGTTGAGTAAAATAACTGTGTTAAATGACGGATAATCGAACATATACAAGAAACCTAATGAAATAATTAGTGAACATTTAAAGTTATGAGATGTTTAGTTTACCGACTATCGATTATTATTATTATCGATGTATATCGTCCATCCCAGACCAAGAAACCTCTGAAAGGACGCCCTATGCTCCGCAAGGAGCGACAGGAAGTAACTAACAACTAATTATATCGTCCATCTCGAATTTAGTCTTACGAAGTGTTGAAAACGAGTTTATAACTTTATGCCACAAATTTCTAATTAACCAAATATTTAACTCAGATGTTTCCAAATACCTTTTAACGATTCGATGCGAGTCAAATTTATTCTGCGGTTACGTCAGCAGTAATCATGCAAATATTAAGGTTTATGTTCACGATAAGCATTATCAATGAAACGTTTTGCCAGATAATAGAACATTTAAGAGAAAAGTAACAAAATAGTTCTTTTTGTTTCTTGGAACGTGTTTCACTTTTCCCAGTCAAAGATGACGGGTTATGGCTGTGTTCACAAGAAAATAAGAATTTAATAACATTATTGTAATGAAGAATAAAGTGGGATAGCGCATGAATATTGTGTTAACCCCTTCTTATTACGGGTTCATTCCTAGTATGATTACGATATCAGGCGAAGTACATAAGTGTAAGGCACTTTTCTATGCGTTTTTATTTATTAATCTTTTAATTAAACTTTCTTACGTAAGAAGACTTTTATTTCACTATTTTTTTTACGGCTCGACAGCCCTATGGGCCTGGACCTCCTCGCTTCGTCGAGGTTTCATGATCACACACATTTGAGACACACCACAGTCGGTAGGACTCCTCTGGACGAGGGACCAGCTCGTCGCAGAGACCTCTACCTGACAACACACAACACTCACAAGAGACAGACATCCATGCCCCCGGTGGGATTCGAACCCACGATCCTAGTAAGCGAGCGGCCGAAGACTCACGCCTTAGACCGCACGGCCACTGGAATCGGCCTTATTTCACTATGCTTTACAATAAATGATTGGTCTTAGTTTAGAGGGAACTGTTTCGAAATACGGCCGCCGCAGAAAGGTGCTGAAGTTCATAAATGGTTTTCTTTTCAGTCCCTCCATGTACAACTTAGACAGTATCTTTCAAAGAATCCACGGCTGCTTCCTCCTGGATCATTCCAAATTCTTTATTCCGTGTCATTCTAACGTATAATGTCTTATAATTTCGATGCCGCACGGCCCTGGCAGTGCTGTAAATAAGCCTTCCTACGCCAATAACTAAAGGATTTCATATCTGCTTATGGTACAGAGTTCTTAAACAATACACCAAATCAATTTTACACCTAATATTTGTTACGAAAAACAAATTCTATGCAATCTGCTAGATTTGAGTTTCTCGCGGCGGTGTTGCTGAAATTCTGGTTCTCAGGTATTTACGCCCTGTAGTCAAGGTAAAGCAGCACAAGAGTACGATTACACTTCTTGTATTGCTTGACACTGAAGAAGTCACTAAAATCCTTCGAAACGTCGGTAACTATTTACCGGTCGACACGACGTAACTTCCCAGAAGTACTGTACCTACATTCAATCTAGCTAACTTCTGAAGTGGAGCCCCTATTTAAAATCTAATAGTCGCTCAACTGGTCGCGAAATTCTTTCACTTTTATGAAATCCTAAGTTCCGTATCGCTTGGTGTTCACAGACGCTTACCACTGCACCCTGTTCTAAGCCAGATAAAAGTAAAAAATCTCACATTTCTTTGAAGTTCATTTTAATATTATCTTCCTATGTACATCCATGAAACCTTGGGTGGGCTCTTCAGTTTAGGTCTTCTGACACTGCATTTAGCAAATCCCCCATGCATGCTACACGTCCTATCTCTCTCATCTGCTTTCACTTACTCAATCTAATAATAACTGAGAAAATGTATGTACATTATTAGGTCTCTTATTATGAAATAGTCTCCATATTCTCCCTTAAGTTCAAATATTCTTTTCAGCATTTATATTTCTCCCTCAGAGTGAGATAAGCGTTATCAAAACCATCTAAAATAGTATAGTCCTAAAGTAAGTTTGGTTCATTTTGTTGTTTAGGTTTTTAGATAGGACGAAGTCCCTGTTTTCAGGCACTACAGTCCCTGCACATTCGGCTTTGCTCTTACGTCCCTACGTACTAACACTGCATGTAACCTGAGACTAACTTCCAAAAAATTAGACAGTGATTAATGCCCTACGAGTCCCTGTAGGTTATTTCATCACTGTCCGGCCAACATCTACATTCCATTAACACTTGTAATTATCACGCACTTAATAAACATTAGCACAGGAATTAATTACTTCACTGTTGTACTGATTCGCTTCTCCGTAACCTCAAGATCTTAAGACTGTGATTACTACATAGACTGTTACTTCAGAACATTCATGCCGCAGCTCATTGTGTCTGCCTTTAAACCGGGGCCGCAAGTACTATGAAATTGATCTTAAAAGAAACAGGATAAAATGGTGTGGAGTGGATTATGTGGCTGAGGTCAGACACAGGTGGCGACATCTTGTACATATGCTAATCACGGCAGTGCCCACTTCTCACATCACGCGGTAGTGTAGTTGTCACAGTGATTAGGCTATGGGCTGGACGTCCGAGGAGATGTGGTTCGATTCCAGGCAGAAGCAAGAGATTTATCTCCTCTTCAAGGACTCCAGACCAGCTCTGGACCCACCTGATACCGGAGATAAGGCGGCCGAAACATGAATCTGACCACTAACTCCATCTATTGTCTAGGATAAGAACGAGTGGAACTACACCTCCACTCTCCCACACGCCTAAATGGTGTGACCATGGACAAATTTTCTTGACCATTACCACTTCTTACAACGTAAGCCCGATTTTGCACCCAGGGCAGTGACAGAAGTAGTGGAGGTGGTACAGATTTTTCTTTGCGTGGGGTATAGTTCGGTTTACCCTCTCAAGCATCATTCCATTATTATATCATATTCATTCATCCATCATCCGGAGGTTGGAAAATTGGTCCATGAGATGACGGAGTTCCAACAAACATAATCTTACCTCTCCCCAAGAATAGAAAAGAATACGGTATTGATTTTTCTTTTTTAATGAAGGCTGAGAAATATTCGACCAGGTAAGCAACTATGATCTTTTCAAAAAGAAACCTTTCCGCGACCGTAAAGGCACTTGGGAACGTCTCGGACTTCTCTTCGCTCAAAAGATGGGCTTCGGAAAGGATTACAAAATTGATGCGGAATAAAAAGTGGATTGTTGTAATGACATTCATTACAGCGCCATGAGTATCTGGAAGTCCAAACATTGTCTTGAAGGTCTTTAAATTCGGAATTCTATTTTACTGTTAGTGTGAGAGACAAGGAACCGCAACCACACAAAACACAGCGTAAAATTATAAAATTTACCTTTTCCGTCACCACACAATCACACATACGTAAATAGGCTACATCCTTAATAGGATCAGCAAAGATGCGAGTGGTGTATAAACAGTTAAAAAACACTTAGTAACAAGAAGTAAACCAGGAATATGCACGTGCTCATAGTGGATATTCTAAGGTTTGTGTCTGTCGTATTGGTGTTTACAGCATTATTTAACCAAGAAGTGTAAAGAGCCGAAAGCACAATATAAATACCATTCCAAACAATCGCTTACGCCATTTTCGATAACGAGGTTCTGCTGTCCGATTCCTGGCAATATGACATTACAGCGGGTGTAGAATAAACTGCAGCACAGTTCAAGAGAAAGAGTAAAGGTGATATAATATTGCATATTATGTGGAGCAAATATATTTTTTTTTCAATGGCGCAACAGCCCCTAGTGGGCCAGGGCTTCCTCAGCATCGAGGCTTCACGATCACAAATACCATTACGTTATGATTGAAAACTTGTTCTTGGCGGTGTACCAAGTATTTTGGTATGAAGGAAACAGCCGCACGCAACTAAATAAAGAATAAGAATGCCTGGTGTGGGGGAAATTCAGTACAAAATTTAGACAAAATTTTATTTCGTTTCTGAAGTTTTTATTCTATTTTATTATATTATTTTATTCCAGTGGAATTAAGTCTACTTCCTAATCATTTCCCATTGTTCATACAAGCAACTATGGAATTCCTTCACTTTTGGTTCCACAAAAACCATAATTTTAACTCCCTTATCTCCTTCTTGCGCTTTCACGACAGACTGTACACAACATTCCCGAAGCACTGTGATTATATCTCAGTGGGTAATATCACACTTTCAAATCCTCGATTGTTGTGGCTATCTTCACACCACTTGAAATCACCGTCTTTTTGTGTTACATAAAGGATGTACGAGTACATAACGCAGTTTCTATATGTATAATAATAAATAAGGTACTTGTTTTCGGTAAACTCAGCAAATTATAGGCGCAGCTTTGCTTATGACCCTGAGACTTATCAACAATTTATGATGTTCACATCCCATGAAATGTTGAGTCAATATGGCTATCTTTCTTTTTCTTATAATAAGGCTGTATAACTGCTTTGGAAGGCATGTAAGGTTCAGAGAGTTATTACTGGGCTTGGACCTCTTGTCTTATTGACTTGTATGTACTGTTTATTCACATCACTCAACACATAAAATCATCAAATTATTTAAACCTAAAATTTAGCATTATAGTGACGCGGTCGTTTTATGATTTCTAGCAAAGAGCCCGTTCAATGATAATGACAAGACAGGCAACGTACGTACAATGTAACATTGAGGGGCGTTCGCGTAACCATTGTTGCCGTGGAAAACAATAAGTATTAAATATGCTGAGTGTGTATTCAATTATACCAACCAAATGCACATTATTAGCTACATATGAGTGTTAAACACGTAGCTCCGACATATTTCGGTAAAAGCGTACCGTCTTCAGGGAGCACAATATAATTAATAATGTGAATTTGGTTGGTATAATAAACTGAATACATTAATATAAACAATACACGGTTTGGACAACTTTAATATATTACTGAGTAGGTGTTTGTAGCCTCAGTTATCCAGCATGCAAAGCGCATGCGCCGTATTATATTGTCATCTGTGGCCTCTCCGGTACTACACCATTTTTCAACATTATCTCATAAACGGCACGATTTTCGGAAAAAGGTATTGAACGCAAAATGTGTATTTTCATTTTCTCTACAACTTTCGTCCGAAACATTTCTTATTCTAAGAAGAATTCATCGAGATATTATCATAAACATACATAGGTCTTCATGTAAAGTAACTGTTGTTCTTGTCAGTTTTTAATATAACTTTAATTTTCGTGACATTTTCGAAAAATACTCAAATATAAAATTTCATGACAATCAATCCAGTGAGAGCCGAGTTGTTCCATGCGGACGCACGGACGGACGGACAGACAGACAGCCATAACGAAGCTAATAGTCGCTTTTCCCAATTTTGCGAACGCGCCTAAAACAGTTTACGTACGTCTTCCTACATTAACCCTTTATTTATCATCTCCTTTTCCTCGTATTTCGTGTGTGGTTTATTTAACGTTTGTGTTAGCACCTCAGACTATAGAGTGTCAAATGGTATATCACTGGTGAATAATGAATGGGAAGAATGTGAAATAAAGCTGGTTTGGCCTAACACGGAAGGACTGAAAAAAACACAAACACACTTAGTAACTGCTACAAGATTTGAGCCCCGGATCTCCCAAATACAAAGCGGGTGTTTACTTTCATTCCCTTCCCCGCACCCTAGCAACGACAGAAAAAAAATCTTTGTTTTTTTAAAACCGGAATAGAATTCCGAAAATAAAAATGATAAAAAATGTATTGCGTATATGTAGATGTTTTGGACAGTGTCCATTCTCAGAGGTATATGTGAATACACGGTGTTTCTAAAGTTAATTCTGTATTCAGCTTCAGTTGATCGTTTGTCATTATAGTGACAGATCCTTTGTTGTTTCATCTTAAAATAATAGTGAAAAAATAATGCAAGATCACTTAGCAGGCCTGTAATGGCAGTCACATAAAGATAGCAGCATAGCCAACACCAGAGATGTAATATAAATAAATAAATAAATATATATATATATCTAAAGCACTTCAGGCACTGAACAATAGCCGGCATAATTTTGGTAAATTTGGCCTTAAAGTAGAAAAGGATTTGAAAGGCACATTTACCCCTTACAATGTGATGTCACTTTTAACTTTCAAGGGGTTCTCGAGAACTGTGCTAAATAATAAAATCTGTATATGTCAATATTACTTTAAGGTACATTAACTAAGATCTTGTATGAGTTATTTTATTTCACTTACATGCAACTGAGGAGAGAAATATTTTTATTTGCGTTTGCATTCATGTAAAGCACCTGTTAAAATCACTATGTCTATCCGCCTGAACTTATGAAAGAGCTAGTGCACCGCTGAAAGATTTTCACGAAATTTCTTATTGAGGACTTTGTTGAAACTCTTAGAATGTTCAAGTTTGCTTTAAAATTTATCTCAAATTAGGAACAACCTACACGAAGTTATGCGTCCGTTGCCGGACCCATCTAAGGCGAAAGTCGCTAAACACTGAAGTGAAAAACGTTTCAAAGAAAGATCATAAAGTGTAATAGATCACAAGTTTATTTCTAGTAGACTTATCCCAGCCCTTTTAATTTTGAAATAATTTTTAAGAAAAGGAAACGAACCCTCTAGAAATGCCACGTTACTTCTACATTTCAAAATTTGTTTATTCAACAACAGTCAATTGCCTTCTTAACAGAGAAGAACATCGGTGTCTCCTCCTCCAATCCGAACTTATATATCTGTGAGTGCATTAGAATGTATTTAATTAAAGTATAATAGAAAGTATTACTACAAATGTTACTTTATTAAAATTTTAACTTATTTTTTGACATAACTAAACAGAAGATAGCGAACGTGACAAAACTCTCCACATACTCAGGTTTCAGGGAATTACTACTTCATTCACAATCAACTAGCAACAGAAAGTGAACATGAGGAGCTACAGCAATTGTTCAACTTTTGTCCACAATATTCATGCACATTTCACATTCCATTAACACTGATATTCAAACTTGCTGCACAAAGGTTTTTGGTTGCTTTTAAGTTGTTAAATTCAATACAGACTTGTACCTTCATTTGCAAAGCATGATCAGGTTTCTTCCTGCATAGCCTGCTATTTCTTTGATTATATGCCACACGGAAAAATCACAAGATCTAAGATCAGGAAGACATTGGGGACCACGCAACTGATCAACGGCGATCAGTCAACATCGGGAATTTCTCATCGAGAAAAGCGAAACATTTGTGCCCACAATGAGGTAGAGCTCCGTCCTGCTGCCAGATCATACTTCCTAGGCCATCGTGCTGTTCAATGTCTGGCATCACTGTGCTTTACAGAAGCAACTGTTTGCAGTTATAGTGCCGTCGATGGAAAAAGCCCAATCACACCTGGCCAAGTGCCTGCTTAGGCTTTCCCTCTTGGATCAATGTCTTCTCCCATCACTGATGTTCTGCGCTTATCACTATAATAAACACAGGTATTTCGATTTACTATTCCCTTTGTCTTGAATTTTTTTCACCTCTCCATATGATCTGTCTACAAATGCGTGATCAGCGTGAACAAATAGGAACAACTCACAGAATCCTGTCCGTCTACCTGCATTCAAAGTACGCAAGAAGTGAGGTTTGTACAGTTTAATTCCCTGAGAATTTAACATTCAATATATGCTACTTCGTGACATTTCCAGGACTCTTGAAGCTCTTCCTAGTTATCTGTTATGGATATCAACAGAAGCTTGTGCTAAAATTTATAATTTTCATTTTCTTTTGACCTGGCCGATCTCCGCCAGCCACTTCGTGGAAAGTCTGCAACACATCTAGTTTCTTCAAATTTTGTGCTTAGGTTAGGATTTCTTGCCTGGCTGGTGGTTGGACCTAAAATCATCTCTGCAAATGCTGCGATTACCGCTTGAGAATTTTTACTCATATTTTCCCTCCACCTGGCGTGAAATTTACAAACTCTCTCCTCTTTTGTTAATTTTATATTTGTGATTTGAAGCTGTAAATTGACTGTGCACACTAATGACACGACACCTGATAGAAAAAGAGCTACTCTAACTAGAGTGTTGCCAACTGTTGCAAATGAAATGCTGAAGGCAAATGAATATAATCACATGTGAGCACTTCACTATCTCGGTAAAGCGTCTTTTAAGACAGCCAGTATATATTAACTTCCTTTCGCTTAAAAATGGAGAATAACTAACTCCATGGAGCAGAGCCCTTCTTGAGAAGTTAAGAAGTTTTCAGCTAGTCAAGCCCTCGCTTTTTATAGAAAGCGAAGGTTTATTGCCGCATTCACAAAAGCCCGCCACCTGACCCAGTCCTGAGCCATCAACCCAGCCCATGCTCCCTCTATTCCACTTCTTAAAAATTAATTTTAATATTATCCTCCCATCTACGCCTGGGTCTTCCAAGTGGTTCTTAGCCTCAGGTCTCCCCACCAAAACCCTGTATCCTTGATTTGATCGCCTGGATAATATTTGGATAATATTATAAAGCTCTACATTATGTAGTCTTTCCCCTGTTACCTCGTCCCTCTTAGGCCAAAATATCTTCCTCAGCACTCTGTTCTCGATCACCCTCAGCCTACGTCCCTCTCTCAGTGTGAGAGACCAAGTTTCACACCGATACAAAACAACAGGCAAAATTAGAATTTTCTATATTTCAATCTTAATATTTGTGGACAGCAAAGTCTGTTATTAAGTTATGTATCACATGTAGTCAAGTTTCATAATAATTTATAGATTACGGTTATTTACAATTTCTGTCTTAGCAGACAATAATGGATGTAAAGTAAATGTAGATTACGAGCCCCCTGAAGATGGCCTTGTAAAGGCTGAAATATGTAGGGGCTAAAGAATAAAAAAGTGAAAAAATATAGTGCATTTCTTTGGTGCGTAATTTGTGATTTGTTAAAAAATGCACGCTGAAGAGGATATAAAAAACGTACATACAAATTCACAGACAATACTTCCACAAAGACATTCTTCCTTTACTTTGTAAAGAACGCTCAGCAGTTTCAAGTTAAGATATTTCCGTTACCATAAATAAATCGAAATTGCCGAACAGACGTTTTAATATGATTTAAGCAATAGACAACAATGACACTACAATCTTCCTTTTGGAAAGATTCAAACAATGAATTTGGAGGAAACGAATTCTCTTTTGTGACTTTTATCATATCGTGCATATAGTGTAAGAATTGTAGTCTTAAAAAAACGACGTTCGTTGCAGGTCCGTAGGGGTGGCCCTTGATATTCTCCCAGTCTTCCTATGTGTCTCCCTGATTGACGTACTTCTAAAGAATCTAAACACTAGAAAGGAAGAGATCTTACTTTCATAATTGTGTTTCTAAATATATGGAAAATCTTAAGTAAAGTGGCCATTTGTGAAGATAATATTAAAATAAACGTTTAGAAACTAGGTTATCGGGCTGGGAACATGATTTAAATGAGTCACGATAGTGCTTCGTTAAATGGACCTATCACGAAGGGAAATTATCGAACAGATGAACGTCTCTAAGCTTTTGAAATACTGTTCTGCGTCTTGGAATTATTTTCTAAATGTTCAAATCCTACCATAATCCTAACTAACCCCAGCCTTCAAACAAGAAAAAGAAACAACAGCCGTCCCAGAGGAAAAGTCACGGCCAACTACGACATAACTCATATTCTCTTCGTTATATTCAGTCATATTAAATCTCACAGGCTGATTTTATGTCAACACAAAAGACATTTTGTATTGTACGGAATCGTGAGAAATGCATGCAATAAAACAAATTACCAAAACTCATGATAATTCTTGTAAGTATTTTAAATCCCCCATTATTATGTTGTATAGATAATTCAGTGTTTGGGAATCACTACTAACAACCGATAGCTTTAAGCCATTCTGTCACTAAGCTCCTAGCTACCGACGTATCAATGTTACTATGGAGTGAGACACAAGAGGGCATTAGTAACAGTATCACAGAGGCAATAAATCAAGGAATTACGCTTAGCGTTTGTTTTAATATGGCGCCTATCGCTAGCAGTGCCTGCGGCGGCAACATAGGGGAACTAAAACAAACCATTGTTGACTTAAAAACAGATGAAGGATACATCGCGTCGTATGGCTGTGGCTTTGCTTACCCCAATCCTCTAATTAGATTTTCATACTAAAAAAAAGGAGGATACTAAAACGTTTTGAGGTCGGATTTGTTACGTAAAACGTTTCTATCTGAACGTACATTACTTGGAGGGGTTTTGGTGTTTGTTGTTGGTAGGAAGATGACTATCACGGCAGTGCTCCTCTAATTGGTACAAAATAATCCCAAATCAAAACGAAAATCCCCAGAAGGGATACCAACATAAAAAATGTGAATGCATCAGAAACGACGATAAAACTCTGGTTTTGTTAAAACATGCTCTAAATTCTCAGCCACTACCTTCTAGCGACTATTACTCTAATCAAAATCTGCTATTCCGTTGTACATAGGACATCTGGTTTTTATTCCACTCCGTTTTTTTGGCATACAGTAAAATAAATGAATGTCGAAAGACATTCCTACCAACATTTTGTACCAAACATAACAGTCAGAAACAATGTTGATTTTTTCTCTTATGTAATGACTCAAAATTATGTTTTGCTTTTAAAGTTGATTTTTACCATTGTCATTGTCCTATATGTAGGCATATTTACTGTCGGGTATTGTATTACGATTTAAGTCCCTAATCTGATAACATAACATACTAACGCAACAGAATTCTTCGGAGTATGTAGCAGAATATTCTGCCGTCGGTTAGGGCGAATGTAAGGCATGGGCCGAATATGTCATGTGATCAGACCTCTGACGGGAAAAGCAATTTATTGAACAAAAGCCTACAGCTAACCTGTGACAATTTCTTTACTTGTGTTGGTACATGCGTTTTAATTAACTTACACCTGTGTCCCTTCTGTTGTATTACACACACACCACATAAAAATTTAAAGTAAATGTAACGAAGTATCCTCTCTCTTCAGAATCATTCCAATAAAAAAATGTATCTTTTATATACTTACCGTCCATATATTAGAATATCACTGTACGTTTCGTCCAGATACATTCAAAAATGCGACATATTTATTAGGTATTTAAAACTAAACACATCTGTCACATGTATTTTAGTTTGTACACAAGAAACTCTGATCTACAAAGGTGTGCATTATTTTCAGTCGCAGGACGATTACGCTTGCAAAGAAATATAGTCTTCCAAATATTTCAACTTTAAGGGAAATAAATATTTCCGATAACAATACCGTTTCCTAGACTTATTGAAACTGGTAACAATAAAGGTGAATTTACTCCTGTGTTTCACTTAACCATCAGGCGATAAAGACCACAGGGGCAAACTGATTTAACTAGAAGAAGGTGATTGGTATACTTCACACTCGGGCCTCTTTATCTCAAAGGATTTTTCCCAGTACCCACTTTCTTCTTAAGAAATTCGAACGTGGTGCAAGAAATAAAACCCCTAATTTTGTCACAAATTGAAGCCAGTACTCAGACACTTAAGACATTTGTCTGATTGATTGAGCTAGCTATGAACATTAAGTAAGTACCTTAAAATGTATACGTATTCCCGAAACGAAATAAATACACCAGTAGCCACTTATTTATAAAGAAATTACACCTTATTAGATGGCATATTTATGTGCTATGCTGGACAACACAGGCGATTTCAACTCCGCATTTCCAGGGCACTTTTCCCTTAGCTTCTCCTTTCGCCCAAACACGATTTCTACCCTACAGTAAACAATGCCTACTTGAAAAATACGGTAGAAAGAAAAGAGGAGGAGTAATCTTATGATCCCTTGAAAGCAATTTACGACACATTACGCGATCAGAATAATAATCTAACGTTAGTCTCCAGAACTTTCTGCGGGTATGAGAATGAAATTACAACACTATCGGCTTTTTCCTCTCTGGCGATGTTTTTTGTTATGGGGTGGTAGAATGGGTTGGTTGTAAGGGATGAAGCGATGGAGCTCTCGTTAAATTTATTACTGGCATTGATTTTGGGGTTTAAGCTTGAGGCAATGAGGAATGGATGGAGTGTGTGGGATGGAGGAGGCTAGTGGTGGTTTTATGGGACAAATGACAAGGGCTGCGGCGACTGGAGGAGGGTTGATATCGCGCATGCTGGTGGTGGTTTGTGTCATTACCGCCCCTACAACACAGCCTTGTGGACATGCGTACGGCATATAGCACCCCGATTTCGTACTGAATAGAAATGCCATACGTTAACATTTTATTGCCAAGTTATGTGAAGCTACTAGGTTGGTTTATTCTCTTAGTCCTACATACCTAGCTGTGTCCTATACACTGTCAGCACTAAGGCTGAAATTACATTATATAACACAAAATATTATTACCGCGAAGACAAACGCCCTTCTCTGGACCCTTTACTAGTGGAAACCCGATTACCATATTCGCGGTTTGAGGTTCGCACAGCAGTGTAGCTGAAAATTCTGTTATTCTGGGATATGACGATGCATCCAAGAATGGATATTGGAGATGAGGGCACTACATTGCCTCGAAACGTCGGGATCTGATTACCCAGTGACGCTGTGTCAATTCCTGAAGAAAGAAACCATAAACTTAATATATCACTAGATTCCCTTCCAGTATTCTGTTTCCAGTCACGCGGATTATACGTCCGACACATCCGAACACTGAAAGTTGAAGGATTTCAGATAGACCTCTATTTTCTGTCTGCCGTTACTAAACACAAGACTCAACACAGGAAAAACAAAATCTTGACTCCAGGACATGATTCCTAGGGACGTTATTGTCACATCGTTACAAGAAACTGACTAATGTCGTCTCATACACAGAGATATTTTACACAAACACCTGCTCAATAATATGCCTATTATATAGCGTCCGCTCCAGGTTTATGCATGCTGCACACCCAAGTCTTGTGTACAAGTACATCAGTTGCTATCCATTTTCTTGTGAGCGGACCAGCACTCCTCATAACGCAAAATACACACACACATCCGCCTACACGCCACTTCCATTAGTTTAATTCTGCGGTATCAGTACGTTTTAAACTATTGCAGAATTTTATCTCCGACTTTCGAACCCTATTTCTGACTTTGGTCTTTTGTTTTTAATCCCATTTTCTTCAAACAAATACTGTAAATGTTGTTAAAATAAGGCAACACCGCGTTTTTTTACATCCTTCTCAATTTTCCGTTTATTGTCAACCTTCTATTCGACGATATACATGTGCAAGGCTAATAAACCTTTATTAAATAAATCAGTAATAACATAAATATGCCTACCTCGAAAATCGTTACTGATTTTAATGTAGAAGGGCGGGCTGAGAGGAGTAAAATGTATTCTTTGGAACGAAATAATGCTTCGAAGAGTGATGCTGATTCATAACGGGTCCCAGCGGACTGCAAGTTGTTGTGGCTGGCTCCATGTCCCTCCCGCATGAAGCAACTGGCTCTTTTACAGGCACTTTTCAATACCAAATGTATAATACTCTACGACCACTGCCCCAGAGCTGTAACAAGGGTGGGGCATGTGGGAAGCCAACCCCAGGCGCAGTATATTCAGGGGTACAAAATTAAAAACTAGGAAATTAAAATTAATGATATACATAATACTATGCATTTTGTATATCTATTATACAATCAATATCCTAGAATATATCAAACACTGAAAAATATTAATATGTAGGCCCCATGTTTGTATCACTTATTTAAAGTAAACATGACAGCACAACCCATGGGCTGTGTAACACGCGACAATGCTCACAACCGACCGCATAAGTTGACGCAACAATTGCCATTAAGGTAGCAAACATGGTCAATTAACAACCTGAGCAATGAACATAAGCAGCTAATTAAAAACTTAAGAATTATATTTCTTTTGGCGCGAAAGAGAGACGGCGCAGTTCAGTAGCTTCTTTGACGCGCAGACAACCTCAGCGCGCATCTGATGGGCCCTGTCCACACGTTTGTTCTAGTTCGTTATGTACGTTATACAATACATTAAATTATTTTTTCTTCTCTGTCACTTTGTCTAAGAAGTTGTTTGTTCGACTGATAAAGACTGTTAAATGTAATCACGCTTGTGACTACTTGCAGTTGATCAGGCATCAATACTATGCCTATTGCAAGAAACAAAGTCATCGGTACGAACTAACCTCACGGAACACAGCGTCCCTTGAGAAACCGATATATCGCACATAGTGTAGAAATCTTCCGGCTCTAGGGTTTGCGGCGGCTGACCGTTTCTAAATAAAACAGTTTATTCTTTAATTTGGTAGCACAGCAATTACGCAGTTGTTAACACTTTCTGTTCCTTGTCTCCCTGCTCTTACTGTTATGCATTTGCGCCTGCCGTTAACACGTTGTAATTGCGATACAAGCCAATGTCCTTAATTAATGCGTTTCGACGGGCAAGTTGATAAGTTAATTAACAATGTTGCGTTAAAAATCGAAAATAAAATACGAATAGAAGCAGCCATGTTTCCTGTGGGTCTCTGACACGTGCCGTTTCAACATAGAGATGATACAAAACTGGGAATGGTGGTGGGGGGCGGGGGAGTTTGTGACTGCAAGACCATTTGCGCAAGTCTTTTCCCTGTCCTTTCTGAAGAATGAAAACATTTTCCACCCTTCTCTCTTTCTTTCCCTCATCCCATAAGACACTTCCTTCCCTTCTCTCTATCTATCTTCGTTTTCTGTTCTCCTAATTACCAATTAGCAGTGAACAGCAGAAGCTTAATTAGAACGGACAGCCAACACATGATCTTCTCGTAATTAACTGAACAGGCAGGAGAATATAGCAAGCCGCGTATACTGCTTGCAGCGCTGCGTGGTGGTGGGGCTTGTTATCATTTGTAAAGGTACAAGACCCCCTTTCTCTAACTTCCCCTCCTCACAATTATTCTTCATCAAAATTACAGCAGTAAGCGATATTGTCGCAGTTCTCTTAAGAGAGGAATAAAGCGAAGAAACACTTCTGAGTATATTTTAATGAGATACGAGAATGTTCTTCAGGCGGTAATGAAACTAGTTTTTTTTTATTTCCAATGGCGCAACAGCCCCTAGTAGGCCAGGGTCTCGTATTATCAAGGCTTCACGATCACACTCAGACACACCACACTCGGTAGGACTCCTCTGGACGAGTGATCAGCCCGACGCAGAGACAACAAACACAACACTCACAAGAGACAGACATCCACGCCCCCGGCATAATTCGAACCCACAATCCCAGCAAGTAAACGGCCGCAGACTGACGCCTTAGACCGCGAGGCCACTGAGATCGGCAATGAAACTAGTATTATGTAATAATACACTACAATATAGGCATACACGACACGATTTACCTAACTTCAAAACCATAAGACGTATCCAATAAGCCATGCAAATTATGTAAGCAAAAAAAGTTGTTCTGTTTAACTGTGTAACGTCTGACCAGTAATGTGGTCAGTGGATCAAACCGAGGATTAACATGATTTAAGGTCATCTGCATTGATACAACCTTAAAGCAGGCTACAACTATTTCCTTCTATCCCTACAATTTTCATTCATGATTATCTTAATGTTCAATACCCGACAAAACGTAATTCAAATGCATTTGGCAAATATGCGCGGTACTCTCTTTCTGGAACACGAGTTTTAAGTAGAATTACTGAGCAAATACAATTCACACAGCCACTGAACACTGCAATCTGCTTCTAACAGCGTCATATTTTCGTCGGGGTACAATAAGACGATTCGAATTGTTGCATTGTTTCATCTGTGAGAAAAACAGTGTTCAGATTATGGTCCAGCAGACTGCTCGTATGATGTGGGCTCGTGAAACGCATGCTGGTGTCGACAAAACCCCTTTGTAATTTGTGCCGAATTTGTCAGCGTGTCTGCCAATTCCTTTAAATTTAGTTTCTCATGCAATATTATAATACTGTTGTTTACTTTTAACGAATCGGTAAGTGTAATTAATATCACGTTTCAATTCACCCTATGATATTGTTTCTTTCCTTGGTTGTCTTATTATCAATCCTACGTCATGATTTTGGAGCTAGAAGTACGACTTAGGAGCCCGGTTTCCCAAATCGTGCCTCTTCCATACACTAAGCTCTTCTAACATTTCAGCAATTTCAATCGAAGGACGCCTGTTAAAATTTGTACTTGACGCAGATTCTCGGATATTAGTGTTGTAAGTAAAAATGAGACATTATTCCTTTATCTTTACTTCAACTTAACCTATTTTGCATTATACTCGTACTATGGAGTACTGTGTCCTGATCACTCATCCCGTCTCACAATTACAGCCACCCGACCTTTATCAACAGCTAGATAACCTTAGACCTGATTGTGAGACAAAGCTCCAGTTTTGCAGCACAGAACCACTAAACGCAAGCGATAGCGGAATGAGTTACGTCATCTGTCCACGACAATTTAGAAAGCCTTAATTAACAGAATCATACGGAGTGAGGCAGTTAAGGTTTCAGAAACGTGCTACATGACAACAGTCAGAAGTAAAGTTCTTCAAGTCTGAAGACGACTGTTGACGCTGAAGGCATAAAATAGAAGCACTGGAAGTTACTTCTGTTCCTGCAGACAAACTGCAGGGCATTGCCTTCATGTACGTCATGGCTGCCCCATCAACTGTTCTCTTAACCACCCTTTAAGAACTTCAGTTTCTCAAGAGCTAGCTAGTGACCACATGGACTCAAATTTGAAGTACAGATGAGCTTCGTGGAGTCAAAATACGTGCAAACCATTAGGTTTGGGACGTCCAAATTGTACAGATGTTTATTATTGCTGCAGAGTATTACGGTGATCTCCTGCCTAGTAACTTCACAGCATCAAACAAGAAATCTATGTGACGTTTTCACTTTAAGAAAGAGAAGTGGATAAAGGTGACAGTTTTGTCACAAACCTCGCGTTATTCTTACGGCAGAATAGCATTGCGAAGTAAAAACAATGTTGAAAATCTATATGAGCAGGTTTATAGTAACAACAGAAAAGTATATTGTGCTGATGCATGTGCTGATTACAAATCTTGACGCAACCATTTTATTGTCTCACATTTTATAAAAAATGTATAATTTTTATTTTCCGTACATAAAAATATGTGTGTTTAAAAATAAGCATCGCTTAGAGATTGGGTGATGGGTGCTCTGTACCAGAATTAGTCAAAAACAAATTATTTCTTGCTTTGTTCAATGCCAAAACAATGAGTGTTTAAATTACGTAGCACATAAATGCTTTTTGTACCAGACATCACGATATTTCCATTACGTGCGCTTCAGTGTTCTCTCACGTTTCATTGCGACAGATCTACAACATGAAAACATTACTCTGTACGTATACAAACACAACTTTAACTTATAACCCCCTTTTGTTTCCTTTTCAGTTGGGAAAATCCTAGTCTAATTTTCCGTGAGTTCTTAAATTAAAAGAAAGTTCACTCTACAATACCTTCGCTTAAAATTTGTTATAATATCACACGCCATAAAATATTCACATCTTTATTATGGTACAACAAAATATAATTTATAAGGGTAAACATATAATAAGCTGAAACACACGATGTGGATTTTTCATTTCTTTTATATCTGCAAGTCTCACATAAACCAGAATACATGTTATATCGTTATGTGTGAAGAATAAAAAAACAGTGGGGACAAGTTGATTATTGCCTGGAGCGCTGTTGTCGCAGTAAATTAAGACAAGTGACTGCGAGAAGTTCCCACTTCACCCTAAAACCTTGGGATCAAGTCTGCAGCGTCTTTGTGGCAGAAACGACATAAGTAACATTGCAATTATCACAGAAAAATAGTACAGACAACGTTTATTAAAATAGTTTATTGAGCATACAAATTAATTCGTTGATTCATTCTGGGACAGAAATAATTTATTGAGGGCGGTTAAAAATTTCTCCAAAATATAGATATTATAATCCATAGTACTTCCATTTTAGGCGCGTTTCGCATCCCTGTGAAGCGCCTGTTAAATTCGCTCCTTCCTTCCGCCTCTACACTTAAATGCCAGCGAACACTACAACGAACCGAACCAAACCGAACGGAAACGAAAGGAAGGAGTCGAATTTTCTGTTGCTGGAGCATATTAGGACGAACGCTTCCGAAATAAATCGAATAGAAAAAGTTCCCAAATGGTTTCATGTTTTAATGTGTGATGATAGGAATTCAAAGAATATCACACAATATCTTACGAACAATTCCTTCATTTTCTGATATAATCAAAACAATAAATTCTGTTATCAGTCCCTTGGTTATCTGTTAAATACGTACAGCCATTTTTGAAATCATCATTATTTTCTATTAATACGAATTCATAGTTCCGTTAAAAATATAAAACTATCAATTTAATAATATTATGGTAAACACCTCGCCTTCTCCCGCTCAAAATAAGACTGTTCTGCTGCCTCTGGGGTCAGAAATTTTATATATTCTCTCTTTTAAGACTAAGTATTGGAATATATATATATATACATATACATACAACATTTTTCAAATAAATACCACAAATTAATGATTATGTAATTACTCTGAGTGACAGCCGGTATAGCGTAGTCGCTATAGTGACTAGGCAACGGACTGGACGGCCGGGGTTCGATTCGCGACAGTGCAAGAGACTTTCTATTCTCCAAAGCATCCAGGCCGAAACTGTGGCCCAGCCAGCCTCCTATCCGATGAGTACCGAGGTCGCTTTTCCAGGGGGTACAACGACCAAGGCGTGAAGTTGACCATTCAGCTCCATCTAATGCCGAAATTAAGAGTGAGTGGAGCTCTGCCAATACTCCTCCCCCCTCCCTATTGCTTTCATGACGTGCACAGGAAAACCTTTACGCATATTACATTATAAAATACACAGTAGGCTATTTGCAATTTTTACCACTGTCCTTCTGTATATTATCCTTCACCAATTGATTTAGTAATTGGGTCCCTAGAACTCGTTTCGCTTCCGCCGAAGACACCGAAACACCTCCCTGCAGAACACGTTGGACTTCGCTACGTCATAGTTAAACACTATCCGGCTCCAACAAACCAAACGGAAGCGAAAATACCATTCTACCAGAATTCCGACCGGTTCTTTGCGAGTCGCTTCTCTGCGGTTCTTGTTAATTTGCTCTCAGTCGGCAGAAAATAGGAAGTTTCTTTTGAAATTTTAAGTAATTTCCTTTCTGGGGCACCGGATACGTCTTAGCAGCTTAACAGGACCTCGCCAACCTGAACAGCCCTTCTTATTAGGGAGCAATTTAGGGTAGAGGAATTGGTGATATTTTGCGCCTTCGTTTCTTTTCGTTTCCATTCGGTCCGCTGTCGTGTGCATTGATACTGATAACTTCAAACACTCAGCAAAGTAATAATCATCCTTGCATATTTTGTAAATATCGTCTCCAATCAAATGCTAAATTGACGTATCCGTTTACGTGTATATTTGTAAACCACTTTATTTGAAGGTTACCGACTACTAATTGTTAATTAAAAATTTGACCGAGTTTATGCTTAAACTGCTGGAAATTAAGCATTTCGATTTAGTTCCTAAATTCCTAAGGCAGCAGTTCTTACGTGTATTCACCAGTTACCCATATTCTAGGCTATCTCAAGACGTCGCCCTCTATTTTCACGACTAATAAAAGATTTCGACAAAAACTTTTTCCGTTCTTAATAAGAATTGGTTTGGTATTTCTGCAAATTCACTGATTATTTTAGGCAGATGTTGGTCTGTATTACATGGTTGCAAAACTTCTCTTGATATAAATCACTTATATTCTAAATTAATATTTCAAAATTCATCACGGACAGAAGCGAGGAAGTCTATAACAACATTGTCGAAACTCTAGACCCTTGAATGTAAAGGCAGTACGTTCCTTCGTCGTGGTGGACTTTTAGTGAAAAAATTATTTATATGTGGAAATGAGGCGGAAACTTCTTCTTCGGCTTTGAAATTAATACAGCACATAAGACTGTGCCGTTTGTACCGACTTCGCTAAAAACACGAACGAAATGAGCATCAGCTTGCAAGCAGCGAATACCCGTGTCATTGAAATAGGTGACAAAATAACATAGCGTTCGAGAGAAGGATGAGTTTATGTGAGTTGCAGCTGCGGTCAACTACATAAAACACGTCCTGCTTCTCAGACAGGGACGTGCATCGACATCAATCAATACGCCCTAGAAATTCAGCTTCTACAACCAGAATTCAACTTGCATTTCCAAGACATGTGCCAGTATGAGGCCACAATCAACATATTTGCAGTGCCGCTCGACGTTAATGTTATTTCAAAAATAGATTATAAATTTGCAGCGTAATACAGACCTGAACAACATATTTCAACATACGTGGGTCGTTCAAATTTAAACGAGAATTTAGTTCCCTTTCGAGCACAAATTAACTTGTATGAACGTGCTTGCGCTGACAAGTTATGACATGTTTAAACTTACAACCCGCACTAGTCGGATCCCTCTCCGCCTCAAACATCAGGTGCAATCAAGATGGCAGTGCAAGCAGTACCCAGCAGTGTTGCGCAGCGTATAATTATCAAATTTCTCACGAAGGAAGGTGTCATTCCTTCTGAAATCTTTACCAGGTTTCAAGCACAGTTTGGGGATGAATGTTTGTCACAGCCAAGGGTGTTCAGTTGGGCGAAATAATTTCGAGAAGGACGAGGCCGTGTTGAAAATGAACCTCACACTCTGCGACCAAGAACTTCTGTCAATCCAGACAACGTTTTGAAAACTGATGAACTTCTTCGGGTTAATCGTTGCATAACTGTTCTTGAACTGTCACAGAAAGTAGGAATTAGTGTAGGGAGTGTGGAAGAAATTCTGCACGAGTTGAAAGTCAGTAAAGTGAGCGCAAGGTGGGTCCCACGGCTCCTGTCACCGGAGCACAGGGAAATACGTTTAGTGGCCGTTACTCAACTTTTGCAACAATATGAAAGAGGAGCCGAATTTTTGGACTCAATTGTGACCTGTGATGAGACCTGGGTCCACTACTTCACTCCTAAATCAAAAAGAGCAAGTAAGCAGTGGAAACACACCCATTATCCAACCCCCCCAAAAAAGCGAAAGCAATTTTTTCAGCTGGGAAGTTCATGGCTACTGTGTTCTGGGATTCCAAGGGTATCATTCACCTGGACTTTCTAACTAGTCAAAAAACCATCAATGCGCAGTACTGTTCAACTCTCCTGAATGAAAATGTGAAGCCGGCAATCCGCTCAAAGGCAGAAAAAGGCAGGATTCAGTTTGCTTCCTCCAAGACAACACCCGTCCTCACACTGCGGCTTTAACGATGGCAACTCTACTGAAACTGAAGTGGGATGTCCTGCCTCATCCACCGTACAGTCCAGACTTAGTTCCATCTGATTATCATTTGTTTGGACCAATGAAGAGGGTTTTAGGAGGCAAGAGCTTCCGGAATAACGATGAGGTCATTGCAGCTGTGCAAAGTTGGATACACGAGCAACCGAAAACCTTCTTTGGAACTGGAATTAAGAAGCCTCCAGAACGTTGGCACAAGTGTATTGCAGTCAACAGGGACTACATTGAAAAGTAGTGTGCAAAACTTTACAATTTTGTTGTAAATAAATTTTTTAGAAACGAATTCTCGTTTAAATTTGAACGACCTATGTATTCGACGCCGATCCCAGTGGCCTTGCGGTCTAAGGCGTGGGCCTTCGGCCGCTCGCTTACTAGGATCGTGGGTTCGAATCCCACCGGGGGCATGGATTTCTGTCTCTTGTGAGTGTTGTGTGTTGTCAAGTAGAGGTCTCTGCGACGAGCTGGTCTCGTCCAGAGGAGTCCTACCGACTGTGGTGTGTCTCAAATGTGTGTGACCATGAAACCTCGACGAAACGAGGAGGCCCAGGCCCATATAGGGGTGTCGAGCTATAGGAAAAAGAAAATGTATTCGACTCCTTGATTGTCACAAATTCTGTTTTAATTACTGAGAATTTCGAAATGCTTAGTCAATATGCACAGTGAATGAAAAGCCTTTTTGGAAGTTCTGTATTTTTGAACAGTTATTTTCAAGACTGAAACGGGTCAGGGTAAACCGAGAAACCATTTAGAGCTGAGAGTTTGGAAATCTGTTCCCTAGTTCCTGCTTCTCATAATTGTCCAGATTTTGAGAATAAGGCAGCAAGGAAACAGTGGCAAACTTCTGACTGACATGCTTTCATCCTTCAAAATAATAATGTAGATATTACAACCACGCATTATTATTACTATTATTGCTATTATTATTATTATTGTTATTCACATTCCTAACTTCACAGCGGTTTAGCTGGTTCTCAAAAGAGTACGGGTCTCACTGACCAAGCACTTCTTATTCATTTTTCTGCCAAAAACTTTCTAACTATATGGCATGTATTAAGTATTACTGCTTTCTGCATTAGAATATATAGAGCAGGGCGGAGATTAAGCAGTTTTAAACTTTCGTGTAATTTGTTTGAAATAATAACCGTTGTGGATATTACTAGTGGTATCATACAAGCCGTTTTCAGTGTCATAGTCTTATAAGATTTCTTTCAAGTCTGTAAACGTTTGAAGCTTCTCGGTCTGTCATAGTGCTGTGAAGGTTGTGGCTCTTAGGAATTGCTATGTCTATTAAGTATGCTTCTTTGATGGTTTTGTCAAGTATAACTAAGTCCGGTCTATTGTTAAGAAGAGTTCGATCAGTTCGATCAGTTATTACGGATCTGTCACAGTGTACTTTATAGTTGGACTTCTCTAATACGGATTGTGGCTCATATTTATAATACGGCATTGGTGGTCCCTTATTATTATTATTATTATTATTATTATTATTATTCATTGCTTCAATACTAATACATTAGTCTCGTGGAAGGTTTATGCAAGTATAAAATTTTATTGATGAAAGCATGACCTTTCTATTAACCATTTCCATTGTCAGCCCTGTGTGAAATTAAAGTATCTCGATATTAAAGTCTTAAAGTTCCACAAAACGCTGCGAATTTCTTGCCAGCTCAATGGCTGTTACCTTCTCCAGAAGGACTATGTTCCATGAATGCAATAATTTTATAAATGTTGGAATCACTTAGATATAAATTAAAACTACACATTTTCTACTCATTTCTACGTACTGCAGAGGTTAAGAATAAATTGAGCTATACTGCCATAAATAGGGGAAATTTTACCAAGAAGGCAAGGACATAAACATAAGAGGATGGAAGCTGGAGGCACAACGTGGAGAAAGGTTTCTACATTTTAAGATCTGAAAAGAAAAATTGAGGCTTGTGCCATTCTACCACGAAATTCATGAAATATAGTGGTAGAGGGAAGGTAATGGGGTTTTCTTTTTCTTTCCGTGTTAACACCCTGCCAAGCTTGCACTTCTATTTCTATCTTTTACAAACTGAGGTGATAAAAACACACTACACCGTGTTCCCCCCACCACCACAAAACACCTTACATTGAAACAAAAAGAACATGGCACAGAAGCAAAGTGACGTGTTTTCATGGCATTAACGAACGTACGCTGGATCAGTTCGATTTCGTGAAAGAGATAATAGATTATAAGTATGAACAGAGGACATGGAGGTGGAGTTAATAATATAAAATATTAATATTCGTCTCTAAGTATGTTTCAACCAACCCCCTCCCCCCGCTCTAGGCCAGAAACAAATAGGCAGACGGCTGAATAACCGGTACAAACAAGATGATGGCGCAGTTTCATTCGTGACGCTAAAACCTGCAGGACTATTCCTATCAGCACCACAGACCAAACACGTGTCATTTCGTCACCTCACACTAAATGCTTTTTTTTTTTATGAAGAATGTCATCGTTCGTGGAACGTAAAATGTCTTATGTGACAACTGTTTACAGCGCCATATAAGTACTTTTAATTGTGAGATTTTGGGTTCTCACAGCTGTCAATACAAAAATTACAGCCTTTGAGGACATGAAAAAGTGTAGTTTAGTAGATGTGTAAATCTACGAAAGTTTCGTAGAGTCCCCACCTTCTATCTTAAAAATAGAGTAGGTTCTTCGAAAACGTTGACACCTATCTACCAAACAATACGGTGTCATATCCAAGAAATCAGTAATCTTCATTCTTGAGAAGGTAACAGTCTTGTTGAATTTGAGGTTTTCACGGCAGCCTTGTGCATATTCGTCTTTACTATTTACTACCCTGAAGATAGAGGCAGTGAATTTCATTTTCCCCTTTAAGTAAAATATGGCTGACAGTGCACCGATTTTTACGAAACTCACAATAAATCGACAACATTACGTGGAGACATCTCATGCAAAATGTCACCCATATCGTAAGACAAGAAAAGTATGGGTAGAAACACATATTTACACTCCTAAGTATGACTGTCATTCGGCTGATTTTCATGAAACTCGTGCTTGCTCAACGACTTTTTGTAACTAACTGCCATATCGAACTTCATAAAAATCCGACAAAAGTTTTAGTCTCCGACACTAGGTCACAGACACGCGGACTGACGGGCGGATGGACAGACGGACGGACGGACGAAAGTGTTCTCCACATACCGCCTTCCTCTTGTAATTCGTAGAGAAGATCTAAATTTCATCAAATTGGAAAAAAAAAACCATTTTCGTGAGAATGGTCCTCTCAGGAAAAAAGAAAAGCCGACTCAGATTTCGATTAAGGAATATCCCAACTGCAGACACGTCAAGTACATTTTATTAAGTTTGCTACAGTAGCTTACAGACACTCGCATATTAATGCTGCTCTACTTGGTTCCATGACAAAGCCATTTCTGTAAAAACTAGAGATATTCCTTATTGTTTTTTACAAAATTTAAATGTCGGTTATTTTGCAATTTGCAACAGTCAAAATGCGCCGTAAAATTACGAACTATACAAAGACCTGAAATGTACAACATCAGGACGCGCAGAACGTACATAAAAAGAACGAGTATTGCACGTGTATACGTTCCTTGTAGCTGGGGTGAAATGAAGGCTCAATTTCACTGTCTCTTTCCCTTTTTAGTCGGTATATGTTAGAGTTAATTGAGTTTCTTCTGGACGAGGCTTCTGAGGTTTGTGGAAGAGGGGTGTGTTCGCAAGAGAGATGACGTTTTAAGGGGGAAGGGGGGTGAGAGGGGAGCTGAACGTAGAAGGTACGATGGTGGTAAAAGTTGGCTTAGAAGGGGTACACAGAAAATTGTATCCCATTCAATTTCATTAAGTCGGCTGACTATATCTTTCACCCACAACCTTTTTTTTTATTCCGCATGCTCTCACTGCCTCTCCTATCCTCCAGCCCTTGCACTTCCAATTTTATGCCAAACGCAGGGAAAACTCAACGAACGAATGAGTTTTGAGAAGGAAAAAAGATATTTACGCTCTCTGTCCGATTTTAATATCCTGTTCTGTTCCCAACACGCTGAATTCTATACCACTAGTCGCTAATTGGAAAATTCTACTGAAAAAATTAATCTCTTTCCATGTTACGTTTAATATTTCTTGCCTTATAAAAATATAATCATTCGTTTCTTTTCATTTTATTTTCCGAAAAATTCCCACATATAAGCGTTTTAGAAGCCAAAATAAATTGGAAAATGTAATTACAATTACTGCCATATTCAAACAATACTGCTTTCATTGCATTCCTCTGGGAATTCTTTCGAATGATTGCAAAACCTCTAAATCCAATTAAGGTGAGTGCGAAATATAACGCTATACAATATAACGGTTTTCTCCTGTCAGTACATTTGATTTCCTACACCAGAAACACGCAAGTGGTTGGTATCCTTTACAAAACCGGGCACAAGCATATTACGGATTTTAATTGAAAGGTACTTAACTTCAGGGCAGTTGTGTTTTTTAATTGTACCCATTAAAGTAAAATTAAATCAAAACTAATCCTATACACTACGCAACGAATGTAATGTTCTGCTAGTATGGCTGGCAGCGTACACTCCGATAGTTGCACAAGCCGTCTGTCCACCTTTACAGAAACATGGAAGTTCTTCCGCGAAATTAACATCTTACGTACCCGAACCTTGCAACTAAACAGTATGTTATTATGACACAGGATAACAAGGAGCCAAGTACTTCTTGAATGGGTAATATTCGCGCAGTTGGTCAAGGAATACCCCGCGTTCTATAAAACTCGAAAACTCATTAGCGTGTTAACAAGACCCGGTCACTAGACCGTATCCTAAACCAGAGGATTTAAGTCCGCAACCTCATAACCTGTTTCTTTGTTTCTTTGATATCAAATTATTAACATCCGCCATCTACAGCAAGGCAGTCCATATGGTCACTTGCGATCCAATTATCCGAAAAAAAAACTTTGTGTGAATTTCCGTTCATCTTATATTCTTAATTTCACCAATAGAGGCATAACACAAATAGTAGTTTGATGAATAATAATCAACTCCTCATTAGTATTTAAGCGCAGTCGGGATAGCGTAGTCGGTATAGCGACTCGCTACGGGCTGGACAGTTCGAACCCCGGTGGGGGTGAATTTCCATACTCGTCCTGTCCAACACTGAAGACCACCCAGCCTCCTGTCCAATGGGTACCGGGTCTCTTTCCCGGGGGCGAAAAGGCTGGGGCGTGGCGTTGAACACATACCCCCGTCTAGCGCCGAGGTTGAGTATCTCCCCTCAGTGCCTGCTTGGCATGTTACAAGACAACCTATATCTTTGATCCTCAACAATTTTCTCCACCATACTCTTACTAATATCAGCCCCAGTATTCCCTTCAGCACCAAGTTAGCCACTTAAAACGGTAAGTAGAATTATAGTTTTGTACATTTTAAGACTTAGGGTTATAAATAGGAGAGAGGAAGATGAAAGATTCTAAACTGCAATTTCCCAGAAACATTGCCTATCAAATTGAAGTCAAATTGTGCTCTCATGTGTCATGTTAAACACGTAGCATGAAGCCATATAAAGACCAGTCCGTCCTGCCTGTAAGCCTATATACGAGGGCTGTCCAAAAAGTATCCGACTATATTTTTTCCCGCGTTAAGTAATGGCGAAAGGGTGGGGAAACTGAGCGTAGTGGTAGAAGAAACTTTCATGCGCATGCGTGATTTTTTGCTGCCTCGCAACACCGCCGGATGCGTCTGTCGCTGCCAGATAGCGAAGTGGTGTTACACGTGTTCGTCGCATTCTCGTTTCGCTCAAGATAACAGAATGTTTGGAGCAGCGATACTGCATCAAGTTTTGTCAGAAACTTGGGGATACCCAAGCGGAAACAATCCGCAAAATTCAGCAGGCTTTCGGTGATGATGCAATGGGGGTCACTCAAATTAAAGAGTGGTTCAACCGCTTTAAAGATGGCCGCATGTCGGCGGACAGTGACCAGCGTTCCGGGAGACCGTCTACGAGCCGAAATGCTGATGTCATTGACAAAGTGCGGACATTGATCATGGAGGACCGTCGTTTGACCGTCCGGGAAATTGCTGATGAGGTTGGGATCAGCAGAGGTTCCGCAAACACGATTGTAACTGAGGATGTGGGCATGCGAAGAGTGGCGGCAAAATTTGTGCCCAAGCTGCTTTCGCCGGAGCAGCAACAACTCCGCCTTGAGGTCGCGCAGGACATGCTGGAGTGCGCCAACAGGGATCCTGAGTTCCTGAAGACTGTGATCACTGGTGACGAGTCGTGGGTGTTCGGATATGACCCGGAAACCAAGGTCCAGTCGTCACAATGGAAGCATCCAACATCCCCGAGGCCCAAAAAAGCACGACACGTTCGGAGCAATGTGAACGTGATACTGACTGTTTTCTTCGATTACCGGGGTGTTGTGCATCATGAGTACGCACCACTAGGCCAAACTGTTAATAAGGAGTACTACCAAGAAGTCATCCGTCATCTTCGTGATGCAGTTCGGCGCAAGAGACCGGAGCTGTGGGACGCACGCAACTGGCAGCTGCATCATGACAATGCCCCAGCTCATTCATCACACCTGATCCAGGGTTTCCTGGCTAAGCACGGCATTCCGCAGGTTCGCCAGGCTCCCTACTCTCCTGACATGGTTCCTTGTGATTTCTGGCTGTTCCCGAGATTGAAGACACCGCTAAAAGGCTCCCGTTTTGACAGCCGCGAGCACATCATACAGAACGCGACGGCGCAGCTGCACACCATTCCAAAACAAGCCTTCCAGAATTGCTTCCAGCGATGGAAGGACCGCGGGCCTAATTGTGTGGAGTCACAAGGGGCCTACTTTTAAGGGGATTAGGTATTGTAACCACCCAGATACAGAACTTTTTTTCCCGGCCCAAGGTCGGATACTTTTTGGACAGACCTCGTATTAAATCAATCATAAGTAATACATGCATGAATATCTGTATCAATGGAATGGATGAAAAATAGACGTGTTTTCTTCTTGTCTTCTTTCTATGCATTTATTCCCAACAGTGCAGAGAATTAAGGCATAATAAGGCGACCAAAACCATTTGTGGGCCATGTTTCATTTCCTAACTATCGACGGCTTGAACTAAATTCCTTATCAGGGGTCCAGGCTGAAAATCTTAGTGGAAATTTATATTTGGTTTGGATTAGGCAGTTATATGACATAAGAATCTAATTTTATTAAATTTTCTAATAACATCCCAGTGTATAAAGCGCGGTATATATTCTAAAACATGCAGCATTGCCTCCACTTCTGTCATATTTTAAAATTTCTGAAACCGGGGTGCGTCTGACACTTGATGGCATCAAACAATAGATGTTGAAAAACTGCAGAGCAGACCACCCTCGTTCGCGGACTCGCGCATCGCGGTTTGACTTATTCGCGACAGTATTATCGTCGCAACCCTCGTGCATTTGGGCGTAAGTCCCTGGCTTCTGCGCCGTCGCTCTTGCGTAAGGGCACAGAAAAAAACACAAAGAGGCCGCATCTGCCCGCTTTCTCACTCACAGTCAGTAGCTGCCCAGTTATCGTATAACACGGAATGCACTTGTACTTCGACTCTATCTTCCATAACTTTTAGAAATAATTGTTGCCCCCATGTTTTAATTATGCCTGCACAGTGTGACTTACATAGCGATGAAGAAGGGTAAGCATTGCTGCTGTCGGATACCATTATGGTGTATACGAATAGAGGATTCATTCCTTCATGATATATAAGGCAAGATCACGGGAAGCGTTAAGGTCTGTGATCCATCGAGTGCGAAAATATCTGTTGTAAGTCGTCCTGACCCCTTCTTTGAAAAGATAGAAAGGGCCTTGTGTGTTTGGCTGAAAAATGGATATGGATGCTGTCATGGCACCATACGGTGAGGTGTCCAAGGACATGCAGAAGAAGGCAAAGCAATCGAAGATCACTCTACGTCGCTGGATGTCCATGACAACTTTCAGCCAGAATCACAAACGTCATTTGAATAAGCACCCACACTAATGATTTTGTGTCTATTAATCATTAATTCACATACCATATTTTGTATGGTCTTCGTTACTCTAACTGCATTTTTTTTTCCCCGTAAGTTCTTAATTTGGCGCATAGCGGTTCCACCGTTGGCGGGACTTTTCAAGAAAGTACCATCCGCAAACGACGATGGTTTGCTGTATTTTGCACTTTATTGTAAAGGAAAGAAAGCAAGAAAAATCTTAATATCCAAAACACTGTTCATGGGACAGTAAATATAAATAGAACAAGAAGGGAAATTCCGAAAGCAATGTTATGTATTCCGTTGTCTAAAATATCTTTATGTGGGTCTGTACAAAGCACGTTATGGGGCTTGGATGCTGAAAACAGCAGGTACTTTTAGTATCCAATGATACTATACGATGGAGAGACATCGGTCAGCGTTCACAGTTACACTCCTACATAGTGTATTGTTGCATCTTATAACTTTCTTTAAAATCATCTCCTGAGAAGGAAATTACGGGGTGGGTATTGCAGGCAACGATAAATATTCAGTTATGGTCCTTCAAGAATTGTTGCATTATCAGTGCACTTCACGGCACAGAAAATATCCTCGGAGACAAGACTGATACTGATTGACCTGATTTAGGAAACAAATTAGAAGAACGTGTTGGCTCAGATTGTGCGACTGGATGCAACATTGAAGAAGACAATGAACAGACAAATGTAACAAAACATTTCAGTTTCGCGTTGATTTGTGTTTGTTAAAACACAAAAGTTTTGTATTTTATTAGTGATAATTCCAATTTTAGTATAAGTTTTCACATATACTTAACCCGAACATGTACTACGTAATCAAGAGTGCCTCTTATAATAGAATAAATAATATGTATTTCATAAAGAAATCTAACTTGTATTATAAACATATTTGGTGTATTGGGTGTTAAAAAATGCAAAGACAACTAATTTCTGATTTAATGCACGTAGGTTTGCAACAATAAATTAAAATCAATAATTGTGAAAGCCAAAGCTATTGTAGACGGCAAAACAAAAGAACGCTTTTAGAAAACATTGCTATTCTGGGAATTTAATTCTCATCTTTTGCGTTTGATCCTGTGTAGGTAGAGATCACAAAAGGGGCCCTGTTCCAGGTAACACAGTTTGAGTACGTATAACGCACTGAACCATTAAATAATAATGGTAAGGAAAGGACTAACTATATATTACGCAACAAACAAAAGAATGGCGAACGTACCGCATCGATATTCTGCATCTAAAAGTAACGCTAAGGAAGAGACGGCTTCCTGAGAAGCTAATAGTCTCTCAGCAGGTCAAGAAATTCTCCGCTTTTGATGGAACACGAAGATTCATTTCAGCGTTTATAAGGTCATTGCAGTAACATTGTCCAGTATTAAACGTACCGCCATTCCTTCATCGACAGAACCAATCACGAAGTGAATCTTCAAGATGTGTCCACAGACCTGCACGAGAAGCAACAAAAAATTGCAGGCTCTCCCTCACAGCAGTCCCCCAGTTATCCATCATCAGGCATTGTGAGGCTCCAGAGACCCACAAACTATCCTCCAACCATAAGTAACAGTCATAAGGCCTAGGGGTGAAATATCGCATGATTTAAGCTGCAGATCAACAAACTCACCCCGCTGCTTGTAGGGATGTCCAGGTTCTATGCACATTGGTACAAAAGTTAGCAAATTTCGGACTTTGGGAGCGACACTAACAAATCAAAATTCAGCGCATGAAGAAACAAGAGCAGACTAATTTCGGGGATTGCCTGCTACCATGCAGTCCCAAACCTTCCCTCTTTCCCTTTGTTGTCTAAGAATGTAAAGATCAAAATTTACAGAACTATAATTTTTTCTGTTGTTTTCTATGGGTGTGAACCTTGGTCTCTCACATTAAGGGAAGAACATAGGCCGAGGGTGTTCGAGAATATGATGCTGAGGAGTATTTTGGCCTAAGAATGAGGAAGTGACGGGAGACTGGAAAGAACTTCATAATGAGGTACTTCATAATTTGTGCCCCTTACCAGATACTTTTCGGATGATCACATCAAGGAGAATAAGATGAGCAGCGCTTGTAGCAAGAGTAGTGGAGAAGAGAAATGCATACAGGATTTTGGTGGGGAAACCTGAAGAAAAGAGAACTTTTGGAAGACCTAGGCGTAAGTGGAAAGTAATGTTAAAATTGGATTAAAGAAATAGTATCGGAGGCCATGGACTGAAATAATTTGGCTCAAAACAGGGGCAAGTGGCGGGCTGCTGTGGACAGGTAACGAAGCTTCGGGTTCCACAAAATGGTGGAAATTTCTTGACTGTCTGAGAAACTATTTGCTTCTCCAGAAGTACTTTGCTTTATGCAATTAGTTATACTGAAATTTATGGCTAGCAATAGAGTCTCCTATTATAGAGATACGGGAATTTAATTTCTTTCCTTATATATATATATATATATATATAACTTGCTTCTGAATATATTTTACTAAGTGCATAAGCTGGTTGATGTATTAATTGTGTCAACCCAAGATGACCGACAGTTTAATTGATATTTTGTGTCAATTGAATAGCGATAAATTCTAACACACGCGCGTGAGGAACCGTATTTAAACAAGAAACGAAAGATTTTGGCCCCATTTTGGCATAACAGCATGTGAAACAAAATAAGTTGTATGTTCAAATTTTGTCACTGTGAGGCCTACCCTTGGTTTGAGACGCTAAGAGGCAGTGTGTAATGTGAAGCGCGACAGCTTTTGGCCGACGTAATTTGACTAGGGGAGATTAACAGTAGCCAGATGTCCAGTAAGACGTTGTGGTGTAAGCCGCTGGAACGATGTGTTCCAGCTTACATCCGCCTTTTGACACTGCCGATCAAATTGTAATATTCAGATAGGACCAACTAGCAAATACGAAATAAAAAAGAGTGTCTACACAATCAGCCTCCAGAAATATTTGTGTTCAATTTCCCTGTGTATATAAAGATTCTGCAAGCTACATAAAGATGTGTTCTGTCTTAGTTTGGCTTCTGAACAGTACTGACGTATTTTCATGCGCTCCATAAATACGTAAAAATCTTAAACTTACAAAGTAACCAGTGACATCTGTTTAGAAATATAAGTTAAACAAATAAATAAAAAACAAAACAATTGCAAATACGATAACTGCTTGTATACAGTAACAACAATTAATTAAATGTTCCAGGAAATCAACTGTTTTGTGATCTCAATTATAATCCAGTGCTATGAACGTGTTCATGGCTTTAGGGAGTCGAACATGTGACATTCCTCGAGTGAAACTCATGCTCACCGATTAAGAAGCTGGAAGGTAACATCCTTTTTTAAGACAATGGCAAAATATTATTTTCAGCTATTTGAAAAGGAATGCAGAAAATGTAATATAAACATAGAAGCCTTAGAACATAGATTTAGGTAACACAGACCAACACAAGCAGCTGATGGACAGTATAGCAGTCGAAGATTCCAGTCTTTTGGGATATGACTACATGTAGGTTAGTATACATGTAGCCATGTTTCGGAGAAGCTTAATTCCTCCATCTACAGCACAGTCCAAGAGAAAGCATCACGGGGAAAAGTGGGTATGTTATATAAGGAAAGGCCAGGATAAGCGATTTGAGTAGTGGACCAATATGACACGCTCTTCTTGTACCAGCCTGTAGATGGAGGTAGCATACTCCTCCGAAACGTTGGTGACTGTGTACAAATTTACGTGGTGTCATATGGTAGAATGACAGGCTCTTCACCAGCACTGCTGTGAGAGCCTCAAATTTCGCACAGTGCAGCACCTCTCAAATAACACCCATGTTTTTCTAATTCATATTGACTTCTGCTTGTGGCCTAATTTGTAGGATGCACTCGGATTTTGATAGTGCCTTAGGAATAACCACACCCAGTATACATTACGTGGAAATGAGTGTTCGTCGTTTGTTTAACGAAGTTGTAACAATGTAGACTACATTATGCGTAGCGTAGAATGATAAATGACGAAGTATTAATATATATTCAGTTAAGAATGATTGAGAAGGCTGCAAAACAGAGGCATCACAAATAAACACGAAATGTAATCTTTATACCGTTACATCCTGTGTTGATGCTCATTCTTCCAACCACAAGTCAAATGCGACATCAGACGACGTCATCTTACTACTCAGCACGTAACGTATGCCTATGTGCAAGTGTTTTATAATGCTTATACACGTTTTACATTTGATATAACGCGTGGTTTTTAAATTCATGCAATAAAAGATCGCGTCCAATTTGTAGACTACATTTTTAAGCGCGTGAAGTTTTAAAATATTAAAATATAAAAAAACTGGAAAAATCTTCATCTTAAACAACGGCGGTATTGAACTGTTCTTGCAAACTGTAATTCTAAAGGATATTCTTGTAATTTGTTTCATACTGGATGGTAGCTAATATTTCCCACATTATCTACTGGCGAAAGGGGAAAGAAAAGTAACTCACGTCAAATCCTAACATTCCACATCGGACGTTCTGAAACATGCACACCAACCCTAGAAGAAACTGTGCGCTATGAAACGTAAAAATGCCGAATAGCTGTTTTTATTTATGCTGCAGATTCGACAGCCCCCCCCCCCCCCCCCCCCCCACACACTCACATACACACACACAGCACATTAGTAACACATACCACATTTCCGCCATCTGCTGAGCACGTTTCCCACTCGCCAGTGATCTTCGACAACAGCCGAACCCTCTAGCGAGAATCGTGCAAACCATCATTACCAGCGACTCGGTTACATCACGATCATGCCGCTGTAAACAGTGTAAACAGCAGTGAAACTGATGACGTGAACGCTAGTGACATCTGCAGTACCTACATTTAATGACACACAGCTGTAACATGCATTGCGTTGTCTCAAAGGACACGCCATTTTGTCCGGGATGTTTTAAAGCTTCCTCCAGCAAGTTGTATAGGTATTAGATAATTACATTTTGCTTTTAAATGTTACATAGTGTATGAAAGAAACGTAAAATGGATGAAGGGCTTTCACTAGAAAAACCATGAAACCTAAGGTTCATTTTCAGGAGAATTTCGAAAATAGATTGAAAACCGGTTATGCAGGGACGACCCTAGGCGAAATACTCGTATGCACTCGGCGCTTCCTCCCCCCCCCCCCCCCCCCCTCACACTGGCCAAATCACAGATATTAGTTTTGCATCTACTCGTACTCTCTATTTAATGTTTTAAACTTTTTCAGCTGAAGTAGGCGACCGTATATTTCGCCTATATGAAGAGTGCACCCCTGCGTTCATGTCCGTCCTTTTGTCCGCAAGTAACGGTGCTCAACTTAGCTGTCCAATTTCGGGCGGCCGGGATACCGCAGTCTCTTCCATGCAGTTAGTAAGATAATTAACTTATTACCATTTGGGTTTGGTTTTGTTTAATTTAAGAGATGCCTTACTTCAGGTTACAAATTATCTTTGAAGTATAGTCTATATTTTTAGCTCTTTGTCACATTTTGATGACGATATGCGAAACGTCTACTATAGTTTATTCCTTTTTAGTTCATTTAAGAAGACTCGTAAGTTTTAACATCGAATTTGAAACGTTTTTGTAAATTTGTTTACGCCGTGCATTTCGAATCAATATATTCATTTATTACAACCACATATGTAATAAATTAATATCTGTGAAACGTGTTCCACATTTCATCTCGTAAGCAAACTGAAGCTGTTTCCACAACTAATGTGTGCCACACCGAGTAACTTGTCTCCTACCATTTTCACTTCTACAGGTTTACACCAGTGGTTATGTGCTGAAACCTGGCGAGCGATATACCAACTAACATGTGCTTGGCTGGTAAGTAGCGCCCGGGTGAGAAGAACCTGAATCACCTGACAAGTCGTGTTAGCTTTGGTTATGCATGTACAATAGGGGACTTTGAACTTCGAGGTAGCCGCCAGATATGGGAAGGAAAGAAAAAAAGGAAGAGTTAAAAAGAGAGATGTAGATAAAGAACACACGAGAAGAAAGAAAGAGAAGGCACAACGATTGTTCTAGTGTAAGAAGTGGCGGTGGTACGGGAGGTGGGGGGGGGGGGAATGCACCTGAGCGGAAAGTGGCATTATGTTGCCGCCGGACCAACAGCACAGCTGAAACAACTCCTTTGCACTCAAAACCAGGTTACCTGTGTCGCTATGGTGACAGATAAGCAGTAGCGTTTTACCGCCCGGACGGTTAGTACTAACCATTAACAAGCAAGTGACAAAACTGAAATAGTAACAAGCGACATTGTTCATTGTGAGAGACTATGTTCACGCCATTATCGCCGATATCGGATTATTCTTAAAAGTGCATGTGTAGTGTGGGAGTAGAGTAATGTTACACGCTAGAGGAAGCTGAAACTGACATTGCAGCGAGATCAGCATCCATAAAACCAGTTTCCAAGGTCAACATCCATACAGATGGCATCGGATAGGTTTCACAAGTAAGCCAGTTATTTCACAGCAATATTTGGGGGCATGAGAAACAAGTTACATACTAGAATCCTCCACATTAATCTCGGTTCAGGTAATCGTTTATGCAATTTTATAATGTGTACTGGAAAATATATCCATTTATATTGTGGTTCGATCATGTTTGTTGTGGTTTTGTAATGTTTGTAGGAAGCAGACGTTCACTTATATTGCTGGAATTTAATAGTGTTTGTGGGGTGCAAATTTCTAGTTATAGTGTTCGGGTTTGATAATGTACGTGGGGAGCATAACATGAAAAGCAACTTTCCGTTTTATGCTCCCCAGATAGTCTTTAATTTCAGTAGGCCTATTCCCAATGATGAAATATTGACCAATCACGTTTTATCCTCTGCGACTTGCGTTTTTTAAATAATAGTGTCTTATGTTGACGGGGAGAGTGTATATTCCATCCTTTATCCGCTGAGGATCCAAACAATCGTATCAGGAAACGTTCAGATTGGACACTGCTTCTCAACCGAGTTGTACTGAAGTGAGTTAAGGTTTCGTTGTAGCTTACTGACAGTAAGTTATGTTTTGCAAATATGGTAGTGGATATTTTTGTATGAATTTTGTCAAGCAGTGTGTTGAACATAATTACGTTTTTGTAAAAATCTCGCTAGATAACTTAGGCCTAACTGAAATTGTTTTTCTTTCTCTTGTCCTTGCTCACGTAAGTATAGTGTCCGAATGATAGGTATCCAAAATTAAAAATTTATATCTCAGAAGTGATTTTAGATAGCTACAAATACATACGAGTGGCATACGTAATAATGCGTTGCATGATTTGACCTTAATTAAACTGAATGTCGATCGCTTCAGGTTACAGGAGTTTCTTAATTAGATATTCTAACGATCATACGAAATAAATACATCGCCAGTTAAAGAAGTCCCGAGATTATTTTTAACAAAACATTATTCCTTAAATTAAAAAATAAGTAAACTTCAGAATAGCCATTACAGAAATGTATCCACGGATCCCCTGGGAACTGGTCGTGGATCGCTTGGGATCCGCGGAGCACACGTTGGAAACCACTGGTCTAATACCTTCCATAATTTTACCGGTTCTTTGGTATGACTGAAACTTTGTATCACATTAAAAAGCTGAGGGTAGGTTTGAGACCAGGGTGATACAGTTAATGGAATTTGGACCTAAGAGGGAGGAACTAAGGGTAGGACATAAGACATTTCATAAATTAAGATCTTCTCAATTTGTACATTTCAACAGACATTAAAGGGATCTAATCAAACAGGTACGATTGGCGGGCATGTAAGACCGGAACACATTGGTAAAAATGAGAAACACGTAAAAAATTTTAGTTGGAGAATATGAAGGGCTGCAACCACTTGGAAGACCCAGACGAAGGTGGGATTAGTTATAAAGCAATAAGTAGGTTGGATAAGTGTTGAGTGATTTTGTCTGTCAAAGGAAATGGACCAGCAGCGCGCTCATACGAACACGGTAATTAACATTCCGCTTTCATAAACCTCGGGGATTTCTTCACCACCTGAGTACTGTTAGGCTACTTCCTTGTAACGGACTCCTCATTGGCTTTAGTTGTTCAGTGTTCAGTGTTGAATACGGGTGATTACACATATGACTTATCTTCACTCTTAATATCACATAAACACATTGTCAATAATGATTACATTTGTAACGTACAAGTTCAGACAGGGTATTAATCCGTCGAGGACCTGTGCCACAATTTTATCGGCCTGTGAATCAGTAAAGATTGATGAACACTGTGATGGGCAGCCGTACCTTTAATCCGTTCCCCGGGTACAAAAATTTAACATTGCAGTATGGTATACTTACGCTTAAGTTTTGCTTCAAGGTTATCGGCAAGGCTCAATAAACGCATGGGTGCAGATATTCGTTGCTGCTGCTTAAAGGAGGAAGGAGTGGTACACTGTTATTACACAAGAAAACGCGTCTTCACCATGTGATTCGCGGCCACGCTTTACCGTGTCACGAACATGTTTCGTAACCTCTCAGATTTTTAGTACTTGTGTTCGACGCCACGGCGCTGTACTCGAAAGGCAACACGGTGACCAGTGATCACCGTGGGAACTTCACTTGTAATTCCTTTTCCTTTTTTGAATTTGACATTGAGCATGAAAGTAGGCAATGCGTTTAAAATCCATGCACCTAACTGTCGATATCTCTTAGGAATTATAACTTAAAACCAACAATATTGCACTTATTTTATATATGTATATTGCAACCCTACATATGTTTCGGCTGTACTTCACAATAAGACAATGCACAATACCTAGTTACTAAGAAACCAATAGGAATCAAATGTTAGTGAGAAATACAGTTAGTGGACGCTGCAAGAGAAACCCCTGATGATGGCTGAAGTACAGCCGAAACATATGTAGGGTTGCAATATACATATATAAAATAAGTGCAATATTGTTGGTTTTAAGTTATAATTATCTCAAGCCTTGCACGGTATGTACAACTTTAAAGATCTCTTAGGAAATTTCAAAACGTACCAAAATCCTTGTAGGTCCATCCCGTGATCCACTAATACTGCGCTGCGAGGGTTTTAATATGCGGCCCGTGGGCCAAATGCAACACTCTTCGATAAATTTGAATTACGTAGCGTGCAAACAGTATCCTCAAGTAATTTAATAGAGTCATATGCCCTATTTTTAATTAGGTTATCCTTCAGCGCCTTATTAGCAAATATGAACCATTAGGCCAGTAGCGCCTAATTAGCACATATGAACCATGAGGCCAGTAGCGCCTTATTAGCACATATGAACCATGAGGCCAGTAGCGCCTAATTAGCACATGTGAACCATTAGGCCAGTAGCGCCTAATTAGCACATATGAACCATGAGGCCAGTAGCGCCTAATTAGCACATATGAACCATGAGGCCAGTAGCGCCTTGTTAGCACATATGAACTATTAGGCCAGTAGCGCCTTGTTAGCTCATATGAACCATTAGGCCAGTAGCGCCTTGTTAGCACATATGAACCATTAGGCCAGTAGCGCCTTATTAGCACATATGAACCATTAGGCCAGTAGCGCCTTATTAGCACATATGAACCATTAGGCCAATAGCGCCTTATTAGCACATATGAACCATTAGGCCAGTAGCGCCTAATTAGCACATGTGAACCATTAGGCCAGTAGCGCCTAATTAGCACATATGAACCATTAGGCCAGTAGCGCCTTGTTAGCACATATGAACCATTAGGCCAGTAGCGCCTAATTAACACATGTGAACCATTAGGCCAGTAGCGCCTGATTAGCACATATGAACCATTAGGCCAGTAGCGCCTTATTAGCACATATGAACCATTAGGCCAGTAGGGCCTAACCACCTGACCGCTGTCGCTGCTGCTGTGTAACCGATTGTCTTCATTTGTCACTGAATTAAAATTTGTATTACTATTCAAAAACTTAACAGGCTGCTAATCATTACTGTTCAGACTAAAAATTAACGCGACGAGCACACGTGTGTTGCTCATGACGTAGCCCGACTGTCCCCAGATCTTCCCTTTGCAGGGTACTGAACTCCGTTTTATACGTCTTTTTACTCAATTTTCAAGAACACTGCCTAACATTTTTATAGATACTATTTGTTTGATACACGATTACTGAAACTGAATATTATGGTATATTATATGACCAGCCATGTTAAGTGAATGATGTTTTTAATATTCTTTTTAAAAATTAAAATATTGTACAGTATGTGAAAATAGGACATGTGACAAAAATTGAGATCTCGGTTTTTAATATTATTACGTATACGGTTCTCTTCTTATATAGTTGTACAGAACCTGAAGATGGTTTATAGCTGAAACATGTACCTTAGTGTAGATTTTAATAAACAAGTGTTATTAGACGGTTAATTATATATATATACATATATTTACCCCCTTCCTTCTATTGTCGGGTTGGGAATGGGTTGGAGCTATACCTCCGCCTCTCATCTGTGCCTGCATAGGCATATCATGGGGTGACCTTTACATTTGTGTGTATAATATATATATATATATATATATATATACTACTAATGACATTTCGACGTTCCTCCTGTAAGGTAGAAGCGTTAACTGATACTTGCCTGTTTCCGTTGCAATGAAACATCAGTCGTTAACTGATACTTGCCTGTTTCCGATGCAATGAAACATCAGTCGTTAACTGATACGCGTACTTGCCTGTTTCCGTTGCAATGAAACATCAGTCGTTAACTGACACTTGCCTGTTTCCGTTGCAATGAAACATCAGTCGTTAACTGATACTTGCCTGTTTCCGTTGCAATGAAACATCAGTCGTTAACTGATACTTGCCTGTTTCCGTTGCAATGAAACATCAGTCGTTAACTGATACTTGCCTGTTTCCGTTGCAATGAAACATCAGTCGTTCCGAATCCCCAAAGCAGAATTTTCTTGATGCTCTTTTAACACCGACGATACCGCTAAAGCAGCAGAACCCTCAGTATAATTTTGCTTATTTCTTAAGGCGCATTCCGTTTCCCTCTTTGCAATTACCGTGGGTCGACGATATTTGGCACCATCGGCATTGCTTAATCAGTGCCGCACCGAAGTTTATAAAACTACGTTTAGATCCATCATACAGATGTACTCTAGATACGTGAACGTATAAACATATAAAATAATTAAGATAAAAGTATTCTGGCGTTTGACGCCGTGTAGTCTGGTAGATATGTAACGGCGTTTCAGAGTAACCAACTGCACGGCGTCATATTGCAGAAGACGGTTATCTCGATAGTCACTGCTGGAAGACCTCGAGTTTCGCATACTGAGGAAACTGGTGTTCGTGCGGGAGGGTCCTGTTGTATTGTATTACACGCACCACTATAAGTACGTATCATATCATATTTTATCGTGTCATGTCATGCCACGTATAAAGTAGCGTGTGTGTGTGACCTGCTGAAGCATGTACAAGTACACAATCGTCCCTAAAAGTTTCATTAAGTTCGTGTCACGTACAACTCTTATACAGGCCTGCCTCCTTTTTCACGACGGATACGTTCCAGAGATTGTCGGTAAATTCGTGAATAAGACCACAGACTCTGACAAACATATGTGCGTATGCTTGTCTACCTTCACACCCTCCACACTTCCACGTACATTTGAACATCGCTCTTATAAAGGCAAGGTTTAGCGTGAAATTAAAGAAGCACTAAACTGCACGAGATGTTGCCTGTAAGAGCGAGGATTGGACAGGGAACGGCGTAGCACACGTCATACACAGACTTTACCAAGGTATTTTGTTTGTACTTTCAAAATGTCATACGGTTTCATGGTACACGCGTAAATGTAATGTCACTGACGCACATTAGAAAAATACGGCCTTCCATGCGCCGATTTTCGACAAACTCACAAATGTTCAACAACATATATGCAGGTTCTTTATATCGGATTTTACTCAAATCAGAAAATAAGTGTGAAAAGTAAGGATTTGAATTCGTTTACGCCCCATGAAGTTGAGTGTGGCTTTCACTGCATCGATATACACGAATCTCATAATAACACGATAACAGTTTTTGAAACCTTCGATACCGAATTTATCCAAATCGGAGATTGTAGGAAGTGGGAGCAAAATTTTATATACGCCTGTAAGTCAAGTATGGCTTTCATTGTACCGATTTTCACGAAACTCAATTTTGATCGACAACTTCTTATAAATAACTCAAGCCTAATTTCAATAAAATGCGATTAATGGTTTAGTCCCTGACAATAAGTGTAAGACAGATAGACAGACGGATAAATGAAGTGGTTGTCCACATAAGGCGTTCGTTTTCTTTGTAAAGAAGGCCTAAAAACTATATGGATTGCTTAAAATGTGTTATTTCAGGATCCTGTCAATTGCTAAGATTATATAGCGTTTGTGAGGAATGAATAAATGATAATGGAGAACTGGTGTATTGACAGTGACGAGAAAACGAAGAGAAAATAGTACTCGAAGAGAAACCTGTCCCACAATGCCACTTTGTCCATCACAAATCTCACATGGATTGGCCTGAGATCGAACGCGCGCCTGCACGGTGAGAGGCCGGCAACTAACCGCCTGAGCCATGGCACGGCCACTAGAGTTGCAGTTGATTATAAACCAGTGTGTTTTCTGGAGCACTGAAGTTTTGTACGTGTAAATAAAGAAAAGCGGGTTCCGCTACTAAGCATGCAAATGTGTGCCTGTACAACCGCTAACTTGAGATAAACGACGGGCAACACGAGAACGCTCTAGTCTGTGGAGTCAAACAACCGTTGTATATAGCAGATATGGGCGTCCTGTTTGTTACTATAATTATCTTTCAGAAGTCCTAAGAAGACTTTTGGTCAGAACATTTGCGGGTCTGAAAATGAGAGTTGCAAGTGTACGATTAATTTTGTCATTGAATTCCATACGCTGATAGCAAGTAAGAAATGAAATTAAGATGTCATAGGTTTTCTTGACAAGAAGAAGACTCTTTTCACCAGCAGATTGGACTTAAATTTAAGGAAGAAACTAACCAAGCGCTACATTTGGATCATAGCTTTGTATGGTGCTGAAATTTGGACACTTCGGGAAAGTATATCAGAAATAGCGGGAAAGGTTTAAAATGTGGTGCTGGAGAAGGATGGAGAAGATCAGTTGGACCGATCGTGTAAGAAATGAAGAAGTATTACACAGAGTCAAGGAGGAGAGGAATATCCTGCAAACAGTAAAACGAAGGAAGGCTAACTGGATTAGTCACATCTTGCGCAGGAACTGCCTTCTAAAACTCGTTATTGAAGGAAAGTTAGAAGGAAGGATAGAGTGACGGGAAGACGAGAAAGAAGGCGTAAGCAGCTACTTGATGACCTTAAGTAAAAGAGAGTTGAAAGAGGAGCACTAGATCGCGCTGTGTGGATAACTCGCTTTGGAAGAAGCTATGGACCTGTCGTGAGACAGACTACAGAATGTCCCATTTGCCTTTACCTCTCGGTGCCATTTGGGTAAGTGGCTAGGTGGGTTGTCAGAATTGTATGTACGTGGTGCGAAGAAAACAAGCTTGGATAATTCAGCACTGAAAATTCCCACTGGACTAACTAACCAACCAACTAACTCCATGGGGCAGAGTCCTTCTTCAGAAGCTAATATTTCATCGTTTCGTCAGGAAATTCCACGCTTTTTATGGATCTCGAAGGTTCATTACCGCGTTCACAAAAGCCCGTCACTTGTCCCTGTCCTGAACTAGATCAATCGACTCCACCCGTCTGTCCTGTTTCTTTAAGATCCATTTCAGTATTATTATCCGATCTAAGCTTAGGTATTCTAAGTAGTCTTTTTTCCGTCAGATTTCCCCACCAAAACCTCCTTCCGTACATCTTTGTAGGTCACTTATTGTGACTCAGTATGTCTGAAAATCGAAGTTGCACACGTCACTTGAAAGCCTCAAAGTTGAATCTTAAAAATATCTGCCCAACGGTTTAGGTGCCGGTTCAGGTAGACAGGCATCCACATATACCGACGGATAGACAGATATGGCCTTCGATCAATTTTGGAAGAACCTCCAATACTGTACCAGACTTACGGAAAAGTGGAGGCTGTTGGGCGTAAAATGTGTTTCCAATTTTCCCCTCCAACTTTTTTTGAAACAGATTTCACTGCCGTAAATATTTAGCGAGTTACGCTCGAGACATGCGCAGAAAAGTAAATACGTCTCATGTAAAGTGTAACTTACTTTTGTTCGGATTTTAGACGAGATTGGAATTGTTCAGAAAATTTTCCCCTTCCATACCGACTTTTTAAACAATTCTGGGCGCTTTTTCCTAGCGTGAAGTTCTGGTTTGTTCGCTCTGTTATAGCCTGTAGATTTCCGTTTCATGAGTGCTACTTCCTGATGCCCTGTTATAGGCAGTATAAGACGATAAATTAAAGTATTTTAAATGAGTCTTCCACTTCTTACACAACACACACTCTAACTTTCCTCCATATGTAGGAAAACGATTTACAGTCACGCTCAATTGTAGCTCTGTTTCCTATAGTACAGAGGAAATTTATAATGTGCGTAATGACAGTGAAGAATTTACCTTCAGAGTTGTATTTTAGCAGAGCAGTAAATAAAAAATAAATAAAAATTCCTTTTCGGCGCAGTCGACAAGCTTTCGCTTCTGTTTTTCTTGTAGAGTAATGGGCAGGTATGTGTACGCTGGAGATACACGCACAATTATACATAAATATTTTCATGTAAATTGTCCCTTATGTTTGTCCGATTTTAATCAAAATTAAAGTGGCTGGACAATCTGTCGTAAATTCTCCAATATCTGATTTCATGAAGGTTCATTAACCGGTTCTCGAGTTGTTATATGCTTACAGACGGACGGATGGACGGATTGTCATACTGACTGAAGTACTTTAATACACCTTTCGTAAGGATGCGGACACGCATAAAGATGGTCTGTCATGTCAGTTTGACGAAAACCAGTTACCTGAAGACGAGAGTAGATTTAACTCTTAAACAAGTCCTGTATATCAAATATACTTCAGACATTGCGTTGTTTCGAGCATAGTAGTGTTATAATGAATCGGCAGTGGTCACAAGACTGTACAGTAAACATGGTGTCTACATTAGAGCAGAAAGAGACTATACGTTTGCGTATATTTTTGCACGGTCAACTGGTTCCACGTCTCTTCATAATCAAAATGAGAAAGAATGCACCGGTTGTTGACGTGTGTTGTTGTTGTCCGAAGGGCGTTCCAATCAGAACATGCAGACAGTAGGCCTACTCAGGAAACGGAAACAGTATGAAAATTCCCACTGTTACATGCATTAGTGTAGCAACTGTAGGCTTCATAGTACAAATTGAAATGGATTCTTTGTGTTGATGTGGTAATACGTGTCATTAAAATGGCAGGGGTATATGTAGCTTATGTGTGTAAAGAGCAAGCGTTGGTACTAAAACTTGGAGGGAAAAGACCACTTGGTAGAACGAGGCATAGATGGGAATATACTATTAAAGTATGTGTGAAAGTAATAGTGTAAGAGAATGTAGTTTGCACTCTTAGTTTAGGATGGAGTCCATTGGCGGACTGTTGTAACTTCGGTTTCCACAAGAAACGGGGAATTTGTTGATCAGCTGAGCGACTACCAGCTTCTCAAAAAGGACTCTGCTGAATGAAGTTGTACGGAGCATAGTAGTACGCGGTACATCGGCCTAACTCAGACTTGTTCTCCTATGCATCAGCTGCATCCTGGTGTCAGTACATTTTATGGGCACTTGTGTGAGGCACGTTATTAAAGTAAACTGATGTCCCACATATTAATATGACGTAGCTATATTATACTTTCCAGTAATCAACGGTCACTGATAACTCAAAAGTAACACAAGGTTGAACCCAAAACTCATCTAAATACTGAAAAACGTAGTTCCTGTGTCACAACATACTGCCTCTGCACTACAAAGACGAATTGGTTTATGCTGTTTAGGGAAACAGTATGAGAATTATAGGAAACCAGAGATAAATAAGTAAATACATTCTGTGGCAGAGTGTACGTACAGTAACCACAGAACTTTACTGTTTAAGGTGTGACATATACATATTATAAGCGTAAGTGAATCGCTAATGAAAGCGCCATAGCGGATATGTTGAAGGTTATACAAGAGAGTGAAATAAGCAAGAGATGAAAAGATGGAACAGAAATAAGGAAAAGAAGAAAGGGGATTGAAAACGGAGGTAACGATAAACGAAAGGAAAGGGGGGCGTGATAGAAGAAATAAAAGAGGAAAGAAAACCAAAGCAGAGAGGAAAGATCGAAAGAAAAATTATTTGTAGCGTGCTCTGTACTTCTGATATTGTGTGTTCCAATCAAGAAATGTTAGTTATTTATGGCTATTACTGTTTGCTTGTTTGTTAATGTGAAAGGTTTATCAATCAGCAACATATCCTGTGGAACGATTGGGCAATATTATCAGGGTACAACGTGCGTAATCTAATCTCTACCTCATAGACCTGTTGTGCTCGATAAGGAAATGTCAGTAATCCCGCTTGCTTATCGGCTGTACACTCAATTAATGTGGCAATGCTAGTAGTTAAAATGTATATTAATGAATGCATGGTATTCAAAATTGGGGGGCAGGGGACAAAGCATATCCGCTTGTAGTAAAAAAATGCATTAGCGTCATAAAACTTAACAAGACAGGCAATGTACGTATAGCGTAACATTGAGGCGCGTTCGCGAAACCATTGTTGCCGTGGAAAAGCAATAAGTATTACATATTCCAAGTGTGTGTGTGTGTGTGTGTGTGTGTTCTGTAGCCTTAGTTATTCAGCACGCAAAGCGCATGCGCCGTATTATATTGTTATCTCCACATTATCTCATAAATTGCACGACTTTCGGCTTTCGGGAAAAAGTTACGAACATAAAATGTGTAGGGGTATATATGACGACAAAGGTGTAGTGCATATGTTGGTTAAAATAAAAGCTATTATAAAATGTGTGTTTTGATTTTCTCTAAAAAGTTTGTTTGAAACATTTCTCATTCTAAGAATAATTCGGCGAGATATTATCATAAATGTACATGGGTCTTCATGTAAAGTACCCGTTATTCTTGTCAGAGTTTAATAAACCTGAATTTTCTCTACAGATTGTCGAAAAATACATTTAAAATTTCATAAAAATCCCCCCAGTGGGAGCCTAGTTTTTCCATGCGGACCGACGGACAGACAGACAAACATGACGAAGCTAATAGTCGCTTTTCGCAATTTTGCGAACGCGCCTAAAAAGAATTGGCACACATCAGACCAGGTAACATAACAATTCTGTAAGAAATAGTAAGACGTCTGGTATTAATTTAACTCAGGTAAAAAGATCACAAATCCGAAACTTACGCCTGTTTAACTCTGGGGTTTTCTTTCTTTGCTCTCAATTCTGTAGCCACGCAATCTGTTTATAGGCGTACCCTGCCGTCCGCATTTGTGAACTCAGTTTTTCATCTCACGGCCTGTTAAGATAACAAGTGTCTACATCCAACCACTTTAGCCTTTAACGCCTAAATTGAACAGCAGATTAAATGCACAGACCGTGGCGACAGTAGCTTAGCAGTTGGTTACATTAGGGACATATCGATCGTGATTCTGTGAAATATACCTACATTGCCAACACTTAACTATCTCCGGGGAAAATGCGTCACTTATGAGCTAATAGTGGCTCAGTTACTCAAGATATTCCACGTCTTATGTGGAAACCGAATTCATTTTCTCAGGAGTGTGCTACAGGTTCCTATCCAGTTGAATCCTGTCCACATCCTTAAAGCCTATTTATACATTTAACATCCATTATATTTATCTCCTCCAATTCACGACTAGGTCTCACAAGTAGGCTCTTCCCTACTAAAAGGTTGCTTGCATATAGGTCCGGAAGGAATATGTAATTAAACTAGATGACAGATCAGTCATTAAACAACCTTCCAATAAAATAATAATACATTTATTAGTATAATCGGCCTAAGACATTTAATGAATTATTCAATTAGTATGTGTAACAACGCAGAGATGACAAAAATTTGGAATATTCTTGGTGCTTCAGGGGAGTGGGTACAGTGACTAGGCTATGGGCTTGGTGATCCGGGGTTTGAATCCTGGCAAGGGCATGAAATTTTTCTCTTCTCTAACACGACCATACCGTCTCAGGGGCTCACCTAGCCTCCTGTTCAGTGGGTATCGGAAATGCCTTTCCAGGGGTAAAGCGACCGCAGCATGAGGCTGACCAGTTACCTCCATCTAGTGCCGAGGTTAAGAATGGGTGGAGCTATACCGCCACTCTCTCTTATGTGCCCTTATAGCGTGTATAGGATCAACTGTAACTTTACCTTTACTTTTACCTTTATGCTTCATCTGCCCCCACATCTAGTAACAATTATAACGATAAAATATCGAAATGAACTTTGTGATTAAACTTCTTTCATGGCCTTGGATGATGATCACTTACGTTACTGCATTGAACTTGTTACCTTTTGGTTCAGACTGACCGCTAATTAAGCACCTCTCTCCCCCTTTTCTGCTTAAGTGACTACCTTGACGTTAGTATTGTGTGTTATAAGAGATCGAGAATTAAGTTTACTCTTTCATGTATCTGCCTACTGAAATACAATTTTAAGCTTAGAATTAACTTCACGTAGCATAGTCCTACGTGCGAAGCTGATAGTCGCTTAACGAGTCAAGAATTCCCCCACCTTCATAGAAACCGAAATGTAATTGCAATGCTCAAAAAGGCTGCTATCCTAAGCCAGATGAATCTAGTACACACCACCATATATATGTTTTATACTCCCATAGACCCCGTAATCTCACCAATTACTGTTCTGGGGTTTTCTGACTAAACGTTTGTGTACATTTTCTACCTGTAAGGTAAGTGCTGTTTAAGACTGGCACTCTGAATCAGAATTGTTCCATTTACTGGAAGCGACAGGAGAAGAGAGAAGAGGATAAGTATGTAAGCTGGATTTCTCTATAAACCCTTTAGCAGGGGCGCCAGAATTTTTTAGTGACTGGCAGTTCGAACAAGTGTAAAATATACAGCGATCATACTATGACTGTACCGAAGGAAGTGTGAATTGAAGTAATTAGATTTCAAATAGCCTTGCGCCTTTTGTTTTTACATCAAGACATTTTCCAAAATAATGTTCTGGCACACTGAAAGTAACAGCAAACAAAAATGTAACATTTCAGGTTCTCACAGCAGCGTTGGTTAAGATGCAGGTCTTCCGGGATGTTACGTCGTGTCGACTGGTAAATAGTCACCGACGTTTCGAAGGAGTGTCACGGCTTTATCTTCAGGGTCAAACAGTTATCTCGTCTTGGACTGATTGACTCTGAACACGAAGGCACTACGAGCCTTCGAAACGTCGGTAACTATTTACCAGTCGACACGACGTAACACCCCAGGAGACCTGTATCTTCAAGAAACAACTAGTTAAGTCACATTCTTCCAGACTTCACCATTATTTTATCATAAATCGTAAATTAGTGACATGTGAACACAAATTAGCATTACAAACTCATCGGCACTGGACAGAGAATGGCTCAAGGAATGGAAATGGTTATGTAATTTGCGATCATCGGTGAACAATGAAGGAATTATTACAAGTTATGTTTTTCAACACCAACCTCTTCTACCTACCCTTTGTAGGCATCTGGTTATTGCTGCATCTGATCACACAAACACACACACATACGCACGCACCACGCTCGAAAGGACTCCCCTGGACGAGTGATCGCCCCATCGCAGAGGCCTCTACCTGCACAACGCACAATACTCACGAGAGACACACATCCATGCCCCGCCGGGAGGATTCGAACCCGAAATCCCAGCAAGTGAGCGAGCGTAGACACACGCCTTAGACCGCATGGCCACCGGGATCGGATACAAGTTATGTATTCTATATAATAGGAGACATTTTATGGTTTATTTGTTAAGTGTGGGACTTCAGTTATTCATAGAGGACGTAGTTTGGCTAAGTGCCTGACGTTAATATCGTTAGACGACCTAGACATCTACATACGTTTTTACGTCAGAGAATTTCAGTTGAATTTTCAGAACGCCTTTGCCACTAATTACAAGTATTTTAAAATCCTCGCTGGCACCGCAGATCCTTCCGACAGCATCACTTTACCCGCGTGCTTACGGTTGGCGACGCTGATCTTCAGTGTGATTATATGGCAGTACACCCGAATGACAAGTGAACGTGAAATTCACGAACTGTCACATTCTGTGGTGACCACAAAACATCACGTTTTCGCTAATTAATAAAATCGTTTCAACTGGATGAAATAGAAAATAGTTTTTCTCGTGTGTGTCGCGCAGCCCTTGACCTGAAGGAGAGGAAATGTAGAGAGAACTCATTATGGGAACACGTGAGTACAATCCGCCATTGTGGACGAAACAAAACACGCAAGAAGTAGCGCACTCACGCACATAACCTACATTCCCAACATTTCACTGAAATGTTTAAATTTGTGTTATGCTGAATCAACATCTTCATCTGAAGTTTTGTTAAACAAAAAACGCTCTGCTGTACGCACTCTGCTGGTACCACCAAAACCAATATTCTATCTTCGTAATTTGCATTTTTTATACAAAACTGACAGTCATTTCAAAGAATGTGGTTAAAAGTGACGAGATCTACAGCTCGGGAGGGACAGTAAGGAATGCTTATAGGAGTTTGGTTGAAAATCTTGTGAGAGCGCTCATTTGGAACATAAAAGGAGATTGGAGTATTCTGCGTATATTAAAAGGATTTAGGCTTACTGTCAGTGTTAAACATACGAGTTATAATACCAGACTGTTAATTAGTTATTATTTTAGTTATATCAACATCATTGTCACCACCACCGTCACCATGATTATCAACATAATCATAAATTATTTTATCGCCACAAACCATGTGACGTACTCAGAAAATCTCAGGTGATTGTGCTAATGTGTGTAGAGAGAACGTCATTGCCCAGACCTGGGTATTCTGACAGTTTACAAATGTCGTTAGATAATAGCTGTTTTTCGGCATTACCACCATACACCCCATGACCATGGGAAATTCTTATCTGCGATCATAAGATGATAAAATATAATGGTTATTTCTTAATTACATTTGTGTTCAATATCCTCGTACAGAGTTCTGATAAACGCCAGAGTCGATGTTGTCAATTCCCTTTACCCCATTTTTGAACTCTGGAGAGGAAGAGGGGCATGTCATTTCAAACAGTGCAGAAACGATGTCGTTATTGCCATAAATACGTTGATATCGTAGTTCTGTTTATTGTCAGCGTCGGTGACGTCCATTTTAAGTCTAAGAGACTCTGTAGCATGTACTGTGCGCTGCTCAAATGAAGTTACGTATCCCTAAAGGGCAGGCAGTTCAAGAACGCTCCTCTTGGACTGCTTAACGCTGAAAAGGAAGGCACTACTGTCCTTCGAAACGTCGGAAACTATAAAATCAGTTTGACACGACGTAACATCTTAGAGGACTTGAATGTTCATGTACACAGCTGTGCGAACGTCAATCTCGCACGCTAGCTACATGTTTCAGCCCTCCCTCAGTTTGTATGTATGAAATCAATAAAGAATTTAGGTCTATACAAAAGTTAGAAAGCGAAACGTGGAAAAACGTCTCTTTTTTATATTTGAGTATAATTAGCCGTAAGGAAAGCCTGTATGAACGCCCCAAGCGCTTGTCTCTCTGTCTTGTTTATACGCGACAACGACAGTCCGCTGTCACGCTCATACGGTTCTCTCCATTAGCTGCTAACGATGCGCAGGTCTTTGTTGCCGCACAAATTACTTATTTGCTGGAAAGATTAGGACTGTGTAACAGGAAAATGAGTCACCATATTATTCTTTAATTGTCTTTCATAAATGGCAGTTTTGAAGCAGATTTTTATCTGAAGAGGAGAAAAGTGTTCTGTATCTTTGTTCTTGTGCTTTGTATTATTGTGTATTCTTTGCACTTTGCGTGAACGAATGCATAGTGTAGATACAATTAAGTCTATATGCTTGTTTTGCTAACCTCCTAAGCCACCTAACAGATCAAAAGATTCCAGTTGAATTTTTATTTGACACATGTGCCGAAAACTACCCTGCTATTTCATACCAGCATCACGCAAACCATATTCTGCAAGAAGTTTAAATCAGTCCTCATAAAGTATCCCATAAATAGGACATAGTGTAAAAACTGATACGAGACACAAACCACAGAACTCACTAACATCTACAACTTTTCCTCTTCTTCTGAGGCGCAGCAGCCCAACTCGGGCCTAGGCCGCCTCGTTGTTGAGGTTTCTAGATCTCACATACAAATTAGACAAACACACCCGGTGGGACTCCACTGAACGAGTGGTCATCTAGTCGCAGAGACCTCTACCTGACAAAACACAACAAACACAAGAGAACATCCACGCCCTCAGCGTTGTTCGAACCCGCAGTCTCAGCAGTCGAGCGGTCGCAGACCCGTGCCTTAGACCGCGCGGTCATCGGGATCGGCACTAATACTTTCACCTGCAGTATTTATTAATACTTACACACTTACTGGATGTTCTCAGTCGTAACATTTTGTTAGAAAACGTACCGCCACTTTGTGAGCGTCGTTGGTGATCATACTCTAATGCCAGATGCTTCGAATGTAACAAACTGTTGAATGATTCAAATAACAATATTTGAAAAAATAATCGAATGAGTTATTCCATTTACTGTATCCGTGCAGATTATATTTTTAAGTGTGACATCCCATTGTGATAAAAATACAAAGGTAAGGAGAGTGTCGCCAGTCACAAGTCTTCGTATACAAAGTTGAAATTGCAACTTAATATACGAAGACTGTTGTGACTGGTGATACTCTCCTTACCTTGCAGATTAGTCATAGGATCCTTCAGCCATGTTTCGGACAACCGCTCCCCGGTACCGTCCCACGTGGTGAGGGAAGAAACCCTTCCAATAAGTTTCTAGGCCCTCGCAGCAGTGCAGTTAAGGTCTGCATTCTTGTGGGCTTGGAGCCGCGTCGTGGAAAAACGGAGACTTCAGCTTGCAGCGAGGTCATGTAAATGTCGTATGGCTCTTCCTTTTCAATGAATCGAATCGAGTCATTTGTTATGATGCGCTTTTCTTACATTGTACGTTCTCATGCGTTATGTAGTCACATCTACATATAAATTCTCCAGAGGGTCGTTTGTTTCTTTAGAACAGAGAAGCCTAAATTCTTATTAATAATACTGAGGTGTTTTGCACGTGAGTTTCAGTCTGTGAAACATTGACTGACTGCTGCAAGATGTACAACAGCACACGTACATACATAGAAAGGCTGCAGAAAACATCTAGCTGTAATGCTTCTGATTTCGCAACCATAAAGGAACAGATCTCGGGCGCTCCGAAATTCCTCGTATCATTTTTATTCGATGTTCACTTCCCGCAGCCGTACAGAAACACTGAACAGTCAGTAGTGTACTTGTTGTATATCTTTAAGGTCCAGGTTAATATTGCTCTTCCATCTACGAGTACATCCACGTCTTCAAAGTAGACTCTTCCTTCCATACAGTAGACACTGTCGCATTTACAGTGATATGTATTGATCACCAACTCGTTGTTGCGCTTGTGTTTGTGCTTGTGTTTTTAAGTGCTTTTAAATGTGGTTCCGCACTGAAGATGATGCACTAGGGCATCGAAACATGTTGGGGTGTATATAAAGGTGATTGTGTGTTGTGTTTTATAATTTGTGTATGAGTTGGTTATCAATATATCATTGTACGAGTATATACGCACGTACGTGGTATGGACAGTGTTAAAAACGGCCGCATTTCTTTAGCGCTGTATAGGCCTAGTCTGAGTTACACTGTCATTAAGTAAACTTCATACAAATGGACTACTGCATTTGACATAAATGATGATGAAAATAAGGACCGAGAAATGTTACGACTTTAATGAGTAACGGGTTGTACTCGTATTTAAGATGGTGTAAATGTATATATCTACCCAGTACAATTCTGAACTGGGAATTAAGAGTTATTCGTACAAGTTATTTTTCATTATGACGTAGTAAATGATTTAGCGGGTAAAGTGCATGAAGTAAACCGTTACCACACGACGCCGCGTAACATCCCAGAAGAGCGCAGATCTCATCAACATCGTGGCGGAAGCCTGAAATCAAAGCTCACCAGAAAATTTTCGAAAACGCAGGCCCATTGAAATGTCAATAAGAAAAATGTTTGCACTCTGTATCTTAGAGGTAGTTATAAAAATGTATTGTTACATCGGCTTTATGAATTCGGCCGCGTAGAGAAATGAAGACTTCCAGACATTTCGAAGTTACGATTGGCATATATGAGGGTCAGTCAGAAAATATAGGCCGGCCACATTGCGTGTAATTTCCTGGCCAAAGAACCTCCACTAACTGTGTTTATATCAGGGGAATTCGTTGCCAAGTGATTATCATCGTTTCTAGCACTGAAGCATAATCTCGGTCGCCGGATATTTAAAAATGATAGCCAGGTGGTAACAGCTGTGACGCGATGACAGATTTCACAGGCCACGTACTTCTGTCAACAGGGACAGGAAAACTCGGCTCACGATATGATAGGTCTGAGCGCCTCTCTGGTGGCAGGAACTGTGTGGAAAATAAGTAGGATAGCGGCACAATTAAGTACGAAGTACTATAACCTCAAATACATGCATTGTACACCTATATTCTGCCAGATCCTCATGTAAATGAAGGCAGCCAGCCCCTTGTTGCTCTTCAGATCAATAGAATGAAAACAGCTGGGACAACGCCTCAGCCAATTTCATGAACTGTTAAAATTTCATACCGATTGCAGGCCTATAAAGCTGTGGCAAATAATTGTATTTATTAGACAGTATTTATTCAATTCCCTGCAGTGGCAAAAATTTTATTTTTGTGATGGAACATCCCGTTGTGTTTTTAACAAAACAAATAAAGTGTATGACCGCACAGCTATTTTATTAGACATTTCTTTTATTATTTAAAGTTTACCACATGTTCCGGCGTAATATTTTAAAAAACCATCATCAGGCACTGGTAACAAATACGTATGAGAGGAAAGCAATTACAGTTACAAAGTAACGGGGATTGAGTTCTCAGTCTTATAGTTCGAAATTAATATTGATTCAAGTTTTAAGCCGAACTTTTTTTTTTTAAATTATAAGAGCTTTATTTTCAGTTTTCCAACAATTATACACAAAAGATCTACATTTATTTCAAGCCGTTCCATTTACCACCTTCTGTAGCCTCTACTTGGGGGGCCGGAGCCTCCCCTGGCATTTAATTAACAATGACAACTGATAAGTATTAGAGTAGTGAAAATTAACAAAATAGCATAAAAAAACACTACCTGACATCCAGCTCTATTCAGAGCAAGCAGTGTTTAGGTCGTTTATGCTTATATTTTTTATACTGTTTGAGTAAATCACAGAGAGTATAGTGGCCTATAGATCTGACCAGTGGGTTTGAGTGCATGTAACACTTGGAGTAAAAATTGGCAGCTATTCGTTTAATATACGTTTGGAGAGGTGGAATATCTAATGTTGAAAGCAGTGTAGTAATGGGTGTCCCGCGTGGGGCGTTTGCAATCACTCTCAAGCATTTATTTTGCACCACCTCGAGGTGCCTGTACGTCGAGAGGCTTACCGAACACCACGTTGGAGTCGCATATGTTAACGTTGCCCGTATAGTTGCCTTGTATAATCGTAGTTTATTTTCGATGGAGAACGTAGACTCCTTCGCTAGGAGAGGAAATAGTTTGACCAGAATGCCTGTCGCCTGTTGCGTCGTACGTTTGATGTGGGACGTATAGTTCAAGGTGCTCGTCAACCGAAGGCCCAAGTAGGTGACTGTTTGAGACCATGGGATGTCGACATTTTCCAGTCGGATCTGCCTTGGAAGGGTTGGTCGCCTTTTCGTGAAGATGATTGCTTCCGTCTTTGCAGGATTTACTTTTAACCGCCATCGCGAAAAATAGGAGACAAGTTTGTTTGCCGCGTTGTTGAGTCGACGGGTTATGGTTAAGCCGAACTGCAGTTAAAACTAATGTATTGAGTTTATATACTAAAATTGTCTCTGCAATGGTTTTGCTAGATAGCAAATATTATGTGAAACTTTTAAGACTGTAACTCCCTCTTGAGGTCGATAGTTAAAAACATGCACGATGTAAAAGAGGTGTAAAGTAGACAGCCTTATCTCCTTAAATTCTTCTTCTTTACCACTATGGCCCTTTGAGTTTGGCCTTGGTTTCCCTCACGACAGATGTCTGTTCTCTTCTGTCCAAGGCTCTTGTTCTCCATCTTTTTACACCCGTATTCCTCAGGTCCAACTCAGCGTTATCCATCCACCTCACTCTAGGTCTTCTCTTTTTCTCCCTCCTCCTGGTTTGCCTTCCAGTAACTTCTTTACTGTCCATGTACATGCCCAAGCCATTCCAGTCTACATGCTTTAATTACGATTAAACATCTGGATATTTAAATTTATTATAAATGTCTTAATTCATTTTTATTCTCCAATAACCATCTTCATATGTTGGTCCTTGTATTTTTCTCACTTATTTTACTTTTCCACATCACTAAACCTCTTTCCATTTTGTTTGCCAAAGTCCATGATTCAGCACCATAGGCCACAAATTGCCTTATAGCTATTGTTTTATGAATAAGCACTTCCGATGACTGGGTTATATATCTTTTCTTCAGTAAATTGCCTAGTGTACGGTAACATTTTTGTCTCCTTAACAGCGGATGTAAAATTAATTAATTTTCTATCAAAGGTAAAGATTTTATTCGAGTCTATTTTAATGTAACAAAGAGTTACTGAGAGCCCCGTATTATCAGATACCGTGCGGTACAAACTAACAGGAGGATGGGAGAGTAATGATAACTGTAATACATAAATTGAATATTCGCAGGCTTAAGCCGTTTATAATATAATATGTTGTAAACTTACGACAGATGCATTTCGGCTTTCACGAAACCATCACCAGTGTCATCGTGTGATATTTTACTTGGATTGTGACCCATTATTATTCATGTATTATCAATAGTTAAAAGATGTACTTACATAACACATATTTAAAAGTACGTAAAATACGTATAGAGTATACATACGCTTACTTATATCCAAGTAAGTAACCTGTAACATCCTTATTTTCTTTCACTTCTTATGGACTTCTTTGTTTTTTTTCACTTTTTAGTCGTCGTACCATAAAATTATTAAAATTACCAATTATCATTACAACTCTCTTTTAGGCCTCGTTCACAAAATTGCGTAAAGCGATTGTTAAGCTTCGTAATGTCTTCCTGTCCTTCCGTCTGTCAGTCTGGAACAACTCGGAACAACTCGGCTCCCACTGGATGGATTTTAATGAAATTTGATATTCGAGGATTTTTTGAAACTCTGTCGAAGAAATTCAAGTTTTATTAAAATCTGACAAGAATAAGGGGCCCTATACATGAAGACCTATGTACATTTATGATATCTCGCTGAATTCTTCTTAGAATGAGAAGTGTTTCAGAGAAAAGTTGTAGAGAAAATCAAAACACATTTTATATTCAATAAGTCTTTTTCGAAAATCTTGCCGTTTATGAGATAATGTGGAAAAATGTGGTACAGCCTGACAGACTACAAATGACAATACGGCGCATCCGATTTGCATGCCGGATAACTAAGGCAAGAATACAAACACACACTCAATATTTAATATTTATTGCTTTTCCAAGTCAACAATGGTTACGTGAACGCGACACAGTGTTGCGTTATACGTAAATTGCCTGTCTTGTTTGACGCATTTCACGTGTACCTGCTGTGTGTAGATGTAGTAGCCGATACTGCTTTGTTTGTTTATATCACGTATTATTTTATCTAAATGTCTTAATTTGTTGTTATGTTCTTGTTTCATTGCCACTAGGTGCTCTTGTGTGTTCGTATTTATACCGTGATCTTCTTAACACTCTTTCCCCGCACTGTTTATTTATGTAAGACGTTGAAGCTGTTGCTGTTGCTACTCAGTTTTTTTGTTTTGTTTTGCTTGTCTTGTCGTTGAAGTGTGGTCAGTGTAATCCGCTGTGTTATAATGCTTCAAGTGCTGTCAGTGTCTGCAAGTATCATCCAGCTTGAAATAGATCATATTAAACCAGGGGTCGGCAAACTACCGCCCGCGGGCCAAATCCGGCCCGCCGCCTCTTTTTGTACGGCCCGCGAGCTAAGAATGGATTTTACATTTTCAAATTCATTAAAATTTCAAAGTACGCGCTATAACGGAACCGTATATGGCGCTCGTATAGTTTCGCATTCGCACGCTGCTTGGTGGCCTCTGCTGTGACGCCACGCAGTTATAATTCGGCAGCGTTTCCAGTGAACATTTGCAATCAATTGTGATGATAGGGAGTACTAACTTTGAAACCCAATTTGGTGAAATGTTATCTCAAAAAAAGCAATTCCATTCTTCTCATTAGTAGAGCTGTATTTCAAACAAATGTAGTCTACTTATTATTATTATTATTATTATTATTATTACGTTACATTTTGTTCAATACATTTGTGAAAACTTGTTTTCTTTTCTTGTTATTTAAGTAGTAGTAGTAGTAGTAGTTAAATATCCTCGAGTTTGCCTCTTGGCCCGCAGAGCCTAAAATATTTACTATTTGGCCCTTTACAAAAAATGTTTGCCGACCCCTGTATTAAACTATCAGCTGCACTACTTACTGTATAAAATAATGTAAGTCTGTTTTCAATGAAATTAGATTTCTTTATCAATATTGGAACTGGAGTTGCAATAAGAAGCTCTGTGTTTCCTGTGATTCTCACAGTACTACTTACCTACACAGTATTCACCGGTCGGTTTTGCCAGTGGACACGGAAGTTTGTTCTCTGCGAGATGGAACTGAAGTCTGAAGTTGAATATACAATTTGGACAAAAGTCAGTGTTAAAGGTGTTGATCTTTAGTAGTCCATACATTCATTAGATGCATGTGGAATTAATTATAGTCTGCACATGATTAATTTTTGCGAGTGTTTGTTTATTATACTTTAAGTGACACTGTCAGTCGTCCAGACTCTAGCGTGGAGTGGAGATTAAACAATGATTTAAAAGATGTGGAAGGAAGCGGTCATTGACATTTGTCTGGAGGGACTGAGGAAAACCACAATAAACCTCAGAATTGTCGATGTATCAGCCGAGATTCGAACAAGGTACGTTCTGAATATACGTCAGCAGCGTTACTGTAGTTCAGACGTGATCAGGAAAGAAGCTCACACTGAACCATTACTTGACAGAAATCAAGTGTGAATGAAGCAACCCTGACGTTCCTAGAACGCTAAAGATGAGTAGACTCGCCATTAAGGAAGGAGTGCGTGTAGTAGAAACTGGACTGGCGAGGTCTCTTATGAATGAATGGGTTCTGGATCTCTTTCTTTATCACGCAGTACCCCAGCGTCCGCATGGAGCCGCTACCCGTACGCAGGATTTCTTTGTACGAGACTAAAGTGTGAGAAGGCAAACACAATCGAGTACAAATCAAGAACTGGCATATTCTTAACTACAAGTACGTAATTGGATGGTGTAGGATTTTCTTTAGAAAGTTTATATTTTCGCAGCCCTTTTATGGTACGCGAAGGTCCATTACCATGAACGCACATACACACCTTTCGACTGAATACACTCAGTATCAAGCTTCATCCAGCCTTTACCTATATCTCTAAGATCGACTTTAATATGACCTTAATGTCTACACGTAAGGCCTGTCAAGCGTCCTCTTCCCTTGAGGTTTTTTCAACCAAAGTATGTCAATAGACCGTCACCCTCTGTGCTGCACGTACCACCATCTCCTTTATTCAGTTACCATAGCATTGTTAGGTGAAGAGCACAAATACTGTATACCAGTACTGTTACGGTCAGTTACTTCACAAAGGGTCAGTGGAATGGGCGTTACAAATAAACTCATGCTCCATGCTCAAGGATCCTCCTCAACACAAGGAGCGTCTTATTCGTCAGCAGAATGGGTGGACCCCAGAGGCTTTCTGCAAGTAGTAATGAAACCCGGCCGTCCAGTTTAACTACCTATTACGGTAAACCGAAATATACTTCAATATCACACGACACACCAAGTTATAGTACAGTAAAGTCTTGTAAGTATTCCTACCTCCTTTTAGACATCTTTATGCTTTTTATTCATATTATAAAGGCCTGCGTTTTGTTTTAGTCATTAGGGCTACAGTTTATATAAAAATGTAACAGTTGTAAAATTGAAAATTGTAGGAACGACTGTCAATGAGGTTGACGGACAAATAAGATACCGAGATTTAAATTAGGTGCTTTGCATACAAATATGATGTGGCAGAGAAACAACAGTGCAGACCCAAAAGAAAACGCGGAGGATTTAGGAATCGAACTCATAAAGCCTATTTCCTACAGCACAGAATTTAGTAGTACTACATTAGCCATTTAAGGCTTAAGTGGTTACCATATGTACCGTCACGTATAATGTTAAGAACTATGTATTTTTTCTACATATTGTACGTATTTATGTGATTCGATTATGATTACAGTAAACAGCTACAATTTCCCCATACAGCATTCACCAGTCGGTCTTCATAATGGAAGCAGACTGTTTTCTGTGAGATACGAACTCAGTCTATAGGTAATGTAGATTGGTTTAGCCGCCATATAGTTAATATACACTACCATTATTCTTCTGGTATTATTACACACATTTTGAGATTAATGAAGAAATTGATACCTGTTTTTTTCCGAAATTCAGTGCCAATAAACAATAGTATACCATAATGCTTCAACCTCATGAGTTGGTGCTTTAGCCATTTTCATACCAGTGGTTTTACGTACTTAATAATTACAAGTTACAATTATCTCCAGCGGCATAAAGTTTGTACCCAATTTTATTAAATTCGGTCACTTATTTAATAGTTTAGAGCAGAAAAACAAAAAAGACAGGACGGTGATCTCATAAGCCTATTATTGTTCTTCAGTGGAAAAAATCCGGCTAAAAGAAGGTGCTGTACAAACCTTGTCACTGTACGATACATTTTGAGATATTAGTCTGATACAAATATGTAATGAGCATTTGAAGTCAGAATGTCAGGTTACACCAGATGAGAAACGTCGACTTGGTCCGTCAATTTACTATATACTTTTCATCTTAGAACTTCTACAGCTTGAAACAAATACCACTGAAAACACTAGAGAATGGAACATACAGAAACGTTGGTCCGTTGTCAAGGTGACGTTTTTCCACTCTGATTGATGTCTGCCAGTCACATAACTGTCCAGCAAGCATGGAAACGAGAAAGCGGGAGATAGTGATACGTACGGCTATACACACAGTATCAGCTGGTGGAACCGTGCGGCCTTCCGGAGCTGTGCAAGGGGGCCCTGTGGTAGTATAGTCACAGTATCAGCTGGTGGAACCGAGCGGCCTTCCGGAGCTGTGCAAGGGGGCCCTGTGGTAGTATAGTCACAGTATCAGCTGGTGGAACCGAGCGGCCTTCCGGTGCTGTGTAAAGGGGCCCTGTGGTAGTATAGTCACAGTATTAGCTGGTGGAACCGAGCGGCCTTCCGGTGTTGTGCAAAGGGGCCCTGTGGTAGTATAGTCACAGTATCAGCTGGTGGAACCGAGCGACCTTCCGGTGCTGTGCAAAGGGGCCCTGTGGTAGTATAGTCACAGTATCAGCTGGTGGAACCGAGCGGCCTTCCGGAGCTGTGCAAAGGGGCCCTGTGGTAGTATAGTCACAGTATCAGCTGGTGGAACCGAGCGGCCTTCCGGAGCTGTGCAAAGGGGCCCTGTGGTAGTATAGTCACAGTATCAGCTGGTGGAACCGAGCGGCCTTCCGGTGCTGTGCAAAGGGGCCCTGTGGTAGTATAGTCACAGTGTCAGCTGGTGGAACCGAGCGGCCTTCCGGTGCTGTGCAAAGGGGCCCTGTGGTAGTATAGTCACAGTATCAGCTGGTGGTACCGAGCGGCCTTCCGGAGCTGTGCAAGGGGGCCCTGTGGTAGTATAGTCACAATATCAGCCGGTGGAGCCGAACGGCCTTCTGGAGCTCTCCGTAGATTGCCACAAATAATAATGCGGAGAAACAATGAACATTCGTTTTGACAGTTCGTCCTTTATAACTGCATGTTTAATCCTTATGTTTCCGATGTTTTATTCGTTTTGCTTTCATGTTTAAAAGCCATACAGTTTCATTACGTGGGAACGGTTCTCCAAACGCTGCTCCACTGACACATTCGTCGACAGTTTTACGAATTAGTTCGCCCAGTGCAATTTTTCTTTAACGTTTACTTTCAAGTTCGATGTGGAGATCCTCCCTGAATTGTATAATTCTGTAATGATGTCCGTCAAACTTTGAAACCAACAGAAATTTTATAATCTTAAATTTGAGTCTCCCATTAATTTCGTTATGCCATTCTTTCAATCGGGTTTTGTCCAATGACGTTTATCGTAACACATTCGTGTTATTTAGTTACATAATTTCCGCACCACTGGACTCACGACAGTCATTAAATTGTTTAACTTCTGCCTTTTGGGATATCACTGACATTAGTCCTATATACCGATCTCCCTCGTTGTTGGCTTGCGGAAATATGTGCGTCCGAACAGATACAAAAAATTACGATGGCATATGGCCTATTCTTCACGGCAGATGTGACCAGTCACAATGCAATGCCAATTACAGAGTAATTTCTCCTAATCATGCCCAAAAACCCGAAAAGGCTGTCGGAAATAATCACGTATTTCCAACCCCTGAAATGGCAAAACATTAGTTACAATAATAAAAGCGCACTAAATCGGAATATGCCGCTCCAGATCCGGTTTATAGTGCTAAAACCCCCCACAAGCCTACGTAGAATTTCTGAAACAGGCCTTACAAATGCAGTTGTAGATAATAGCCACTGAAGAAATTTAACACGTCGCCCTTCCGAATTGCATTCGTGAGACTACTGGTCTATATAAATTTCCTCCCAAATAGCGGAATCAAAAGGAGACCTTTATCTACACTAGTCAGTCACCTGCACGTGGGAAACAACTTAGTGTAGAGGGAAGAGACCGTGCAGTATGAATCAAGTAATTGGTTCTGCTTTCTGTTAGCCTTTTCTGTTACTTTGCTGATACCTTATTATATGAAGAATGCGCATTGTATTTTATACAGACTTTGAGCTACTTTAATTCTCGACACTTTTTTCACCGTAAAGGATATGTCAAAAATTTAGACATCTATTCGAACTCATAATCTTCATGTGATACGTCACAATTGAAGTACTATTACTTTCCTTTTAAAAAGTCTGGGCACGTAAAAAACACGTAGTGGGAAGGTCAGTTATATGTTTAACCGAGCGCATGGCCTCTGTCAAAAACTGCTTAAAGGGTTTTGATTACATTTAGTGTTACGATTCTACATTAAATTTTGTAGACAACTCGAATTCTGACCTGTACTGGCTCAGTAGAATATCTACTTTGCAAGAATCTTAAATCGGGAATTATCAAGTTCATCAAGCATGGTTTAACGCACAGAAATGAGTACATGGCGAAAAAATGTGGATCACATTGAATTTCATAACTTTTATTTTGAATATCTATAGACATGTATATTTAGACTACTGAAATATACGGAAAACATTTATGCTTCTAGTCGGTGTTTAGTATTTCTTAATTAGGCCTCGTTTTGTCAATAACAGAATTTATGACTGTGCTGGTAATTTCTCTGTTCTTAATATTTTCTCTGTTCTTTTTGTATGTGCTAACTATTCTGACGATGCAGTGAATTCCTTCAGTGTTATTGAGGAATGAGAAATTGGGAAGAAAGCATTCTGAAAATCTTGTGTGTTCTAACGTTCGTGGTTAGGCTCAGGCGGTTAGTCGCCGGCCTCTCACCGCGGAAGCCCGGGTTCGATCCCGGGTCGGGCATGTGGCATTTGTGGTGGACAAAGTGACACTGGGACAGGTTTCTCTCCGAGTACTTCTGTTTTTCCCTGTCAATTTCATTCTACCGGTGCTCCATTAAAATGGAAAAGCAGATAAAACCTAATCATCTTCCTCATATGGTTGCACAGTAAGCCGTCAAAAATAGAAAAGTGCGTGGTTACAGTTATAGGTCTATGGAGTATCTGTGTACTCTTACTCTAGCGGTTGGAGTTGTATTGACAGTTTGTTTACTCTTTCGCAGGTGGAGTTTAATTGGATATTTGTGTAATCTAACATTCAGCGTTGGAGTTACATTGAAAGCCTGTGTATCCTAATGTTCGCGGTTGGTGTTAGTTGACAGTGTGTATTCTAAGTTTGCGGCTAGAGTTATATTGAAATGTGACTTTAACACGTGTTTCTCCATTAAGCTTAGTCTTCTTGTGGCATAATGTTATTTATTACGCAGTGTGATCAGCATGGAGTATTTTAATTCGAAATAGCAGGCGCGCAAAATTAAAGGTTGGTCCTAAAAACGCCATGAAGGCGTTTGCAGAAGTGGAGGAACAGTTTCATTCGTTCCTCTGGATTACTGTTTCTTAACCTATGCATCGCGACCCAAACTTGGGTCATGAAGATATTACGAGTGCCTCACGAAACAGTAATGTGCAAGATTATTTTTTAAATGTTAACAAAGTTAAAGCACAGTTTATCGAACGGTAAAATGACGACACACTACTTTACAGTTTCATTAAAAATAGTGCGAAGTCCCTCAGTGCATTTTGGTTGAATATAGCAAAGGAGAAACCAATCCTGGGAAATGAAGAACTGAAGGTATTGCTTCCCTTGACTAATACATATGTGTTTGAGTTAAGCTTTTCATCCTTACGTCCGTAAAAACCAAGTTTTTTTTTGTGGTGAAGGGTCCCGCAGCAGACGCTACGGACTCACCGCAGGCTAGAGGCTTATTGTGCAACCCTGTGATGAAGATGATTAGTTTTTTCTTGTAATGGAGCACCGGTGGAATGAAACTGACACGTGAAAACTGAAGTACTTGGGGGTGAAAACCTGTCCCAGTGCCACTTTGTCCACCACAAATCCCACATGGACTGACCCGGGATCGAACCCGGACCTCCGTGGTGAGAGGCCGGCGACTAACCGCCTGAGCCATGGCACGGCCACTAAAAACCAAGTACGAAACCAGTTACAACCACAGCATGATATAAGTTGCACCGTTTCATGTATAAAACTGCCATTGACGAGATTTCAAAACTTCTACACAGGCAAGGTTTACAGTAACATGCACAAGATTATACATTTTTAGGGATTCGTAAGATATGAGAATATTACTCTTCTCTCTTTGAACGATGTCCGTATATATGTAAATGCAGGGGTGCACAAATCCCAGCGCCAGGTCGCCGGGACGACTAAATTTTGCCCGGTGGCGCCTAATAGTTGTGGATCCTCAGTATGGATCTTGCTTCATGTCACCCTTCTGGTACCTCCTTGATTTTTGGAAATGTTGTGCACTGCTATGTAAATGCACGTGTTTATCTTCATTTCATGAAATCATTAAATGTCACATTCGTTACACCGTTTAATGTGTTTTACTTTACACCTATCTTAATTTCTGACTCCTGGAGTCGCGAGACAAAGCCATTGCCCTAATCTGGGTCGCGGCTCAAGAAGGTTGAGAAACACTGCGCTAGATGAAGGTGAGCGGTCAGCTGCACGCCCTGTTCGCTTTACTCCCAAGGGAAGATCTAAAGGAAAATCCCCCCCCCCCCATGGCGCAACAGCCCCTAGTGAGCCATGGCCTCCTCACTGTCGAGGCTTCACGATCATATTCGGACACACCACACTCGGCAGGACTCCTCTGGACGAGTGATCAGTTCGACGCAGAGACCTCTACCTGACAACACACAACACCCACAAGAGACAGACATCCAAGCCCCCGGCGGGATTCGAACCCGCAATCCCAGCTTGCGAGCGGCCGCAGACCCACGCCTTAGATCGCGTGGCCACTGGTATCGGCAAAGGGTAAATAGTACTAAGATATGACCCATTACCTTTATAAGACGCGCGACTTATTACCAGAGAATGTCTGTCTGTCCCTGTAAGAGAAGTTTCTGTAAATAGTAACGTGTGATATTCCCATCGTGTCATTCATATTTCGCGACTTAACACGTAAAACGCCGGAAAACCTGGAGTAAGCTCTGTTTAAATTTATTTCGATTCCCTCTTCACGTTGTATTCACGTGTCAGAGTAAAGCTGATGACGTTAGGTCCGATAAGATTTCACGTCTTTGTGAGCAGCAGTGGAATTTTGACACATGTCACGTAGCCTTGCTATCTTTATCAGAGGTGCTGTCAGCAGTTGATTGTTGTCTTGGTAAAGGTCATAAGTGGTGCCCCGGTATCGGATGTTTAATTGTTAAAACAAGTTAATTTTGTGGGTTCTCACAAAACACTTAACTGGCTTGGTTAGCTGGGAAAGATAATGCAGCAAAACCTGATATACGGCACCTTCAATACAAAAGATTTGCCGGATATCTTAATTTTCCAGATATTAGAAGGTTGTACGTCATGTGTATCTCACAAGTAAATAGCAACCTGATGGACAGACCTAACCATTTAATTTGTCGCTTGATATCCTGTCCTGTTTTCCCTGCCGCACTTTTTATTCCCTTTTGATCACTACTTAAGCAACTTGGTGTATGTATAATCTTCAAAAAAGCAACAAAACACAAACATTTCACTCCTTTATTAATAAGATTCACACAGTTGTCGGTTGATGGAACAATGAAATGTAGTGGGCCTCTTAGTCAAGTTCCGGTTAATTGAGTTTTCGGATTATCCGGTGCCGGATGTCACAGCTTTTACTGCACGTCAAATGGCTGAAAAGCAGACATGTACCCTTTTTCGACTGGGGTTGGATGGGATGCATCTGGCCTCGCGCATTGTTCTCTGCTGGTTGTATTATCCATCATTTTCATGTCCTTGAATGCACCGTACAGAAATATCTCGTGTGACGGTAGCCAAAGTTTACTATTAACAGAGTTTCAAGTAGAACTCAACTCACAAAGCTCACTTTCCAACTGCGCAGACTTCCGGCCCTCAAGCCTAGTCTTGTTATGTTTATAAAATATGGGTTATATTTACAATCGAACATTGAAATAGAGGTGGCCTCCAATGCCATAATATTCCTATCAGATTTTGTAGAGACTGATCAGTCACTTAAAAGTTGAGAGGAGGACACACACACAGAGCTATCATTGTGATCTAATAAACTTACTTTATATTTTTAAGGTAGGCAAGGAGGCTGAAAATGAATTGCATGCCGTGGACGGGCTGGATAATATTATTTTTAGTCTAATATAAATTGAATCTGACACTCTACATAAAGACAAGGAAATGAAAAGACAAACGTTCTTTTGTCCATTTTGTGACGGGAATTAGCCTGTCCAGGCACGTTGTAGTTCAGTACTCCAGCACTGCCAGCTGTGTCTCAGGTCTGAAGATTTCCCTCCTTTTGTTTACCCTGTTTTGAACATCATATTCATTCACAGCATGGATTTAGATGTGATGCTGATACTGAAGGTGTGTAATAATAAACACGACGAGATGAACATAAGACAGTGTGAGCTTCTGATTAGTCATGGCCTTGTTCCCTGCTCAAACTTTTGGTCTTCATTCATCAGACTACTTTCTAACACTCTGATATCAGCGGGAAAGACACGTGCACCTGACTAGGGTGGGACCCCACAGTGACGCAGAAAGAAAGAGTTTGCACAGCTCCATGCATATTTTTGTGAACACGTACTGACTGTAAATAAAATATCAGTTTCTTCAGTGGGTCAAGTCATGATTCGTGTATTATACTATCTCGATGTTGTGAGGGCTAACGTAAAGACGCAAATTTGCCCCTGTATGCGCCATAAAGGCCTATGAGGAAGTTAATGTATAGCTCCATGAATTTGCGACATTGGCAACAGCGTCACTCTCCGGCCGCTTTTACCCTCGGGAAGGCGCTCCCGGTACCAACTGAACAGGGGTCTTTGGGCTCCAGAGCTGTTCTGAACGCTTTGGAAAACAAAAAAAAAGCTCTTGCCTCTGTCTGGTATCGTAACACGATTCCTTGGTCGTCCAGTCATCGGTCCAGTTACCGTACCGACTGAAATGTCCCGGGTCTTTGTTTACAGAGGTTAATTGGTTAAATAAAACAGAGACGAACAGAAATGACAGCGAGAATGTAACCAATATTGGCAAATAAAATGATAACTCCATTCTGCTTCAACACTGCTTGACCATGAGATGAAGGCAGTACGATCCTTCGAAATTTTTGGTAATTATTTAACTGTCGAAACGGCGGGAAATCCTTGAAGATTGTAATCTTTATTCCATATTTTATTAAAGACCCTAACCCAAACCATCACGTCTGAACATAATGAGAACCTGATTTACGTACTATTTACATACTAAGGTGCTGATTTGGTAACGCGCACTTTTAATCTTAAGGGAAACTACTTTCTGTTCGAGCACTTCAGAGGTCTCTGTATTATGAACAGCAGGAATAGTTTTCGTATAATTTTAAAATTCGTGCCGTTTTCTAAGCAGTCGTCCTGCCAGAGAATGATATTCAGCCCGCTAATAAGAAGACATTTCATCGCGTGAAATGACGTCTTCAATGTCCGTCTTGTGTTATTGTGAAGTCACTTGTTTTAACGGCACACCATTTACAAATACCAAGTAGTGTGTGTGTGTGTGTGTGTGTGTACGGACGAATGGACGGGCGTGCGGGCGCCCAGCAAATGATGGTGATTTATATTCATATAAAAAAAAAAGATTGTACATGTACTGGAGTCGTGAATTGTTTTTTCTACCATGCAGTACTGTTCTTTCTTTACGTGAATGCCGCTAAAAAATTGTATTTTCTATACATTGTGTAGTGTTTTGTTTTATACCGATTTTTCCTGTGTTTAATGTTTTACCATATTCCACCTAATTGGTCGTTAACATGTCCTATAACAATTAATTCCTACAGACTTCATCCTAGCAATATGTACTGTCTCAATGTCCTGGTGTCAACGTACGTTTAAACATTACGAAGTATTTAAGAAGGGAAGAAACTTTTGGAAGATTTAGGTATAGATGCGAGAATATTTTACTGAATATTAAAAAGCAGGGTTTGACGGTGTGGAGTTGATTAATTTGGATCAGGTGACGGGCTGTTGTAAAAACGGTAATGAACCTTCAGGTGCCATTACAAGCGGACAATTTCTTAACCGCCTGAGCGGGTGTGAGTCTCTGATTCAGGTGTCTGCTTCATTTTGGTGGTTAATTAGTATACGTGTCCTGTTTGGTGGAACATCCTTTTTCCTGCGCCACCAAGGCACACAATCAGATTACAATTTATAAATGTATACATTCTTTGCGTTTCAGGGCCGCCAAGGACGGTATCCTGGACATCCTGAAGGAAGCGACGCGTAACGACTGCAACAGCCGGGATGAAGACGACATGACGCCCACACTGTGGGCAGCCTTTGAAGGGAACCTGGAGGCTCTACGCCTCTTGGTGGGACGGGGGTAAGTAAAGCCCAGAACGACGGAGTAAGTGTTTCAAAGGCTTTTATAAACAATGACAAGTCCTGCTTGCCTAACGAACGCCCAATAAAAACTCGTATATATTAATAGGGTAAGGTTTGTTTGCGGCATCATGATCTACTGAACTACGAAACGGATTTTTCAAGATTGCGGCATCATGAGCTACTGAACTACGAAACGGATTTTTCAAGATTGCGGCATCATGATATACTGAACTACCGAGCGGATCTTTCAAGATTGCGGCATCATGATATACTGAACTACCGAGCGGATCTTTCAAGATTGCGGCATCATGGTATACTGAACTACCGACCGGATCTTTCAAGATTGCGGCATCATGATCTACTGAACTACCGAGCGGATCTTGCAAGATTGCGACATCATGATCTACTGAACTACCGAGTGGATCTTTCAAGATTGCGGCATCATGATCTATTGAATTACCGAGCGGATCTTTCAAGATTGCGACATCATGATCTACTGAACTACCGAGCGGATCTTTCAAGATTGCGGCATCATGATTTATTGAACTACCGAGCGGATCTTTCAAGATTGCGGCATCATGATCTATTGAATTACCGAGCGGATCTTTCAAGATTGCGGCATCATGATCTATTGAATTACCGAACGGATCTTTGCAAGATATACGTTTATAGAAAGCTTGTGATTCGACATTAACGGCAGTCTCCTTTGTTTTTAATTAATTCCTAATCAAAAAAGTATTTTAAAAAAACCTAACGTTAAATATTGATAGCGCTGTCTACCGGAAGCCATGAGAAGTACATGAAATGTGTTAGCTTTCCTTGGCCTCCGGTGGTGGCAGCACATGATCGTAAGAGACTCGCACGAGCACTGCATAGCAGCAGAAGTTATTGCCTGTAGAAAAACTGTCGTTATACCCAGAATTCAGTGATGTCCATGAGATCCTACCATTCCATTCAAACTGTGCAGAAGACTATTTCCAATCAAAACCGCATTTGCGCGGACAATTAGTAAGGCTCAAGGGCAGATGCTTAAACGTGTTGGAATGTATCTGACATTGCCTGTTTTCCCCCATGGCCAGCTCTATGTGGCATTTTCCCGATCCTCTTCATTTGACAGCGACATTGTTCCAATTATTGAAGGGCACCGACAGCGAGTAGAAAATGATAGATTTATAACGTCAAACATTTTATATCGAGAAGTGCTTTAAAGTTTCAAATACGTAACGAAATATTTGTTGCTTGTGTATTTGATTATTTCTGAGTGTGAATTATTCGCACGCATACAACTACTAATACGAATAATAATTTGTAGTTTATCGACGCTGTCAGTAATTTAAAATATGTGGCGCCCAGTGATTGGGTTATAGTGCATAATGAACGGGAAAGATGTGGGGCCGGGAGCTGTTCGTGGCGCAATTTGAGACACTATTCCCACATTTGCCTGAAGAGAGTGAATAAAACCACGAGAAGCATGACTCAGGATAGTCGATGCTCCGGCCGAGATTGTGACGGCGCACCTTTCGAATAAACGTCAGACGTGTTACCGCTTGAGCTGACATGTTCACTGGTATCATTGTCATCGTCATTATTACGAGTATTATTATTATTATTATTATTATTTGCTATTTGGCTACTAAGTTGGCACTTAAGTCAGCGCGTAAATAAAGAATTTAATACGGAGAACTGAATTCTTTGCTTCTAACCTGTTATAAAATTACACATTGTCTTTGACACGTCTCAGAAATGTACTTTCTACATACGAGTACACGTCTGTGATGTTATAAGCCAGTGTGCCCAGGGTCTGCCGTTACTGGGTTTATAAACAAGAATGTTAATTTGTAGGCATTTAATAGGGCTCCTTAAGAGGGGGATCGGCCTGCAGCCAGTTCTCTAGCCTACCTGCATAGGACAGCTGAAAACACCAAGTAGATACGCAAACACACATTTGTGCATGAAATTAGATTCGAATCCATGATTAATATCCAGGCGTTATAAGACGGTACACAACTTGCATCGTGTGGTCATTGCGATCTGCTTCTGTATAATTAGCCAGCAGTAAATAACAATACAATTTAGGAACTTGTCTAATTACAGTCTTTACTCCTTTGTTAATACATGAGCATTTAAACAATTTTACACGCACTTTATGCCCAGTCTGCTGTTGGCATATGAAAGGGTATTTTGAGAGATACTTCCGAGTTATTGACATCGAATGTGTACAAGATAGGAAATGTACGTATGACGTAACACTGAGACGAGTCCTGATCTTTGCATCCTGGACTCTTCTCAGATGTTCATACCATTTACTCCAATGCGAGCACATTTTAATTCTTGGCCTACAGTATAGTTACACAAACAAGTGCATGCAGTAAGTTGACATGACAGCAAGAAATAATCACTAAAGCCAGGAATATGTATCGCTTTCATATTCCCAAGGAAGAAATTATTTTTATCTTTTTTTTTGGGGGGGGGGGGCGGAAGGGGGATGGGAGCGTGAGAGATAGTGATGCGTCTCCTGCAGCTTCTTCTATCCTAGTCATTCTCAGCTTCTCTTGGTGCACGAGGCTCTGACATTAATTGCGACGTTGATGGCCTTAAGGTATTTACCTTATATACAGAATTCACATGACGGAATAAAACATTCTGTAGGCATAAAACCCACAAAAGAATTAGGAAAGTGCCAGCTAAGCAGATAAATCAGGATACTAAGATCCTTCAGATCTGAACTCCATTATGAAATTACAGGTAAGATGAGTGATTTCGTGGTTAAAAGGAACTCGTGAGACAGGCAAGCTCATTATGTGGTCACTTTGTACACTTCATGCAAATACCGCATAAGATTCTTTCTTTCTTGGTATTGACCTCTTCCTACCTACTCGTACGTGTAGAGGTTATTGTTGCACCTGATCACACTCAGTGACACACACACACTCGGTAGGACTTCTCTGGACGAGGGATTGGTCCGTCGCAGAGACCTCTAGCTGACACAACACACGACACTCATTTATGCCCCCGGCGGGATTCGAACCCACAATCCCAGCAAGCGAGGGGCCGCAGACCCACGCCTAAAACCGCGGGGCCACCGGGATCGGCGTGTTTGGATTCATGATGCCAAAACATGCACCTGCTTCACATTATAAACCTGGGATATTATTAAGTTAGTTGTATGCTCTCTGTCAGTACTTGCGCTCTGTCGGCATGTCCGTTACAGTTGGCGGTATAATAGGCGGCTTGACCTGACCCCAGTAAATGTACTTTGTGTAGCTGCGAGCTTTCTGTTGAGTGCAGGCAGGCACCAATATGCGGACATAGCCATATGCTTTCGCGCGTCATATGGCTGACGCTTTGTTTGCGTTCTACATCGCCACACTCTTCCAAACATGTGACAATCAGCTTGCGCACAAGCTGCTTACACGGCTGCTTCTCACGGCAGTTTCAATTACAAAGTACATACAGGACGATTCGCGGAGAGGGCAACGCAAGTTGGCAAGCCCCCCCCCCCCCCCCACCCCTACTGGTGCTGGTAGCGAACTGTTTTATCCAAAACAGTCTGAAAGAACCCTGAAATAAATTTGAGTATTCTCTACGTTTGGGGGTCCCCTGAGCCATGTGCCCCCCCCCCTCCCCTCTGCGGCGCAATGCCTGCAGCGGCCTTATCTACGCCCTGCCACCTCCACTCCGCTGCTGAAACTTTAAACCTGCAGACCAACTGGAAGATTCAAGTCCCGTCGTATATGACACTGTGTCGATTGGTAACAAATTTTTCTCTTTACCAGTATACACGGTGTTATATGTCAGAGGACTTTAATTTTTTATTGCAGCCTTTGTGATAACCTCAAATCTCGCGCACTTGCTAGAACTTTTCAAGTCGGTACGCACAGACACAAGATTTGTGGCAGTCCTTAAATTAACGTATTGTATTTTACGTATCGCGGTGGGGACTTTGAAGAGGACTGTCTTTAGAGATATAACGCTATTACTCTGGTAGAATGAATACCGACGCTTTGGAGCTACCTCTTGGCTCTATGTTCAGGATACAGGGAGACACTCATTCACCAGACTCCTCAGCGTCACATCGTAGGAACGGTAATCTCCTTGAGTAACATGCATTCTCTCTGATTAAACTTACTGACTTTCTGTTCTAAATTCGGTGCAAATGTATACCTATAATAATTTTCGTGTACCTTGAAGGGGGCATTCTGCCACAGCTTAGTTAAGTAGTTATCATAGCTACGTTTAAGGTTGTGGTCTCCAGGGTTATGAAATTGTGTAGTTACGAACGTTTCGGAGCAACCTGCCGTCTCCATTTTCAGAGCATGCGTCTTTCTTTTTAAAGCCGAGCCTGCTGTAATAATTGTCATGATGTCAAAAATCTGAGGAACAGCGACAGCCTGTAAGAGTAATTTGTGTAGTGCCTTGCGTGCTGATGGAATAGTAGAGGTGGAAGCTGGGGCACGTGTGGTAATTCGTACCGGTGTGTGTGTGTGTGTGTAAAACCAGTACTCAGCCATTGAAAACCTTCCCTGCCTGTGGTGCGCGCGCAGGGTGTATACGGTTACTGCTTGCACGTACAATTACGTTGCATTGCTATCAACCCTTATACACTAATGTATTTATTGTTACCATGCTTATTTCAGCTTGTAAGCTATCATCAGTAATCTCCCTTGTTGGTGTTCTGCTGCAGATAAACGAATGAGTCAGTGCTGATAGAAATTAACTGTAGCAAAATATACAGACACAAAATAAATATAAAAACCACGGAAATGTATTCAGTTAGAAACAACTGCTCACGACAATTCAATCCAGTGCATACTCGTATACTACACGACGTTTAAGATAATTTTATAACATTCTTCCATCTGTGCCTACCTCTTCCAAGTGGCCTTCTCCTTTCTGCGTTCCCAGCTAAAATTTGTACCTATTTCTTATCTCTCCAGCGCATGCTGCATGTCCTACCCATCTCATTCTCATTACTTTTATTACCCTAATGAGGTTTTGGGAAGAGTATAAATATGAGACTCCTCGTTGTGCAATTTTCTACAGGCCAAATATTCCTTCATTGACTCTCTCTCTCTCTCTCTCTCTCTCTCTCTCACACACACACACACACACACACACAATACCGGAGAAGCGGGATAGTGTAGTCGGTACAGTGACTAGCCTACAGGCTGGACTTGAGGAATCAGTGTTCGATTTTTGACGTCCATCTAATACCGTAGTTATGAATGCATCATGCGGTGGACTTACCGCTAATTCCCTGCGTACCTTCATGGACTGCATAGGCACAGCTTTACACTCACATGCATAGGGCATGTAACAATTTTATAAGACCAAGTTTTATTCAGCAAGAAAGAACGAGCCAAACAAGTACCACCATGCATTTTAATACAGAGGGTTTGTAAAATGTGGAACTGCGTACTGAAGAGCCCAGTGCTGTGCAGCAACTGGTGTCCTCTCGACGGCGCGCAATGCGGGCTGCGTACTGCACAGCGGATGGCGTCATTGTTCACTGCGCAGCAGTGCAACTATGAGCGGGTTCCGTTCTAAACTGTACACTCTGTACTGACTCACTGTTTTACGTGTCCTCGTCAGTTCGTCAGTCCGCGTAACAACGAACTATCGCAGAGTCATGTTGCCGCACCAGATAATGGACAGCAGTACAACTGAAATGAAGGCAATATCAATATGAGCCTTACAACTTCCCGCAGAACAGGAAGTCAGGCTTTTACGGTTCGCAGTGCGTTACAACACCGCTGTGCCATGTCCGGTTCCCCGTGCATACAATATCGCTTTCGGGCCTGGTCAACCAATGAATGATTAGCTTACAGCGTAGGGTGAACGCCTTATGCGGTAATGCTACAGCGCCTCATACGGGTGCCCTTTGTAACTCTGAAGTACAGTCTTAAATAACTACTTAAGTTTTCCAGTTCATAAAACTTCGTCCCCTAAACAAAATTTCATATTCCTAGTTCAAATTGTCCGTTAGTTGAAGCTGTAAAACTGCAAGCTAAAAGAAAGTTTTGCACATGTTTTGAATGTTAATTACCACACATCATGTCAGTACTACATTAACGCAAAACTGGGCATTTGTGGTTTTCCCCATGAACTCTAGAGGAATAACTTCCTGCTCCTAGACACTCTAGATGTAAATGGTTTCTCTACTGTTTCTTCGTGTGCCAAAACAGGCTAACCTGTATTTGTTTCCCTGGTTTATATTCCACAGCCTTCTTTGTTATTCACTTTGTGTTTATTTCGCATATTTCTTGCAAACAATTCTTTGGTAGTCTTATTTTTCACATTGGAAAATTTTCATCTTGTAATACTTCCTCCAGGTGAATCTAATCTATTTTGTGCTGCTTCCATTTGCCCTGTGTCTCTTTCTTCACTGCCCATTAATCACTTGGAAGTTACTGACTACGATTAATCTGTTAGGTGATACAGAAGCTTAATATCGGGTTGCATATAGTGGAAGCGAAATTAGTGTGTCGGTGAAAAGCACAGTGGAGCTGGCAGGCAGACTTACTCTGGAGTACGTGAGGTGGCAAGGGCAGGATATTTGTTCTGTATCGTCCGTCAATCCGATAAGGTCCTCTCTGCGTAACCTGCCCTTAACGATACTATCAGTAGCAATTATCAAGCAGACTCATGGCAGCCGAATGGAGTGGATTTTATGTGACATCATTTGTGTCACTGATATATTCAAAATTGACCTTTTGTACGAAAAAAGGGCAAACACGGGTAATTGTTCTGATTGCACACAATTTTATGTGTTTTATGCGGACCAGAGCAAAGTCTAGGCACTTTTTCTGGTTCTTCTAAGACCTCATTTGACGCTCAGAGAAATCTACAGCCGCCGCGTGAATAAAGTAAATCATATTTAGGCTGACGTAAGCCTCACTGATTACATACTTGATAGTATATGCGGATGGTATAGAGCAGTGGTTCCCAAACTTTTTCGGTCCACCGCCCCCTTGGTTCCATATACACACCCACAGTGCCCCCCTACCTTTTTTAAAAAACATAAATGCGCTTTTGTTTCCACTTTGATTTTATATTTAAAAAATCGTTTAAATAAAATTATAAGAGTTAAACTTAATGTTTTATGTGTTAATTAATAAATTAAAATTTATTATATTCTTTATGATTAACAATAATTCATCTAGCAATAATTTATTAAAAAATAATATGTGCTTGAATAAGATTCATAAATTAAAATACTAAGAAATTTAGTTCATTTTTTATTTTTAACACAAAAATTACTTTATTTGAATTTTATTATAAAAATAAATGCACTACTTGTCTACTAGCGCCCCCTGTGATGATAACAGCGCTCACTTCCACCTCTCGTACCTATTAGCGCCCACCTCGGTAATCCCACCGCCCCCCAGGGGACGGTACCGCCCACTTTGGGAACCACTGGTATAGAGTATGGGTCTCCAACCCACGGCCCGCGGGCCGCATGCTGCCTGCGGCCACATTTGTAAATTATGTATATAATATAACAATTTCACAGTAATTTAGGCGGTTAGTCATGCCACTTACTGTTATATTTCCGCGTGCGGCCCGCGAACAGGCCCACAACAACGTGTGACGCCCGTGCCATAGAGTAACTGCAGTTTAATTTGTCACTACTTTGTACAAGTACGGCAGTTTCGTCTTCGTCACAAAGTCCAGGCCGTAGCATCAAACTCAGTAGGTATCACATGTACGCCTTTTGGAGGTAAGGCAGTTGGGTCATGAGGCTGGTCTAATCATCTAGTGCCAATAAGTGTGTCAAGGTATAGTGCACTCCCTCATGCATCTTCATGGTGCGGTGCTTACTTGGCACGGTGACAGTTGCACCCTTGTTCAGGTGACAGCAATTTGTCAAGCACGTCTCTACTTCTGTGTGATATTCAGAGACGGCCTACGGTACATTATTTAGTGTTATGTAGTGGAAAGTAGCAGCCTGCGTTATGGCACTTCCTGGCATAGAACACTAACTCCATAGATCACAGTGCCTCTTAAGAAACTAAAAGTTTCTCACCTGGTCAACAAATACCCCCATTTTATTTTTCCCGATAGCGTAAACGAAACCCCCCCACATGTCCTTATCCTGAGCTAGATGAATCCAGTCAGCGCCCTCCCATCCTACTTCTTTAAAATTCTTTTTAATATTATCATCCTATCTGCGCCTAGAAACATAAACTGAACTTAATTTTGTAGCGTTAGAGCATTCTGTTAATGAGAAGGGAAGCAGGCGATATGCGAGCAGCGTGAAAAGAAGATTCTCGTTCACTAACTCTTTAACACTTTGAAGCAGGTACTTGATGTATGTAACATATAAAACTTAATTTCATATCTCACAGGAAACACTTCACCTGCATTACAAAAGTCATCTGTTTAGGAAAATAATCGCTGTTTATTCTGGAAGTCATATTAAACAGCCAAACACACTGCAGATATTCGTAATGTTGAATAAGACGATACGTATAGTGACTACTGTGCTTCAAAAGGCTGAGATAAAACTTGTAGCCCAGTTTGTGACAGACGTAACACTATACAATTCGAATAATCCTGCTTACTGACCCACTACGCCGACTCACTTCACGTCCCAACATGTGAACGGAAGGACAGTAGCTAAGGCTAAATCACAAGTGCTTCCTTCTACATCATCTATTAACGACGCTTCTTAATATAAATAGCTGATACAAAGTCTCAAAACAGCCAAGTTAACGAAACACATAACATGCTTTTTTAAACCACATGTGGTATAACGTATTTCAAAGTCCTCCAGTGTCGTGATAACAAACGCGACAGATTTAACCACTAAACAAGTCACGAAGTATATTTATGGCTTAGTGGTTCTGGCACGTTCAGCATGTCAATGCTGACGGTAGGTAACTTACAACAAACAGCGTAAACAGACTCTTAAATGTGCACGCAGCTATTCTCAGTTAGTGAACAATTATTCAGTTTGTCGAGAAGTCAAAATTGTAACCGATACTGAACAAACAAACAAACAGTATTCTTCACCGTGTTTACACACACTACGCTTATTTAATATATAATTCAAAGTCGTATTTTAGTAGAACACAACACTGAAAGAGTACATCAAACCTCCATTCAGTGCAGTTCAGACGCAATCAAGACTGTATTTTTCGCGTGATTATGAGTAAGCCAATGTACTCGAGATACTCGCATGTAGGCATTTGCGTATAGGTTTTCATGTAAAGTGTCTACTGTATTAGTCCAGTTTTAATCAGTATTGAAATGGCTGGACAATTTTTGTAAGATTCACCAGTATTAAATTTCATGAAAATCCGTTCAGCGGTTCTCGATTTATATGCGTAAACGGACGGACGGACAGACAGTGCGCTTTTCATAGGTACTCCACATGGATGCGAACGCTTAACACTGCTTTGCGTTCCTAAAAAGTGGATTTATTGATCGATTCTTGCGTCATTTAATGGGGCTTTTTGAATGTCATACCTTATATAGCGTCGAATATTTTAATTATAGTGAGTAATGAACTAGAAAGTTGCATGAAGGAAACGGCGTGGCCTATTTTAAGTTATAATGCCAGGATGTGCATGGAGGGCTGAAAAATCTGCTACGCGTCAATATTCGAGCCCGGGACCTCTTGAATACGAAGAAGGAATGAAGACTTTTTGAATGCATCTGTTCCTTCGGCCTCTTCCGATTCATAAATAGCTTATGAAGCTGCGGATCTCTAGACTTTTGCCAGAGCTCGCTGCCCTTTCTGCGTAACTCCATAAACAACTTTGTTTCGAAGCATTTTTCGCTCTGGTAAATATTTAGCGAGTTACGCGCTGATTAGTCTCCAGATACACGTAGAGACGCTGTAGGTGTTCATGTGAAGTGTGTGTTATTTTTGTCCGATTATAACCAAAATTAGATTTGAATGGGCCAATCGGGTTTCTAACCTACATTCCTGTAGTAAAAGTAGTCGAAGAACGCGTGGCCACTTTGCTGGCCAGTCGTCGTTCAAATAAACCAAAGAATTGCTATTTTGCAGCTGACTGTCCTGGAGGTGGTTTTCAGGCGGAGGAGGCTGACTCACTTCGCGGACTTCTCTTGCGCACAATAAGGCGGAAGCCGTTTTGATTAGATATAAAAGTGGAATGCTTATCTGGAGAGTCGTAATTTTCTAAGAATATTGATTGCTAGTGATTGCACCGGCCTGTCTTACGTACCTTGTTCTGCGAAATCTGTGGGTTTGTCCCTCAATAAAGAATTCGATTGCATCAGTCGCACGAATTACTGAAAATAGATTGGAATGACGGAATAGTAAGATGAACAGGAAAGGACTGTGAATGAAGCCATAATTCGTTGTAATATCCAGGAATTCAAATACAGTTATCAAAGAAATGAACTTATTCCACGGAGTAGAGTCCTTGAACGACAGTCACTTCCGTGATCATGAAATTTCTGTTGTTTAATGGAACCCAAAGCACTTTGTTCTTAACACCTCCTTAACTTAATCTAGATGAATATAGTCTACATGTTCATATACTTTTTCCCTTATTAATTATTATAGTAAGTTCCTCAGTTTTAAATGGATATCTTCAAAGTGTAATCTGTGGTCTTTTGGGTAATTACACGGCGTCGTGTGGTAATTATTTACCGACGTTTCGGGACAACCCGTGAAGATGGGACCGACACGTTGTCCCGAAACGTCGGTAAATAATTACCACACGACGCCGTGTAATTACCCAAAAGACCACAGATTACATCAACATCGCGGCGGAAGCCTAAAATCAAAATCTTCAAAGTGTAGTCCTCAAGATATTTCGATCAAGTTTGTTTTCAGCTCTCATCCCTCCCACTAACACTAGATGTCCCGCCCAATTCATCTTTAATTTTATTGCTAATTATAAAGTCCCATGTTTTCTGATTTTTGCATTCAGATATTCTCCTCAGCACCCTGTTCAAAGTACCATTATTGTATTATATTGATAATCAGAGTTTTCACCCATAGTACAACGCTTTGTGAATATTTACTTCAGAATATAACTAGAAAACTCTTATATTAATCTAAATAACACATGACGCATAAATTAATAATAATCCTCAATTTATGTTTATTTCTTAGTGTGAAAGACCGACGTTCACAGCCATACAAAACAACGGGTAAGATTTATTTTTCGATATTGCAAACTACAGAGTTGGTTTTTGGATAGCGGACGGGAACTGAATGTTAGCAGGCATTCCTCGAATGTAATCTGCTCTTTGTTTCTTCGTGAATGCAATTTTTATTGAGATCTGCGCTCTTGTGGGATATTACGCGGCGTCGTGTGGTAATTGTTTACCGACGTTTCGGGACAACGTATCGGTCCCATCCTCACGAGTCAAGAGTCCGAGTGGGAAACGACATGTCAGAAAAATAAAATATGAAACATAAATATAAAAGAATACAATATAAATCATAAATATACAAAAGACCATGAGGATTTCAGATGAACGCAATGTGATGTACAAGCGTGGATATAATATGTAATAATTCAAGAGACATTAAAAGTTTACAGATGAGCATAGTATGACAAGACGGCCGTGCGAATAGACTGATAAATCTAAGTCCAAATGGTACTTCACAGTTCAATAAATATATATTTTAAGTATTAAATACTGGAATAAATATAAATATGCTCATATTAAATAATCATTAAAAGAAATTTGCATAATACACTGAATAAATAAATAAATTAATTAATTAAATTGAATAAAATTATTAGAATGTTGTATAAATTATAAAGCATTGAATAAATATAATAACCTAATAGATCATTGAGGGAAGTCTCAAAAAAGATTAAAAATCTAAGAGGTCAGATACCTACATATTACTATTATTATGACGGCCTGAACGCAGCCGTCAGGCGAAGCCTACAGAACACGGCACAACACGCCACAGATAAATTCACCAGCCATTTGAGAAGGAAACAAGACCAGCTGCCAATAATTTTAAATGATTTTAAACGTTTTAACCAAAAAGGAAAACAAACGCTCTTATATATTTTAACCACTGAAGCAAATATACTACATGTTTTTATAGTGAACGTAGTTCATCTTATTTTAACATTGAATGTGAACCAACTATTATAGTGGATATGTAGTCTGTGTTTATATACTTTGATCCCCCTGATGATGACTAATAAGTAGTCGAAACATATGTAGGGGTATATATGACGACAAGGTGTAGTGCATATGTTGGTTAAAATAAAAGCCATTATATAAGACAGAATGCACGGTGAATATAATGTGAGAATTTAAAGGGTAACGAAGATAAACAGTGATACCACGTGTTGATCAAAATCGCGTTGTGCAGACTTCTTATGGGAAAAACAGGGTTACGTGAAAGTGGACACTTAATGGACCCATCATCAGTATGACGGAAGCGACATGTTCCTCTGAAACGCCGATGTACAGAGGGGCCCAAAAACAGGTTAGGAAAATGTACACTAAAATACGCTTAGCTAGCTTTTGGGCCACTGTGTACTTACAAGACTATACGGCGTCAAATACAAAAACATTAATGTTTACTGTACGTTTGTGTTCTTTGATTGCGTTCACAGAAGACGCAGACCTCGGGGAAAAACACAGATGATATTGCCTTCAGTAGATGACATAGTTACTCTCGGTAACTGACAGATGGTGTTGATTATGAAGGGGCCGCGATGCATCTTTTTAAAACACGTGTACATAATTGTACACCTTGAAAATATGAAAGCATTTGAAAGATGTTCATCTAAACTGTTTTAGCGTAAGGAAGCGGGAGGAATGAAGGGGGGGGGGGGAATGACGATAGGACGGACGTTTATAAGGAATGAGAAAGGAATACTAGAAAAAGGTACTAACTTAGGTACAATCGTCCCTTTGTGTTGCGCTAAATTTTCAACAGACATGTTCGCAGGCGCTAAACAGTATGACCTCTAACTAACCAACCAAACAACCAACCAGAGATCTCTTAATTAGCAGAATTTTTCTGTAAGAGCTAACAATTCCGCAACTAGTCAAGGCATACCCCCCATTTTATGGAACCCAAAAGTTTATTGCCGTCCAAACAAGTGTCCGCCACTTGTCCCTATCCTGAGCCAAATCAATCCAGTCCACGCCACCCAATCCTATTTCTTTAAGATCCACTTTTATAGCTTCCCATCTATGCCCAGGTCTTCCAAGTGGCGTCTTTCCTTCAAGTTCACCCAAAAAAAATCCCGTATGTATTTCTCTTCTCTCCCACACGTTTAATCAGCCTGATAATATTGTTTGAACAGAACAAATCATGGCTGTCGCCCTGTTACTTCCTCCCCCTTTTGCCCAAATATCTTCCCTAGCGCTCTGTTCTCGAACACCCTCAACCTTTTTTTCCCCCTTAATATGAGAGACCAAGTTCCACACCCACATAAAATACCGTACAAAGAAAAGTCTAGTCTAGTGATGCTTTTTATATATGGTCTATATATATGTATGTGTGTGTGATGAGGAAAATTTCTGTTGACTAACGAAAACCACGCAAGGTGTCTTCGCGGCAGGAATCTTGGTTTATCTGTGCTGCCCCGCAGATAGTGTAGCGTGTGCAGCGTAATTGCAAGACACAGTAGACAGTGCAATGTTTGTGCTGGGACACACGCAACGTGTCGCACACACATCACGCATCTACGCAACAGCAACAATGCGCTGAATAAGCTGAACAACCACAGGATGTCTTAAAAGTCGAAAAACCACAGTGCGCTGGAAAAATACAGTCTGGCCCACAAGAAAATTTAAGCACACTCAGAACGCTGTTCTTCTGCGATCATTACGAAAGATAATACTTAAAGGTAGGCCGGTGCACCTGGAACCTAAATCACTACATGTCTCTTAGATCAAAGATAAGGCAGTTAATTTTAGGCTCTGGTTATCACTCCTTGTAATGAATTCAGCAACGGTTAGTTAAAGTGCTTAACATCGCTTAATAATTGTGCCGTAAAACGTATATTTACTGCCTCCTGCATCAATTAGACGTAAGACTTAAGCCTTTGAAGACTAAAACTTAATCTACCCTGTAATACAAAGATTCATTTCGCACCTTACGGAAAACACTAAACGAAAAAGCTAATCATCTTCATCACAGGGTTGCACAATAAGCCTCAAGGCTGCGGTGCGTCCGTAGCATCTGCTGCGGGGCCCTTCACCACAAAAAAAAAAGTTCTGCGAATAGAAAGAGCAGTCAGCGAATTCTATATAGGGGAATAGTGTCTGTCTATTGTAAGAACCATACAGAACACATAAATGAACTGTCTAGGCAAAATGCAGAAATTTTAGTGATGAACCTGGAGGTAGGATATATATATATAATATATATATAATAGTATCCAGTAGGCTTTAATTGTACAGCTTTTTTTTTTCCAACCAAGTATTCAATCAGCATTGACGATTTAAGGATTAGCAAAAAGAACATACATGCTTTCTATTAGGCTTCTTTTTTTTTTACATTATTTTAAATTTCAGTACCTTCATACCTAAATGACGAAATGTAAAAGGCTTGAACGGAAGCTTTCGTAGTCTGGCATTTGCCTGGAGTGGCTGAAGGAAACAGCAAAAAGACGTCAAGAGAGGACAATAAATGTACCGGTCGAGATTCGTATAGGGCATCTACCGAATACATGTCTAAAGAATTACCACCATGCCAGCCGCCTCGGGTTTTTATGCGTTGTATAGCAAGGTCTCGCCTCTTTGACCTCGCGTGTTATTTCCTATATAACACCTCTTAACTGATTAACGATTAATTTGGTATTTGGAGGTTACATGAATGTTGTTGGAAATGTAGTTTGCTCCTTGTTGGGTAACTTATAACTCTTGCTTTACATTAAATCCAACTTCATATTCTTTTCAAATGACTCGTTATACTGAAAGGAGACATATATGACATAAAACATACATCGTATAAACCAAAACAAACACACGGTAAACACACCATCTCGATGAACACGACTAGCAGTTTAATGCCCTTTACGTATATAATCGCTGTATATTATAGGACTTCAAAGTGTTTCTTCATTGTTTCATAATACTTCTTGTGTGCACTGCTCTAGATCAGTGGTCGTGTCAAAACAAGGATGCTTATCCGCAAGCACCGCTGTTCTACAACAACCACTTGTGCACTGCTCTAGATCAGTGGTCGTGCCAAAACAAGGATGCTTATCCGCAAGCACCCGCTGTTCTACAACAACCACTTGTGCACTGCTCTAGATCAGTGGTCGTGCCAAAACAAGGATGCTTATCCGCAAGCACCCGCTGTTCTACAACAACCACTTGTGCACTGCTCTAGATCAGTGGTCGTGCCAAAACAAGGATGCTTATCCGCAAGCACCCGCTGTTCTACAACAACCACTTGTGCACTGCTCTAGATCAGTGGTCGTGTCAAAACAAGGATGCTTATCCGCAAGCACCCGCTGTTCTACAACAACCACTTGTGCACTGCTCTAGATCAGTGGTCGTGTCAAAACAAGGATGCTTATCCGCAAGCACCCGCTGTTCTACAACAACCACTTGTGCACTGCTCTAGATCAGTGGTCGTGTCAAAACAAGGATGCTTATCCGCAAGCACCCGCTGTTCTACAACAACTACTTGTGCACTGCTCTAGATCAGTGGTCGTGTCAAAACAAGGATGCTTATCCGCAAGCACCCGCTGTTCTACAACAACTACTTGTGCACTGCTCTAGATCAGTGGTCGTGTCAAAACAAGGATGCTTATCCGCAAGCACCCGCTGTTCTACAACAACTACTTGTGCACTGCTCTAGATCAGTGGTCGTGTCAAAAAAGGATGCTTATCCGCAAGCACCCGCTGTTTTACAACAACCACTTGTGCATGCTCTAGATCAGTGGTCGTGTCAAAACAAGGATGCTTATCCGCAAGCACCCGCTGTTCTACAACAACCACTTGTGCACTGCTCTGATCAGTGGTCGTGTCAAAACAAGGATGCTTATCCGCAAGCACCCGCTGTTCTACAACAACCACTTGTGCATGCTCTAGATCAGTGTCGTGTCAAACAGGATGCTTATCCGCAAGCACCCGCTGTTCTACAACAACCACTTGTGCATGCTCTAGATCAGTGGTCGTGTCAAAACAAGGATGCTTATCCGCAAGCACCGCTGTTCTACAACACCACTTGTGCACTGCTCTAGATCAGTGGTCGTGTCAAACAAGGATGCTTATCCGCAAGCACCCGCTGTTCTACAACAACTACTTGTGCACTGCTCTAGATCAGTGGTCGTGTCAAAACAAGGATGCTTATCCGCAAGCACCGCTGTTCTACAACAACACTTGTGCACTGCTCTAGATCAGTGGTCGTGTCAAAACAGGATGCTTATCCGCAAGCACCGCTGTTCTACAACAACTACTTGTGCACTGCTCTAGATCGTGGTCGTGTCAAAACAAGGATGCTTATCCGCAAGCACCCGCTGTTCTACAACAACCACTTTTCCCTTGTTATTTGCCGTAAGGGTGACGCCCAAGTAACAGCTAAAATCTCTGTGCTGATACACGACTGCAGATCATCACGTACTTGAAGATGGCGCCGTGTGATTAACAATCGACACGGCGTCATAACCAGAAACTTGAACCTTCATCACGCTAATGTACGAACCTTAATCTGGCGTCCTTACTTTATGCTGAAGGTGATCCTGCCGTTGTCTTGCTCACGGTCGGTGTTGACTGACGGGTTGTGGTGTTGTGGTACTGCGCTGGGGTTGTAAGGTGCATGGGGTAAGGTGGTCCGCGTTTCACTGCTGCCAACTGGAACAATCAGCACTCCCTTGAAACCATTTCAAATAAGGCATCGGTGTGAGCATCATATTTTCCGCTGAATTCAGTTGTATTTTCAACGTATTTTGTTTATATCATAAAGTTCCAATGCTTCAGTGCAGGGCCGGTTGAAGACATTTTGGGGCCCACTGCAAAACAAATTTTGGAGCCCCTGTATGTAAGAGGCGATTGGCCATAAATGTAGAAAATCACAAATTGAGACGCGACCCAGTTTACAGTATACTGTGTTCATGTTGCCTTTTAATACAAAATACAGATGCAACAAGAAAAATTATATTTGTCATGCAATTTGCTGAATGACTCACCTCACAGTCTTATTTTTCTTTCTTTTTGTTTTGCAAATGTTGCCACGAGTTTTTCTGTATCCAAGGAACTTGCAATTTCTCTTTCAATTGCAATTTGTGCCAGTCCCTTCAATTGTTCTTCGTAAAATTTTAAGGAAATAATTTTTTTTAAATTGGCCCCCCCCCCCCCCAAGTGACGACCCTGTCGTCTGGGGGCCACCAAAATGGCGCGGTCCCCACATTTACTGTAACTGCGATAGCCTTAAACCGGCCCTGCTCTCGTGAGATTTCCCTTTGGCAATGTCTTCAATACTGCCGCTATACATATCCTGCGATGCACCGTGTAGAAGCTCTGGGTCCAAAATGTGTTGCGTATTTTAAAGCTCAACAATGACAGAGAAGTGTTTTTGCAGAAGACAAAACAGTGAACAGTGATGTATACCTGTATATTAAATTGCACTTCACTATAGTTCGATGGACGGGCTAACCCCCACGTTTTAGCGAGCGAGCGTGTCCCATATTTCGGTAATCCTTGAAAACGTTTTTTCTGACAAGACAGAAAATGTACGTGTAACGTAACATTGAGGCGCGTTCGCGTAACCATTGTTGCCGTGGAAACCAATAAGTATTAAATATTCCGAGTGTGTGTGTATTCTTGCCTTAGTTATCCGGCATGCAAAGCGCATGCGCCATATTATATTGTCATCTGTGGCCTGTCTGGCTCTACCATGTTTTCCCACATCTCACAAATGGCACGATTTCCGGAAAAAGGTTATTGAGCATGAAATGTGTTTTGATTTTCTCTACTACTTTTGTCTGAAACATTTCTCATTGAGGTGTGCATTACAGATGAATGTGTTTGGATGTTATACAGAGTACAGTCTTGTAATTAACTTTATTCAGTATGCGAGCCGGTCCCATTATTTGTGAGAGTTATTTTCTTTCCTGTGGCGCTACAGCCCAAATCGGTCCTAGGCCGCCTCGTTGTTGAGGTTTCTGTATCGCACCCTGTGTCACTCCTCTGAACGAGTGATCAGCTCGTTACAGGGGACGCTACCTACAAAACACACAACAAACACAAGAGATGAATATCCATGCCCTCAGCGGGATTCGAATCCGCGATTCCAAAAATCAAGTGACTGCAGACCTACGCCTTATGATAGTTATATTGTGCTGCAATCTATGAAAATCTAGATAAAACTAAGTAATAAAGTAGTAGAGAGGTTCGTAAAGTACAGTAAATGACAAGAGTTCAGAGATGTACTTTACGTTGGTATAGGCCTCCAGAGTTTCCTAGCGCTTTCTTTCTTTCTTTCTGTCTTTCCTTCCTTCATTAATCTTAAGATTCGTCAAGAGATAAAAATTTATTACAGACACACGTAAGCAACAGTACTGATACCAGATACACAGTTACGAATCCACGTACGCACATTTTATCAACGGTACAGATAAAGTAGTGTGAATTATTTGTTCTATGTATTTCTTTACACGTACAGAATATTGAAAATTTTTAAAACAAAATCAGCCATGTTCCTTTATGCGATGTTTATAGTAGGTTTAATGACATGTCTGTAAATTTTATAACGTTAGATTTTGTGTTTGTTTTCATCGAAATGTGCAACTCAGAATCTTCCGTAGGGCACAAAGAAATGCCCTGTCTGTCTTAGTGCACGAAGCAAATGTACTAATTTTTGGGTCTTCCTGTACTTAGCGTGGACTGTCTTGCAAACACTTGTTACTGCTGCTGCTGTTGTTCCAATTTCCAGTACATTTATGCCGAGAGACGTTGGTACATTTTGAACAATATGAGATACTGCCGTGCTGAATCTGTCACGAGGTACTCCATGTAGGGCGAGTCCAATGGAAGATTCGTGTTGTATCAGTATGAATTCAACTCATTGTCAGCTTTGATAATGTTTGAGTGGTCACTGAATAAATACGCACTTATGCTTTATGAACAGCCAAGATGTTGCATTAATATTTCTTATGCAAATGCAACATAATACTCGCAGTTTAACCGTTTGCTATATCGAGACGTAACAAATAATACATTTCAACTCATGTGTAAAATAAAGCACTTCCGATTCAGTAGCTAAAGCTGAACTTCTTACGAAATGGGTACCGGAGCTCTTTCCCCGGCGGTAAAGCGGTCGGAGCGGCATGCTCACCACTGACCTTTATCTAATATATTCATGCCGTACTACATATACATATACATGAGAAAGGCCCTCATATTTTGCAAAGTGAAGTGGAAAAAGCTATCAAGGAGATGAGGGATAAGAAGGCTACAGGAGATGATGATGTACCTGGGGATGTACTCAAATTGTTGGGAGAAGGTGGTCTAAGGCTAATGACACAGATGATCAACAGCATGTATGTAACTGGAGAATGGCCCAGAGATTTTATTGAAGTTACAATGATTGCCTTAAAGAAGAAGCCCAAAGCTACAAAATGCAGCGACCATCGCACAATCAGCATCATCGCTCATGCAGCAAAGATAGTAGCGAGGATACTTAGAAGAAGGATTGAGAGGAAAATTGAAGATGCACTTGGAGAAGATCAGTTTGGATTTAGAAGAGGAAAAGGAACTAGGGATGCAATTGGGATGCTGAGAATAATATCAGAACGAACCTTGGTCATAGATGAGGAATTGTGTGCTTGCTTCATAGACTGGCAGAAGGCATTTGACCGTGTCAACTGGACCAAATTAATGCAAATCCTAAAAGGAATTGGGATAGACTGGCGCGAAAGAAGATTGATCAGCAAATTGTACATGGAACAGAGTGTCAAAATACGACTGGACCAAGGGGAGACGAGAAGTGTGAAGATTGGAAGAGGAGTTAGACAAGGTTGCTGCTTGTCACCGATTCTGTTCAACTTATACAGCGAATACCTTACCAAGGAAGCTCTTGAAGGGTTTGGAGACTTCAAAATAGGAGGACAAGTAATTCGCACTGTGAAATATGCAGATGACCTTGTGCTACTGGCTAGGGAAGAAAAGGTGCTACAGGGCATGATTGACAGACTAATTGAAATTGGAAGACGCTATGGAATGGAAATGAATGTGGGAAAAACTAAAGTAATGAAAATCTCAAGGCAACCATCCCCAATGAAAATTATGATAGATCAAAAACAATTGGAGAATGTGGAATATTTCAATTATTTGGGTAGCATGATAACAAGTGATGCAAGGTGTACACGTGAAATTAAATCCAGAATTGCCATGGAAAAAGCAGCATTCAACAAGAAGAAAAATCTTTTCACCAGCAAACTGGAATTAAATTTAAGGAAGAAACTAGCAAAGTGCTACGTTTGGAGCATAGCTTTGTATGGTGCTGAAACGTGGACACTTCGGAAAGTAGATCAGAAGTATCTGGAAAGTTTTGAAATGTGGTGCTGGAGAAGAATGGAGAAGATCAGTTGGACCGATCGTGTGAGAAATGAAGAAGTATTACACAGAGTCAAGGAGGAGAGGAATATCCTACATACAATAAAAAGAAGAAAGGCTAACTGGATTGGTCACATCTTGCGTAGAAACTGCCTTCTGAAACACGTGATTGAAGGAAAGTTAGAAGGAAGGATAGAAATGACGGGACGACGAGGGAGAAGACGTAAGCAGCTACTGGATGACCTTAAGGAAAAGAAGAGATACTGGAAATTGAAAGAGGAAGCACTAGATCGCACCCTGTGGAGAACTCGCTTTGGAAGAGGCTACGGACCTGTCGTAAGACAGACTACAGAATGAATGACTACATATCACGCGGTTAATCGCCGGCATCTCACCGCGGACGCCCGGCTTCGATCCCAGGGCAGTCTGTGTTGGATTTGTGGTGGATAAAGTGGCACTTGTGTGAGATACGTTCTTCTCCGCGTACTTCGGTTTTCCCCTGTCAGTATCATTCCACAGATGCTCTCTATGCTCATATTTCCATTCATCCGACCCCGACGCTGCATAATTCCTGTCGATCGGATGTAATACCACGGTTAAGAATGCGCTCAGCTATATTTCATTTCCCCGTGTCTCTGCATGGTGCAGTGCTTAATTAAGCCCAGGGTATTTGTTCATGGACTTAGTTAAGCATGGGGGCAACTTAAATGCTTTTACGCTGCAGTCTGATGGTAAGCTGCATTTTATGACTATAACAGACCAGCGGCAGCAGGTGCTGCTGACCGCTACGTCATTCTCAACTCCAGTGCGCTGAGCAAGTTGGTTCAAGCGATGAAATGTCGGCTAGAATACTGACTGTCCCCACTGAGGTGTTTCGTAGTTTTTTTCAGTTTCTCCAGGCAAACAGCGTCGTGCGTCAGATTCGGGGATGACCGCTTTCTTCAAATTCGTTTCCGGTTAAATAAAGCGAAAATAAAGAAAATTCGTTGCCAAAACATGGATAGTTCTTGCACACTTTTTGCCATGAACAGACACAAGCCATACAGGAAGCAAAAAAGAGTGAATAAATAAAATAAGAAATGGAAAAATAAGAAAAGGAAGGGATTAAAGAAGAAAGGACAGAAAGTAGGGGAGAGGGGGGCTAGTTGGCTACAGGGGTAAGTTGGCAAAATGGCCATAACTCCCAAAGATGGCGCAGAATAGCAACACCTGTCAATTTGTACTGTTCAATGACTTCTCCTGAGAGCGGTCAGCAAGCGTCAGCGCTTTGTGAGCTATGACTGAAGTGTGGTGTAGTGTTTTATTTTGTACACCGCAGGAAGTAATTTGTTATCGCTTTATAAAATGTTTTGTGTTTGAAGTTTGGTTACAGCTACATGTGACATTGTGCCACCCATGAATGGTACCTCCTTTTGGCTAACATTGGAGCTAGAGAGAATTGTAGACTTCCATTTTGTTTGATGATGATACACTCTAAAACATAAGAAGGTGGCGACGGGGCAGGTCGGCACACTCAACGTGCCCCACTGTCGATCAGAATCTCATTCGTTAATTGTTTAGCAGTGTGATTTTTTCTGTCCGGTTTAAGAAGCTAAATATTGCGTAATTGCAAGAAGAGGTCATATAGGAGCAACACACGTCTGGATTATTGCTACAAGCTGTCAACAAGGAAAGCGGCGAAGGATTTCAGATTTCTTTTCGTATTTGGGCAAGATACTGCAAAAGGGTAAGGCAGGGTGAGGTAAAACCACCTCACCAACACTGTCATTGAACGTACCGTCCATCCTTCTGGGTAGATGACGGAGGAGCATTTTGTAAGCTATGTAAAACGTTTCGTGGCACATGCTAAGCCTTCTAAAGAGAGATCAGTAGTTCTGTTGCTACGTAGTAGACAACCATGATTCGCATTTGGCCATACGGGCAATAGACTACTGCAAGCAGAATGACGTGACTGTCCTCAACTTCCCTCCACACTGCAGCCGTAACTCCAGCCTCTTGACAGGTCTGTCAACGGATCGCTTACCACGTATGTGAACCGAGCTTATGATGCCTGCATAACTAACCATACAGGCACAACAGTGAAATACATGACAATCCTTGTGTCGTCAACACACCTTCGCACCTGACTTCTTTTTACTGCAAATACCAAAGCAGGATTCCAGTTTTCTGGAATTTACCTTGTTGTATCCCCGAAATTTCGGAGAAGGCCGGTGGGGCGTATCGTGGATGTTGCTCCACCGGAATAGGGTTCGTATAGGTTGTGAGGGATGCTTGAAACAAACTCGTTGTACCAGGTTCCAGGCACTTTAATTACAATAGGCCGTATTTACAGAAAACAGGCCGGGAAGGCCTCGCAGCAACTTATACAGACTGTCTGCATCAACGGCAGGATCGGGAATGCGCCCTTTGAGGCGTCAGAGGTTTTATCAGACAGGCTTGTGTGTGATCTGTGCGTAGGAGTAGTCGTTACTCCTCCACATGTGACTGTGCGTCTGCAAGGAGTCACACGGTGGGCTCCACAATTCCAGGAAGAATAACAGATAAGTAGTTACAAACATTGGGCAAAGCGAATACAAAGAGACGTATGCTGAGAAAGTACTAATAAGCAAGTGATAAGGTCCGATGATACGGACAAAGTACAGAAGGTACTGCATCAATGCAATGTCGTTGCCTCAGTTTCTATAATATTATATATATATATATATATATAATGTAAGGAACATCCGTAATATAACAGATGTATGCAACAACCTGTTCAGCGGCGATATCTTTCAAAATGAGGAATTTATGGAAGATTACGTTGCACATATAGCTGCCCCTCCTATGGAGGCTGCAGATTCCAGTAGCAACAGTGAACTTCCTGCGATTTTGATGATTCTCCCAAATGATCATCTTCTGCTTCAAAAGTTGCACACATCCTGCTACTCCAGAGGACGTTCGAAACCTTCCTAAACCGTACGCAAAAAGAGCAAGAATGTAAACAAGAACAAGAAAATAACTGTCATTTTGGCTGATACCTCTGTCAAAAATGCTTTGACACCAGTACAACAGAGGGCTCGGAGCAAATGAGAGAAGAACTGGGCCTAAAATATAAGAAAGAGGAGCGTGTCACGTATCTAAAGAGAGATTTACAAGAGCAGAACGCAAAAATGCAAAAAAAAAAAAAATACAAAAATGCAGGCGACACAGACGAAGAAGACTCCGAGGATACTTCCTACCTCTACTATCTTGGCGCATCCAGAAAAATGTGGATTCAGTGCACAGAATGCAAGTTGCGGTCACTTGAGTAATGGACTGATGGCTCTCCCAACTGTGTTTGCTTAAATTACCAGTCTCATGGGATTGGGATACTTTATTTAGAATGAAAACGTGTGTTGCTGGTGGTAGGCTAGTGCCATACTGAGTTACCTTTCCTTTTGATTTCCTTTTTCAATTTAAGTAAATGTATTAAATTTTGGGCCGAAATTCTATTGTTTCTCAACTGTTTTATTACCATAATTACCTCGTTGTTGCGCACAACCTGTATCTGACACCAGGTGCGCTACCAGAATTTTTCATTGGGGGCTGACCCTGAGGCTGAATATAATTTGTGTTTGATTTTAAAAATTGTGTTATGAAAATCTTGTCACGAGTATAACATAACACTGTCAGCAACTGCATTTATATACATACAAATATAACTACATGTCCATGACTCAATCACAGTGTCATATCTTATTGTTTTTTAATTTTATTAATTTATTATTCAAAATTCTAATGTACTAGTTATCAGCTGATTTCAGTGGCTGAATTTGGCTGCAGGGTAAATCACTTAAAACCCTTGATATCATCGTATTCACAAAATCTGTGTTTTTAAATTTCAGTTTTGGGGTGTTTGGGGGGCTGCAGCCTGGTAGCCCCCCCTTTGGTGCGCCCCTATCTGACACGTTTGTTTCATAAAACATTATATTAATCACTGTCTGTTATGTCTTGGCCTTGAAAGGCTGGCATCTTGATTTTCCACGTATTTTACCATATGCCAACTTACCCCGTGCGTGGGGCACTTTGGCACACGTGTAGAGGTTAGGGCAAAAGCCTCTCCCTCCTATTCCTTACGAATAGCGTAAAATTTGTGTAGGTCAGATTGTAGCCCAAGAGTGTTGCTAGCCATACGTGCCGCAATATTCAACTTAACATGTACAGGGAAAATGTGAAAAATTATAGCGTGAAAAGTGTGCCAACTATCCCCCCTCTCCCCTACAATTCAGAACCGTATGTTGACATTTCTTAATGTACCCAGCTCTCGAAAATTATATAAAAAATTAACACTTAAAACCACTCAGTTTTTGGACTGTGTCTATCGTACATTCCTTAAAAATACAAAAATCGAACATAGTGTTTCGAAAAGTGGTTCCGTTTACGTGAACAGGTAAAAACTTGAGGGAGGTGCCTACTCAGCTAGACCCGTTTGACAGAGCTGTTTTCTGTCAGTGGCCAGTATGTGCGTCGTCTTATTTTTGTCATCTTATCATTGCCAGATAATTATCAAGCCTGTTCTGTTTATCTAAGTGTCAACTTTAATACCAGTCCTCTGCCAGTCATGACATATTTTAACTAACTTTCAATATTTAAGATTATATGCCATTATTTAACGGGGTACGCGGTTGAAGCAGTACGCTATAAGCTGGAAGGTCGCGGGTTCGATTCCCGATAGGGTCATTGGGATTGTACATTGACTTAATCCTTCCTACCGCACTACGGCCGTGGGGTCGACTCAGCCTCTAACAGAAATGAGTGCCAGGGATGTCTCTGGGGTAAAGGCGGCCGGTGCGTATGGCTGACAACCTTGCTACCTTCATTCCATACCACTAATTCCGGGAGCCTCCAGGCCTGTGTAGGGATAGCTTTTTTAGCCATTATTTAACGGGTTAGACACTTGCTCTTTCCTGTCGTGTTCTGTTCCGAAGTTAGTCTGCACTACACAGTTTGCTGCATAATGTCATGTTCTTAATATTTTCTTTAAAAATCTGCAATTAACATACCAGTTTCATTACATGCAGCATATATACCCCACAATTCTGTAACAGATAGCCTGTATTAATTTACGTAACTCCTAATTTTCATGTTTCGATAAATGTACAAAATCGGTTTACTGAATCGGTTTTGCTGATCACAAAAGTGACAGTCAAACTGTATAGCGCCTGCACTTGTTGTAGTGTACGTAGGTCATATCCTAGCAGCGCGCGAACACTGCTAGGATATGACCTATGCCTGTTACTGTCACTCCATCCGTTTGCATGTAACAGTTCGATAACTGCTGAACGGTGTTCATGAAATTTAATATTTCAGAATTTACTAAATATGTTAAACCCCTTTAAGTTTTAGTTAAAATCAGGCAAAAATTACGACACTTTACATGAACACATAGCGTATGAAATTCAGCGTCCAAACGGAGCGTAACTCGCTGAATAAGCGCTACTTATCGGATAGATTGTTTCAGACAAGGGTTGTGGAGAAGAATGACGCACATAATTTGTCTCCAGAAAATTTTTGCAAAAGCTTTGCTTGTCTTGATAACTAAAGAAACGCTTATATTAAACAATTCGGCAGAGGTTTCGATCATCTGCCTGCCCATCATCCAACATGAAACACAAAACTGTGATTGCGTTTATAGTGCTGTAACAAGAGGTGTGTTGTGTTCGTTTAACACAGTGCTCTGTCAGTACAACGTTGAAGCACAGGCCAATATTACATGTACATAAGGTATATAAGGCCTGCATGTGCTACATTAATTATTATTTGTTTTATAATCCATCGCCTATTCTAGCCTCCCTCACCCCCCCCCCTCCCTTTTTAAGGGCGGTATTTTGCACTTATTCAAAGCACATGTCAAACTCCAGTGTTAACGATGTAAAGTATTTATATCAACCTGGTATGTTGCTTTCCGAATGCGTATTAAAAAGATGTCATAGCCAAAATGCCTCCGAACAACAGCCGTGGTGTGCTGGCATCTACAAACTCTGCAGCATGCACATTTATTGTACTTTTAATAAATAATATTGCCAATAGACATGCTTAACAGGCAAGGATTCAAACCAGATTCTTGTCTCATTCTTGAATTACAGAATCCGGTACTTCGTTATCGTCACATCCCACACAACGTGTAATAATATTGTGCATTTTACCAGCAATATCATGCTTGCAGGTAATCTTACAAGTTCACTCACCAGCCTGTGTGACTCCTACAGTAGAGCTAGCAGTTGTAGTTGTACTAAAGGTTTAATCAACACCAATTTAGTGAAACAACTTTTTCTTTGCGCAGGGGCGACCCAGACAAAGCAGATCATTTCGGCAACACGGCTCTGCACTTCGCGGCAGCACGCGGACATACGTCATGCGTCACCTTCCTCGTCAATTTTGGCGCCAACCTGTGGGCGCTGGACATCGACTACCATACTCCCAAAGAACTGGCTGCCATGAACAGTAAAGACGACATTCTGCGATTCCTGGACGGCGTGGCTGCCAAGGAAGAGGCCTCAAATAAGTGAGTACTGGCCACTGTTGCACTTCAAGCGCCGTTGTCGGTAGGTGAGGTTTGATGTTCTTGTGGTGGTGGTCACAGTGGCAAATTGTCTTCTGGGACGTGAGGCCGTGTGGTTTGGTAATTAGCCACAAGACCACACGGCGTCATATACCGCAAGATAGTAATATTCTTCATCGTCAGCGTAATCACCGCCACCACCGAAAGTTGCTACACATTTACTAACACCTCCATATCGCACATGAACCAGCAGTTTGCCGTAACCCACCGATACTAAATTTTGCAGGAGACAGAACAAACTTGACCATTCCTGAATATACCAACACTTAAGCATGTTATGTTTTTACGAAAATATAAGCACAAGCAATTTTTTGTGGACACAACATTTTGACAGAAGGTGTGTTTGTAACCCAACTGTCTAGTAATGCGGGAATCTCAGTTTGAAGAATTGTGTGGGTTATGACAAATTGCCGTTTTATGAGCGATATCGTACCCGACTCTCCCAACCGAATTCTTGGGTCGTTTTCCTTAGATTCTTTTTCTATGGAAATGCTAGGATATCGTGTTAAAATAACCACAAACATTTCCTTCCACGTCCTTTCCACATCGTCCTAATATTTGAAGTCATGAAATGTACGTAGGTTGCTCCGAAAGTAATGCCTCCCTATTTTTAACTCGCAAGTATGATAGTGAAAACGAATTTTGTCTGTGTTACGGGAATACTTAAACCTTCCCGTCCAGACATGGCAAGGCTCACGACTCTTCGCCAGATAGCACAGCTGAAGTCGTGTATCAAAATGGAGGCTGACATCGACGTGCGTTTGAAGCAGCGGTGCGTGATCGAATTCCTGAATGGAGAACACATTGCACCCATTGAACTTCATCAGCGTTTGAAGAACTTCTATGGGGAACAGACAGTCGATATCAGCACTGCGAGGCGTTGGGTTAGGCGTGTGAGTGTTGCAGGGATTTGAAAGACATGCCAAGATTGGGTCGCCCTTGCACCGCAGTGACGGAAGAGAACGAGGAGAGAGTGAATCAGCTGATTCTTCAGGACCGGCGCATCACAACTAGGGAATTGCGTGAAGCTGTGGGAATAGGCTTCAGCGCTCTAGACACAATTCTGAAGAAACTTTGTTTCAGGAAACTGTGTGCTAGATGGGTTCCCCGCTTGCTTACAGGTGATCACAAGGAGCAGAGACTGCAGTGTCGGTACGAGTCCTTGGGTGATGATTTCCTGGACAATATCGTCACCGGAGACGAGACCTGGGTTCACCACTACGAACCCGAGTCTAAACGGCAGTAACTGGAGTGGCGGCACAAAAATTCTCCCACAAAAAAGAAGTTCAAGACCGAACAGTCGGCTGGAAAAGTCATGTGCACGGTTTATTGGGACCGAAAGGGGGTAATCCTTGTGGACTTTCTGGAACATGGCTTTACAATAAATGCAGCTTGCTATGTTGAGACGCTGAAGAAGCTGAATTCACGGATTGCACAAGTTCGGCCGGAGAAAAAATAACATGTTCTTCTTCAGCACGACAACGCAAGGCCCCACACCGCCTTGTTGACCAGGGAGTGCACAGCAAAATTAGGATGGACGGTCTTGCCACACCCACTGTACAGCCCTGATCTTGCTCCATTGGACTTCCATCTGTTTGGTCCAATGAAAGATGGACTTTGAGGGAAGCAGTTCCCCAATACTGATGCTGTCATTGAGGCTGTTAAGAAGTGGCTCAGTCAGACTGATAGCAACTTTTACGGGTCAAGGATACAGAGACTTGTTGAGTGCTGGAGAATGTGTATAGAACATGGAGGTGATTTTGTAGAAAAATAAGAGTAAGTGAACAAAGGTCTGAACTATGACATATGTAAACTTCATTTCTCTAATTGCAGCAGTATGCAAGCAAAAATATAGGAGGCATTACTGCTGGAGCAACCCTCATTTTAAATTGAAAGTGAAGTGTTCAATAAAACAAAGTAAAGGTAAAAGTAAAGTTGTCCCTGTGCACGTCATGAAATCGTACAGGACAATAGAGATACAGAGACACTCATTCTTAACCTTATTACTAGTTGGTGCTGAGCTTCACACCCTGGTCGCTCTGCCACCCCCCACACCCCTTGGCAAGAGGAAGCATCCTCCATATCAAGTGAATAGGAGGCTGAGTGGGTCCCAAAGCCAGCCTGGATGCTCTTAAGCCTGTTGCCTAGTCACTATACTGATATACAATCCTGGCTCCTTAAACAAACCAAGACTGAATGTAATTGAAAGATTAAATGTGGGGAGTTCAAAATCTTAAAATCTTCCCATCTCTTTTTTGTCATTATTGCTGTTGAATGGCATGTAAATGGTGTAAAGATGAAAGTACACAGATCTAACATGGCACTGTTTTGTATGAGTGCGAAGCCTGGTCTCTTATACCAAGAGAACAGTCCATGGGTAGATTGTGTGTGTTTGAGAAGAAGACACTGAGGAGAATATTTGGAGCTAAGAAATGAGACATAATAGGAGGGGGGGGAATGGATAAAATGAGCAGCTTTATTGTTTATATTCTTCACTAAATACTATTATGGTAGTCAAATTAGATGTCTAACATGTGTGGGTCATAGAGCTTGTGTTGGGGAGAAGAGATATGTGCACAAAATTTAAGTCAGGACTTGTATGGGAGACATAAGCATAGATGGCAGGTGAATATTAAATGGTGCTTGAAACATAGAGTGTGAGACTGTGGACTGTTTTCATCTGACTCACCATTTGGTCCAATGGTAGACTTGTCAAAAAAGCCATGCATGTTCAAGGACTAGAAATCTGAGGAATTTCTTGACCAGTCCAGTGACAAATTCCAAACAATGATCCTGCTTCATGAGGTAGTTTAAATATTAACTGCCAGCCTGTTAAGCCCCTCCATCCTTCTCAGAAGTAGATCTGAAAACCCAATTCCAGCATTAGTAGGAATGTATGAAATCGTTATAATAGTTTCTGCTGTGCAATGTGCTTGCAGAAAGAAAACAAAAGCACTGAAGGAAAAAGCACAGAAGGATGCAGAGAAGAGGAACAAGAATTATGAGAAGATGAAGCAGAAAGCAGAAAGACTGGCTGAAAAGGAACAGACTCGGTTGAGGAAAGAAAGACAAAAGATGTTCAGCAACCCTGAAGATGTTTCTGTCATGCCACACAGGTATATATACTATGTGCAGAATGACCTTTGCTTCTTCTTCTTCAGCGCTACAACTCTTGTGAGTTTTGGCCTGCTCAATGATCCTTCCCATTCATTCCTACTTTTACCTTGCTTTTTCCAATGGTGGATTTTCATAACTTTTAAATCAAGCTTCACATCTTCCTCTCGGTCTAAAAGCTGTGGGCTCCATTCCATAATTTTCTTAGTTAGCGGATGTTCCTCTGTTCTTTCTAAATGCCCTAACCATGCAATCCTTCTTGATATAATCTCTCTTATTATATATTTTTTTCTTTTAGTTAATTTATCAAGTTTTTCTTTAGTTTTAATTCTCCAAGAGCTGTCAGCTGGTATATTCTGACCAATATTTTTTGCAGAATTTTCTTTTCAAAAATTTCCACGTTTCACATGCATATGTAACTATACTGGTTTAATTACTGTATTATATAACCTTAATTTAGTGCTTCTAGATAATAATTTACTTGTAAACATTTCTTCATTTGTATAGTAGGCTCTATTTCCAGCAGCAGTTCTTTCCTTTATTTCTGCTTCTATTGCATTATTTGGATTTACCATTGTTCCAAGGTACTTAAAGGAGCAAACAGACTCTATTTCTAGGTTTCCTTTTTTAATTTTATTCTGAAAGGATGGCTTTCTAGAACGTTTCATGAATTTTGAATGACCCTTGCAGTGCTTGTAAATAGCTATAGTAAAGAAACTGTATGTGTGGAAGCTTGTGACACAAAACACTGTGTGGAGAAGTCCTTGCACACACAGGAAAAATGGATAAGATTAAAAATGTGAAAAGTGGATAGGTAAGAAGAAATGTTATATTTTATGACTGATTACTCAGTTTAAAGTCAAGTCTGCTACTGTGCCATCACTAAATAAATCAACTTACAAATCAAATTTAAACACAATGAATTTAAATGTTGGTATTAGCATTTTTTTGACACTAGATGTAGTATGTTGCCACAACTCATTTTTCTAACCCTAGATACAGGATGCTTTCAAACCCCATTTTCCTAACCCTAGATATGGTATGCTTTCACAACTTATTTTCCTAACCTTAGATACAATATGGTGCCAAAATCTATTTTCTTAACACTGCTGCCAATATGGGTCTTTGTACATATTTTTCTACGTGCTTTAGGTGTGAAGCAAACGGGGAACAAACTTCTTTATTTTGTTGAGTTCATCCATACTATTCATCATGCCTCATTTTAATCCTTAGAAGGTCAAAATTTATCTACACTGTGTCCAAAGACTCAGTCTGTGCCTCACAGAGAACACTGTGTGCTTTCATTAGAAATTCCGTCAGTTGATGCTGTGCAGGGACATAATGACTATTTATTGTAGCAATCATATGGAATGCATAAACATAATATGCAGGCAAAATGCAGAGTCTTTAGTGTGAAACCTAATGGTGCTTATAGTAACATAGAGGCTTTAAAGGGTTGAAACCATATGCTGCTAATTATAACTACTGTATTATGGGTAACATCAGTTCGGTTGCTTAAGCTGCATACGCAGTTACATGAAGCCTAAGTGTCTCTCACCAGGTCAGGGTGTTACCCAAGCCAGTTTATCACCATCACTGCCTGTCAGTAGGACTTTGTTCCTCTAGGCTGCATTTTAATGTTATCACCTCATCCACATGCAGATATTTTGTAAGATTTTGCAACCAGAATTTTGTGTTTAATTCTTGTTTCTCTTTGTTACTCAACTGCATATCTATTTTGACCAAATTTTACCTTATAAAGCATTTTGAAGTGAGATAAATATATATTTCAAATAGCAGATAGAGGGGATAAAAACAGAATTTTGGTGGGGAATCTCTTGGAAAGTGGCACATTTGGGACAAAGCAGAATGTTGCAAGATAATATTAAAAATGAATCTTAGAGAATAAAGTTGTGAAGACATGAACTGGCTTAATCTGGCTCAGCAGTTTGTAAAATGGCAGCATTTTTAATTAGAGGGGTTGAACTTTGAGGTTCTGTTACTAGAAAATCAGTCAGCCAGGTGGTTATGTTTCTGCTTTCCCTTGCTTATTTTGTATACATTTTATTTTCAGGCCCTCAAATGTGTTGACAGTTCTGAAGCTGAAAGGAAAAAAGGCGACAGGGCTTTCAAATACAAATGCAAATGCAAGTCCTCGGTTCTCTGAGATAGTCAGTGGGGGTGGAGCAGGCACCCTGATAAGTGGAGGGAAGAAGGTAGGGGCCACAGGAGTGCAGAAGAAGCTGCAACAGAAGATGAACAGGGGCCATCAGCCAGCTTCAAACAACACACAAGGAGTAGGTGACTTCAAAATAGGGCAGGTAACTTATGATTTCCCTATGACACCATTTTCTTAATCATCTTGTCTATACATATTAGGTAATTAATGCTTGTGTCAACCTCAGAATCCTGTTTCTGTCATCATTTTCCCTTGCTCTTTGTCCTGTAGGGTTATAAGTCCATGCCATCCTTGGCCATCTGTTGTCACCCATTCACCCCTTTGTATGCACCAGCTCTTCGTGTCTGCCAGTTCATAGAATGATTTTTTATCACTCAGAAAACTCCAAAACTCATATTGTGTCTTTTGCACTTAAGGTATGTGACATAAACACAGTTAACTCCAAAATTTGGTAAATCAGGACAGACCAGTCGTTTTGCATTCAAGTATTACAGACATATTTTCCTGCTAGGTTGAGATGGATGGCAAACGCTCTCTACGGAGTCTGACAGGCCTGCGGCGGGATTCAGAGGTCCTGTATGCTGGTTCATATGATACTCAGGCAGGAGGTAATATTAATCACTTGTAACAAGGAAAAGAAGAGAGATGTAAATGTACTTTTAGTTAAAACTATTAAGTGAGTATTTGACTACATGTGCCCCTTATCATATCCCTGAGCATGGCAGCTGTCATGGGATATCCTGTAATGTGCAGGCTTTCTACGTGATATGCTGCCATCCTCAGGGACACAAAAGTGGCAACCTGTACATCAAAATGAATACGAGGTTATAGTATGATACTACGTGTATTACAAGTAATTACTTGTAAGTACTTAATTCTGTGGTTGTAGAACCAAAGGTTTAATTTGAATATTTTCTAGTAATATATTACAGTGTACGAGACTAATTGAAATTAAAACTGTTGTTCTGCTGGGAATGCACAGTGTTATTTGAATTTTGGCAGCTGAAGGTGACAAACTTGTCAGCAGGATGAAGGTTGCGTAAATTTGCGTTCCATGAATGTATGTGGTGTAGTGGAATATAGCTCCACTGATTCCTAACCTTTGTGCTAGATGGAGATGAGTGGTGAGCTTCAAACCCCAGCCACTTTACCCGTGAGAAAAGAGGCCTCAGGACCCACTGATTAGCAGCTTGGGCAGGCCCCGGAGTCAGTATGGATGCTTTGGAGAAGAGATAAATTTTTGGCTCCTACTGAGGTTCAAACCATAACTCCTCAAACGCCCAGTCCAAAGCCTAGTCGCTATAATGACTGTGGTATCTCAGTAGCTTCATGACTGTGTATAGTACTGTATTCTTATCTGAAGTCCCTGTCCATAATTTGGTGCAGAAATACAGGGTACAGGAATTCATTCACCATGACCAAACTGACCACCCCACATCATCATTGCCCCTGAAAGTGCAGCACAGCTAGTCAAGAAATTCCCTGCATTTTTTCGGAACATGAAAAGTCATTACTGTGTTCACAACACCCACCACTGGTCCCTGTCCTGAGTCAGGTATATCCAGTTCACACCCCCATACATTATTTATTCAGATACATTTTAGTCTTATCTGCCCATCTGTGCTTAGTTCTGCAAGGTTGTACCTATCCTCTAGGTTTCCTAACTAAAATGTGGTATGCTTTCCCATTAGTTCTGCATCCCAATTTGTGGGTCCTCAAATTGCATCTGTACTACTACTGTCACTACTTACACTACTTCTGCTGCTACTACTACGAATAATACTATTTCACTGATGATGATAATGATAATGCTACTTATTTCTGTCCTCTTACTATATAGGCCATGGGCCTTTTCTCTCCAGAGCAGTGTTTCCCAAACTTTTTTGCCTATGGGCCCCTTTTGGCTCTGAAAAATAAACATGGATCCTCACATCCTTGCTTATGTAAATGTAGAGTGTCCAGATGATAGGTATCCAGAATTAAACATTTATATTTCAGAACTGATTTTAGATAGCTCCGAATACATATCAGTAGCATACGTAAAACCTCATTGCATGATTTGACCTTAATTACTGATTGCCGCTCACTTTGTGGATACACAGGGTTTCTTAATTATGTATTCTGTCATACAAAATAAACACATTACCTATTAAAGAATTGCTGTTATTATTTTTAACAAAATATTACTCTTTGATTAAAAAAAATAAGTAAACTTCAAAGTAGCCATTACAAAAATGTACCCCCAGATCCCCTGGGAACTGTTCGTGGATCCCTTGGGATCTGTGGGGCACACTTTGAGATCCACCGCTCCAAAGTATTAATTTCCCCATCATCTGTGTTCTCTGTATGACTCATTCGTTCTTCCTGTAGGAGGGTTGTCTCTTACCAGTCATACATTCCAGTCAAGTACCATTCTGTACTTTGTGTATTCACACATTCTCATTATTTCTTGCATATGGCATTGATGCCTAATATCTCAGTTTCTCACACCATAGTCATTTTTCCAGTATATATGCTAATGCATTCTTTTCAGGTATTTCCAGTATTTGTTTTGCTTTGTGGTATCTGTTTTCATGTGTGCTTAACCAAAATAATTGTTTTCATCCTTACAATGGACTAAACAGGAAAGCAACGAGGAAAGATTGGAGATGTGTTTGACACTCAGGGGGAACTGAGCCGCTCCACCTCAGAACCTGATTTCCTGCACAACACTGACAGTGGCTTTGGGGATGAAGTGTTACTGCAGGAACCTGCCAGCATATTTGAACGACCTGGCTTTGGAAGTGTGGCCTTCAGGTAAGAGCCAGAACAGAATACTTGTGTGTTTTGCATGAGAACTCAAAGTGACATTTCAGAAATGTTGACACTGGAGACCAAAAAATGCAATGTGATAGGAAAGTAAGGGATAAGTTGTACCTGTCCATGTCATGAAAGGAAACAGAGGGAGTAGAGTTATAGCTCCACTCATTGTTAAACTCGGCACTAGGTGGAGGTGAGTGGTGAATTTGATGCCTTCACAATTTTTCCCAGGGAAAGAACCCTCATTACCCACTGAATAGAAATCTGGGTGGACTCCAGAGCCAGTATGAACATTTCAGAGAAGAATATAATCTTTTGCCCCTGCCAGGAACCGAACTGTGTATTGCCAGCCCGTAGCTTAGCCACTATGATATCCTAGCCCGTGTCAGATGGTATGGTATTGTTATTCATGTGTAATTAACCTATGGTATTTCACTGTGATTCTTCTATTATTCCAAGTGACAGATCACATTACATAAGCTGCAATTCATAGAACCTGTCTCCATCAATATGGATTAACAGTTTCCTACTGACAGTTAGTTTGCTTCACTATGTTTGAACATACTAACGCCAGCATAACATTGATTTATGTTGTATTTAATCCAGTACACTAAATGTTTAAGGGTTTTGTTTGTACTGAGTTCATAATAATCTCGTGTCTATTGTAAATTATCAGGTGGAAAAACTGACAGATTTATGTACCGTAACAAATCTGGCAATATAATAAAGAATCTGTTTACTTATAGACTTTTTTTCTTCAGTTGATGTGTTCCTTTGTGCTATAAATTACAGTAGAACCCGGATAAGAAGTCTTTCAAGGGACCAGAGGATTAGGGACTTCTTAAGTGGGAAGACTTATTAAGAGGGAAAGCTTATTAAAAGCCTTTTTCCCCATAATTCCTTTGACTGTAGTTACAGACATGTTCAGCCGCTTTGCCACTTCCACTCGGGTGAAGGTAGGATTTGATTCCACTTCTCTAATCACCCTCAACTTCTCTTTCAGTGATAAGGCTTTGCGTTTTATTCCTTTCTGGGTCATGATTACTGCAATAACAATAAATATAATGAAAAAGTAACCAATTAAAATACAAAAGAAGACTCGTTCACGCTAATGACTGCAGTTATTAAACAACATAAACACCACCAACAGCATCTAAACAGACAACGTAATGCACATAACTTACTGTAATTGCAACAATTTTCTGGGGTGTAGGATTCAGTAGTAGACGTATGCAGATAGTAATACACAGTAACCAGCAGTAGCACCCATCAATTGGTTCAATTGACGTAACCAGCGTGTTACTGTTCAAGACTTAAAGCAGCGTATTGCCGCGTTGCTGTTCGGGGCACCTCGGTAGAGATTGATCGCATCAGAGCATATATCGATATATCGCATATATCGATAGTCATATATCGAAACTTATTAAACGGGTAAAATTCATAAAAGATCATACTCTTGGTATCATGAGATTCGACTTCTTAGGCGGGAACACTTAATAAGCGGGAAGTTTCTTATCCGGGAGAAATTAACGTACGCATTATGGATTTTATTTCGGGACTTTAAAAATCAGACTTCTTATCCGGGTTCTACTGTATATCTTAGTTATATGTCATATTAGTTATGGAAGTATTATCGTACATACAATTTATTGAGAATTTCTGTAGTTATATGTTAGGGCTGCAGTGAGCCATCATCATGCAAATCATCTCTAAAACCTAAGCTTGCAGTAACTTACAACACAATTTAAAATTAAAACAGTAACTAGGGATCCCAAATTATTATGTTATTCATCAGTCTCAATAAACAAAACTCATAAAATTTTTAACCCTGAAACGCAGGTTAATATTTAACTGTTCAAGCCTTTGTTCTTGTGGGATATGGCGCTGTATTACTAGGTGATTGATGCCCAGTATTTTAAGACAGCATATTGGTGTCGTCTTCAAGGGTTGAATGTGTGGAAACATTGGGCACCAACCACCTAGTGACATAGTGCCACTTCCCAGAAGAACAAAAACCTCAAATGCACCGCTGTAAAAGCCTAAAATGTCACAATACAATTAACATTTATTCACAGACTGAAACTATTGTTAGAAGATGTACGTGGCCTATTTCCAACATTGTTCCAATGACAGCCATACAGGTTCTCCATATATATTTGTTGGTTGTGAACTCCACATAATGTAGTTTCTGAATTGAACTGTAAAATATCAGTTTCTTACTCTCATTTGTAACAAGATAATTGGTGTTATGCTGACATTATTACTTTTATAATATATGTTTATATACCTAAGAGTTGTAGTTGTTTTGAAGAGATGTTTGTATTCTGCTGGTTGTCACCCATCTCTAATGATAGGTCTTCAAACTGTTGGGGTTTCATAGTTTATAATATATAAACAATGAATTGGAAGAAACTGATGTTCACAGATGTGATCGTGACTTATTTTATGTTTATTTGCCTGGAGGGACTACAGAAAACCACAAAAAGCTAGCACAGGATAGCAAGTCCCTGTGGAGATTAAAGTTACTCATAGATGCGTTACTGTTGTGACAGTGGACTCTGTCTTCAGCATGGAAATTGTGTGACTCAGTGGAACAGCATGAATGAAAAGGCTCAATTTAAACTAGCAGCAAGAAGATAGTTAAACACATGCTCCTTTTATTCTGTTGATGAATTTCTAATGTTTTAGATTTAGTAACCTTATCATTTGTTATAACGTTTGAATACTGTATGTGAAACACTTGTATATTTTGTATTTTTATGATGTATTCCACATCCTGTTGTCACTTTGATCATATTTTTGGATCCATGGAATATATAACATATGTATTCATATTGGTACATGTACCAAAGAATGAGGATAAAAGTCTGGTAGAATTGGGTTCCTCACATCTTGCTTCATTGTCTCTTGTTTACAGGAACAGCATCAGTGCTACACTGAGTGCTCTGCCCAGAATAGATGACAAGGCAAGCACTGTAACATCAAACAGCGAGAGAGGCGGAGGAGGCGGCAGTGGCACAGAGGACTGCAGTATAGGCAGTGCTGGTAGTCTGGCAAAACGTAACCAACACAACAAAGAAGGGCTGCCATGGGATGATGAAGACGTTGAGAGTGGTAAGACTGTGAAATGAATACAGTTTCCTTGACAACAAGCAATAGTAAAATATTATTTATAGTGGATTGGTCAACAGTAATCCTTTCTTACGCTAAACGAAAAACGGGTATTCTCATTCTGTCACAATAGACATTTCTTTGCCTCAGACATTTTAAAACAAAGAACAGACTAATCAGAAATAAATTTACTGAAACCATCACCAGAGCTGTAAGACAAAGTATTACATATTATTGTTGTCATAAAACTGACCAGTTCTGCTAAACCCTAAACTGTGTCAAAAAAGTATTAGATTTAAATGGAACCCTCTTTCTGTTGTGGGGCCCACCGAGCACACATATCCCTCTAGTGCCAAAGGTTAAAAAGAACTGGAACCAAACCTCCATTATAAGCCTGATAGTGGGCAACTTGCCAATTCTTTAACTTTTACCACTTTTGATTAACCTTCAGAATTCATAGAAATAATTCTTCTACTTGAAGTATGGTAAACATATATATGTATGCCTATATAAAATGAAAATTACAGGGAAAGTTTCACATGTAACAGTAAGCCTAGGTACTGCCTAAGACACTTATTAAACTTTTTAAGTTTTTGAGTGACTGATACTTGAAACACGTGGAGAAAATTTAGGAACTTCAAGCCCTCCATTATTATATGAATCCATGATGTCACATTTGTCCTTGTAACCATAACATTGTAAGAACACAATGTAGCAGTGTGGTTTTCCGGGTTATGACACCATGTAGTCTGGTATGTGGTTACCATCTTTTGGGATGAACATAGTGCCTCCATCTTCAAGGTAGAGGTACTGTTATAATGAATATCATACTATTGTGTCTGAGGTGAATAGATGTGACTCAGCAATATTTCATAAGATGTTTTAACAACATTAATATTAATTCTCAAAGTTACTGTGATACCATTGTTAATCCTTCCTATAATTGTGGAGTAAGTATCCTTACTCCCTACCAATGAGCAAGCTAGAGGTGTACTGACTCCTGAGAGTGGGTTTTTGTAAAGCGTAGGGAAATGGAATGGAACTTTGTGCTAGAGGAGGAAGCTACCATCTGCTTTCATTACTCACTCAGTTGCTAATGTAGAAGTACCAGTAATTGATGCCAGTCACTATTTGCCCAAAGGGTGGTGCTATGAACATGCCCATCCATATATTTATTCACCTATTCATCCATCCAGTCATGCATTTGTTCATTCAGGCTCAAATATTTGAATTATTTCATGTTACTCTTGCAGATGATGATGATGCCACTGGGAATCCTACACAGTGGTCTCCCCTGCAACTTTTTCTAATGTCTGCAGGACTTAGTGAGTATGTCAGCTGTTTTGTCAGTGAAGATATTGACTTACAGGCCCTAATGCTTCTCACAGAGGATGACTTGAAGTCACTTGGCCTTGGTATGGGACCAAGGAAGAAACTGCTCAAAGCTATTAATGATAGGAAGGCAGCACTAGAAGACCCAGGTGAAGTGTCAGATAGTAGGCTGTAGATTTATGTGTGTATATACTGCTGGACGCTCTGAAAAGAGCACTCCGAACTGTTTAGTTCATGGAATACAGTAACCATTCTCTTAGTGGACTTGGAGAGAAACTGCAGGCCTGTATTACAGAAATGTAGAGCTATGTACTTTGCATCTACTATGGTGGCTTGTCAGAAACTGTAAAAACCATATACCTTTATGCCACAGAATACCATACTTATTTGCATACCACATGGCCTCATGCGATGTGCGGACCTTCCCCCCCCCCCCCCCCCCCAAATATGGAGTCAAAAAATAAATTACTTGCAAGTGTCTTGGTTTATAATGCATTAGAATAGTCTGAAATATTAATTCTATATCACTAAATTATTTTATGTATTTTCTTGATTGTGTAACTTATTTTGTATACACAGTATGATACATATTATCTTGTTGTTAAAAAGAGTTACTGGCAATGAGCATGTCACACCCACTCTCATATAAAATGCACTCTTGGTTTTCTAAAGTTAGAAGAACTACAATATAAAATCTCCTCTTTTGTTGCACACTGTTCTGTTTGGAATATTCTCTTATAACCAAATTATTTATAGTTTTTGTTACAATAACTTTTCTTATGTTTGATAAAAGAAAAATGATTGTGATAATTACTGGAGAGGGGATAATATATCCTGCAATAGTGCAACTAACAAATACATTTTAAAGGCAAGAAAACAAACAAAATATATTGATTAGGCCTAACTAAATAATTGTATGAAAGTGGTAAACATGGTTGAACAGCACTTTTAATTTTAATATATACCATCCTCTGCAACACAGGATACAGAAACAGATACACCAATATTTCTAAAATGTAACCACCAGCTTTTCTCATGAACAATACAAACTTTGAATTAGTCAGTGTTACTGAGATTTCTTCCCAATGTTCGGAAGTACTTTTCCCACATAACCTGATTAAAATCAATACCTAAATACATTTTCCCTATACTCTACAATGGTTAAGCATCACATGTTTTAGAATGTCCACAGAAAGTTATTTACAGTGGAAACACAACATGGATGTGTCAGTGGCAAATTTGTTCTTGAACCACCGATGTATAAAATTAATACTTGAATGGTAAGCATTGGAAATCTACATGCAGTTGTACCAGAAGTATGTGTGTTGTACACAATATCAATATTCAAATGATAAGTGTAGGTGTGTTAACATTGTAGCCCCTCAAACAATACAGAATCTACATTTTAGCTGTTAAATAATCAGGAAAATGTTCATATGGTATGTGAGTAAATGTGGCATTTAGCAATTAAACTTGAAGACAGACTTCTAAGTTTTCTGTATTTAATGGCTGGATTTACTCAAATGGTAGTGTTCTACACTATGCAGTAATTCAGGTCTCCAGTCATGTGAAGACACACTTCTTGGTAACGAAAAATGTATTGAACCGCAGCTTCTCTTGGCCCCCCAAAATGCTGTAACTTCAGGAATCTTAATGTGCTTTATTCTAAAAATGTAACCAGGGATGAGTTCGTTTCTGAATTGACAATTAAGAGGGTTACAAAGTCTTTTTTCAAGGGTAGTCAGTAGGTTGCATTGGAAACCCCTAGAGCAGGGCTGGTGAACCTATTTGATGGTGCGTGCCCAAATTGTGTATAAATTTGAAAGAAATTCTTTTGCATGCCGATGAGAATTTTGAAGAGCAAAATAATGCATCTTAGACTCAAGGAACTGCAGTAGTTCAATTAATAACAGTGTAAATATTTGTCACTTACCTCGAAATTTTCACTTCTATGTGAAGGCACTTGTTATTGCCTTCTGTGGGTGTTTGTCAGAAGGTATTAACTATTCACTCACAAAGCAACAAAGAGTGTGAGCAGAAAGATCCAGTGTTAACCGTTCAGATTTCATTACAAAAACACTGCAACTGCTGTTGTACTGGGAAGGGGATGCTCATCTGGTTCTTATTCGGACACTTGGGTCAGCGGTTTTTTGCAGGGATTGTAAAACGTTTTGTCCAATGTCATGTATTCACCCAATCACTGCCAGGCTGGCGCCCCAATGATTAATATCCAGTCAACACTTCGCACTGCTTCTGATTTGTGCAAAAATGTTTCACTTGCAGTATTATTTGGTAGCAACATTAATTCATATACAATATCTACGCAGTCAGATATGTGTATATGTACACGTGTTCCTCACAATGTAGAGACACTGGTTGGGCGAAAGATAAAAAAAGAAAATTGGGACAGCAGTGAATGCCGCGTGCCAAGGAAATCTTTCCGTGTGCCATAGGTTCGTCAACCCTGCCCTAGAGAGTAAACATCATAAACCAGGGCATTTTGAAATTTACTGACCCTAACAAAAGTAATAGTAAAGGTTTATACCCCCATTGTTTACTGAAAAACTAGATAAAAGCCATCTCGTGCTATTATCAGTTTTCCAGCATATTTTTCAGTTCATGTGAATGCAAAATTTCCGTATCCTACATAGTGAATAAATGAAATAAATGTTTTTCTTTGTATCAGTTATATAAGAAATGTGATGTAGAACTTGGTTTCTAAACATTGCGTAAGAACCTAGGATTCAAAATGAAAAACAAACATAATGTGAATGTATATGTTTGTGATGTGCCTCTAACAAAATTAAATACATGAACTTAAGTGTTTGATGTTCAAATAGCATATTAAACCACTGGGGAAAAAATCTAACTCTTATAATGTACTGTTTAGTTAAACTGTGGTTCTTCTTAGAATGGAGATCAAAAGCTGTTGTATGTATAAGACCAAAAGGAAAGAAGAAATTGATGAGATGCATGTATACGCATACTAAAACAGCAAATAATTTAACACAACCATAATAAATGGAAACAGCTATTTCAATCACATGCCAAAGCAAATGGAACTGTTGAGGTACTTTATTGTAAAAACACCGTGCATCTTATCACAATCACTATTCAAAAACACCAACTGGATGCACTTTTTATTTTAAAAAACTGTATAGTTTTTTAAAACATTTTTAAAAACCCGACATATGTTTTAAAGAACTATACAGTTTTTTTAAATAAAAAGTGCATCCAGTTGGTGTTTTTAAATAGTGGAACTGTTGAGATTTGAGGTTGTTCTGGCAGTGACTATGAAGGTTTCTGTCTTCCAGGATGTGATGTCATATAGTGTGGTAGGTATGTACCAACTTTTTGGAAAAACCTGCTGTCTTCACATCTACCCTGATGATGCAGGCAGCAGTTTGCTCTGAAACATCAGCACACTTCTACTGATCTACTCAGTGTCATATCCCAGAAGACAGCAAACTTCAAGTGAAAATCTCGTGTAAATTTTTAAATATTTATGTTGCAGTCAAAACATTATATTTCTTTTGTGATCTTCATTGTCAATGTTATGAGTGAAATTTTCTGTGTTAGTATTCAGAATATGAAATACTCATTTCAGAAATAGTTCTCAGTTAACAGCCATCATTTCCTGTAATATTCTGTGGCTGAGGGGTACAGAAATGGTCAGTTTGCCTACAGAATATTTCTTTGTATATAAGATGTTCTGAAAAGCCATGTGAGAATCAAGTGAACTGTTCATATACTGTCATCAGTTGTACTGACAATCTATTACACACATTTTATAAATATTACTTAGTGCAATATTATATGGCCAGTTTAAAGCATTCTGAAATTCCATTGAAGGTTTACTTTCACATAAAAGTTACAGTACTTAACCCTCTTCAAATTTGTGTTTTGTTTTTCTTTCATATGGGCAGTATCCTGTTTATAATTACTATCAATTGTATTAGAGTGATTAATTTACTTTAGATAGTGAAGGAAGTTTAACATTTTTCTTCGTTTTTTTTCTTTTTCTTTCTTTTTCTTCATCTCTCTTCCTCTCTCTCTCCTTTGTGTGTGTGTGTGTGTGTTTGTAAGAGAGAGAGAGAGAGTGACATACATGTAAACCACTGTTTCAGTTCAGAACAATAAACACTGCATTGAAGTACTGTATTTCAAAAAAGATCACTTCAGTTCCATATGCTGCCATCATAAAATCTGTTACACTGTATATAGCATTTTGCAGGTAAGTTATAGTATAGTTTTTTAATTACTATACCAAAGAATACATCATATCCATGTCACTTGAAGGACAGTATTTTAAGAGCCTATTCTTTATGACAGAATCATGCCTGGTTGAAATTCGTGTGTTGATGTTTCACTACATAATAATTATGACCACGTGATTCCTGTTAGACTGACTGCAATAACTACTGCATGTCTGGAAGGTAGGAAATGTGACGAGCCTGCTGTCTGAGCAGGTAGGAAGACCAATTTGTGAAGTGCTCAGAGAGCCACCAGTGTGCCTGCCCTTACTATGACTTCAAGGTATTGATGTATCCATCCTTTGTTAACACCTCTCTGAGGATGGCCACATGAGTGGCCGAAACATGTAGGAGGTATACTATGTTTATAATGTACTTTCACACACTTAAGTGCATTTGTTGGTTTCAATACCATATCTAACTTTTGTTTGTCTGAACTCACATTATACCTGTAAGAATGAAATATGTTCAAAATCCAGGTCCATGTACAAAGATTGCACATTATGTTGCAGCAGTTCAAAACTGAGCTGGTGTTTTGGAAGTTCTTATTTTATGGGGAGGGTTTGTTTGGGCCAGAATTTACACCACTGGTCTGTAAAATTTATTATGTTTCATTAATTTATTACGAACATTGAGATGCACAGTGATTCATTTAAAACTGTACCCAAAGAACAAACATATTTTATCTCACTGAATATAAAACATAAATGAAATAGTCCTCTAACCTACTGTACAAGAGATGTTTCATTTTTGCCATAATGCTTCCCATGCCATTTTCAGTATCCACTTTAGTTGTATCCTTCTTGGATTCTTTTAGTACATGGGTTCTTTAAGAAAAATCCAACAAAAATGTCAGGGAATGTTACATGTATGGGTCTGGATGCCCATAATTCTGCAAATTGATTGTGTCTCCAAACGTTCCTTCAGCATATCCACTGTTGTAACCTTATGACATCCTGCTGAATCCCACGTCTCTTATGAAGTTACAGTTGGGACCAGAACTGCATAAATACGGATTCATATGCTGTGGTACTGGTTATTTATTTAAAAAATAAAGTACCCACAGTTATGTGATATGACATTGTATGCCACTGGGGACACAGCGGCATTTCTTGCAATGCATGGGGATTTTCTTTCATCCAAATTTGACTATTCTGGAATCATGTTCCAACTGAGATGGAACCAGGCTTCATCCAGGAGGACTGATCAGAATTTCAGTGCCATTATGGGTGAACCATGTGCAGAAGTGTAATTGCACATTCTTATTCTGCAGCGAAAGTTCATATACACTGCATGTACAGTAGGGACACATGACAAACTGAAGACATCCACTCAGTCACTTTAACCATTTCACAGACTTGCTCGGACATGGCATGTTTCCTTTTAGGGTACAGTTTCATATAGATTAACTTATATATCTGATACAACTGTCATTTTTTGGGATTGAGTTACTTCCATCCTCAAGTCTTTATTCACTAAATTTTCTATCTTTAAATTTTGTTCCTTGTGACAAGCGCTAAGATAAACCTGGAAATTAAACTGGAATGCTAACTACTGGGCTAAGATTGCATCCGTGGTCAAGCACCAGCATAGAAATTAGTAATTAGACATTCCAAAGCTCAATCCTGATTGCTGCAACAAGATACAGTATTAAACATAAAAGCATCTAATAAAATGACAACCATTTACTGTAACCCTGTAAAGTCTAGTGGGTACTATATTCACCCCCAGGTTTAACAATAAAAGCTCTGCATTTTGCCCATACACTATGTGGGCACTGTGTGCTGTGTGAGGTACAAACTAAATCTTTTTGTACAATATGGATTAATTTTAGTTTTCAAAGGGTTAAAATTGGAGTAAATTCAGATAAAAAAGTAACGTTTATCAAATATACTTCTGGCAGTGGCCAACATAATCATGTCATACTTCGAAAATTCTTACGTAGTAACTTCTGAAGGAACAACTATGTATATCTGTGAACTGGTTTTAATAAGAGATATCCAATATGTTTATACTAGAAATATTTATTTCTGTGGTAGGAGTGGCTGAATGAAATTCATAATGCAGTTTCATACTGTTCATATTACTGAACTTACAGAGTTGAACTGCCATCTATATTTAGCACCCATATCTCCAGTTGGTTACATTCAGCATAATATTTATCACTGCCTTTGTTATTCTTCAAGTTCAGAAATAGAAAAGTATATACTGTATGTTGTTACAGGGACTTAAACCAGCAACCTGGAGTGCCTAGAGCAGTGTATGTATATGTGAAAAAATATCTCCACTTTGGCCAGAATTTCTTGAAATTTTATATCAGGGATTGTTCTGCATTGTTTAGATAGATATGTTTAACCGAGAAAGGTGCATATAATCTAAAAACCAGCAATTCTCGGTTTCTGAGGAAGTGTTGAGTTATTTAGTTTTTATTGCCTGTTTTGTTCAGAATACTTCTGTGTGACTGTGTACCTTTGCAGAAAGCATGGATATCAGAACGTTACATCAAATGTATTGATATATACTTTCTTCTTTCACAGTATCAGAGAGACATGACAACATTCATGTGACTGTTTAATGTTTGTGCTTGTGTGTACTCTGACAGCTGTATTGCCATGTGTTTCCATGTATGTACCCATTTCACATTATCATTTTTATCAGTACTTAATAGTACTGTGATGAAGTGATTATAGTTAAATGGATTAAACTGTGTGTGAATTCAAATAAAATTGTAAAGTTCTATTAAAAATAAAATGAATGATTTAATGTCACCACACACAAGCAAGAAAAGAGACTGAAGGTTCTATCTGAGGAACATAGTGTAGTTGGACACAAGAAGGAAATGGAGAAGGACGTGCAACAAGAACTCATATTCTTCACCTTGTACTACTAGTGTATTTAAGTAGAGGAGAATAAACTGAATTCAACATGTAGCAATCAGGGCAGAAACACGAAAAGCATTAGATTGCAAAACATGGAAAGTTACAAAGAAAAATTGGCTGTGAAGAGGTGAACTGGAGTGAACAGGTTAAAGATAGGGGACTTTTGTGGTGGTGGTGAACCACTGTGTTCCATACCAGGTGTTTTTAAATGACTCAGGACAGTCACTGTACCTTGGAATTTGTTAACATACAGCAAAAAAGAAAATGTTTCAAACAGATCCTGTAGTGCACAGTCTGAAAATGAACTATTTCAAAAGACTGTGCAGGTGTGTGTATCATATATAGTAGAACCCGGATAAGAAGTCTCCACATAAGAAGTTTTCCCCTGTAAGAAGTCTGTTTTTTAAAGTCCCGAAATCCTATTGCTTTTAATAAGTCTTCCCGCTTAAGGAGTCCCTAATCCTCTGGTCCCTTGAAGGACTTCTTAACAGGGTTCTACTGTATCTCCATACACTTCGTATGACTGTGTCCATGGTTCATTGGTTATCAGTGCCAACTACTTAATTCTATAGATTGAAGTCCTTGAGAAACTGTTAGTCATTCAGCTACATAAGAAATCTCCTGCCCTTCATGGAACCAAAATTTTTCATTACCATTTTAATAACAGGCTGTCACTGGGCCCTGTCCTAAGCTTGATGCATCCAGTCCATACTCTATACTTTCCTTAATGTTCAATCTAACGTTATCCCACATCTGCATCTGTTCTCTCACGATGTCTTCCCTTCAAATTTTCAAAACAGAAGTTAGGGTGAATTTCTCAATCTTCCCAGTACATGCCACATCGTCCACGATTTGATCATTCTAATAATTTGTGGTGAATATTACTAATTATGAAGCTCCCCATTATAAAATTTTTTTCCCACTCCTGTCACTTTATCTCTGCAAGACCCAAACATTCATCTCAAAACACCCTGAGTCTAGTACTTCCCTTATGGTGAGAGACAAAGTTCCACCCCATAATGGGTAACATTACTGTTACAAAGCTGAAGACATCGATGTGTAACCACTAAACTTTACACTCTATAAAAATATTCCTTTGCACTATCAAATATGTACTTATTACCACCCACTTCATTTGGCTTGGGCACCATGTTTATGTTACTGATGGTAGCACATTAAAGTGAGCAATTTGGATTGCCTCTAGTGACATATCAGTCGTCCTGAAAATCTGTGCACCGGTTAAAATAATTTAAGGAGACAGGCACATACATGATAATACTCTTAGTCTATCTCCTTATAAGTAAGCATACAAGGCAAACAACAAATACTTCCTTACCATTTCTTGCTTTAACATTTCACCTTACTTTAGTGTGCAATAATCTGCAGTGTTAAATTTAATATATTCTTTCCTCAAATCAACATAATAATTTAGTCACTACTACGCTGTATACTAAAATCCTTTGGTGTTGAAATGGAGGCACCAGGACATAAAATGATTCTGCATTTTGTATCAAATCGAACAAGACTTATAGTTACCTGCGTTCAATAAGAACTATAAAAATAATTTTATTATTCTATTAATTAATTAAGATACAAGTTAAACTATGTCTGTGAATATACACACAATGGATTAAGTTCTGAAACTATGTTTATATATGAAAAAAAACGTTCTTCCTGACAGACAAAATTACACTGTCATTCCAGTGAAAGTAACAGAAAGTTTAACTTATCTGACAGGTGCACTGCTGGCTGGCATTTTCTTGTAGCACAAAATATGCATCCATCTTACATCACTCAGGGAAGTTGAAAGTGGAAAATAAAACACCACACTGTTCCATTCCAATATGATACACCACAGACAACTATGTGTTATCCATGTATATGTAAAGTGAAGTAATATTAAATTTTTGGTATAGAAACAATCTTCAATCCAACCATATGCTTTAATATTAAGTGCTTTATGACTGTAAGTCATTAAAGTTTTTAAAAAAAATTGTTGAACAGCTTAAACTTAAAGTTTATAACCTAAGAAGACAACTGTGTACCTTACACTGTGTGAAAACTGTAAGGATAGAAATGGTTATTCTAAAGAAAACTGTTGTTCATAACCTAAGTTCCATTTCATGGTCAATGTGTAGTAACATAGAATAAAGTACAGTGCTTGTCACTAAAATGTGCAAGGGGTAGCAGGTTTTAGACAGAAAAATTAGACACTTGACATACAGAAAATACAGATCAGTTTTTCATACATCATTAGACACTGAATGAAGTCCTAAAATTTGTGCACCACGAGTTCAGTGCCCAGGAAAATGAAACGGTGATTTTTCTTCCTTTTAGATCTCCTGAAGACACACACACAGAGAAAACTGCAACATGTAAACATGCAAAGTTCACCACAGAATGCATTTGTGTAAAAGTAACTTCCATACAGCAAAACATGAAAGAAACGATATAAAAGTGCAAGAATACTTACATCTGAAAGCATGTTACAAACAGATATGGGCACATAGCTTAAAAATGTGCAGTACTAAGTGTTTTCTTTGATAAGCACAATTTAGGAAAATTATATAAAAACCATTCTAGTGCATCAGGGTCAGATTTTGGATAAGGTGTATTTGACTGTGCTACAAAAGAAATGGTCAGAAATAATCTCTCTGCTAAGATGGCCGTGAATGCATTTAATAAATAAACTTTAGTACAACAGAACAAATATAGTAAAGTTCAAATGCTGCAAACATGTTTGCATAAGAACCATTGTGATATTACCTTACCATCTGCATCTCAGGACTCATACCATATGCACTTTGTTTCAGCAAGCTGGGGTAGCATAGTGACTACAATATAGGCTGCATGTCCAATAAATTTTGCTTCAATTCCTGGCAGGGATAAAAGATTTCTCTCTTCTCCGTTAGTGCCCAGTAAGCCTCCTATACATTGGTTGCAGGGCATCCTTCCTGGGGAGTAAAGCAGCCCGGTCATACAACTTACCACAGACTCTCCTCCTGTGCCAAGGTTAAGAATGAACGCAGCTACCTGTATACCTCCACTTCATGGTGTGTACAGGGGACAACTGTATTTTGTTTCCCCCAAACATGGTGTATGTGTCACCCAGCTCAACCTCATCACTACTACAATACTAGATGAATGGTATAAACTATGAAAATCCTATTTACACACCTACCTTCATTACCCTGTTTGTATTTCTCATCCTTGATACCATCTACAGCTTATGCCTATCCTACGGACCTATGACAGAAGGTAGTCAAGCAATTATTAAAGTAGGATACCTTTCTACTACTGGTTTTTTCATTTGTTAGTCCATTCAAGTACTAAGATCTGCAATTAAACTAGGCTAGTGCTGGATGTTGTTAATTGCAATTCCTTTACAACAAAAGGAATATTTATATTGCCAAGACTTGGATACTGTGTGCCATCCCCTCCAGAAACATGGGTCACCATAGGACAGTGATTTTAGACAAAGGTACAAAATATGTCCCTTTCACCATAGTGCTATACGGTATCTTTACATAACTGCTCTTGCATTAAAATTCAGATATAGCAGCTGTCAAACAAAATGGATGCTTCACAATTTAATGGCAATGGTTCATGCTGTACTCTCTAACATAACAAAATAATAAGAAATTGAACCTCTTCATTTTTCAATCTTGAAACAAAGATGAAAAGATCACTACTTGACTCCAAGCTGAAATCCAAGGATAAATTGTCACACAAAGCACCTGTCACTGGCTACAGAAAAAGAGACAGTACAGTGATCAATGGAGATGTCTTGCATGTAATTAGAGAACAAAATCCAAGTCGAAAATAAAATGACAATCACAATAATAATTAAGCAAGTACTGTATTTCAACAAATTATTGGATGTGTAGAATAACACCATTTACATTATACATTTCATTCATGCTATGTATATTGAGCCATTACAAGTATTGACTTATTTTGGAGGTTATCCTGAACCTCAAAGCATCCCAGTCATTAAATGAAACATCCTCTGACATCCATTCCAACAACCATCATATTAATGAAAGTCATCCGTAATCCTTTCCCAAGTAATAACTGCTTGAAAACTGCACATGTATTTACAGGGCCAACATATTTTCTTAGAAAGTATCCCATTTTATATTTTCCATAACACCAGTGGGTATTACACTATTATTATGCAACTTCATTTTTACATATTCATTGGAGGGGAGGAAGAAATGGGGCTTAAAAATACAAACCATGTTATAGAAAAATTCTCTTCTCATTGGTTGACATTTTATACACGTGCACATACAAAAAAAAATCTAATAACAACTTACTGACAGGAAATTCTGTTTATGTTTATTCAAGCTGCATTTCACAATGAAGATAAATTAAAACCAAATGACAACAATCATAAATGTCCTGAGGATGTCTACACAGTCTCTCGCTTTTCCACTCTTCAGCTTTTGACTATAATGTAGAACACTTATTAAGTCTAATGGATACCTTTGGTTACTGTGAAGGCATATTTCACTCTTATATGGTTCAATAAACAAGCAATATTTAGTAGTGTACAGCAAATAAATTAAGTTACACATAGCAGGGTCAAATTAATGTTGCTTAGTGGTTTTCTATAAAGTTCAATTCATGGACCTGTTAAGTCAGTCACGCAGAAAAGTTTTCAACGCTCTGCTTTTCTTCCTGGGCCCAGAGGTCTCTCCTGTAAGCATTAGTAAATTTAAATGGAACAGCATGACAATTCTTGCACTAGGCTTTGCAGTACAGTGCCAAGGCATCAAAATAAGCAAAAATGTTCTGTTAACACAACTCTCTGATAACATTTTTCAGTATACAGGATGCAATTTTTATTCAAAGGTGTACAAACACAGGAAGGGTATTTTATTTTGAAAATATCACCTCAAAATTATGATCAAGAAACCACAAAATACAAGCTGATCCTTCCATAGAAATATGTGAATGCACTCTTAACATCAGAAGCCAATTGCCTATGTTCACTCACACAGACCATGTTCCGGAAGATTAAGTTAGGACTCCCAAATGGTACAAGTATATTGTCTTCACTTTGCCATCTTTTAATTTGTACATAATATGTATGAACAAACATAAAACATAGAATGACCACTGAACTACCAATAATCAAGGTTCAGTTATGTTAACAGTAGCAAATATTATAGTGAGGGGAGCATGTGGTACAAATGCAGTCCTTATGTGGCCAAATTCAATTTCACAATTATTTAATTTCTCAAACATTTGATAGGCACTTCAGAACAGTACACAGAACCCCCTGCCTGGTGTGTCTGATACAAAACACAGACCCTCTCTGGTTTATGACACTTTGAAGAAACTTAATATGGAGATCAACACCAACATTTAAAAATCAGTTTGTTTCATGCTGGAAAACACAAACACACTTTTGAAAATATTTCAAACAAAATCATAGTCTGTATTACATTATTCTTTGTCCTCTGCAAAGTGCAAAAACAATGGGCACCATGAATTTCCTAGGGGGCTACAAAGCTTGAACCTCGTCCTCAGACCTTAAATGTCTAAAATTATGCAAAAAAGTGTCCTTTCAAACTGATTTTACTAACTGAAAGTAGGTGATTATGCAAAATCCACATGATGTCCAACAGCTGATATGCACAACTCGAGTTATCAATTCCAATACACACAAGCAAAGCATCAGATGCACAGCACTACAGTAAATAGAAAGTTTATGTCCTTACTGAATACCTTCATTGTTAAACTGCACATCCTTTTTAGGGTCAAATGAGTTGTATACTCTGCTACAATGCATCTTGTGAAAATACAGTTGAATATATTTAACATCATATATGACAAGGCAGGAAAAAATGAAAGGAAAATTAAAATAAAGAAATAAAATAAATCACAAAATTATAGTGTCAAACAATACAGAGCACTTTTACTCTGTTTCACAGAATATGGCTTGTATTCTTGGCAGAACCTACCTGAAATCTTAGGCAGAGTTCATTATCAAAGCTAAAAGACTTTTCCTTGGAATTCCAGTCCCCCCAACCAATGCCAGGATGGTATCTGAACTATAAAAGGCCCATGGTCCACATCTCATTCATTTCTAATTCATCACTGCATCAGTCAGCTCATTTCTTACTGGCCACAATAGGCCAGGTTTCTGCCCACTGAAGAACTAACCATTTCAGTGACTGTAACCCCTCCACCTCTGCAAATCACAGCTTTGAACAGGAGACGACACACTTTGTGATCAGAGAGAGCTACTAACAAAATCCATTTACACTAATTTTAAAAAATCCTAAAAACAATGACAGTGTTTACCAAGAACTGGGTCATTTGTTGCATTAATAAATATTAACCCTGCTCAAAATGATCCACATGAGGCAACATGAAAATACCAATATCCATCTCAATGACTGTAACATAAGGAAATTACAAATGTTTTGAAGACAATTAGTATCCACTGAAAACTGGCCCAATAATACTAGGCAGGGTGTAGCTTGTAGTTCATTTCCCTGCCACCCCCTCCCCCCCCCCCTTCCCAAAAATACAAAACCTTTTCAATTATACTAATGATTTTGTGGTCATTTTGCTGAAATGACGGTTACAAAATTCAAGATAAATTTCACCATACACATCCCGCCATGGATGTACATTTCATTAAATCACAGTACAGCTGAATTCAAATGTATACAAGAATTAAACATATGTACATCATTTTTCTTGCAGAGAAACTGAAACACAATTTCTCACACATTATATTCCTGCATATCATATACTGTTTGATAACAATGGAGGAATTTAGGGAACTATACGTGACTGTATTACAATACTGGTCAACGAATATGTTTGCAACCATAACTTGTAGCTTTGTTTTAGAAAAAATAAAAAACAGAAAAATAAATTCCAAACACTAAAAAACTGAGGCAGGTGACAAAGACAATCCATTCTCAATACAACTGTAGACAGGAAAACATTTCAAGGAGTGGAAACAAGTTCCAGAGAAAATCTGCCAGAGTGATATGAATGAGCATGACACATCGTTTATGTCATATTTGTAAGTGATGACAATCAGGAGAAACAATTTACTTTCCTTCAAGCTTCTTCTGATTGAGATTACAGTAGGGCTGTCCAACTCCAAAATGCTGTACACCATATTACACACATCTGCAAATTCTGAACCAATGTACAGCAGAACCCTTGAAACTAAACAGTTCCTATAAAGTAAAAGTAACATCACACAAAAACATAATCTAAAATTTAAATACCACAGAATAATGTAAGTCTGAACTTCACACTTTCACTTACCCAAAATAGTATACAATTCTTACAAAAGAAAAGGAACATTCTAAACTGTGTCACTTGTGCCGAAACTATGCATATTCTTTACAACTTAAATCTACAGTGGCACAAGAATGGGAAAACAAATTAAACAGTGTTAACAGTCATATGGATATGAAGGTATTTTTACATAAGAAGGTACACACATTTAAATCAACATTTATTTAAACTGGATTTTTTTGGTGTGGGATGTGAATGCACAGATATAAGGTAAGAAAATTAAGTTCCCAAAATGTCCCTGTAAAGGCTGTAGTTGATACCTACATATGAATAGTACCTGTCACTTTTGAAAGTCCCCTTGCACAGCAGCACATTCATGAACTGGCATTTCCCACTGTTTTCACACATTACTGGAACCCCTCTTCTGGAATGCTCTTCATGACGGCTGGCATATGTCCCTAACTGTTGACAATGTGATCCTTGAAAGTGGTCTTCAGTTTTGGGACTAGCCAAAAGTTGTGCGAGGCCAAACCTGATATATATGGTACATGGTCCAATTTTGTAATTGATTTTTTTTAGCCCAAAAAACTCCCAGGCAGCATGTCATGAGCAGGGGCACTGTCATGATGCAAGATCAGAGCACAGGGCAAAGTTCAGGTCTTGTCCAATAAACACCATCACAAAACCTTAACTATATTTTTAAGTAACAATGCTAGTTCAGTTTGACACCATTAAAGAAACTCAGCAAACAATGCCCTTGTGATCAAAAACCAAATCAGCACTGTCTTCACTTGGGCTGTGACATGCATGCACTTTTTCAACTCTTGGATGCTGTTTTCTACTGCATGCCTTGATCCATTCCCTGTGATCAGGGCTGGATTAAGGGGCAGGCCAGCCAAGCAGCTCCCCAGGGCACCAACCCATAAGGGGCATTAAGATGTCATGGGAATAATCACAAATATGGTGCTAGTGAACTCTGGTTTCCAAACCTGAGGGAAATTCTCCAAAAATGTTCTGCAATGTGGGCCATGTGCCCTCAAAAAGATTTGCTAGCCCTGTTGCAGGCCGAAAAAGTTTAAATAACATTGACCTGAAGGGGCACTAAATTAGTAGCCTGCCCGAGGCACCCACATCTTGACGCAGCCCTGCCTGTGATAGGTCTACCCCAAAACAATTGGTTACTTTGGCCAACTGTTGAGTGACATCAGAACAAACAAACAAACAAACAAACAAATTCAAGGATGTGACAACCATCCTGAACAGCTTTCCAGAAGAGGGATTCCTGTAATGTTGTGAACAGTGTAGAATATTGACTCACTAAGGGTACTGCTATGCAAGGATACTCAAAGGTTATGGGAACTACTGGTGTGTGCTAAGTTATTAAATACAGCTTGCATGAGGACATTCTGGGAACATAATTGTCAAACCACACAGCACCAAGTTACCCTGTGCTTATACAGAACACCATGCAAGCAGAGAGATGGCATGGAGATAGTTTCAAGCACTGACACTGAATGGACATCAGTGGTCAATGTAATGAGCCAGTGGGTTTACTATTGGGAATACAGCCACTTGTGTGAAATGGACATGCTGACAATGACAAAAATCCCTGCCCATGCCAGGAATCATAGCCTGCCCGGTATTCCAGCCCATTAACATTTTATTCACAGGAAACCCAAATCAAAATCTGCTTCAGGCAGGGGGCAGCATATTAAGAAATAAAAGTTGTGGTTTAACTACTGGGATTCTCAGCTAAACAGCCCTTACACACCTGCATGCAATAGGATATTCAAAACAAAAACAAAACTGATGATTTCAGGCTTCCGCCGTGATGTAGACGATATCTGTGCTCTTCTGGAATATCACGCAGCGCTCAGTGGTAGGTCTGTACTGATGTTTCAGGACAACCTATCGGTGTCATCTTCACTTCTTGACTTCATTACAGAACTACCACTCAACACTGCATAATATCCCAGACAAGCACAAATATCAACAAAACTGATGTCTTTCTAAGTGTGCCTGGTTTATTTTTAAATATACCCAGTACGAAAAAAAATACTTTTACCCCTAAAACATTTCACTTTAGCTTCAAATTGGGGTCCAGAAAATTCAACTAAATATTAAATACAACATGTTACACAATAATGCAAATTACACTACACTGCTAAGCACACTTCTCTAACTGATGTGCTATAAACCTTAACCATTTCATTGCTTACATCGCTTTTACATCATACAGCCTTAAGAAATAAAGCCTTCAGGCCTACAGACAAAGGGTTGAAGTTGGGGTGGGGGCAGACGCATAATATGGTAACAACACTCAACTGAATTTACAATATATACAGCAACTTACACTTAATTTATTTAAAAAAATGTCCGTTGGATAACAGCACGTGTCACTTCCAAAATGACTGATGAGATTAAGGATTTCTCAAATCTGATATATGTTCAAGCTTCTTGCTCACAGAAGTCATTCTCAGCACACAATAATAATTTGGGTTTGACTCATGAACAAAGCCCTTGTGTGTTTCACTATGTAATGGAAAAAAACATGATAACAGATCTCACAATGCTTTGAAAATATTAATCAAACTGGACATGTGAAAACCTTGACACACCGAACATTGAGGTACAATGGGCAGTACTGTGGTGTTATTGAGACTGTGTTACAGAGCATTCAATATCTGTTTGCCAAATGCCCATCCTTCATTTAACCTCTCACCGCACATAAGTTAAAGTGGACACTACTTCTTAATACCTGCCAAACCATCAATGTATACAGAAAACTTGTGATCTACTGCTACCCCCTTCTACATCCCTTTGGATTCTTTCGAAATGTCTGAATAAGAATTTGCTTTACAGCCGAACATTCCTCAACCCCTTCCTGCTGAGCTCACCCATGACCAACATCATGCTTTGCACTCACTGGATACACAGCTTGGTTGTGTACTATAAGCATACAACAAAAGAACTAAATATTGATTCAGATCCTTCATACAAACAACTGAATGTTTTGTTCAGAGCAAGACTTAGGCTTCAGAGACAGAAAGATGTTACTGACAGTTTGTGTGCTCCACTGCCCCCCACTGAAGTTGCAGATGTGGTATCAGAATCGCAAGTTCAATGCAGAAGTACCATTTAAAATTGCTCACATTTCTTAACCCCTCAATTAACATGCTTCTACATCATCCAACAGGGCTTCAAGATTAAGATTTGTCCACGGAAGAAAACAGGACCTGATGGAAAAGTAAACATACATACATATATAAGCATGCAAGAAGTTGCATAACTGCAGAAGCAAATTTTATACTCACACAGCTGCATGCTCATACATACTTATCAAAGAGTTAAAAATCCTCAAAATAAATTCTCACAGAACATGATTTGAATTCAGCAGTCCCACCACATTCCATAAGGCACTCCAAGGGGAAGATGCAGCACAAAAAAATGACCAGCTTCATGTGTCACATGCCCCATGTCAATAAAACAGCTGTATTTGTAGTCATAATTGTTGAAACCAGTCACAGAGCACACATTTATCACAATTTTGTGCTTTATGCTGCTGTAAACAAGGCTCCAAAATGATGAATTGTTACATTTTACACTTTACACTGGAAAAGGGAAAAATGAAGAATCCTTTATATGAATTATCTGCTGCATACTCACTTGTTGCCACATCTTTTATTCATTTCTGTAATCATAAACTCTGGTACTTTCCAGTCCTTCATACAACTTTATGAAGATAATACATCAGTCTTTCAACTGCACAACACAGTAAGTTTCCATTATCTATAACTATGGATAGCGTAACCCAACGCAAAGTCTCCAACCAATCATCCATTACAAAATTCACAAACCACTGCCAAAAGAAGGTAAAATATCACAGGTCAATATGCCACGATGGAAATACTTAGTCCATATGCAACTACTTGGAAATCATCTTTCTAGACCTCTTCTTACAATAGATACTTGACAGTAAGAATTAACTTCAGAATTTTTCTGTTTCAGAAATAAGAAATACCAGCACAAACCCTACATGACTGGATGATACCATTCATGTGAGGAAGTTTCCAAATTTCTTACAGGTGGTAGTCACATACTGACTTTTCATTCTATCAGCACGAACATACAATACCTACTTCCTCAGTCAAACCTGTAGATGTGATACAGTTTTTAATTTTATGGCATTTAGGTGATAACACAGATTCTGTAGAAAGGTAAGACAGTATGACAAGCTACGCAAATGAATGAATGATGATGCAACGACAGACACTAAATTTTACAGGGGCCCTATTGCACAACTCATTACTTCACCAAATAAACACCAAAATTATGTAGACTGCTCAAAGAGCATTCACAACAGTCCTCTCTACAAAGCATATAAAATGAGTTCAAAGTAAATTTCTAACATGCTAATATAATTATGTTACAGACTAACAAAACTGTTCATGATTTACAGTTTATGTAAATATAAAACCACAATACATTATGATGCAATGTACAAAAATGTTAACATACATTCATGCCCCAGCCAGGATTTCAACCTGGAATGCAGCAACTGCACATCAGCTACCACACTGGCTATTACAAAATGTTTTACGCAATGCCTGAAATGTATGTATGTACACACACACACACACACACACACACAAAATTAATAACATCAGAGATTTTTTAAGATCACAGAAATGTTTATGGATAAAGGTTATGCCAAATGGAGAATTTTAGTGTTTCCATGATTAATTAAAACAGAACTTTGGTACTGTAACAATTTGTTCACATGGCTTAATGATCAGCAATATGCCATTACACACATATCCCAGTTTAAGTACAGTGCAGCAAATGCATCCAAAACCTATTAAAATATGTGAATTATGGAGAGTCATCTCTGCTTTTGGTGACCTCTTCCAACTCTGCTACACCACATTCTCCCTCTTCAGCTATCATCACACTGCAGTTACACTGTTGTTGAAACTACTGTAATATGAATGACTGATGAGGAAGACAGCATACAAAAATGCCAAACAAAGCTGTTCACAATGGCACAAACAATAGTGTAACAGCAAGCATACTAATTTTGCACTGTGTGCAGTAAAGCCACCATACGAGCCAATGTGAGTACAATCTGGCAATTCACCATACTCTAGCCTCCTTACTGGCAAAGGGAGGTGGACACATTGCCTAAACTGGAACATCAGCACAGTACTCTGACTGCCTTGTGAGTTCTAAATGCACTTTGGGTGTGCTGTGATAGCAATGGAGTTCTTGCTAGCAATGAATATGACATAACAGACAAATTATTTTGACAGCCTTTTTCAGACCAGTAAGACTGATGCAACTGAAAAGATGTTATTGCAGATGTATAAATCCATGCTTGTTAGTAAAAATGAACTTTTCTTGTTGCAAACATCTCAGGTTATGTCCCTGAACTCTGCCTGACCAGCAGGAACACACAAGGCAGATTCCACTACTGCTAACATAGTGACAGCACAATAGGTGGTCTGAACTAGTAGATGGTTATACATCCAAAATGGATCTAGCTAGAGTGCCAATACCTCATCAGAGTCTAATTTTAAAATTTACAAAAATAAAACTGCAGCTTAGCCAGAAACATTCAGCTCTTTACATGTCTTGGAGTAGGACAAAGGTAGTCAAACTGATGCTGCTAGAACTGTCAACTCTGTTCCATCATCCTATGTAGACCGCCTGCAACAGGTGCTGCACAACACAATCTGTCCATCATTTCGTAGGTCTTACCCTTCCAAAGGTTATTACATAACATGCATGTCCTGTGTGCTTCACTGTAGAGGGTAATGAATTATGTACAATATAGCTTTAGGTTGTCCAATCTGTGCATTTTTTAGATCTATATATTCAATTTATTATACCAACTAAATGCACACTATTAGTTACATATGATTGTTAAACACACAGCTCCGACATGTTTCGGTACAAGTGTACCATCCTCAGGGAGCGCAATATGCCAGGTTTAAAACCAACTGCCAGTGACAAGCTACCATTTACAAGGTTCCACTGTCTGTAGTAGGCTCCATTGTTGATATCATTTGTGTATAAAAGGTACAACTTGTACTGTTTTTAAAATTTTATGGTTAAAATATGATTAAAACATTTCTTACATAATAAATATGATTTATAAAAATTAAAATTATTGCTGCAGCTGGTAGTGGAAACTTCTAAGTTGTGGCATTATATGTTCTGGTCTCTAGTATGAATCTCAATCCAAGGTGGAGCAGGTCCGTGTTATGCTGTGTTGTGTATCGGAGCCAGCAGAATATTCTGCTGGCTCCGAGAAAATATTTAGTGACTTGAGTCAAAGTGATGCATACTTTAATAGGCATTTTGCATAATTTATTTTTCTCAAACAGCCAATAGGATTAAAGAGACAGTATGTTGCCTATAAAGACCTTAAGCATACATGACTAGAACAAAATAAACCATGGTACAATTAAAAAGTTACTCTTGGCACATATGCTGTTTCTATGGATACACTTGCCTTTACTCATCCTCTCATAAACGAAGGCAATAATGTTAAAAGCAATGAACTGAAATTTCCTCTATCTTACAAATTTTATCAAGATGACAAAGAAGGGAAAACTGTTGCTTCAGCTTCAAATAATCTAGAATATGGACCATTAAACACCACAATTAACCACACTATGAAGTGCCAAGCCACTTACAAGTTCAAGCATACATTTCACAACTATGAATTACCATTCTAGGATATGTTGCAAATGTCAAGCATAAGCATGCCGGATTCTGTCGAAGAAAAATAAGACCTTAGTTGTCATTTTGTTTCAAGAACAAACAGATCACTTACTATCTTGCACAAAGCATTTACTGTTATGGTCTGTATTATCATAGTTTCACAAGCCCCTACTCCAATCATGCAACAAGAACACAGTTACAAATCTTGCCTACATCTTGTCAATTTTTCATGTCATCAGTGGAATGTAATACAACTATTTATCCTACCAGTTTTAGCCATTATAGGGTAAACATAATTGTGTACATTAACAGCACAATAAAACAAACCTCCATTCTGTGTAATGACACTTTTGGTTTCCTCATATATAAATTTGTTATACTGGGCTTTGTTAAGACATGGTTGTTGCCTGTTATGTGGAAGCTACTGAACAAATATGTTCACTGCACAGATGAATTCCATTTTCTAACTAAGAAAATCTGCAATGTCTTCAACTTGCAAAGTGACATTTTGGAAAATCTGATTTTCTTAAGTTTTTAGGCGTGTTCACAAAATTGTGAAAAGCGACTATTAGCTTTGTCATGTCTGTACGTCCGTCCATCTGTCTTTCCGCATGTAACAACTTGGCTCCCATTGGATGGACTTTCATATATGATATCTGAGCATTTTTCGAAAATCTGTTGAGAAAATTCAAGTTTCATTAAAATCTGACAAGAATAATGGGTACTTTACATTAAGACCTATGTACATTTATCACAATATCTTGCTGAATTCTTCTGCGAATGAGAAATATTTCAGACAAATGTTGTAGAGAAAATCAAAAAACGCATTTTATGTTCAACAACTTTTTAAAAAAAATCGTGCTGTTTATGAGATAATGTGGAAAAATGTGGTAGAGATGGACAAGCCACAGATGACATAATACTGCACATGTGCTTTGCATGCTGGATAACTAAGGCTACAGATACACACTCAGAATATGTAATACTTATCACTTTTCCACGGCAACAATGTTTACTTAAACGCGCCTCAATGTTACGTCATACGTGCATTTCTTGTATTGTTATGAACTCTGGTTTAGATGTAGCATTTATGCATTAACCATTTACAGCAGGACAAAGGCAATGCATATGGTTGCACTTACTCTTACTTACGTTACGTGATCTACAACTCATACTTTACATTTTTTTGGGTGACAGCAGTTCAATGGAGCCATTACAAATATAACCTGAGAGCAGCACCCAAATTTTTTGATCAGTATATTTTAATAACAGTGTTATTTCCTTCGTCTTGAAGTTTTTCTTCCAACTTAATGAATTATTCAATGCTTCTGCTATCCTTCTCTACAGTTTATACAAAACTTTGCTTTGGGTTTGGTACATATTTTTTGTACCAACAAAGATAGCATGGCATGAGAGGTAATTAGAAGCTTAATATGGGCAAAAATAAATTCAGATTTCAGAACAAAATCATCACTTGTGAAATCAGCATATCAAGCAAAATACGCATTGCATGAAAAGTGTTACATATTTGTCTACACAATGAACACAATATTATGCCTTTAAATAAATTCGGACAGAAGGTACAAATCTTCAAAACAGGTGGAGTCAGAAGTCTGACAGCAAATATCACAATTCACCTCAAATATCCTTTCAGGTCATGCATCAAAAACACAAATTACCTGCAGTGACATACATTTAAGTGCATGTTTACAGAGGGGAAATCACTGCCATATTTATTTGCTACACTTTCTGTGAACAGCACTTCAAATTATGGGTGAAACTGTCCACACTTCATAAACGGGGACAGAACAGTTTGAAGTTCACACATGACTATGAATATGTACATGGGGCTTAACAGAACTGTTATGCATTCTTGACCTCAACACCAGACAGACACTGAGCGAGGCCCTCAGCTGTTTTGATGTGATAAACAGACAAGAAATTGCAGGATCTGGGGTTCTCACAGTCGTACTGCTCGAGTCAAGTCTTCCGGAATGTTATGCTGTGCTAATTGACCAACAGCCACTATTTACCAAACAACATGCCATAACATCCCACACCACTTGAAGCTTCGGAACAAAAAACATATCCTTATCACATTAAAACAATGAAACCAACTATTATATCTGTAAAACACAACTTATGTTTCAGTGGTATAAAAACCCAGATACATGCACATGTTTCGCCTTTCAATAAGCCAGCATCAGGCTGTGTGTAAGAAAGCAGAAAAACTTTACAACTGAAGCTGACAGTCACCCAAGGTTGAGATCTCAATCGTGTTAGAAATACTCAAACTCTCAAATATAAAAAAAAAAAAACTACAAGCACAAAACCTTTATGTATAGTATGCAGATAAAAATAATGGCTTTCAATTGTAGCTGTACATCGTAAAGGTAAAGATATCCCATTACAGGTCTGGACAGGCCCTTAGGGCTAGAGGAGGTTGAGAATCACAGAATTTCTAGACAATCAGCACATGCAGGTCGCAAGGTTGTCAGCCTTTACCCCCCAGGAGAGATCTCTGGTACTCATTTATATTAGAGGCTGAGTCGACCCCAGGGCCACAGTGCACCTGGAAGGATTAAGTCAATGAAAATTCTCAACGACCCGATTAGGAATTAAACCCACAACCTTCCAGCTTGTAGCGCAGTGCCTCACCCAACTGTGTCACCACATAGAAGAAATTATCTTATCTTGTTAACATAGGCTTAAAGGCAGTAATCAGGGATAAGACGGTCAAATCTGGCAGATGTGGCATATATGGTCCAATTACCATTGCTGCAGATTTTTAATTAATAATTTTACATTTAAATCTAAAGATTCCATGACCATACATGCCACATCTGCCAGATCTACCTTCTAAAAGAACACAGCCTTCAAGGCTACATTATTTAACAAGATAATTTCTTATATATGATGTACAGCTACCATCCTATGCCATCATTTGTATACGTATTATCATATATAAAGGTTATGGGCTTAGTTTTTATATTTGATGTTATGAGTATTTCTAACAAGACTGAGCTCTCAATCTTGAATTGCTATTAAATGCAGTTGTAAAGTTTTATCTTTCTACTTTCTTACACACAACCTGATCGCAGCTTATGGAAAGAAAAAATCGTGTACATAAACCTGGGTTTTATACCACTAAAATAAAAGTTGTGTTTGGCAGATATAATAGGTCAACTTACTGTTTTAATGTTTATGACACAACAGCGTAAATCACCTTAAGATTAAAATTCTTAAACCCCGTGACAAACTAAACCCCAGCCAACACAGGACAGCTTAAGTGTCAAAAATGACCAGCTTCTGTTTCTATCAATTCACTATAACCCCAAGGTTTATGGCTGTTTATATTCACTGTTAACAAGCGTGTGTTTGTACATGACAATGCTGTACATGCTAGTCTCACAGTTCATGTGCCATGGACCAAACCTTGGCCGACTATTACCGAACAATCCACAAGAGGGACCACACATTCACGACAGCAATTACTGATGTGCAGGAAGCATTCCATTCTTCCACACAATAAGCTATGCACACAAGGTACAAGGTTCAACAGGCCCCAAGTTCCCAAATAAATGCAAAATAATTACATAATCAACTCCCTCCACACCCACTCATTTGTCAAATGTAGCATGTTCTTATTGCCATGAAACACACAAAAGGCACAAGGAATTTCAGATTCCATAATTGTTTGAGAAATCCTATCCAGACACAATGAAAATAAGACAGTTCATAGGATTCATTCATATTCCAAATCTCAGCTGCTAAATGAAAAATGAGATGCAATCTCCAATGTACACATCACACTGTTGGTTATACTAATGTTACTTTGTTATGTACAGTGGCTACCATGTACTGTTCTTTACAGATGTCCAGCCTCACATATTCTGATTTTCTGTTTTTAAAACAAGAGAAACATACAACCAAACTGTTTTAATAATTCTCAAGACAACCCCTGAAAAAGAATGCTAACCCATTCATGTTTCTGAAGAATAAGTGTCACAGAAAGTTTAACCAAAAAAGAAAAAAGTATTTCAAAATCAAAACAGCACTTTATATCATCCACCTCTTAAGAGATGAAATTCCATTACTGGACTTATTTGAAAGGTCAAAATACATTTGCAGGTGCAAAGGAAACCTCTGACAATAGATTCATCATGGAAATAAATGAAGGCTAGCATTACATGTGATACCAGGGATCCGTGAACTAGTTTGTAAGCAAAGTTTTGAGGGTTTTTACATACACAGAGAATAAATTGGAACCACACACGTGCATCTAAATCCTCATATACTGGAGTTACACTGGAAGTACAAAGTCATCACATTCTGAAAAATAATACTTTTGAGTGTGTGTGTGTGTGTGTGTGTGCATGCAGGGAAACTTCATACCACAACTGCTGTCAACAAAAGCATAAAGATAGCTATGAACCCAGAACATAAGGCATCATGGTAGACCCGGCCAGCAGCTGTTTTTCAGAACCAGATTCTAATATCAAAGCATGTCTTTATCTCCATTCCTTAACTTTGTATGCAGCAATTAACGTGCATTTACCTCAGTAAAGTGCCTACTGACTGCTGGTTTTCTGAATCCTCTTCTGTTGGGTTGGTGGGATTATGTGCAGATTTTGGTGGGATGGGAGGCAGGGAGGGCACAAGCCATTTCCATCTTATTTCAGCCTTGTCACTTTACTTCTTTGTTTACATAAGACGTGATCGTTTATGAGTAGGTGAATCCATTGTGACATCATGTGGTGAGCTGGGTGGTGCTGGACGCTTGCAATGACGAGCGAACTCATTCGCAATAAACGTACTCAGTTCCAATGAGCGCTGACGCCTAGAAACACCCATTGTAGAATCTAAAAGAGAACATGGAATTAGTCCTGTCAATAAGACTTCTCATTTCCAAGGCAAAAAGCTATTCACACAGTTACTAATCTTGATGGAAATGCAAGGTAACAGCGCAAAGAATGATAAAATTATTAAAAGCTCAAGAACAATGCCTTCTGGTGGGACTATTGTCTCTAATTTGGTGTTAACATAAAGGAGAAGTCCTAAAGACAGCAATTATTGAACTGGTTATTATTCCAAGCATGAGTAAAACATTCTGAAATGCAGCATGGGATGAAACTAAGATCCACCACTCTGCAAATGTTTTGCCAGCAGGCCAACTCCATGGACTAGAGGCTTCTTGAGAAGCCAATATCTCCTCGGCTAGGCAAGAAATTCCCCAAACTTTATGGAACCTGAATGTTCATTACAGTGTTCACAAGACTGTGCCATATGTCCCAATCCTGAGCCAGATTAGATCAGTCTATGCCCTCCCAGCCTACTCCTTTAAAGTCCATTTTAATTTTATAACACACTTTAATATTATAATCCCACCTACATCTACATCTTCCAAATGATCTTCCTCACATTTCCTCACCAAAACCCTGTACACATTTTACATTTCATCAGCAGGCTACTGAACACTTCCCACAATGCGGTGTAAACACTCCCTAGTTGATGGCCCAATAGAACAAAAAGAGAGTTGCTGTCCAATGACACCTCTTGTGAGACTGTTCCAACTCAAGATTGACACTGGTCAACACAGTGCCCAAATCTTATCCTTCAGCCCAGTAACTATGTCCATGAGGTCACCATAACGTTGTCCTTTTCAACTACGAGCACAAAATGTCAGATCTTCACACAAGCCTCAGCTGTTCATTGTTAACATAAAAGCCAGGGATCCACAAACATTTAAAGCAGTAGCTCTTGTTAAGTAGGTACCATGTCACTACAGTCCTCGGGCTGCAGACATAGAAAGACTCCAACATGCACGGAAGCTGAACATGGACTGAATGACCAGAAGATGGCACACATAGTATGACATACAGCTCGATGGTTTCTGAAGGGCTTGTCAGTACTGCAAACTGCATCTTAGGAAGAGAGGTAATCCACTGGTATGGCCAGTCTACTTGATAGCTATTAGTGCAGGGGTGAAGAGGCAAGGTGGTAAAAGGTGAAGCAAAGTACATGCAGCACCACAAACTGTTGTCAACATGTTTCAAAAACACTGTCATATAAATCACAGTACTTTTCAGTTTCTAAACAATGGAAAAAAAGATGACTGTTAAAAACAACTCTACCAAAGATATTCACAACCAGGAAAGAAAGAGTACTGGAAGGGTAACAATGGGACCCTGCCATCACACTGTGGCAATGTACTCCCAACAGAGTAAAAGTTTCTGAACCATTTATAACGCTGTGTGGCTGTACTGAGGTGAGCCAAGCAGTGGCAAGATCGTGCTGCAGTGTTAGGAGATTAAGCTATCAAGAAAACCGGCTAGTATAATATACAGCATGTCAATCACCAAAATGCTAAAATAATTTAACACAATGGTAGCAAAACATACTCCACTGCTAATACACAGCCCATCACTGGATGTGATCCTGAGCCAGTTCCACCCACCTCCCATTCTCACAACCTAAGATCAATCTTAATGTTATCCTCCCCATCTCTGGCTCAGGTTCCCGTTCGGAAAACTTATAACAGGTTTGCCACCAAAAGTCTGTATGCAGTTCTTGTCTTCCTCATCCTAGCCCCATTCCCACACCACCATTAACGTTGATTTCACAATCCTTACTGTACAGTCAACAAATATCAATCATATCAATCACCATAGTTCCTTGGCACATATTACCATAATTTTCTCACTTATTTTATCCCTCTTAGGTCCAAATATTTTCCCTTGGTTTCCCCTTCTTCTCTCAAAGTAAGCTATCACACTGTGCTGTTAACAATATACTCTGAGGATGTAATTTACAATCCAACAAAAAGATTTGTGTTTATTTATGGGCTAGCATGCTGCACTCATGCACATACCAACACAGTTCGAGGCAAGTCAAAATGTCACTACTTGCTACTGTAAATGTTACCAATCATTAACACCATAATTTTGGATGAATTCCTCACAATATATTTGTCACACATAACCTCAAAGTTCTGCACCAACATCATGTTCATAACCGCTGGCTTATAAACAATATTCCATACACAATTTGTAGATGTATTTACGATATACTTCCATACCAATCTTCAAATATGCCATGGTTCAATAATTACTGCCATCAAACAGAAAGGTGATCAATAGGTGACCTGTTACATAAATATTTACACTTACGATTATGTAATATGTTCATTCATAAATAGCTTTAACCATGCCAAATTATATCAGAAAAAAATGTATTCACTTAAAAGATATTCTTCAGAAACTGATGAAGTCAGTTTTCTGTTTTTAAAATTATAGACAATATCTGGTTCTTTCCATTGCTCTGACAATACTTCTTTGTTTCAAAGTTCATCAGTGTCCTACCACCAGACTGGAGTAATTCAGCGCAAATGGAAGTGATGAATGGCCCAAAATATTATGATTTCTTAATGGCAATGGTTTGACAGTATGTACTTCAGGTCTCTAAACTCATCAACTGCATGAGCATTTATTTCAAGTTATACCATCTCTATATTACTCAAAGTTTGGCCAGTTTCGCATTTTTGACCAACATATTTGTCCCCATTCACAGAACTTCATTATAAACCAGCAATCACTGCACTCTATATTCCTTTCTTGTTTCCATTACCCTAAAGCAATCTTAAACTATGGCTCATTCAACAAAATTCATATTACCACACTTTCCAAAGCATTATCAATGTCAATTTCACTATCTTTGTAAAGCCTTCTGGATTCACCAGAAGTGCAAACCTATTCAAAACTATTTACCCTGTAAGCCATTAAAGGTTTTTTCACATTCAGTTCCTCAATCTTGAGCACGTCCCACTCTCTAGCAGGAAGTTTAGCATTAAAATCCTCACTGACTTCAAAGAATGAAGTATGGCATACTATCATTTAAAAATCCTACCCCCTTAACTGCAATTACAACGGGCATCTTCATCAACAAGGAAACTATTCCCTTTTCTATGATAAAAAAAAAACAATTTCCTTCTTCAAGCCTATCCCCATCAGGAAACCTTACCTCCAAGTATTCACACTGTATCCAAATTCTACTTCATTACATTCATATCCAATAACTCCTAGGAACCTACCCTATATGAGCTTCTAACATTCCGTGTACTAACTAAAATGTCTTTCAGTCACTGCCTACTTAATTCCAAAGAATATATAAAACTTTAGAGGCTTTTGTAAAAGTTTTATATAAACACAATATTTGGACCTGGGATAGTGTAGTCAGTATAGTGACTAGGCTATGGGCTGGATGGTCTGGGATTCAAATTCAAGGAGGGGCAACAGATCTATGTCTTTTCCAGAACATCCAGTCTGACTCTGAGGGGCTCTTTCTAGGGGTAAAAGCAACCAGGGCATGAGGCTGTCAACTCACCTCTATCAAGTTCCAAGGTCAAGACTGACTGGAGCTAAACCTCCATGCCCATATGCCTTCATGGCATGCATACAGATTTAAAAATTGCACATTTTACAATGAAGCTTTGACAGTACTACATCCAGCCTCCAAACCAGCCAGCTGTATACAAATGCTTACTCACAGCCACTCTCCATATTTTGAGGCAATCTGCCCCATCCACAACCTGAACACATGTCATGCCACAATGACAAATAATGCCCTTCACAGTGGTTCAAGCTGGCATTCATAATTAAAGTTCGCAACAAAGAAATTTATGTCACCCTCCTAGAAACTCTTTATGGAACACCACAGTTCCACAGAACTCAGTTCAGGGATCAGTGACAGATGCAAACTTTATATTAACTGGATTTATTCACACAGTTTAGAGACTCTCATTCAGTAGTAAAATGTTTTTAATTCTCTGTATATTCTTTGTTATGTGTACAAAAGGCAGCACAGAACACCTGAGTGCACTTTAATGTGTAATATGGTCTTTGATTATGCCTTACACAGTATCTTGTATTAAAGATCTGAACATTTAAATAAACCATCATCACATACCAGAATTTTATAAAGCATTTTCTCGCCCGATATACAAGAAAAGTGACCCGTACTTTGATTTGCAGTTTGGTTCACACAATTTGCAGCAGGAACACCAAATACCAGACAGGCGAGTGCTAAAAATTAAGAAACGAACAGATGTTCCTAACAAAGAAGACTCACTTGAAAATGCCAAAGCTTCCCGAAAAGTATGAAGGTTATCATCAGTGTTACTACCAGTGGTCGCTGCACTAGCATGGTGGTGGAGTTCATGATGTGCATCCATCTGGTGGGAATTTGGGGAACCATGACGCTCAGCAAGCATCATCCGTGGCCGAGGGGAACCCCTGCAACATGAAATTGGAGAGCTTAAATAGGAACAATGAAAGTATTATCAGACTATAACTACTTGAACTTCAGACATACTGTTTGTGGTGAACAATTTCTCTTCATCACTAAAACATACCAACAACATTAACTGAAGCAGCAGTGTATGACTGAGGAGCTACCCCATTCAAATTTTGGCTACACCACCTAAGTTCTTGAACACTCCCTCCATTCCCCCCAAGTCCCTTCAGGTGAATGTAAGAAAGGGACTCTGCAAGATATGTCACTTTTTTCTCCCCAGACAGTTCTACTTAATGACACACAATCTGTCACACACCTCTGCAGATAAAACAGAACCATACACCAGCCACAGACTTCTGTAATCATCTTACCAGCACCAAATGCAACATTGCCTAATTTTTATTTTAAAATTCGCAACTGTCTTTGTAAACTAATAATTTCACAAAGAAATGAAAACAGACTTCAAGAATTCAGATACCAAAACTGAAGCAGGACACCATAATACAGCTAAACTACCTTCTTTTTTGAACTGTTCCAGTGTTTGACATTCAAGTGACAATGTGCTACACAATCAAATGACAAGGAACAGAAATTACAGGATATTATAACATTCTATCTATGAAGTGAGAAACTAAGTTAAAACAAGAACTGTAGAAATGACAAGTAATTAACACTGTGATGGCAGGACATGATCCTCATTTGCATTTATTTCATCTCCTCACACGTTTAAGAAACTGGAGTAAAATGTAAATGGAACACACATGCAGGTATGATGGCTGTGACTGCTCTTTTTGATAGAAGTATATGACTGGTGCCTTGAGAGGACTGAACAGATGACAAATTCAAGTTGCAGAAATTGTACTTCCTAAATAAATGGGAAAATACATGTACGACCACATTTACCTTAAGTGGATCAGAGATCAAATATATTTTCAAACTTAAATAAACACTGGTAGACAAAATAGGAATTGTAAAATTGAGAAAATACAATGTTTTACCAACAGAATATGTAGAGGAGATCCACACAGATTGGTGAGCACTGTCTCATCAGCATACAAGCTGATCTTCATGCTACCTACACGCATTGTAACTGAACAGTCAAAACAACTGATGAACAAAGATTTTGGTGCTCAGACTGCTTGGTGCTGGAGATAAGAAATTCTGTGGCAAACAAGTATACATTAAAAACAATTATCTTCCAAAATATTAAGCATGACAATGTTTCTAGTCACTACGGTGACCTGTTATCTGGAATATGTCAAACCCTGATCTACAGAAATTTTTCAATAAGCTCCTCCAGACCAAACAGATGCTGATGCACTATAACATAACAGAACAATCATTTTTAAAACCTACAGTCTATGAGTTCTGAACCTTGCTGAATGATAAAATCTAGAACTGCTACTGACAAGAACAATTTTGCTAATTCTTCTTTCACAAAACAAGTATTCTGTACCTCAGACACTGCAATTTTTATATTCATCAAGAGAAATAATGTACGACAACTCCTCCACCAACAGACACGATGTGTGACAGGTCCTCCACCAACAGACACGATGTGTGACAAGTCCTCTACCAACAGACACAATGTGTGACAAGTCCTCTACCAACAGACACAATGTGTGACAAGTCCTCTACCAACAGACACAATGTGTGACAAGTCCTCTGCCAACAGACATAATGTGTGACAAAAACTTCCACAATCCAAACCGAATTCACACTCACAACCTCAAGATGTCCAAAACATTTCTGCAAAGCTGAAAATCTGAATCAAGACACCTACCTACACAATAATCAATAACCTTGGCATATACTGCAGACCTCTACAGAAATTGCTGTATACACATCATGAACCAATGAATAACTGATCCAGTCATTTTTAAGGAAGACAGTTTAAATATCAACATTACTATTACAATGATGGATTTGAATACTGCAAAATCATGTCAACATAAGCAGCCTTTCATAACAATGCTGTCAAAGTTAGAAGACTGCGCTTCAGTTCTGTGACTAATGCACGTTTGTTTTTGTGAAGTCATCTGTTACCATCCTTTAGGTACCAAACAGTGACAAGATACAGTACTGAACATGAGATCTGTGCTCTTCTGCGGCGTCGTGTGGTAACTGTTTATTTACGTTTCAGGACAACATCAGTCCCATCTTCGCGGGTCAAGAGTCCGAGAAGTGAAGAAAGAAAGCCAGCAACCTGTAATGTAGATTCCATATAGGAAGGTACGCGTAGGGTGGTAATCAGTAGGCGTGATGACAACCAACAGGGTTGAACCAGGGTAAGAGAGAGGTGGATGGAGACAGCATTAGGAGCTAGGAGTACCGAGAATGCAGTCAGCTAAGACTGATGGGAAAAACATATATGGAATAAAGTAAGAGAAAGTAAGAGTAAAGGAGGAAAATATAAAGATAAAGGTAAATAAATAAAATAAATATAAAACAAAAAATATGAAAATTAAAAAATACAAATAAACAAATTGGAAGAAAAAACCAAAACAGCATTGGGGGGGGGGGGTTCACGTAAAATGGCTAGTGGGATACCTGGGCCAAGACGCTGCCAGTGTAGCAGGGTGAGAATAATGGGAGAAAAATGGAAGTCAATTATTTTTATTTTTTAATTTTTATATTTTTTGTTTTATTTGTATTTTTTTATCCTTATATTTTTCTCCCTTACTCTTACTTTATTCCATATATGTTTTTTCCATCAGTCTTAGCTGACTGCATTCTCGGTACCCCTAGCTCCTAACATTGTCTCCATCCACCCCTCTCTTACTCTGGTCCAACCCTATTGGCTGTCATCACGCCTACTGATTACCACCCCACGCGCACCTTCCCATACAGAATCTACGGTACAGGTTGCTGGTTTCTTTCTTTCCTTCTCAGACTCTTGACCCGTGATGATGGAACCGATATGTTGTCCCAAAACATCAGTAAAGAATTACCACATGACGCCACATAATATCCCAGAAGAGCGCAGATCTCATCAACATCACGGCGTAAGCCTGAAATTAAAGTACTGAATGTGTTCCTCTGGATAAGAATATCACAACAAATGCATCTGTTAACTTCATCAGCAATATCCAGATCTGCATAGAGTTTTAAAAGTAGCACAAAACCAGGTTCATGAAAGAAACATCTACCAAAGCTTGTGCTAACACCAAAAACTCACCAAGACATCCACATAAAACATACTATATTTACTCCCAAAAAAGCTGACACCTGTTCACAACCTTCATTTTCCAGAAAATACCTATACACAACATGTTCAGCTTTGTACACAATTATAAAGTCGCCCCCCTCCCCCTTTAGGTGATGAAATAAGAAGTTACATCTTACATTTGGGTAAATGAAATAAATTGGGCCAAAACGTTCCTCCCTTTTCCACCATTCTCAACCGATCTGCTCCTAGAGCTATGAAAATCACGATACTGCATCACCTTCAATTTGCATATCCCATTTCAAGAATTAAATTTTTTTCAGTTTCCATTCAGAAATACTGATGAATGTACAGCTGAATAGGAGCTTCTTTTTATGAAAGAGTAAGCCTGATATAATTTCAGTGGCTGGATAAACTCAAGAACACATACCATTGAGATAACGAAAAATCCACATTATTTGCTAGATCTGAGTACATGAACAAAAAGTTGGTGTAGTCTACTTTAAAAGCTAGAATAGACCTCATACTCTGCTAGGACACAGTTAATTCATCCCATTATGCACATAATATTTTCGAGCTCTTCTAAAGACTTCACTGAAGAAACAGAGATATACCCTACTTTTCTAAACAGTGTACCAGAGCTCCCTACAAAAAACTGACTATGGGTGCCAGTGTGTATTCAATGAATTAATAATCAGTATAGCTTTACAGCAATCACGTCTCAAACTGACTCTTTTATCTGTGTGAAAACATGTAACAAGATGTCTGCAGAAATAATCCACATACTGCAAGCTTTAGAGAATGAAATCAGAAACAATGTTCTAGAAATCCTGAAAAGTAAACTTTATGTCACCTATCTGTTACACTGGTGTAAGATGTGTTCACATTTTATGATTCCATGTTCAGCACCTACTTGAATAATGCAAAAGGTTAATCCCCTAAGAAAATTTGTTCAGCAAGAACAGCCTCCAATCAGAGTAAGTTGTATGGTAATATCTGCCTATCTTGGTACAGTTGTGGAAATTCATTCTCCATAAGTGAAAATAGTTAAAAGAAAAGTTAGTTATGGAAACACCTTATTGGTCAACTTCATACATAATTTCACACGCACATTTATGTGACTATTTCTTTTCCACTGCGGTAATACTGAAACGTTTAACATACACATGGTCACAGTTCATACCAACAAACTTATGGCCAATTCATGCTCTTTAATTTTAAAAAATCTCTGAGTTCATTACGACCAAACTTCGCAATTCTATCACTTGAAAAACTGTAACACACCCATGGAATAAAAACATACAAGAAATGGAAAAGCCACAAATTTCTATACAATTACAAAAATATAAAGTGTCTGATAATTTAAACAATGCACCCATACTAGGCCATATTATGTCACAAAGCACCTGTTTCACAGCAGCCATTACACATAGGACACCGATTCTTCTGCACAAGACACTAAACAAAGACATGTTTTAATTCATGAACTGCAAAGATTTGATCACCTATGATGGTGGGGTCGCGGTGGAGGAGATTTTCCTGCTAAATAAGCTAAGAGATCCTCGCGCCGAATGTGTCTGCGCTTTTTACGGGCCCAACTGAGTATTTCCTTGTTCCGCCGCTGGTAGCCACATTGAATGCCCAATTCACTTGTACGTCGTATAGCATCCGAAGAGTCTGAAACATAAGAACTTTAAAGTCACAGTCCCATATGATAATAGTTTCAACACAAACTCAGTTGTGGCGTTCATGAAATCAAAGACTTCCTCCTACCCATGAAGGTCATTTATTGTACACGATAAATTAGACTTTTAAATTAACATTTACCTTTATATAAGGAAGTTACGGCACCAGCGGCTGTTTGAAAAGGTAACCATAACGACACACCTTGAAGTCGGTCTGAAATGTATGTACAGAAAAAAAAACTACAGTGTGATCAATAGTTACAACACAAAATGGAAGAAATGGGCAGACATTTTACTAGTCATTTTTAAATATGGGCGTTTGCATATAAACCAGGTTTTCACCTTTGTATAACTGTGCTATAGCTGTAGCAGTGTTCTGAAAAGAAAACCACACTTTTTGGTGTGCCAAGTCTCGTTCACTTTGAAGCTGCCCTTCATAATCGGGTCCACTTTCAACATGCTCGACGCACTGTTGTTCCCAATTAGCTATCCAAAAGTCTACAATTGAGTCATCGTCTTTGTCTCGATCTTCATTCATCTTACTTCACAAAGTCTTAGTAATCGACGCCACCTTAGTATGTTACATAAACGAAAATGAAGACTTTAACTTCGCAAATTTTCCCAGCTGACGACACCACACCAGCACCATCGAAACGATGACGGCAGGTACACCTAATCATATATTCCTCAAAGCCTGCTGGGAACTCAGTTTTCAGTGTGGGAAACATTGCAACAGCTATTTATTTTCATTGGTTTCTGGTTCCTAGCCCTACCAAAGATTAAAAACCTAAATGATTTGTACGTCACGGATCGTTATTGCTAGCAAACGTCAAACACATCCCTCATGTCTTCATGCGTAGATTGCCCAGATTTATGCAACTAGGACAGGATTACCAGAATTTAAAATAAAAACACGGGACATTTCACCATGACGGTTAAAAATGCTTCAAATATATATTATGTTATGAAATTATATTTAAAACGGACGAAACATCACAAGGTAACTGAAATAGTCTATATAGTCTACACTTCTAAACTACGAATAAAAATTATACACGTGTATTTACTAGTGTTAATGATAAGAACAGTCACTTTGTATTTTGTATTCGCCGGAACAATGGAGCGTGACAGTGAAAACAAGGCGTATGGCCACCCTAAACTAGGAGGTTGATTATCGTGCACACAACACACAGCCATTGCGCCCTATCAGATGTCAAACGAACCCCTTTGCTTATAACATACTAAAGAATACTTCTGAAAGAATGATATTACAGGGAAACCTACTTCATCTGCAGGATAAAGAGGAATCTAGGTGAGCTGTATAGAAACTGACAATCAGTTGCTCTACACTAGCATCCAAAAGATGGTGGCCAACTTTGTCTACACCGGGAATGCCGTATAAGCAAAGAGAACAACTATTTCATAACTGAGCGATTTAGACTTTTCAGGATTTAATATCCAACCACACAGAACACACCCCTTCTTGGGAAGCTAATGGTCACTCATTTGTTCAAGAAATCGCGTCATGTTTATGGAGTCAGAATGCTTATTGCTGTGCTCATTAAGATCCGTCTACCAGACCATACCAGGTGCGCACCCAGAATTTTCGTTGGGGGGCGGGGGCTGACTCTGAGGCTATATATAATTTATGATTGATTTTAAAAATTGTGTTACAAAAATCATGTAAATATAACATAATACTATTTGCAACTGCATTTATATACATGCAAATATAATTACATGTACCATGACTCAGTCACAGTGTCCTAACGTCTTGCTTTTTTTTTAATTCTGTTAATTCATTTTTCAAAATGTTTATGTACTAATCATCAGCCGATTTCAGTGGCTGATTTCGGCTGAAGGGTAAATCACGTAAAACGTTGATATCATAATATTTAGAAAATCTGTGTTTTTTAAATTTCGGTTTTGGGGGTTTGGGGGGAGCTGCATCCCGGTGGCCACCCCTTGTATGCACCCCTGGACCACACCCTTAATGAAACAAACCTACAACCCTACTGCATTAAGACCCATATTTATATTTTTCTCCTCACCCCCTACAAGCCTAGAACTTCCAATAATCTCCTTCCGTCAGACTGTCAGATTAAAACTTTTCAATCATATCTTCTCTCTCTTTACCATTGCCAGACGCCCGGCCCATCTCATCCTCCGAAACTTGATCACCTGAATAAAATTTGGCGATACGTGCAATTATGAATCTCCTCATTATTCACTTTCAGCTAGCTTCCTGTTGCCTCCTCCATCTCTTAGCATAATGTTCTTAAAAATTCGCGTTCGATGCTCTTTAATGCTGTATGAGCAATAAAGTTCCATAACAACAAAAAAAGCAACGGATGAAACTACGGTTTTGTGTAAATGTCAAACACAAGTGGCGACAATTGGGGATGTAACTAGCGATACCTACAAGATCAAGAAGCAGAAGAAACCGATACCGTATCAGGCTTCCTTAACAACGTCGACAAACGCCTGATTTTTCTGGACACATCGAGTCAGTTGGCTATATGACGGAAAACCGTGGTTCTTGTGCTTTCATTATGGTTCATAAGAGTTTTTGTATTTCTCTTGTTAGTTCATAGTAAATCCAAACTCTCCTTCCCCGAAGGTGGTAGCGGCAATTTTCTCAGACACACCGGAAAATTTCTGCTGAACTACAAGTCGTTACAACGCAGCGAACACTATTTTTCATCGTTCTGTCGAATTGCTTCCATGAAAAAATGAAGAGCCTGCTGCCCTGTCTTCGGAAACTTTGGTTGTCCGGTCTCGTATTTATAAACTACAAGATTCAAAATAAGAAAAAAAGAACTATTAGCTCAGACATTATTTTTATTCTGCTGATGGCTTGACAGCAATTGGGTGTTAGGTTAAGATAACATAAGCACAATTTAAGTGAGGGGCATTTTGACAAATCTAAATTAGCATGACACGCCTTTAAAAAAGGTCATAAGTTTGATTTGACTTATGTTTGTATTTTTACAGTTTGAACGCTCTTTGCAGAAAATACAGAGTCATCGAAAAAGAATGCCGGGATTATAAAAACGTGTCACTCAAAAACTGTTGAACATATCGAAATGATTCAAGTGTTAAAATGCTAAGGAATGTCTGAAGTTTTTGTCTTACCTTAGTGTGTTTCGATATGTGTTCCATTTGTCGCTCGGCAGACATCAAGACTGTATTCGATCTCGTGCCAAGTCCGCTGAATTATGTCTGGAGTTACCGTTGCGATGGCTGTTGCGATCCTATCCCGTAGGTACTGGAGATCCCCAATCTTTTCACCATACACACAGTTCTTGACGTATCCCCACAAAAAAAGCACATCGGGGTAAGATCTGGGCTTCTGGGAGGCCAGGGAATTGGTCCGCCCCTCCCAATTCAGGCGTTGGGGAACTTCTCATTCAAGGCTCCGCGCACAGGCAGGCTGAAATGGGGAGGTGCTCCGTCCTGCACGAAAATGACCCGGTTCCCGTTTCTCTCCACATCTTCAATTTGTGGGAAAACATAAAGTTGAAGCAAGTCCAGGTAAATGTCTCCAGTAATGGTGCTCTCCGTAAAAAAGAAAGGGCCTACAACACAATCACAGAGCAACCCACACCAAACATTCACTTTCGCAGAACCACGAACGTACTCGTGAATTTTATTGGGTTGCTCTGATCCCCAAATTCGGCAATTATGCCTGTTAACGCACCCATTCACATGAAAAGTCGCCTCGTCCGTGAAACAAACCTGGCTGCGCTACCCCCACCCATTAACTGAGCATGTCCAAAACTTACGTTCTTTTGCCACATTTTAACACTTGAATCATTTCGATATGTTTAACAGTTTTTGAGTGATAGGTTTTTATAATCCTGGCACTCTTTTTCGATGACCCTGTATAAAGAAGCGGCATACATACTTTTTTCTAATAACCCCATTAGTCAGGCCAGTTTGGAAGTTTCACCTATTTGGTTACCACTGCTAGAAAAGGAACTTAACAATGTGATTTAGCTTTGGTATTTTTGGCATAATTTTATGTCTTGTCTTGGTGATTTATACGCTCACCAATGGAAGGTGTTGGTTGTTTTTACCCTTTTGCCTATTTGATTTTTAATGTTCCCTTATAGTTTTTTATTTGTTCTGAATATGTGACTTACAGACCTAATTTTAAAATGTATAATTTTAAGATGAGACACCCTCTCTGTGTTAACAAATCGCAATTATATGTATCAAATCATAACACGCAACACCAGTTTTTATCAATTTCACAGTATGCTAAAGAAATATATTGTACTTCGTTACATACTCTATTCTCATCTTAATTGGCTCCGGTAGCGTACTCGGTAACTTGTATATTGTCACCTATTTATTATATTTACATATTTTTATATTTTATTAACTTGCCAACTTTTAGTCTTTTAACCTTCATATTATATTAGATATTTCATATACTCGTATATGCAGGCATTGCACGGCTGACGATCGTTCGTATTTCATGCACATTTAAATGGGTTTATATATTTATAATGTATTTTTAATGTGAAAGGGTAGGTCTCCATCTTAATGCAGTATATAATTTTTCCTGTATCAGTGTTTATAAAAGGCCTGATGATGACTCGCAATTAGAGCCGAAACATGTAGCCGTGAATAAATTGATATGTTTTGTTTTAAACAGATTTGATTTTGTGTGTGTTGTTACTTGCCTTGCTTTGTGTTTGTGTATTGTACTATTGTGACTTGTTTCATATCCCGCTGTCTTATGACAGGTTTTGGATCTATGAAATGTATGTATGTATGTATGTATGTGTGTGTGTATGATGTATGTATGTATGTACAGGGTGGGTGGGAAGTAAGTAGACATTGAGAAATGGTTATAACCTCTATATTTCCAATGCAAAGATAATGAAAATAATTTTTACATGTACCTTTATAAATGGGAATATGGACGCATAGCTTAAAATTCAATGTAGGCACCGGCGGCATCTGAAGGTAGCGGTCAGCATTCATGGTGTCATGCAGAAGATATGGGCCGATGACCCTAGTGGCCGTCATTCCGCACCACACGGTCACTTTTGGACGATTTTGCATCTTCTCCACCGTCACTTCGGGATCGTGTGCCGCCCAGTAATGACAATTATGTCGATTGACGAAACCGCCGATATGGAAAACGGCCTCGTCGCTCCAGAGAATGTTTTCAAACAGTTGTGGCCAATCCTCGTGCGAACCCAGCATCAACTCCCCATATTCCATTCTGTGGTCACAGTCTTCAGATGTCAGCTCCTGCACGTAATGGGGTTTCCACGGGCGAAAATTCAAGTCTTTCTCTAACACCGTACGTATCGTGTGCCTCGACAGTTATTTAATGCCTACTTACTTCCCACCCACTCTGTACTATGTATGTACGTACGTATGTATATATGATAAAAACTGTATTTTATATTTGAGTTACATGGTTGCTGTACCTCACATGTGATTTATGATGACTTGTTAGTTTTAGTTTAGACAGTTATACTCGTAGCTTGGATTAGTGTTTTCACCTGAAGACGAAAGTAGACTGCTTTCGAAACGTTGAGTGTTGCTCGTATTTAGTGAGAATGGCAAACGTCCAGTTACATATGAGTGATATTTCACACAGTATCGGGTTTCGATTCGCACCAGGGAGACAGATTTTTCTTGTGTTCACAACGTCCTTTGACCCATGGTCCTGACACTAGATAATCTGTGGTCCTGACTGGACATTTTATCCAACGCACACTCCCTCGCACGGGCCCTTGTCCAATGAGTACCGGGGATAAATTTGCCAGGACGTGAAACTCAACCCACTGCCTCTATTTTTTATTATTTAAAAGTCTTTCATTTATTCTCTGTAATTACATCAACAGGTACACATTAATCTAATTATAATTGTTCCTTGATACCAATTGCCCCGTCATGTTGCGTTAGAAGTTCCTTCCCTCTTGATTGTTGAGCTGGGATATGCCATCATCGTAAGAGTAGTGAAAAGACGAGCAAAAACACTACCATTGACCACTGCCTCTAGTCCTCCATGCCACCTACTGGCGAGATGCTATACTATGATAGATATACTAGATGATCTGTGGGCGAGATTAAAGCTACAATAATGTATGATCGGGTGTTGTCGACGTATGGCAAGACAAGATGCGCGATGCCAGCACACGACACCCAGCGAGTTATAAAACTTGAGTGTATGTGTGAAGAATGACAGAACATACATAGGAAGGAGTGTTGTATTTTATATTTATGCGAAGAAAATGAATATCCTTCCGAAAAAACGGTAATGCAATTATTAAGAATGGTTACAGAACGAAGAAGTTAACCGTTCTAGTGACCAAATTTAAACAAGAAAATAAACCAACAGTATGCACTGCATTATTTCATTTTTTACTCACCATTCGACGTGTTTTGGTTTTATTCAGCCATAATCAGGGATCAAATACGCCATGAGAAGATTACAATTACTGTGGTATGGTTTTGGAATCTTCATTACATATTTAATTGATCCCTGATAATAGCTAAATAAAACCGAAACATGTCGGATCGTAGCTAAAAATGAAATAATACCATGTATATTTTTGGTTTATTTTCTTATTGTACAGAAATGCACGGTAAATATCTGTAGTAGAATTTAGTTATGGCCAAAGTGAGGTTATATCCAGTGACAATTTAGTTTTCGTTTGATGCGACTTTGAAGATAGTACAATAAGCAAGTTTGCTTCTTAATTCTATTACCTGAAAGAAATTAACGCAGGTATGATTTAGACGTGACAGAGGACTAAGATATGTGAAGGTCAAAAGGCGCCATAAGAATAATATTTAATATGAAGACATTGTGATTGGAAATATTAAAATTAAATTAAAGTGTAACATTTATGTTAAAATAATTTCATTTCGCTTTTGAGGCTGCAGGCTGCGGTTTATCTAGCTTGTACATACATATGGAAATGGAAATATATTTTCCAGATGGCATGTGAGGACCAGAGAGAATATGGCCAGAGTGCGGCGGGATGAAGAAAAAGTAGCTGCTGAAGAGGAAGAAAAGGCGAAGCGTATACATTTGGCTGTACGTAATCAATTACTAAGATTTTTAAGTTCTGGAAACCATAATTAAATTCTGGACTTGTGATGTTAGCAACATCTACTCCGTAAACAGGTTTACTTATGGCTTTATACTTTATACAAACCAACCCTATCAAACCTGTCAGTGCAGACTGTGTATATTGAGTGCAGACTTGTAGCGTGCGATCAGATACCCTAAATTTGTTCAAAGTTTTAATTACGTCCTAATTGTACTCTTTTTAACAAGGCTAGTTTGCCATGACGGTTGACAATGGATATATACCGGAAAGAAAAAGGTAATACTACAAAGGATAGTGGTTGTGATTGTGATTGCATATCTGTTTTTTATGAATTATTGCCAAACAATTGTAAAGTTCTATGTCAATGTTGTGCACAATTGATTAGTGTCAAAAGTGAACTACAAGAAATTGTAAGTGAACTGAAATCTGAGAGGGAAATAATTAATATCTTAAGGAAAGAACTGGATGTAACCTACACATGAGATCTTAATAATGTAAACAATAAGTGTTTACAAGACCACACTCAAGATCAGCCAGAGCAATGGATTTCTGAATCTACAAAGTATATTAAGAAGAAGAGGAAGAGTATTAAGGGTCCAGGGAATTTAAATATAACTACAAAAAATCATTTTGAGGCATTGACTAACCTTCAAGACACGATAGATTATAACCTTTTAAGGAGATCAACTTATGGTAACCCTAAATATATAAATTTTAATAACCATCGACAAATAATGATATCGTCAGCGTCTGATAAACCAAGAACTCTGGACACTGAAACTGGTTGTGTAAAAGCTTGTGATAATGAAACAGTAATAACCCAGGTATTTGCAAATAATGATGATTTAACAAAGAAAAATCTTGACAAAACCCAGAATATAGATGATGGTGACAAACATTCAATAATTCTGATTGGTGATAGCCATATCAGAGGTTGTGCTGATAAGATAAAGGAGAACTTAACTAAAAATTTTGAGGTTATAGGTTTTGTCAATCTTGGAACTAATAATAGTATTTTGTCAAATAATGTGAATAGCTCCATTCAACTAACCAACAAGGATATAGTAGTATTCTGGGGGGAGTTAGTGATATTAAAAAAAATAACACCAATGTTGGACTGAAATACGTACTGGATTTTGTTGTAAGAAATAAACATACCAACATCATATATTGCAAGCTCCACGCAGATATGATCTTAAAGAATGGTCATGCGTAAATGTAGAGAGAAAAACTTACAATAGGAAATTAAATAAACTAATGAAAATCCAAAAACATGTCACAATAATGAACGTGGATTTTAAGAGAGAATGTTTCACTAGCCATGGACTCCACATGAATGGTCGTGGTAAGACTGATAGCTCAACAAATTGCAGATAGATGTAAAAAAATTTTTTTTGAAAGAGAAGACTCATCCTATGCCAATGAAGTGGACTTTCTATCAGGATGATATCATCAATATTGAACCAGCAAACAATTGTAATAGCATCACACAGGAAAGTGAACTGTTACTTCATTATGTCCAGGAAAAGGAAATCGGAAAAGAAATGGAAAAGAGTGCCGTAGAGAGAGTATCACAAGAAGTTCGCTTGTCGGGTAGGATCAGGAAACAACCAAGGAAGATGGGGGAAGATTTTTTATGGTCCACACACTAGATAATAAGAGAAATTCTACTTACAAGGTTAAAAGTCAAGGTAACGAGTATAGAGGAAAGCTAGGTATCCTCCACCAATCATTAAGTATAAAGGGAAAATTCAGAGAATTACAGGTTTCACTTCACACCGAACTTAAAAATATTGACATGTTATGTTTCACAGAACATTGGTTAAATCATCAAACAATACATACTATAAACTTTGATAATTTCAGTTTATCAAGTAAATTTTGTAGAACAAATGACAAAAATCTTGCATTTACGTCAAAAAGGGAATAAGAATGTGAGATCTAAATTATATGAAAGAATTAGGGGAGGAAAAAAATTTTGGATTATCAATAACTGAACTAATAGATTATAAAATTATTTAAATTGTATATACAGATCCCCTGCTGGGAAATTTGATGTATTTTTAAATAAATTAGAACTTATTATTCAGGAGTTAAGCAATAAAAATAAGAGACTAATATTGAGTGGGGACTGGAGCATAAATTTCCTACAAGATGGTTTACATGTAAGAGAAATAAATAATGTATTGATTAGGTATAACCTAATAAATACTGTTAAAGTCTCAACTAGGATAACACAAACATCCTCTCTTTACTAGATGTTATCATAATACATGAGGAAAAGTTAATTGAACCAGCCAGGGTAATAGAATTAGGAATGTCTGATCATTATGCCCAAATCTTGTTAATTCCTATAAAAACCCATATTACCAAATCATATAAAGTATTTGAAAGACAGTTAAATGAAGAAAACTTGCAGGAATTTCTTCACTTATTACAACAGGAGTCATGGCAAACTGTTTATAGAGAAGTAGATGCAAATACTAAATTTAATAAGTTTCTGGATAACTTCATACATTATTATGATATTGCTTTCCCGATACAGTTAATACCAAAAAGAGAAGCAATTAGGAAACACTGGATTACGCAAGGGACCAAAAACTCAAGTAGATGGATGCGAATATTAGATAAACAAAGGAAAGAAATGAAATTAGGTAAGGAAGATTGTCAGTTCATTAAAAATTATAGAAGAATATATAGAAAAGTTATTAATGAAGCTAAGAAAAGGGATAATGACAATTACAGAGCAAATGCAAAGAATAAAACAAAAGCTTCATGGCAGAATATTAATTATGAGACTGGTAAAACTACAATTAGTAATAAGAACATTGAACTAAACTGGAATTCGAGTAAAATAACAAACCCAAATATGGTTTCAGAAATATTTAATACATATTTTGTGGATATTGCGGAGAAACTGACGGATCATAAGGATATTGTATATAGTAGATATCAAGGGTCATCTTGAAACTAAACAGTTGCCCAAACACATTGTTTTTAAACCCAGTATCAGAAGTTGAAATGAAACAAATAATAAATAAATTAAAAGGAAAGTTGACAAGTGGTATTGACGGAGTATTAGAGATGGTGGTAAAGAGAAGTGCTGAATATATTTTCAAACCGTTAACAAACATATGTAATGCCTCCTTTGAAGTGGGCCAGATATATTGAAAATGGCGGTAGTAAAACCCTTATACAAGAAGGGAAATAGGGAAGATATTGAAAACTGCAGACCGATATCCTTACTACCAGTGTTTTAAAAAATTATAGAAAGGGTAATGAACATTAGATTAACAAATTTTATAACAAATAATGATATATTGGTGGAAGCACAAAATGGGTTTATAAAGGGTAAGTTAACAGAAACAGCTATTCAGGCCTTCTTGGAAAAAATTTATGAGGCATTAGAGAAAGAAAATAAGTACAGTTGGTATTTTTCTAGATTTATCAAAAGCTTATGATGAAATTAATCATAAAATATTGCTTGATAAATTGGAAGCGAATGGAATCCGTGGTGTAGTAAATCAATGGTTTAAATCATACCTAACAGGTCATAGACAGTGTGTTGAAATAAAGTACATAGGAAACAAGAAAACAATTTTAGAAAAATGTTTATCGGGTTTAAAAGAAATAAAAAATGGAGTTCCGCAGGGCTCAATATTGGGTCCAGCGCTGTTTCTGCTATATATTAATGACTTAACAACAAATATTTTGGAAGCAGAAACGGTATTATTTGCAGACGACACTAATATTTTAATACAGGCTGAAGATGGAAAAGTTTTAGAACAAAAAATAAATAGTACAATGGAAGTTCTTTACAATTGGTTTGATACTAATGGTTTGGTGATAAATACTGAAAAATCAATAGCATTATCCTTTCACACCTGGCAGAACAAGATTCCATTAAAACCTCGAATTATATTTCATAACAGAGATGTTCAGTATTCAACTGAAACAAAATTTCTGGGTCTACACTTAACTGAATGTTTAAAATGGGAAGCTCATATCAGATATCTGAGTATCAAGTTGAATAAAAGTTTCTATGCACTTCAGTCCCTCAAATATACCACAGGTAAAAATATTTGGAGGAGTATGTATTTTGCTTATTTTCAGTCATATATAAGGTATGGTATTATTTTGGGGGGGGGATAATGGGGAAAGCAAAAAAATGTTTAAGCTTCAAAAAAGAGTGATACAAATAATTAGTAATGTGAGCAGAACAGCATCGTGTAGGGAGCTGTTTAAAAGATGGAATATATTTACAGTCCCTTGTATATATATATCATGGAAGTCTTGTGTTATATAAAAGTAAATTTAGGAAAGTATGAACAAAATTCAGTTATACATGATCATAATACCCGTCCAAGAAAAGATTTTCATATTCAATACTGGTGAACAGAAGTATGTAAAAATAATGTTAAAAACTTAGGAAAGAGATTGTATAATAAATTGCCAAACCATATTAAATGTATAGAAGACATCCGACATTTTAGAAGGAAGCTGAAATTGTTTTTACTGCAGCAGTCCTTTTATTCAGTAGAAGAATATTGTTTGTGTAAAAGTAGGTGATATAGATCTGACAGATTGGATAAGCATTTTGTATAATAACTGTAAAAGGCCTAAAATGGTTTACAATTTATATATGTATATGTAAGGGTATATACATTTTATATAAGACATACATGAGAATTCACAGATAGATTTTAGAATAAAATAGAAATATTGATGTATCCTATACAAGCTGTTGTCAAAGGGGTGAAATAAATTGAAATTGAAATTCATGTCAGACTTAATATCCAAAGATAAACAGATTTTAACATAATTCTAAATCTAGGGTACTGTGTACCTATTCTGTGTTATGTTACATGCAGTGGGCCCATCCCAATAAAGACAGCGTTAAAACACTATTATATAATTATAATACCTATACTTTCCATTTTCAGCTATATAACAGTCTGATATGGCACCCACAGTATGCCATATATGTTACCAATTATGTGATATAATAGAGTTGTTGTAGATGGAAATAATATGTGCATTTTTAGAATGATCATCCCAATTGAGGTTCAAGTGACTCATGCTTTTCTGAAGTTTGTGACTGTTGTGCATTCGTTGATATATAACAGCAACATTCTCCACCATTACCAGGATTGTTTTAGCTATGGGAAAAGGAGGGATAAAATGTGTTAGATCAAATTCCTCTTAAGTAAAATCTGTATTCATTGTCAGTTTAGGTGGATTAGAATGGGTTAAGCAACATGTAATTCTTAATATATTTTTTAAAATGATTTTCATGTTTTACCAGTCTTGGAAAAGAACACATACAGTAGTTATTTTTTCTTGTACAGGAGGGAGAGGCAAGGAATGCAGCATTGCGAAAAAAGTCACTATTAAGGAGTGGACAAATCCTTCCAGTATCTGAAGAATCCCAACAACACATAAACCTATTTGAAGATCTTGAGCGAGGGAGGATTGTGTCAAAAGCAACAAATGCCGAGTATGAGAAGGAGAGGAAGGAGGAACGGGAGAAGTATGAGAAGCAAATAGGCTACTTGACATATCTTGGGCAAGATACAGTAGAAGCAACTGGATGTGTGTCATGGTATAATAAGGTGATATAACTTCACAATGTTATAACCAGTTAGTGAGGCTTTTTTTTTTGTATGCACAGTGTTTTGGTATTGTTTACTTATAGACACTTGTAATCTTACTAGCAAAGTTAATACTAACATTTTTTTCCTGTTTCTGGATATTTCTGTGTTTTCAAATAAATCTGAATTTGGTGACAGGTTAGTTCTTATGTTAATTTACACTGTGTGTCAGATCTAGTAAGCATAAATGCAACAAATATTTTACACAACATTAACAGTGAACATGTGTGGAAGAGACCAAGCATAATTGATAACCAGCAGAATGGCATTTGTGAGTCCCATACAAGTGGTCAGTGATATCATGCAACCAACCCATCAACTTCATACTTTCTCACAAAAGAACAACCAGGATAACAGAAGTCACTTCTGGGATGTGAATGTAGTCTGGCAGATATTTACTGACTTCAGTGGAATGTGCTGTCTCCGCCTTTATGATGGAAGAGTACACTGCATGGCAAAATTGTGACAAGTTATTGGGACTGGAGGAAATGGCATAGCTCCACTAGCAAGCCAATGGGACACAGTGGGCCAAGGTGGAGGTGAAACCCTTCAAATAAAGAAAGCCAAGCTACTAGAAACCAAAGCACATTTCCAGCACCACATACACTCTCAGGCTGCCTGTAGGATGCTGTACCACCAGCGTCTGCTTTATGTATGCATACACCCACCACACCATGCATGAGCAAGATGTGGTTTTCCATGACCTGCTGCGATTGCACCTACAGTTGTTTGGAGAGCTGTCCCATGGTGCTAACTGGTCTGTGACCAACCATATCACATTCAAGAAGGCTTTAAATGTTACAGCAGATAGTGAGCAAGCAGTCTGATCAATTCCAGTGCATGCACATTGCCAACAGCCTACTACCCAAGCTGACAATATGTAGATAGTAGCTAACTTGACCAAATTGCTACTGGAGGACACTGCATACTCAACTCTGCAGAAAAGTCTGATCCGCCCAGTCCCTTCGGTGATCAGTAAAGTCTTGGGCTACCGGCCACATTGGGCAGTTCAAGTTAACCAACATTTCAGAGACTCATCCCATCTCCATCATCAGGGTTCTGATATGATTCAACACTTAACCATCCCACCTTATATATCTGCACAAGGCTGGAGCCTGAGGTTGGACGCAAGGCAGTGGGGTTTCTCGGTGGGGTCCAGAGATTGCTGCGACTGGCCTAAATTCTCCAGTGGTGATGCCCATTGAAGGTATGTTCACAGGTGGAGAAGGCCATAGCAGCTTTAACAAATAAGGCAGCTAAGGCAGTCTGCCAGGAAGTTGTCAGGATCCTGTGAAGGTCCAGTAGGCCTAAGGATGTCCTCTCCAGAGTGGGAAGGAAAGCTCTGAGCCTTATGAACTAATGCCAATTTCACAGTCTTTGCAGCTGATAAGGGCAATATGACAGTAGTTCTCAACACTCTACAACCAGATCACTGTCCTTCTGGAGGACTGGATGTACAAGAAGTTTGCCAAGGTCATAACTGGGTTTAGAATGCAAGACTGGTTTACAAGTAGTGATATGTGATAAATCTGAAACATTTTGACTGATTTCTGTGTCTTGTAGATATACCACTTTTTTTTCAGTGATCATGGATCATAACTTTGCAAAACAGAAACATTACTGAAGGAAGTCAAGTTGATCCGGTGATCAAACCACAAGTGTGTAGAGAACATCATACAGAAGTCAAGATCACATGTTTCTAAATACTACATTGTAGGGTCTTAGCCCAGCAGTAAATGTGTGCAGTCTATAAAGTTGTAATTATAATCTTGTATATCTTACTTTGTTTTCATATGTGGAGGAACATTTTTCATGAAATAAAAAATTCCATTAATTACGTAATTTGAGGTTTTAAATTCTTACAGTGGAGCTGCCAAAGATTCAAGTCTTCTGGCTTGTGAGGTGAATATTTATTACTGTTATATATTACATCCTATTACCGTATTTACGCAAATGGAAGACGAGGTTTTTTCCTTAAATTTGGCGCTTAAATATGTGTTGTCTTAAATTACGTATGAAGCACCGACCGTGCCAAACCAGATTGCTCTGAACCGGACAATGCAGAGCCAAACCAAGCCCTGCATCGCCAAATCGTTATGTATAAACAAAAGCGAGAACATCAGAACTGAAGTTAACTAACACAGTTTTCTTTTTTGAAACTTTATCCGCCTTACTTTTTAAAGAAGCACAATGTTCCAGAAGCCGGCTCCATTTCCGTTTTCAGGCAAAGAAGCACCTAACCTGGTGGACCCCTTAGATCAGGCTATTCTCAGTCCATGGGTACTATAGAAACACTAACTTGTTAAGCTATGGACCTGAGAACAGATCTAGTCCAAGGGTAGTAACAGGAAAATGGTTGTTGAAAAATTAAAAATTAACTACAAGACTCAAAAATAAAACCTGGACAAATCTACAATTTAAAAGCTATAAAAAGAGCCATGAACTCAGACTGATCAGACCACAGACACAACACAAAAATCTAGAACACATGTAGGGCTATTTAAAATTCTTAACACCAATAATACCATCTGTGGAGAAACTGTGAATCTTTATGGATTCAAGGAAGTTTATAAACCAAGAAATATAAGAGTATTAGTCAATGTGGATCATAATGGCCTGGCAGCACATCTCACCACAAATGACTGTGAAGGGTTTTAAGTAATGCTGTATGTCCAATGCAGTGGATGGGACCGATGATGATGTGTTGCGGAATGACAGTGAAGAGGACAGGAATATTAGGAGTGTGTGTGAGGAAGATGAAGACACTGACTGTGAAGATGGAGATAGTGACACTGATTGGTAAAGGTAGATAGAATCTGACATGCATTGTGTATGAAGTATATGGAATTAATAGTAAAATATTTTTTCTTAGCAGATATTTTATTTTTGGGGAGTCATTTTCCCTTGGCATACGTGTTTTATCTAGGGGGGTCGTCTTAGATTAGAGTCGTCTTGCATTCGGGTATATACAGTATATAACTATACAGAGTGACACAGTGCAACATCCCAGAAGACTTCAAGCTTCAATAACACAATGTGTTTTACATCAATTTTTTTCTATTGCTGTATTGAAACAACTAATCAGAAACTTGTAAAACCTGGTTCATATTACAGCTTCCTGATAGATCTTCCTCTGGAAGTGATAGTAAAGAGAAAAAACTTCCCGGTGACCCACTGAGTGACATCAGGCGCTATCTTGGCCTTGGAGAAATTCGGATAAATGGCAGAAAGGGGAGGCATGAAGAGAAAGAAGAGAACAAAAAATGTAGAGAAAGTGAACATAATGAAGTAAGAAGGGCAAACAAGAAATCAAAACATAAAACATACAAAGACAAAAGGGAAAAGAGAGCACGAAGGAGAGATCCCAGTACAAGTTCTGGAAGTGACACTTCAGCTGAAGTGAGTAACCTTTTACAAAACTGTGGTATGTAGGATAACATTTAAGTCATTAAGTGCCCCTCCATCACCCATATATATATATAATATATATAATATAATATAAAAAATGTATTTATGGTTCATTTAACATTTAGAATCACAGACTATAATGGACTATGTATGTCATGTTGATGGGTACTGTGATTGCCACAGGGAAGGAAGAGGTGTTGGCCCAATTACAGGTACTATCCTGATATTGGCCTAGAAGGACTGAGGCAAGCCACACAAACCTCGGTCAATGGTTGATGTCTGGCCAGAATTCACACAGATCCCGGCTTCTGCTTCAGAAGACCACATTCACTTTCAGGACAGTTCGTGTGGCACCTCTGATGGACTCTGCTCTCTTATCAGAGTTCTTTCTGCCCTTTGGTCACACTGACTGTTCTTCATTTCAACGTCAATAGATGGACCTTAAATTATTTACTATTACCATTTTGAATGCAAACGTAGTGTCAAATGAGATGGAGGTATGACTGAATGGCAGGTACAGACTCAGAAAGATTTGACTGGTGGGTTTCAAGGTTGTGTCATAGCATTTATAGGGAGAGAGTGGGGGAAGGCTACAAAAGCCTGTTTACAATAGCTGGTAATCTAGCTAAGATTTGAAACGGGTAGCTCCCAAATTCAATCTAGAGCATTTGTGGTGCACCAACACGAGCTTAGTCAAGATCCACAAATTAAATTTTAACTCCCTCCAATACTATGGTGCTGATGGCTGGATTGTAACTTGGGGGAATGGGGGTAACAGTTTCTCAGCCAGGCATAGGGGATTTTAAATCTCCTGGTACCAAAAGACTGCAGTGCTTGCACAGATGGATCACACAAATGTACCACTGCAGTAATGCAGTTTTGTATAGTAATTATTGAACCTATTTAAGTTGTATCGTGGGCCGGTATAGCGACTCGCTACGGGCTGGACGGTCCGGGGATCGAATCCCAGTGGGGGCGAGATTTTTCGCAGCCATCCAAACCGGCCCTGGGGCCCACCCAGCCTCCTATACAATGGGTACCGGGTCTCTTTCCCGGGGGTAAAGTGGCCGGGGCGTGGAGTTGACCACCCACCATCTAGTGCCAGGGATAACGAAAGAGTAGAGCTATACCTCTCCCCCTCTGGGCCTTCGTGGCCTGTTCTAGGGAGAACTTTACCTTTATTTAAGTTGTATCAGAACCAGAGGACTTACTGCACTGATAGAACAGTCCACCACTTATGTGTGTTGTTACATTTGAATGTATATGTTGTATTACTGTAATTTTAATGCACCTTACCATTAACATTGCTGTTTTCTGAGATGTTATGCCATGTAGTGTGATAGCTAATAACTGAAGTTTTGGGAGAACCTGCTGCCACCATCTTCTGGGTAGTAATAATGTAGTAGCATGTTCCTCCAAAATGTTTATTAGCTTCCAGTGTCACATCCCAGAAGACAGCAGTCTTCCTGGTATAAGAATCTCAAATCTCACAGATCTTAACACGTTTATTTCACTTTTCTTTTGCAGCATGCTGACAGTCAGTCCAGTGTGACAAACTTGGAGAAAATGCGGGCACAGCGGCTGAAACGAGAAGAAGAAGAACGGAAACGGTCGGATGCTCTTTTGGCAAAACTTCGTGGGGAATCTGATCCAAAAACAACTAAATCAGATCCTCTACCTGCTATAACCCAATGCTATCACTCTCAGTTTAACCCTCATCTGGCAAGGCAGAACAAACTGTGAACCAAGTGTTCATTCTGATCAAACTTCTTGGTCAAACAGAAAAACACTGTTCTCCATATTACTGTATGATTTTAGCTACTTTTCTCACAAATATAAATGTAAAGGCACCTTTCAGAATAAAGTACTTTTGTTACGTCCTGTCAAATCCATACACATTCGCTAACTCCACATTATTAATTTGTCAGCTGGGGAACCCCATGGTCAACTGGAATCCAGTTTAAGACCAGCCATTCCCAATTCAGAATTTTTTTGTGTAATACCGGGATCTGGGATAGTGTTGTGACTAGGCTACAGGTTGGATGATCCAGGGTTCTATTCCCAGCAGGGGCAAGAGATTTCTCTCTTCTCCAAAAATGTCCAATTCTGCCCTGTGGTTCACCCAGTCTCCTAGTCAGTGGGTACCTGGGTATCTTTTATGGGGGTAAAATGGCCAGGGCGTGAAGCTGACCACTCATGTCCATCCAGTGCTGAGGTTAGGAATAAGAGGAGCTATACTCTACTCCTCCTATATGCATTCATGGTGTGGACAGGACATTACCTTTACCGGCATAATACCATATAGCTGGGTAAATGGCTACCAACATTTCACAATAACATACTGCCCCTATCAATAGACATAACCTGTAATCTTGGACATGTTCTTCCAAAATGATATCAACATACTCAACTACATGGCGACATCTCTGGAAGATTGTGAGATTCTCAGATCTCATATTTGTAGGCTTTAGGTTGCACAGACAAAATCTAACATGAAAATCCCACATTTTTTGGATCACAAAATGAATCCATAATTGGGACATCCTCACAGAACTCTTGTATTCTCAAGCATCTGAAATTGATTTTTAAGTCCCTTTTAAAAAAGGATTTATGTTTGAGGCTTTGGTGTCTGAAATTTTAAACCTGAAAATTTCACGTGAAAGGCATATCAATAACTAAACTCATTATTTACCTTTTCTAACAAGATAAATGGGTCATTATGACTTGCGAGTAATGTGGAACCTGGTATAATATATGCAGTTAGTACTTACCATCATATAGAATATATCAAGTGTTTGTTTTTAACAGCATACATTTTAAAATATGATTAGCATGAGTGTATCAGGATCTGGTAATAACACAGATTTTGCTGTGTTAATAAATAATTCATGGATCAGATATAAATAAAGTCTCAGTTACATAAAAATAAGATGGGAAAATCAGAACACACTGAACAGTTTCAAATATTCAGGACCATTTTTTTTTTTAGTTTAGCAGTTTGTGACAAGAACAGGCAAAACGTGAACCTACAGAAACCATGACATGAGACACCATACTGTCCTATACTACCCAAATGTCCTGTTTTCTTGCTTCAGTGTTTGGGGTGGGTGTGGTTGGTGGAAAGAAGGTCAGGACCAAATCACAGAGCACCAATTCTCTTCTGTACTATACCACAGTATAAAATCTTATTGATGACACACATATGTCTGCATTAATTACACCAAAGCCTTGTTTTATGTCCTAGCTGTGTTCCTCAAAAAGTGGGCATAAATAAAAAATTATATTCTTGTAAGGGGTTGGCATAATAGAACACAGCCAGCCAAGGGCGTTAAACTGAATGAGAGGGCGTAAATTAAGAAGTGGGATAAATGAGTTACGGGGCGTTAAAGCAAGAAGGCATAAAACAAGGCCTATGTGTACTTTGTGATTAAAATGGGCACAAACTATCAACCTCTGAAGCATATTTCAAATTGCAGCTCCTAACATGAACCCTGATAATGGGGTCAGAGCATGTTGGTATATTCAGCCCACACTGACATGGCTGACAGCCCAATAACAATTTAGTGAGACACTTCAAATTTTGTGAATAATTATCACATGAATTTATATACAAGAACAATTCCTTCCCCCCCCCCCCCCCCCCCCACCAACTTGAAGCCTGGCTTAGTTATAATCAACCATGCTTCAATGCTATATATCAAAGTACTAGTTATATTAAAAGTATCCATTTTTTATGTCTTCAGACTATTAATGATTTGAAATTGTAAGATACCTACACTTCTGTCTTTCCTTTTCATTTTTACATGTAACGATTTTTCATTCTTTATAAGATGTAGGGTGTAGCAAATACAAGTAATTAAGTTGGTGTAGTTTTTTTTTTTTTTGTGAATACTGTGTATGGATTTTAATTCTGCTTAGGTATTTTTCCCTAGATGTGTTAACTGTAGTTTTCCAGTGTTTAACTTCACTGATGTAATTAGGTACATATACTGTGTATGGTTTACAGTTTGACTAACTGTAAACCATACAGAATGTATTACTTGCCCAGTCTCTTCCACTCACATGTATGAATGCCACAGTACTCTGACCTTCTGTCTTTCTGCAACTTCTACTTCGTAAAATACAGTAATCTGTATGTAATGTTTTACTGTTTCTAAGCTGACCCTACCAGGTCTTCCAACACCTCTTGAATGCACTGGAGTTGTATATATTTTGGAAGGCAACATTTGTACCTAATATTTTACCATTATTAGATAATTTTACAGTGCACCTCTTATCAACAACTTTACTTTTATCTTTACTTTAGTGTTCCAGAGTATTCTTTTTTTAATATAACACCCCCTCTTTACTACGAGTCTATGAAAAACATTGATATGATAAAAACTACCACTTATATTCTACTTACTTAAGAACTATGGATGGGTGAAAGACAGAATGTGAGAAAACTTGTTTGTTTAGTATATTACACTAATAAAAGACATTTATATTTACATATATTTCAGATTAGTCCTTGGCATTCATCTTGCAATGTTGACGGTGGACAAAACACATAAAATAAAATCGGTACTTCTTCTTCTTCTTTCTATGGGCCCGTCGGCATTCGCTCCGGATGCACCGCAGCCTTAGGCTTAAAATCAGTACTTACTAAGCATGAAATATTTTTATCGGCAAACTGGGAAAAATTTTGTTTCATCTAACACCATCATAAAACAATGTTGAGGAGAGAATAAAATATTCATACGAGTATTGGAGTCCATGAATCATTCCCCACGATTTCATAAGCTGACTACTGACTGCCCAACTCGACTCACTTTTCACCCAGTGCTCAGTGCTTGGACAGGACAGCAGGCTCCAACAACATACTTTTGTGTGTAAGCGTGTGCAAGTGTGTCACTTATAAACCCATAACAGTTGAGGCAGAGACATTCACCAAAATAATTGGTACACATTCCATCTTCTCACAGCTGATCACACACTCAAGAAGACTCCATTAGAGAAAGTCAGCATAAAAGTTTGAAATTATACATATACATATAATGTGACTGTTATAAATCCATGGTATTTGCTGTAACAGTTGAGTAAGCATTAACAAAGGAAGATGGGCATATGTGATAATCAACACAGTATGATCAAGTAATCTTTACAAAGAATGTCACTACATTAAAACACATTTCACAGATGAAATAACAAATTATCCCTATTAAAGGTCAGATTTCTAGAAACAAATGTACAGCATATAATCACATTCTGAGATATAACAAATGGCATCTGGATTGGTACAAAGTTCGAGTCTCATTTTGTTCTGATGTAAAACATAAAAGATATCAAAATCAACCTGTACTGCTATAAACAGAATACTGTTAAAGATATAATAAGACAAGTGCAAAGGCGACTACATCAAAACTTGCAGTAACTGTATTACAGCATAAATGCAGAAATATTACTACTAAAATGTATTGCGAAATTCTTATCAATATGGTGTCACATAATGAAGAAAGTAGTTGTGATGAATAAGATCACATGTTGTGGGACATATTTCATTGATTACTGTATTATTAAAAAGACAGCAGATGGGACGTAAACTTATGAATCTATAGCTGAAATTTTCTAGTACAAATTTTACAAGTTAATACTATAATAAATAAATAAATGTACATGGTCAAAATGTAAAAATTTTCCTAACAAGTGAGTGGGTCAAAATATCAAATACGTCCCTTTGCAACACTTTGTAACAAAAAGTTTGAGACAATCATAAGAGAGATGGAAATAAAAGGTACACAAAATATCCCATTTGAACAGCTGTCATCTAAAGCTGTAAGTCTCTTAAAGCTGTCCATGTCATCCAAGAACAGTAGTTCCTGAATGCCAGTCAAGTAAGGTGCATATGAGATGTCACAGGAATGGGAAAAATTGTAGCAAGCATATCTCAGATGAAAAGCAATACAACATGAGATGTAAGAAAATTATCTCATGAAGAGATCACATGGAATTATTAAATTATTAGTTTTCTTTTTGTTATTTTGAAACAGAAAACATGGCACACTAAGTAGCAGAAAATTTTTTTGCCATAAATTACTTTGTTTCATTTCAAGCTTTAGGTCACCTTATACTTAAATGACACTTTAGTGAGTCCTCTCAAAAACAAAAACTCTTAACTTCCTCTAAAGACAGTATAAAGTACAGTGATCCCTGCAATGGTTAGGCGCAGTGATCATGGCATGTTGGGCAACATGGTGTTGTGCAAATTTCTTATGGGAAAAAAAGGGTTAGATGAATGCAGGCACTTATGGGCCCCCGACTGCTTAAAATACATAACTTTATGGACACTAAACATTTACACAGTGCTTGGGTAGCTGATACTGCAGCTTCCACCATGGTTGAGTGAGTAACCATCACATTTACCCAAGAGCATTTAAATTTTTCCCCCTATATTTAACTATTTGCAACTAAATATAGTCAACTGCACTCAGAAAAACCATGTTGGGTGAGGGGTTACTGTATAACAGTATTTTATTCCCACAGGAAACAATACTCCATTAAATTACATTACATTATAACCCATTATATGAAAGTGCCTAGATCAACAATTCTGAAGTGTGGCCATTAGTTAATTTAATGAATAATACAAATTCAGAAGTAGATGCATTTACATTTCAATCCAAACTAGGGATTTCATAGTCAAAGGCATCTTCAAAGTTCCCAAACTTCCTGCTAGGACTGAGAACAGCAAGCAGTACAGCTTTCTGCCAACAGGTGCCATAGTATTTTTATCTTCTGAGCAGTCTAGTGAGTTTTGCAGTCATAACCCTCTGTGCTGCTTCTCAACGGGCATTTACTGTTGTGCATGTTAAGTGCAATCTACGATTTTCTAATGGTTGATTTGAAGGAACAATGCACTCGCATTCAGTTTTGCCTCAGACTGCGGAAAACAGCATCACAAATGCAGATATCTGGGCCTACTGTTACGTAGGCCATTTCAGAAGTTTTGTGTATGGTGGCAGCACCGTGCAGTGCGTCATGTGATTGAACTCAAATTACGTGTGTGGTGCCAGTGGCTCTATTGCTGCTATCACACATGTGCACTGTCTTTGTGACGTTAGTTGCTGTTTAGCTATGGATCGGTAAAGACTACAAGAAAATTTCTCGCGGACGGACGTGAGAACTGTAATAAAATTTAATGTTCTGTTGGGTAAAAGTGCTCTAGAGTCGTGGAAGGAAGGTTTAGGGACACATGCTCCTTCATATGAAACTGTTCGCCGATGGGTAAAGTTCATTAAGAATGACCGGGAAAAGACAGATGACGCCCCTCGCAGTGGAGCCCCAACGACGGCGACCGATGAACTCCACGTGAACCAAGTGAAATTTGTCCTTGAAGGTACGCGCAGTATGTCATGCACGGCAATTGCTACAGAAGTCGGAATCTCGCCAGCAAGTGTTTACCGTATCCTCACCAACAGCTTGGGGAAGAGAAAAGTTTGTGCAAAGTGGATTCCACACGTGCTCAACGATGACCAAAGAGCCATGCGTGTTCTTCTCGCCAACACCCATCTGCAGAGTTGGAGAAATGAAGGCAATGCATTCCTCGATCGCATTTTAACGGCTGACGAGTCATGGATGCATTCATTTGACCCTCAGCTGAAACAACAGAATGCTGAATGGCGCGCCTCAACGTCACCGAGGAAGAAAATTGCACGGCGCAGTCAGGGCGCTCTGAAAGTCATGCATGTCATGTTCTTCAGCCGAAATGGGCTTGTGCTTGACCATCCCGTGTCAATTGGTACCACGGTTAATGGCCCATATTACTGCTCACTCTTGCAGCATACGGTGAGGCAGGCTCTTCGCCGTAAACAACCAGAACTGCTGGAGCGTGGTGCCATTTTGCTCCAGTACAACGCAACACCTCATCGCCATCGTGACGTGCAAAATCTGGTGCAACGTTGGGGCTGGGAGGTGTTGGCACATCCTCCCTACTCTCCAGATCTCGCCCCATGTGATTATTGGTTGTTTTCACGTGTGAAAAAACATCTGGGAAAACGATTTCGATTGGAAGACGATATCAACACTGCTGTCACTGCCTCTTTAAAGCGTATGGCCGCGGACGAATACAGAGCTGCAATTGATCGTTTACCACGTAGATGGGAAAAGTGTGTGGACAGTGCTGGTGATTACATTGAGTAGAGGACATATGTGTATACATTCAGGAATATCAATAGTATTTTTATCTAGTATTTTGTTATTGCAATAAAATCATACACGAAACTTTTGAAATGGCCCTAGTATGTATGACCCAGGAACAAAACAGCAGTTCTCTGAAAAGAAAAGCCCATCCTTTCCACATCCAAAAAAGTGAGGCAAGTCAGGTTGAACATGAAGAGCACATTGATGACCTTTTTGAATCTGATGGTATTGCTCATCAGGAACTTGTTAGTCTGGGCCTAATGGTTAACCAGCATTACTACTGGGAGGATTTGCCTCAACTGAGGGAGCAGGTCTGCTGACAACATCTGAATGGTGGCATAACCAGGACTGGTTGAGACAAAGGACTGGCCCACACTGCTTTGTTAGTGCATCAGTTTCTGGCTACTAAAAACATGGTTGTGTTCTCTACCCTCCTTACTCCCCTGATTTGGCCCCTTGTGAGTTCTTATTTTTGCTGAGCATGAAATCACAGCTTTGAAGGTGTTCTTTACAGAATGTCCCTCAAATTAAAGAATAAGCACTGACTGTCCTACATGTGATAGGAAAATGTCAATTCCACAGGTGCTTCCAGCAGTGGCACCAATGCTGGACCCATTACAAAGGTAAGTGTATATTTCATTATGGACTCATTGTGGGAACTTTTGGATATGCTTTTGTACACACACACATGCACCCACACACACACTAATTTGCCTAGCCGGAATGAACTTGCCACACATCGAATGGCTGTTGCTGCTTGTTTATTTTGGAAAATCTGTATCAAAGAATTATTTAAAACCAAATGTGGACATGAAAAAAATCCGCTGTTCTGGAATGTTGCGATACAAGAACAGCTGACCTACACAAGGGTAAGGGGAGCTTAGTTTTTATTTCTCACTGGTTGCAAGTGCCAAGAGATACTGCAAGACAAATACGAAATGGTACATGGCCTCACCTACATAACACGCAATAAGAGCAGATGAAAATGTTACAGCTTACATAATATTAAAACTGTCATCATACTGAGTTCTGAGAAAAACACATAAGTCTGAAAAATGAAAGGTAGTACCGCTGGATGCAGGAACATGAGGGTATGCAACCAAGTAAACAGATGCACTGTGCGAGATGATGTACAGGGTGGAAGAGCCACCTTACACTGCCTGTGTTTTAGTCACATGGCCCACTTGCATCTCAACGGGTTCATGAACAAAGAGAACACAAGCTTCTGGGCCTCTGAAAATCCACAGAGTTGTGGAGATGTCACTCCATCTACAAAATGTACTGTGTGGTGTGCAGTCTGCAACCAAGAGCTAATGGACTGATCTTTGTGCAGGACACCATAACAAGCCCGTGGCACTTGCAGCAACTGCTCTGACCCTGAAGATTCAGGCAGCAAGCTCCTCCAAAATGTTGGTAACTATTTACCAATCAACCCATCATCATATCCCATAAGATTCCATTATTCATCAACACTGGTGTAAGAACCTCAATCTTTTAAGTACAGTACTCTTCCATGATAATGAATACATTTATGATTCAGTGTTACTATGAACACTTCATATTGGCAGTTTCCCCTCTTCCAACTTTTGCCCACATCTATACGAACAGCACAATTTTAAACAGTAAGAATATTATATGAGGGTTTCACAGTACTAAATTTGCATCTTGACATTTTGAGTTGAATATAATACCATGTAGTTCCATGGGTGTGCAAAACTGTTTTGAAAGAACCTGCTACCTCCATCTTTAGGGTAGTAAATGGAGAGACAGAAGGTTCCTCCAAAATCTCAGTAACTATCTATGAGACTAGATGGTGTCATAACCTACTATCTAAAACAAGAACATTCACAAAACAGCCAACTGTTCTCGGTGTAAGATGTTTTTATTCTGAGCTTCAGGATAACAATTTTTTTCAAACATTTATAAAACAATACTATCCTTAACTTAAAATGTGAAACTTGGATTCAAATGACAAGAAACCTGCACAACCCTAATTATAAAACACTACTGTCCTTAACTTAAAATGTGAAACTTGGAACATAAATGACAAGAAGCCTAGTAATTATAAAACAATACTGTCCTTAACTTCCAATTTGAAACTGGGATATGAATAACAAGAAGCCTGCAAAACCCTAATTATAAAACAATACTGTCCTTACCTAAAAATGTGAAACCCGATTATAAAACAGTACTGCCCTTGACTTAAAATTTGAAACTTGGATAACAAACAAACAATTATTTTGTTGGCAAAACAAACCATATACCATATTTACCCAAATACAAGAAGAGATTTTTGCCTAATTCATCATCTGAAAAATGGGTGGTCACCTTATAATCGTGCACAAAGTTAAACATGTTCTGTATAGGTATTTTTCTAAATATGTCTTATATTCAATTAAATACAGTATGTACATACCCTTATGCCTATGAATTAAATGCAGCAAGTCTCCTTTAACATCTGAACAGGACTCATAACAGTGTACTGCTTCACATTCATCACAGACAGGATGACCATCTTAATCAAACAGTCCATAAAGATAAGTGGCCATGATGACACTGAAGTGAGTAAAATCTTGCATAATGGTTGGCATTCTAAATCAGTTACACAGCATTGAGTAAGAAATATTATGACTTGGGAAAGATATATAAGGAAGTGTACACACCATGAATGATCATTCATGGGTTGTACATGAAGTGTCAAAATATAGGATTTACCATTTGATTAAACTCAAAGAGATTTCACTATTTCAAGATGTTTGGATGCGGCACATTTTAATAACTGTCTTGTATTATAATAATTTTAACACAATTTTAATAAAACACTACACACTGATGTTTTAATAGCATATTGGCATTATATATTTTACCATTCATAATTGACAAGTTGTATAATAATACTATACATGTCCTTAAGTATTGATACTCCCTGAAGATGGCTATGGACAGTAGCCGAAACATGTAGGAGTGCTTTTATACTCAGGAATTAGTGCAATTTGTTGGTGATGAGCTTGTTTAAACAGACAATTTTATCTCAAAAATGCCAAACAAATAAGCTATGTTCATAAGCTTCAAGGCTGATGTTATGGAGATTAATACAATATAATTGGGCACTACAGCCATTGTTATTAGTCTTGAAGTATTCTCCTTCTGCATTACTGTGCAACTTTGTCATTACAGTTTCAATGCTACCATAACAGTGTTTACACAGATCATGAAATAAAGAAAGAAGTGGCACAATGGCATATCTCATGAATACAGTGCATGCAGAAAGACTTGATTTTTCATCATAAGGACTTGGATGGAAAACACAATGCATGTCCTCAAGGTATTGAGCAGTATGAACCCCTTTCCTAATGGCCACATTCAGGACAAAGACAACTGTTCAGGCATAAATGCTGAACATACTTCTGCACATGTTCATTAACAGTTTACCCCTGAGGAACAATTTCCTTAAGCAGCACACCAAAAATGCAATTAATAGTCTTTCTTTTCGTGGCTGAGCAAAAGTTACTTTCTTGACAGGTGAACCTATGCCTCTCAAAATCTGTGCTTCATCATGCTGCCCTTGAGAAGGGGCATCCTGCAGGCACCAACTTTCACCTCCTGTAATTATGGAAGACCAAAACATGTCTTCATTGAAAGCTGTTTCAAACAGGTCACCAAAAATTTCAGAATGAGTCTCTGTTTGCTCTTGTGTCAGCTTCAGTTGTACCAGTCTCCAGTCTGTTACATCTTGCAATGATCTATAGTCAAATTTTTATGGCAGACAGTTGTGCTTATCTTCAGCTCATCTGTAACGTGAGAACATGAAGGCAACAATTTCTTGTAAAAGCTACAGACTAGATACATGTTTTCAAGGGACTGAAGTGGAAGGCCAGACTGACCTGGCATCATCCTCTGATATCTCTTTTCTTTAAAAAAAAACTGGCTGTCTCATACAAATATACATTTTTTTTAATGTTTTGCATACCGTACATTTTTTGATTATTTAGGTTCTATCCGACAAATGTACACTTTTATTTTCTATTATTCAATACATATATTTCATTGAAGATGGTCCAACATGTTTCAAACCTTATATGAGGTTCATCTTCAGGGACATCTGTTTTAAATTACACCAGCCCATCTTCAAAGGTACATGTTAGGTTATACACTTTAAAATGTTATCTTTGTTGTCTTGTGGTTACTGAAATTAATGTTAAAATACTTAAGTTAAAAACAGTTAAAATCTGTATATAAGATATATACAATATTATTTGTAGAATATTCAGTTAGGTAGAACGAAGTTGTAATAGTAATTCTGTACATACCTACGTATATATCAGGTTGTATGTTCACTTGTGGATGGTTGGGACAGTACTAACTGTGGTGTGATAGAACGGGATATAAGTAGGTCAATGTCACGTGTTAGTACTTTCCCAACCATCCACAAGCGAACATACAACCTGATATATAGGTATGTACAGAATTACTATTACAACGTCATTCTACCTAACTGAATATTCTGCAAATAATATTTTATATATCTTATATACAGATTTTAACTGTTTTTAACTTAAGTATTTTAACATTAATCTCAGTAACCACAAGACAACAAAGACAACATTTTAAAGTGTATAACCTAACATGTACCTTTGAAGAAGGGCTGGTATAATTTAAAACAGATGTTCCTGAAGATGAACCTCATATAAGGTTCAAAACATGTTGGACCATCTTCAATGAAATATACTGGTATGTGTTGAATAATAGAAAATAAAAGTGTATATTTGTCAGATAGAACCTAAACAAATATACATCTTTCTCTTCTTCTCCTGTGGCTCACAAGGTCACAGGTGGCCAAATGCAGATTGTTTGGTTAGTTATCCAGGTAGCATCACGAGAAGGCGATCAACTCCACTCTTCAGACCTCTCCAGTGAACCACGCTCAGGACTTGGTGCTGAAGAATGGCATTACGCCGCAGACCTGCACCATTCCTCACAATGTGCCCAATGTACAACATGCTACTGGAGATCTACCTCTTACTGCTTGACCTCCACATGACAAAGTTGCATTCTTGGAGTTCAAGCTACATGCTGCTCTAGGAACCATTGACTGGCTACACCCAGAGCTGCAGTGGCTCCTAGTCTACACCAGTGGCTTGTCAATATCTTGCATTGACAGAACTTGTGCTAGCTACTACTACAGGCACTATGAGGGTTCAACTGCAATTGGCATGACATGTGGTAATTACACGAAGAAATAACCACAGCGAAGGAAGCCATTCAAGAGTGCCATATGTACTTTGTTCCACAAGTTGTCTTTTTAATTGACTATCAAGCCATGATCCATACCCTGGGCACTAACTCACCCACAGAATGTCAGCTTACCCCTGCATGCAGAGAACAGCCCACCTCACTGGCAAGTCATGGATGGGTGGCCTATCTCCAATGGATTTCCAGCAGTGTCAGAATACCAGGTAATGAGTAGTCTGACATCCTGACAAAGGTAGGAACAGCCCAGCCACAACCAGAAGTGAACATGATGCTCACTTCCATGAGAAATAACATTGACACTGTAGTGAACAAGAGACTTCAAGCCTACTACAGACAAGTCAGCAGAGGCAAATCATGGGAATGCCTCACCAAGCCATCCGACTTGCCAAGGAAAGTCACTGTGGCCAGTTTTAGGCTATCCACAGGCCACGATTAGCTCCAAGCACACCTTCACAAGACTGATGACAACACACATCAATGTCCTTTATGTAACAATGGCAGAATGTATCCAAGGCATTTTACAAGTGTGCAGCCCCCATGCATGCCAGACAGTGTAAAAAACCTTGGATCAGCAGCTAGTATCTTGTCTACTGGATAGCATAGCACATGACGGCAGAGCTGCCAAGAGCAAGCACTGGATGGATGAGAATTAGATTGAAACAGACACAATCATAAAAATGCTGCATCCCCATTTGTCATAACGAGCTCTTGTCTTGTTATCACTTTCCTTTAGCTGAAAGCAAAACTTAAACATCCACTATTTGTTCTTCTTCCACACCTGCAAGGCAACTAACATCACATAGTAATGCACAAGTATACACACATCAGCTGATAACCCTACCAGCACACAAATGAAACTATCGGAACCTGTATGAAAGTAGGAAATGACTAGATTACTATTGTGTACATGAAATCAGCTCAATCATTCAATTTTCAGTGATCAGAAAGCATCAGACAGTGAAGTTCATAGGTCACTCAAAAATTGTGGGTCATTAGTACAGAACTTGCTGCATGTCACCATTCTAGCACCTCACAGTTGGAAGTGGCTACTAGATTTTTGGAAAATTTGTGCACTCCTGCCTATTTCTAGTGCCACGGTTAAGAATGGGTACAGCTATCCCCCCAGTCCCACATATATTTTCATGGCATAAACTGGCACAACATTGCCTTTACTACTGCCTATTGACAGTGCCAAGGTTAAGACTGGGTAGAACTGTACCCCCATTCCCACAATATACTTCATGGCAAGTACTGGGGCAACTTTACCTTTGCTATTGCTCTTCCATATCTTCATCTTCTGAAGTTGAGTTCTCTGTGAGGATGTCACTGATATTGACAGAAGTACCAGTGTAAAACACAAGATGGAGATCATACTTCTGTTGCTCAACCAAATCCTTCAGTCTGCGACACTCCCAAGAACGGACATCCCATGACCCTAGCTCACCTAGCCGTGTAAGGCATGGACAGCATGCCAAGAGCAGATGTACACTTTCCTTGGTTAACTCCACATAACTCAGCAGGAGCTGCCAAAAGAAAAATATTACTGACATTCAATACAAACAAACAACCAGCTGAAGAATCTTGTGAACACAGCAATAAACATTCAGATTCCATAAAATGCATGGAACCTCTTGGCCAGCTCAGCTATTAGCTGTCTGCTGTTCTTTTTCAGCATGTTATTTAATAATGCTGTCAACTGCTAAGATTACACAGTGCCAGTGACAGATGAATTAATGTGTATGGAGCATTGGTGGAAATGTACTGACAGGGAAAACTGAAACACTTGAAGCAAAACCTCTCCCAGTAATATTTCGTCACCAAAAATTCAACATGGATTGGCCTGGGATTGAACCTGGACCTCTGCAGTGACAGGCTGGCGACTAATCACCTGAGACATGGCATGGCCTTACACAAATGCTCTGGAAACTGTTGTTGGTTCCACACATTGCGCATTTAGCTGACCATGTGCAGTTAAACCACATTCATAAAAAAAACTGTCATCATGAACTTCAATTAGCAGGGATCAAATTATAGTACTCTCAGTGAATATACTTGATATACTTCTGCAGTATTCATTCTTGTGGGACGCACACCTACTCGTATGTTGTTATGTTGTCTCAAAACAATGGGAACCAATTACCCAGTGATACAGTATCATATCTCTGAAGAGCAGATACCTCATGTACACCACTGTGAAAACCTAGACACTTGAATATAGTTCTATTTACATACTGTAGTTCACATTTCTGTAACTGAAGTTTTATAGGTCTAATTACAAACTGTAACACTGAAAGAGCAGGACAGTGACATTAAGGCTCACACTACATATACGTGACACACCGGGTACATGTCTAGAGATATTGTTAGAAAAAAAAAAACATGACAGCCCTGCAATACCAAGCCTTTCCAAATACATTTTTAAAAACACATGACAAAGTAGAGTACAGACATTAGCATCTGTAAAGACTATCATGAATACAACTGCATTATACTTTAAAGTACAGCTTGTATTACCACTTCCAGTAACTGAAGAGGATTTCTGTTAAGCCAGGAAGCTAAGATATCATCTGACAAGCCTTGGATGCGTATTATTTCAATACTCCGTAATTTTGTTGCATTGGTAAAGAACATAGCTCCGCACTCGAGTGAAATAGTACACGTCATCTGAAATGAAAACATGTTACTCTCAGTGAAGGAAAGAATATTAAAAAGAAAAGTTGTTTCCTTACAGTATAAAAATATGCCTACCTTCAGTTCCTGAAGTTCCGTATAAATCAGAGTGTCCATATTTTGAAGTGTAACAGTTCGAGAAGGTTCTTTCGAAACAATAAGTTTCTCCAACAGAGGACAGCACTGGCCCACAATACCGAAATCAACACCAGTACTTGATATCTGTGAAGGAACCAATGCAAACAATTAAAAAGGAACACAGTCTAAGACCAATAAAATAAAATTCAAGAAAAAACATTTCTACCCTTTGATGTAAGGGTATTTTTTCTAATGAGGTTCTATAAAAACAGTTCTGTAATTAATGTAATGATCTGGTGTTAACAACAGGTACAACATCAAATAAGGACCTTATCAGATGGGAGCTGGAACATGATGTGTAAGAAGCTAGTCAATATTTGCCCTAATGGGAATGACAATTTTCATGCAGAATTGCAGTCATATCATTTATCCAGTCAGGCTGTGAATCATGCTCCTCCCAAATGCAAAGGTAAATTTAAATCATGGTCAGGTGATTTCAGATCAAAAGTGAAGAGATGTTCAGTTTTGATAAATGTGTGCAATTTTTAAAAATTCAGGATTCAAACAAGAAAAGAGTTACAATGTTCTGGTCTGAAAGCAATGAATTTTTTAAGTACACATAATACCATATGTCTAGGAACTCTGCATACAAAATTCTAGGGCTTTTTTGCTACTCATACATAAGCACAAAACTCATTGTCAGTGTCTGCATTCATAAATCTGAGATATGAGCAAAACTTTGCATGTGCCAATACCATCCTTGGACAGTGTGAGGAGACTGGTACGAGTATATTGGGTAAGAACCGAAAAAATCACAATGCTTTTTACAAACTCATGTAATTTTGCATCCAGACAGACACATTTGCAATTGTAACTGCTCAAAATGCTGCCCACCAAATTCACTGCAGATTACACAGTGAAATATGTCAATGACCGGTACACAGTCTCAAAGATGCCCAGGAAATGGCATACTAGGTTACAGACCACTTGGTTTTAGGGCAGTAGATCTGCTTCATGTTCCACTGATCATGCATACACTAGGCTCTTAGGATGTCCCAGAGGAAGACGTCTAGTAGGCGGAGGTCTGGTGTCTGTGGTGGCCGGGGAACAGGTCCACCCTGACCTATCAATTACTACAGATAGGTCACATTCAAGTGCAAACATGCAACCATATTGAAACAGGGAGAAGCAGTATCACACATGTACCGTATTGTTCTTTGAATCCACGGAACCACATTTTCCACTAACTCAGGCCATGTCTCCTCCCGAAAGGCTGGTAGCAGCCCAGTGAAGTAACCCAGAACTACATGTGCCATGATGAATAAATTAGTAACTACAACACAACACACACTGATGGTAAAACATGCTGGTATGCTTGGAGTCCAGTTGTGTGCAAATTTTTGGTCCTGATATAGGTTTTATGGCTGTCGAAGAGCCCAATCCTCACAGTGGTTAAATTTCACGACCACTGGACAGTCCATGGCCAATGCCAGATGTCCTGCTGACTCTAGTAATAATAATAATAAGTAATTTTTGTAGTTCAAATGGACACAAATCCTGCTCATGCAAGGCTTTCCACAACAAACAAGGACCGTACATGGCATGTGCAAATTAGCGAATGCAGGTAGAAACTCATTTGCAACCATCTCCAGTACATTCTCTTCCATACCAGTGTATAAACAATTCTCTGCCTGCCACCGTCATGCATGTTCCACCAAAACATGCCAGTCTCACACAGATGTCAAACACTTCAAAGGTGGAGTGGTGCATGTGTTGTCATAATGGACAGACTTCTCTCCTGTTGTCCTGTGCTGCACTGTGTTTCAGGCATATATCAGCCATTCCTTGTAACAGACCTTACAGTACCACAACCTAAGAAGTCAAAATGCCATGAAATGTTCACACACAATGGCAAGAAAACTATTCTGGAGGAATCAATACAGCCCAGCCTGTCCTGGTGAGCAACTTCTGTATTAGCCATGTGTCTAATGGTTGGGATGCATACCACCAGGTGTTTATCACAGCTTGTTTCACTTTAACTCTTGTATCCATTATCCATTATCTTGTCCTGAAAGTGCTGGGACACACAAAGTGTATCTCACGTAAGATATGAATGCAGATATGCCAACAACAAATTTCATGCTTATCTGTGAGTAGCACACTATCCCTAAAATTCTGTTGGTTCAGCTCCCAGACACCCTGAATAACAGTTTCTGGTAAAAGAATAAGAAATAAGGTTCTAAACTGAATATGATGCAATTTCTTAGTTGATTTCCACTCTATTACTCATAAGCTTCATAAGTTTTGGCAGAAGTTAGGTAACAAATGAGGGTACTATTCTACAAACATTTGTGATTAACATGCAGAAGGCACTTCTTAAAACATTCTTACTTGTAGCATTCATATTTGATTCTTGGTAAAGCAGAAGATAGATATCCAATGATTGTACTATTTTACTGACAGTTTGTAATTAGCATGCAGAAGGCATGTTTTTATAACAACATTCTTACTTCTAGCTGAACAAGGTTTGGAGTGTGCCTCAGTCCTGCCACAATATCTTCAAAATGAATATTCTCCAACGTCAAGCACCTTAGCTTTTTGAATGCTGAAAAATTCTGTAATTAAAAAAGAATCTCAGACTCCTTATCCATCACTCTCATCAGCCAACCAACCAACCATCTAAGTACATGGTGCTGAGTCCCTCCTAAGAAGCTAACAGTTGCTCAGCTGCTCAATAAATTTTCAGCTTTTTATTGAACCATTAGGTTCAATATTCCATTTGTGTTCCCAAAATTGAACTCCATGTGCCTTGTCACAGGAGATGGGAAGAAACACAATTATGTATCACTGTACAGAGTGACACAGTGTGGGAACTTCTGTGTTTGAAGACCGCTATAGTAGTTATCAATGAACCATCAACTCCACAACCCCCCCCCTCCCCCAAAGAAGAAAAAAAAGAAGGGAAAAAAGAAAAAAAATAGTCATGATTTTTCACAACTACAATACACATCAGAAACTCACATGAAAGTGAACTCTCCGTGGCGGGTCAGAACCAACAAACAGTGATTCTAGTGCTGGGCAACAGCTAGCCAAAACTTGCAGCTTGACATTTGACTGTCCTCGGTAGAATGCCTGCAATACTTCTGTATGTATAATATCAACAGAATCACACACTTCACCAAAAACAGATTTTATACAGTGCTATAAAATAATGGAAACAAGATGATGTTGGATCCCAACCATCCCCATAAAGCTTTCTAAAGTGCAAAAATATTTTAAGTATAACATCCACAGTAGGCTTATCAGGCTTAATGCAGGAAAGGATGATGGCTGTTAAGTCACTTAAAAATCAACTGCACACTTTAATGAAAATTCAATGTGATAACATGATTATTATGTAAGGAAGATTGAGGAGACTAGGGTGGGAACAGTTGTAACTTATTTCCAGGTCCTCTCTCTATAACGTCCTGCAGGAACTAAGGAAATATGAAACCTCCATCATTGATGATTCCAAGATCAAGATTTATACCACCTGAATACAAGTTACCACTTTGCCAAATCTACTCAGTAAAGAAGTCAGATGATGATGACAACACAGCCTACTTTTAGGACATTCCCAACACAAAACAAAATTGCAGCATTTATTTTTAAAAATATTAAAGAGAGTAATACATGTTTCAGTTTACGGCCTGCCCAGGGGTAATGCCGCACTCCATAGAGTCTTTCCAGTCCAGCAGCTAAGAACACAAAGTTGCCAAGTGAAGTAAGGTTGGGGACCACTCTCAAAACAAAGGCTGCACCCTTGGCTCTGACGTGTGTATTACAAAGAAGCAGCACTTCCAACGTCTGACACAAAGGGTTCAAGTCTTCCCCGCATACACTGTCCTGTTAATAAAATTCCAGTTTCAGATTGGCAAACTGACACAATTTCATAACAATATTTGGTCTTCATGACACACATACATATAGCATCATAATAACTATACTTCTAAACTTGCACTAGATCAATAAATTGAAAGTCTCCAAGTCTTTGAAATACTACTGCTGAGTCTATCATTCAGCTTGAGATATAAGATACCTACTTCGGTGGAAAACTTTTCATCAGAACACAACAGAAGAATGGCGGAAAACTATTCATCAGAACAAAACAGAAGAACCTGGAGCATTATTTGGACCATTATTACTGAGACAAAAGGCTTTTTTAAGATCTGAACTCATCAACCAATTTCATTTTCCAAAATTCAGAAAACACAAAGAAGTAGAAACATTATGCACTATTTATAACTTGCTGGTTTTCCTTCTCTGCAGGGAAGAGCAGTCTGTGCATTGTCAGTAGAGCCACTCCATAGCACAAGAGAAACACAAGTTAACGTCTGACCTACACCAGTAACAGAATTTTAAGATAAAAAATATAATATTATAAATATTTCATAACATGTCATGGCATGTCATGTACAGCAACCTTTATGCTGCCATGTCTGTGTTCAAACTTTCTGGGTCTAATTTTATACTTTAACATTCTGTGTGGCTTCATACCACTTATACAGATATATAATATTCCAACTTAAGCCTTTCATTTACAACACACATGTCTCAGCTCTACTGAGCCAAAATCAGAATCATCGCACAAATACAAAATCTGCCAATATTAACAATATTAAAAAACTGGCTTAAAACTATTTTGTCATAATTAGGCACTAAAAAGAATATCTGAAATTATCACATTAGTGTGTGTGTATCTTCTATAACTTGTTTTCTAATTATTTATACAAGCATTCTAAGAGAGTGTAAGTTCATGTTTTTAGTTAATATTGGTGTATGTACACTTCTACAACTATAATTTTCAGTTTTATGTTACTCATACTGTGCATCTTCTTACAATTATAACATCAACCAAGTTATGCACTGAATAAAATACATTCATAATCTATTATAAAAAACCCCTACATGTATCAGCATTGAGGTACCATCATCAGGGGGCCGTTCAATAGAAAGGAATGTAGATCCAACACACCACTCTACTTATTATAGTTATTAATATTATAATTAGTTATAAGAACTAGACTGGTGTGTTGGATCTACATTCCTTTGCATTGAACGGCCCCCTGATGATGGCACCTCGGTGCAGAAACATGTAGGGGTTTTTTATAATAGTTTATGAATGTATTTTATTCAGTGCATGAGTAGGTCAACGTAATAATTATAATTTTCAGTGTTGTAGATTTTACTTTGACAATTTATTGTCTTTGTTGACCCTGTATATACAATTTTGGTACATAGGGTTTAATAGTTATTCACTATATTCTTCAATAATTCACTGTTTATTTTAGTTTCTGCATGTTGTATGTGCTGATGTTCTATTACAATCCAAATAAAATACACCCAGCCCTTGTTTTATACCTTTTTTTGCTCTAACATCCCTTGCCAATTTACACAACTACTCAATTTGCGCTCTCTCATTTTCGGATTAACACTCTCTGGGTGGCTGCATTCTATTACGCTAACCCCTTATTTCTTACTGGGATATCATTTTTGATTTATGCCCACTTTTTCAGGAACACAATTAGTGTGTAAAATAAGGACTGGGTGTATTGCCAATATTAATATATGCACCATTCATTTCAAGTTTTACTGTTTTTATTTTCTTTTCACTATTAACCTTCATCGTATGGTCCTTTAAATCCAACATTTCTGGCTCATGACCACAGCACTGTTCAATTTAAATGCCCACTGCTGGACATTTGCCCTTTCAGACAAAAAGGATATGCATTTAATGGGACAGCGTTTTACTGTGCGGCAGTGATAGGTTCAAAAGTTATTGTGTCAATAGGAACTGAGATAGTGTGCTTGTGTGCTGGTTGAGTGTTGACTACAGATGCTGGGTATATACTTCCGCTCATCCTGAGCATTATAAAGTTTAACTCAGACTGCCTGCTGCCTTTATATGTGACCTGTGGAATTATTTAGAGAGTGCCACACCCAGCAGTGGGAAAACTGTACACTATACGTCACCTGACTGTGGCCAACATGGATGTAGATGTCATCCACAAGTATTCCCAAACCATCTCCATAATTTAAGGCAAGAGTGAGTACAGGGAGTTCAACTGGAAAATGAAAACAGATGCATAACAAGCATAATGGCCTTACATTTCTATACATAATATATACAATATAACTTAACACATGTTAAACTAGGTGCTGGAAATGACCTTCAATTCTCAGACATATCTGATTTTGAAGGAACTGGACTGGAACACTGGGAAACTGTATTCTAAATTTCTTACAATACTTTTTATATGATTTATTCCTTATAATCGTATATGTTTCCACAATGCAAATCTTCTGTATTAAACTGCACTGCATACTCACGAACAAAACAAATTTGCGTTACGCTGTGCATCATGTCTGTTACAGACACCAGATTAAATTGGACTGTGTGAGTAAGGCAATGCAATGTACCATACACAAGCCACTAGAAATAGTGGTGTGTGGATCATGCAGCTGCCATTAAATTTGAAGTGCAGTATTGGCAATTTCTAGACAAGACTTTCATGCAGTATTTAACGATGTGTTCACCAGGTGTCAAGCATGTCTGAGAGTTGGAGGAGGTCATTTCCAACACCTATTCTAATATGTGGTAAGTTATATCTGTATATATATATATATATATATATCATACCATGAAATGTAAGCCTGTTAAGCTTGGCATGAATCTGGGTTCACTTTTCAATAGAATTCCCTGTACATACCAACTCAGTTGCTTCTTAATTAAAGAAAAACTGCAAAAAATATATCAGCAAAAGGTGCAAGCTGTGTGTAGTTAAAGTGTTAAGCACTCTCATTTACTGCTTTCCAATTAAGGAATGACACATTCTTGTAATTTCGCACATTCAAATTCTTATGTATAAAAGAAGAAATCAATAAAAAACTTCACAACAAATCCAAAACTAACGGCAGTTTTAATTACAAAGTGTGCTGGTAGATGGAAGGAGGGGGAAGACACTGTACTTGGCATAGTTATGGAAGAATCACCTCTATTGTTTTGGTGTCACATGTTGTGGCATAACTGGCAGGCATGCAAAAACAACAGACAACACACTGTGCTGGGGAAAAGCATAATGAGTGGTATGAAGATTAAGATGAGATCAAAAAAAAAACAGAATTTGTCTATGCATTTTATTATAAATATTTTACTTTAATGAAAACTCATTATTTGTACAACACTTAATGAAAAAATATATATTACTGTATTTACCTGATTGCAAGACAACAGCACATCCCCCCCATAAAAAAAACAACTTCCAGATGACCCCCCCCCCCCCCCATATAAGATGTGTGCTAAGAGAAGAAATTAGTATTAATTTCACATGGTTAACACAAAAAACATGTCAGATTCCAACTACCTTTACTAATTAGTGTCCATCTCTCCAACTTCAATGTTTGTAGAGCATCCACCTTCACAGTCAGTGCCTTCATGTCCCTCACACTCACTGCTAACATACCCAGCATCTTCACTGTCATACCATCACATAGCATCATCAGTTCCATCCACTGCATTGAATAGCATTTTACGGGCTTCTTGATTCTTCCAGCTGGGGTCAAAGCACGGTACCCTCCCAAGAGTTACCCACCACGCAACTGCTTTAGGTGGTCTGTTAATGGTTTCTTCACCACAATATCTAACACCTGCAGCTGAGAAGTCATCTCCTCAGTATGACCGCAAAGTCTGTGTTTATGGAAATACCAGCAAATGTAGTTTCTATTGCTGGTGCTAAATGTCTCTTAAATGCATGCAACACCAGCATCCCCAGTTTTCTCAGTAGCACCCTTGGCCTTCTGTTCCATACCACTGCCAACCAATCCTTCAAAAATTCATTGGCCGTCCAACCTTTAGGTTAGCAACTGACGAATCCTCTAGGTATAGTTTTGTGATTTAGTATCATGTTTGGTGGCAACTTCTTACCATTGATAATATTGCCAACATGACAGTTACTCAGGTTTTTATTAGCAGATGTTTTAAAAAATTTTTCCAGGATATGAAGCTTCCCGCTTATTAAGTTTTCCCACCTAAGAAGTCGAATCTCATGATACCAAGAGTATGATTTTTTTATGACATTTTACCTGTTTAATAAGTTTTTAAAGATATGTATAAAAAATTTCATTTCCAAAGTTTTATTTCCTTCAAATATGAAAAATCTTAAGTTGCTGTTGATTCATCGATCATTTGCTATCTGACTATCAATATATGCGATATATTGATATATGCTATGATGTGATCATGCGATCGATCTCTACCGAGGTGCCCCAAACAGCAACACGGCAACACGCTGCTTGAAGTCTTGAACAGTAACACGCTGGTTACGTCAATTGAACCAATTGATGGGTGCTACTGCTGGCTACTGTGTATTACTATCTGCATACATCTGTCTACTACTGAATCACACACCCCAGAAAATTGTTGCAATTACGGTAAGTTATATGCATTATGTTGTCTCTTTAGATGCTGTGGTGGTGTTTATGTTGTTTAATAACAATGTTGTGCGTTGTTCAGTGCAAACTATTGAACAAATATGTGAGGGGGATGAAAATGTGTCAGAGAGTGAAAAAGAGGAGGAAGATAGTGTAGTGCCATCTTACAATGAGGCTCTAAATGCCCTAGCCACATTTCGAGCATTTATTGACAATGTTCCCGAAACTATTCTTAAACGCATTAGAGAAGTAGAATCATTTTCTATGGCACTAAGAAGAAAGTTCACAAAGCAATCCACTCTGGATTCCTTTTTTGTAAAATAACTGTAAATCATTGCCTACATTAAAATGTTTGTGTATAAATTAGATGAATTTGTTTCTATTTCTGTATGTTTAATGTACTAGGTACTATCCTATTGCTTTTAATAAGCTTTCCCTTAAGCTTTAAGTCTTCGCGCTTAAGAAGTCCCTAATCCTCTGGTCCCTTGAAAGACTTCTTAACAGGGTTCTACTGTAGTTGAAGATTCAAGTCTTCTGGGATATTGTGCTTTGTTATTGGTGTTATAGTTCACGATATTTCAAAGAATCACAGTGCCTTTATTTTCAGGGTCAAGCAAGAAGAAATATAGGCATGTGGGTGGCCAGTAAGTAACTGTAAAATATCTGCACTGTTAAACGTCAGGATACCACAGCACCTGTAGGGATGTGACAGTAGTATGAAGGGGAACAATAAGATGGGTTAAAGTAAATAAAATGGAAACACAAATTAAAATTCAATAAGGTATATTAAATGGGGCAAAGTACAGTGGCCTGCGCTTCAATGTAAACATTAAGGGTCCAACGAGGAAACCTGCGGGTCGTTTGGGTTGGCAAAAGTAGTTGTTTGCACATGGCCTATAGGTCATGAAACTACAGTATGAGAAAAGTTAACAAATGAATACTTACAAGAACATTCACCGGTGAATGAACAAAAAGATGCACCAGATCTGAACAGCTGACTTGCGATCCAGTGATGTCCAGTGTCCGGAGCCGGTGACAACTCTTTCCAATTGCATAGAGTGTGTGAGAACTTCGTACTGCGTCCTTCAAAATAAGCTCAGTTAGCATTGGACAGTTGGAGGTGAGCGTAGAAAGGAATGGTTGAATTGCCAACACTCCCTTCGAAATAAACATGTTGGATCCTAAGACAAATCTGAAATTTGATACCATTCAAATTATGTTTGTGTACACTATGTTATTTACATCCTGCATTCATTCCGATTACATCTTTTATTGAAAACACTGGTCTGGAGAGATAATGCATGACTTTCTCACTTGCAAGTATATACAAAAAAAACTTGAGCTCAGAACTTCTCCTAAACTCTCTATGTGTTCAGTTTGGTTGACATTTGAATTAAGAACTTCAAGAATGGTTACTGTGGACCATCCAACTCTCTTGAGTGCACCTTCTGCCACTGCCTCACCTAAAGCATATCCCGTGCTCCTGTCCCTGTATCTTACAGACTTCCCCACATAGCTTACCCTCCTACTTCAAAGATGGGGTCAGCACATTCCTCCAGAACACCAGTAAATTTCTAACATACTCAGTTACATCACCTCCCAACAGAGGGTAACTTCCATAGTCACTGCTGTGACAATCTCAAATCTCACGCACTCAACTTCTACAGGGTGACTATTCTCTGCAGCATCTGCAGATTCCAAACTCTTTACATCATGAACAACTGTTGAAAGGAAGCACAAACCATCAGTCAAAACTTAACTTTTGTCAGTTTTTATTGCTTCCTACATGTTTCAGCTTTTGGAAAAGCCATCATCAGGCAATTAAAAATATACATGAAGAAAGATAATTTAAATACAACCCCTTAAAATTATAGTTTTTCAGATAGCTGAGATCTCAAATTTACAAAAATTGGAGATGTATAAGCCAAAAACAGATACAAATAAGATTACATATTAAGATATTAAAATATAATAAATGTACATTATATTAAAATATTCGACTCTTCAATAGCAACATGAAGTCAGTCGTATCGTATGGCTGTGAAACATGGAAGGTCACAAAACCAATTATCAGACAGCCACAGATTTTTACTAACAGATGCCTATGGCAGATTTTAAACATGAGATGGCTAGAAGTGATATAAAATGAAGACCTATGGGAGTGACCAATCAACAACCAATTAGACAACAGATTAAAGAGAGGATATGGCGATGGATAGGGCATACACTAAGGAAACCAAACGGAGCTATTGGGAAGTCAGCGCTGGACTGGAATCCCCAGGGAGTGAGGAGACGAGGATGCCCCAGAAAGACCCGGAAGTGGACTGCAGAAGGGGAAGCCAATGAAGGTGGAAAGACCTGGAGTGAAATAAAGAGGATGGCCAACAATAGAAAATGATGGAAATGTTTTACTGCTACCCTACACTCTACTAAAAAGAGCGACAGGAATTGATGATGATATTAAAATATTAATACTGTTTTCCAGTACTTTGAGCATGAATGGGAAGTTTTATAAAATAAATAAGCCTTGGGGGGTATAATCCGTAAACAAGAATCTTAATAAGTTTCACTTCTAAATTATAACCGAATTTATAAAAAAAATAGGTATTACAGATGACAAGAAGGTCTTACTTTTTATTAACTTTGATTTTGATCAATGCTGGAGAGGTATGGCATACTATATAATTTTTCCCGTTGTTTTTCACTCTTCATAGCCTATCAGTCAATTAGGGGAATTTAAAACTGTAAATAGACATACGATGTGGGGGTTTTTGTGTGTACTAATGTGTCATAAGATTAATACATTATCATCCCATAAGTTAGAAGGAAGTTTGTACTTATGTAAAATAGTATACTGAATATATATCTTCACAAGAAACATAAACTGATTAGGTCATTGTAGAATAAAGAGCCTGCCTTTCACTTAAATGTTAAGGAAGTACTGTGAGATGTCGTGTATAGAGTGTGTTTGTATCAGGAGAGGTGGGGGGGGGGGGGGGGGGGGTACTGTGTAACAATGTAAAATTTGACGTTATTACACATTTGACTGATAAGGAATGAAGAGTGAATAACTATAGAAAAAACTATATAGAGTAATGTACCTCTCCAGCATTGATATAAACCAAAATTAATGACAAGTAAGACCTTCTTATCATCCATCATATCTATTTTTTATACATTCGGTTATAATTTAGAAAGTAGAACTTATTAAAGATTCTTGTTTACAGATTATACCCCATGAGGTTTATTTATTTTGAAGAACTTCCCTTTCACACTCAAAGTACTGGAAAACAATTTTAATACATTAATATAATACATTTTTATTATACTTTAATATCTTAATACACAAACTTATTTTTGTCCAGTTTCAGCATATACAACTTCAGTTCTCGTGAAGTTGGCATCTCAGCTATCTGAAAAGTATAATTTTAATGTGTTGAATTTAAATTATTTTTCTTCATATATATTTTTAATTGCCTGCTAATGGCTTTTCTAAAAGGCGAAAAATGTAGCAAGCAATAAAATCTGATGAAAAGTTAAGTTGTGACTGATGGTTTGGGCTTCTTTTCTGTTGTTTATACATCACAACAGGCATGTCACCAATAAAGAAACTACTCTGTCGCTTGTCCTTCTTCCTACAGCACATCTCCTGTTTTTTGTTATTCATACCATGCATATTCTTACAATTAACCAACTTAAGCACTTAATAAAATACATTCAGAAGTACAGAACTCCTAAAACTCCTACATGTTTCAGCACCAAGGTGCCAAAACATGTGGGAGTTAATAGGAGTTTTATACTTCTGAATGTGTTTTATTAAGTGCATAAGTTGGTTAATGTATTAACCACAATCTCCTGGTTAGAAAGTCCCAGCATTATACACATTTCAAGACCACTAGATGGATGTACTGACAGACTACTTCCTTCTTCCAGGCTCAAGCCAAATGGGATCTCCCATGAAATGCTAGGTATACACAAATGCTTGGTTGGAGAACAGTCTGATGACTTGGCTGTGTTTGACTGAATTACTTTCAAGGGCTCATATGTTGCCATGGATGGCAAAACCAAGCAGTGTGGTAAATTTCAAGCTTTGCACAAGACTCAACACCATACATTCCCACTTAAAAGAAGGCAGCTGTCAGTTTCAGTAATGCTCCATTGGAGGATGCTGCATACTCAGCCTTAAGGAAAGGCTTGAACTATGTAGTGTGCCCTGCAACAGCTGGGTAGATAAGGCTACAGGACCACTGTCAGACAAGGTTGCTGAAGAAGTCTAATAGATGCTACAATATTGAAGGTTTCCCATAAATCCAAGGACAACCTGTGTGGAGCAGAAAGGAAGGCTCTCCAGGCCTTTCCCAGCTGATAAGGGCAATGTAATAGCTGCTCTCAACACCATCAACTAGTCAAGAGGATTGCATCCCTTCTGGGAAACTCAGTGTACAGGATGTTGGCCTGGGACTCCACTTAGTCTATGGAATGCAAGACCATCCTCCTCAAGAAGTCCTCACTTTCTAAGTAGGTCACCCAGTAAGTATGGCAGCAGGGTTCAAGGACACTTGGCTTCCTGGATGTCTAAAATTTATGAGAAAGTATTACCTTTAAGACCCACTATCTAAACAAATTAAACACCTGCTCAGGAAAGACCTAAAAAACTCTGAAATATACCCATAATATGATCTCTCTGGGTGGACCTCACGATATCCTCATCAGCTTTGAAGTCATTTGGCTTTTTACCAGGGCACCAATGGAGATCTTTACACTTCCTGGGTCAGTACTACTTTGATGAGAATACCTTGGGAATTTTCTGCCATATCTAGATTTCTCCTCCTTCTGCTTCAATCTTATGAAGAACAGATGTACTGTACTCCATACATCACAGAAAGTTGGGTGTTGGACAAGTCTGAGTACAAAATATAATTTTCTCACAACATATCAAATCCCAGAAAATACTTAGAAAACAAAGCAGTTACCAGGCATGTCCCAAGAAACAAACAACACAACATACAAATTATACTAATTAGTTTCATGGCAAATTTACAGCATATTCAGAGATACTTAATGCCTATAAAAATGATATACACATATATACAATCACACATATGTTTATATGCATTCATTTCTTAGTGATATAAATTCATCTACAGAGAAGGAAGTGTGAGTTAAAAGGAATTCTTTCAACAATGCTTTAAACTTCAATGTATGTGGATAAATAATTAATTTTGAGGTGGGTGGTTGTTGTACAGTTTTATACCAGCACTGTATAATCCACCTTACCAGGCTGTAAGATTTGAAATTGGTCTATTCAGATGTCACATACCACCAGTAGCAGCCTTAAAATAAGAATCAAAAGCTTGTAGAATCACAAAAATAAATAAATACACAAACACAGTGTAATTTGACACCTTGCTACAGAATAACTATAAAAAGCATAATCTAACATTTTTGCAGATGACTTGCCTCCGCACCATTTACAGATTCCTCAAGATTCATGGAATTCAGAGAGGGTAGGTTTGCTATCTTGGGTTCATCTGGCTTGGAAAAATATTCAATATAATCTTCTCGGGCTTTCAGCCGCGTTAGCTTGTTTAAATGCAACGTTTCGGGGACTGGCTCCGTCCCCATAATGTTGCATTTAAACGAGCTAACGTGGCTGAAAGCCTGAGAAGATTATATTGAATCATGTCGCCGCGAAAGTTTTAAAACTTGGAAAAATATTCTTATTTCATTGGGTTGGTGGATTTTGGCTCTAAGCCACCGATGTACATAAACACATAAAATATTCATTTATAACATTAACAGTTCTTGGATATATTCAAAGTAATTTCAGCCAGGCAAAACTGTGGCATATATTGAATATACTATGTTTACCGAAGCATATAATGAAGTGTTTTCCTTAAATTTTGGTGCTTGAATTCTGTATGTGGGGTGATCTTGAATACATATACAAAGTGCCATACTGGGCTCTGGAACGTCGAAACACACCATACCAAGACAAAACAAGGTGTGCATTGCCACAGAATCAAGAGTGTAGCCAAAGAAACAACATAGCATCTGTAGCAGTTATAGATCATTCATTTTGCCCATAAAAGATTTTAGACAGCATCAAGCCAACATGATGCCAACAGCAAGAAAGTTCAGGGCTTTGGAATTACATATCCAAGGGTGGAAGTAAAATAAGGAGAAGCTAATAAATGTAAACACCCAAAGATGTGGTAATGGACCCAAGCACGGCTGTTTCCAGGAACAAGAAAAAGAAACTGTCAAGTGTGTGCACTTACATACAAAAATTGGAGTGGTGATTACATGGAAGGCAATAAAATACAAGACATGGGAACATTCAGAATCAGACATCATGATGTGACATCAATTCAAGGCCAGAACAAATTTGTGTGTATGCATGATGTGAACGTGGGGGTTTTCCCCTTGTCAAAGAACTTCCCTTTGCCAGAAATTGTCACCAGACATCAAGAGGAAGCTTGCTGCTTTTCAGCACCATGAAATGTAAGTTTTTAAAATAAATAATTAAATCTTTAGCCAAACAGGAAATGCCAATGAAAGCAGTGTACTTCAATATGCTGTCAAATTTTACTGTCCATAATGCTGGGGCAAAATCTGTGGTGATGACATCAGGTAATAAAAAGATACAAGTAAATGTGAAGTTGACAGTATTAGCAGATAGTAGCAAATTGAGTATGAGTATGGGTCAGGCCCTTGCGGTTCCAATGCATGTAGGCCTTTGACAGGCCCTTTTTGCCCCTTAACTAAAGTCCAAGTCATAAGAGCCCTGTCCTTGTAATAAAGGTCCAGATCACCCCCAGACTTAGTTCTCTGACATCCTCAGGGTTCAAAAAGAAGGAACCCAGATAAGTGTGTCTGTGTGTCGCGAGGGCTTCACACTCACACAAGACATGAGCTGAGGTCTCCTCCTCTGCCCCACATTTCCTACACAATAGACTGTCGCTCAGTCCCATAATGTGAAGATGTCTTCTCAAGGTGTTATGTCCGGTAAGCAGACTAATAACCACCCTGGATTGCGTCCTGTTAAAGGACAGCAGCCTGGTCTTAACGGCAATACGAGGGCCCGAGATCAACTCTCAAGCCTGTCTCTGAGTGCCAGCAAGTCCCTGCCACAGTGTCATGTGCTGTTTATCCAACCAGCACAGAATTTTCTTCTTTACACTCTGCCTTCAGACTCCCAAGGCAGGCTCCGGTCCGACAAAATGGTGAACGGAACCCCCCCAAGTGAGCTCATTGGCAATTTCATTTCCACGTATTCCAGAATGTCCGGGGACCCAAAAGAGTCCCACAGAGTGATAGGTGGAGATATCATTCATTGTTTTAGCAGCCTGTAAAGCTTTCAAAGCTGCTTGACTATCAGAGCAAATACTAATGTATTTCTCTGATCTAGCATTAGCTTGTATTTCATAAGCACAGGCCAGGATAGCATATATCTCAGCCTGGAAGACTGTTACATATTTTCCTACAGAGATACTGAGCCTCCTACCCAAGGACTGCCCATAGACTCTGGCCCCTGCCCTCCCCCCCCTGCGTTCTGGACCCATCTGTATACCAGACAAGCCCTTTTACCACAGGTGGGGATCCAGGTCCTTTGGTCCACTCTTCTCTAGCCAACATGTCAACCTTGTACTTGGGTTCAAAGTTATATGCCGGCCTCATAATATCATTCCCCATGCTGAATATGGGATCTGATTTCTGAAGCCGCATTAATATGGTGCTATGCCCACCATTGGGGTGTAGGTAAGACCAGCACCCCACACTCCAGAGTCGATGCGCAGCTGACCTCGCCTCACCTTGAACCACCAGATCAAGTGGTGGAAGGCAAGTGAGCACCTCCAAGGCACTCGTTGGTGTAGTGTGCATAGCCCCCATTATTCCCAGACAAGCAAGTCTCTGGATTCTACTCAGCCGTTTCTTAGCACTAGCTGTCTGACAGCCCGGCCACCAGACTAGAGATGCAAAGGTGATGGATGGCCGAATGATAGAGACATAGAGCCAGTGGACCACTTTGGGCCGCAGGCCCCACGTAGCAGCAAAAGTCCTCCTACAGGCCCACAGACAGTTGTGTGCCTTCTTCACCTTGATATTCACATGCTCCTGCCAAGTCAGCTGAGAGTCCAGGATCACCCCCAGATACTTGACCGACTCGGAACGGTGCAGAGTAACTCGAAAAAAATAGGTTCAAAGAAACCAGAAAGTTTCCTTTTCCTTGTAAATACGACAAGATTGGTCTTGTCAGGGTTAACTGACAAGCCAACTCTGCCACACCATTTCTCTACTGTGTGAAGAGCCCCCTGCATGAGCTCCGACACCATGTTCGGGAATTTCCCCACTGCCAGCAGACAAATGTCATTGGCGTAACCCTGACAGCATACACCGGCCATACTGAGCCTTGCTATCAAGTCATCAACAACAAGGCACCACAAGAGGGGTGACAACACACCTCCATGCGGGCAACCCCTAGACACCGCAACCCTCACAAACATATCAAACGTAAAAGAGCCACCGTGGCCAGGCGGCCCTGACCCACCTAGTAGCAAATTACTGCCATATGTGATTCTAAACTGCAGAACAATGCCTAAGGAGCAGCAGCCTAGGGAAATCACTGTCAGATACCAACCTAGAGTGTGGATGACCAGGGTGTGCCTGAGAAAACTGGGTATTTGTGTTGGATAAATTTAACCTTTAAATGACCTACATTTGCATATGTGAACACACACACAAAACAAACCCTAGAAATTCATTTTATATATGCAGGCACCACGAGAATTTAGTGCATTTTTAAGATATGCTGCATAATCTCGTTTTATTTTCCACAAAATGCCATTCGTTTCTTTTTCTGTTCAAATAATACATTTTTCACAAACCATGCCCTAACATTTCAATACCAACCCTGTTGCTTAAAGGTTAAGGGATATTTAACACTAGAAAAAAAGTCATAATCAGTTCCAAAAACATGGGACCTCATGCTCATACTTTGGTGGATGATGTCACAGCTGCAGGTGCTACATGTTGCAGTGAACCGAGCTGTTCAAAGACCACCTAAACCCTTGCATGGTGAGTGATTGTTCGGAGAGGACCATGCTTTGATGCTGGCTAGCAGAATCATGAAGACCAGTATGACTGTCCCTTGTCAGCAGATCATCATGGCATCGCAGCACATCTCACCAGACGTGATTGTGAAGAGGTTTAAAAGTGCTGCATATCAAATGAAAAGGATGGGACTGAGGATGATATATTGTGGAATGACATTGAAGAGGCTGGGAATCATAGCAGCGAATGTGAAGAAATAAAGGCTTTGATTGTGAAGATGGACACTCTACAAGCACTGAAGGTACAAAGAGTGATACTCACTGGTAGATGGAATATGATATGTTTTAATTCAACTCTGTAGTGTGGTATATGATTTACTGCAGTAATCCCCTTTCTTGGACTTTATTAATTAGATGATGGAAAAAGTCCAGAGACAGGAGATTACCTCAGTATGACATGTTTTGTGCAGTAACTGTATTATATTAACAGGAATATATTTGTTCCCTGCAGTCATCTCAATAGAGTGGTCATTTTGGATTAGGGTCATCTGATGTTAGGGTTGTCTTTCTTTTAGGTAAATACAGTAAATACTGCACTACATATTATGGTAAACACTGCTTTCTGTGCCTGTATGGATAGCACAGTTCTAAAATGTGCAATCAATCACCTTTCAAGACCAGTACATTTCTTCAGTACCAGAGGCCAGATCTCAAAATCATCACAAAGTCGAAAATCCCCCATCTCCAGAATCTTCACTTCTTTGTTCAGTACAATATCAAGCATTCCCACCACGAGACCTGGATAGTTGGCCATGGACTCTGAGTTCTTCAGCAGTCTGAAATTGAAACATATCAAAAATACTATAAAGATTAACAGAAAGTGTGGCACAGTAACCTGACAGTTTTGAAACAAAAAATAACTAAAAAACATACTATTGTGTTTTAACAATGTACACTTCAAAGCATTTTAAACACAGTGTCAAATTTTTAGAAATAATACCACTAAGATAACTTCTTCCATACAAGTGTATGCATTCTTGTACTGTGGAACATAAATTCCCATTATGTACCACACAATCTCTATCCGCACTGCTGCAATTTCCTCTCAGATATTCTGTTCCAATTCAGCATTAGTCCTAGGGCAGTTCCAATACCCCTTGCCCTTCAGTATTCTCAGAGGAAGCAGTCATAAGCAGATAATTCAGCAGATGTTAAAAGTGACTTAACTTGACTTTATTCAGCAAGAAGAAATGGAAATTGTTTGAAAATACTCAAGTCACACCGATTAATCCGTGAACTGCCACAAATTTTAAAGGATGAAAATTTAAATCTTTGTGCATCATTCACAGAATGCGTATGTTCAGTTGCCTGCAAGATCTCCAGATCTGTCTGCTTGTGACTACTTTCTGTGTGGATACCTCAAGAGCAAGGTATATGTAAATTTCCGTTGGACTATCGACAAACTGGTGTAGAACATCAGGTTAGAAACTGCAACAATGCTGATGGAAATGACACAGCTCATAATGGAGAATTTACCCTGCACAGTACAAGAATACATACAGAGGGATGGAAGTCACCTTGGTGATAACTTTTTTAAAAAGTAAACAGCATGTATAAAATTCTTTGAAATGTACTGCATTTTGTTAAAAAATAAAATGAAAACATAATAATCTTGTTTGAGTTATTTTTATTTCAAAACCATCAGATTTCTCAGCCATACCCTGTATAACAGGATAAATCTGATACATAGTTTAGCCACTGATATGGGTCACAGGTGGACACGGTCCAACACCAGGCGTTCTTCAATTTCCATAGTAAAAAATACCTACACCTGGAATGAGATAATGATACTAAACTAACAAAAAATTCCAGAACAGTAACACATGCTGACAAAAACTATGGTACAAGTTTTCTGTGATTAAATTACATTAGCTGCATCAATTCCTCAGTAATGACTTAACCACTTTACCACCTTTCCCTCATGGCTATCAGCATAGAAGCATTTAGACTACTGTGGGAAAGCATGGAGAAGGTATATCCCACTGCACATTCTGAATTTTTACCTTTTCTGTTACCTTTCTTGGCCTTGTCTTACATGTGATTATCACATCAGACCAACCAAAATAACTGACAAAGACACTTCAACAACATGAATACTGAAATGCTATACAGCACACTTCTCATCATTTTGTGGGGCAAGCGGGTGACTTAACGTTTCTTAATAAGTACGCCTAGCTGTACAAAATGGTAGGTCTAAATGTTTCTGATGGTGGTATTACAATAAACATGACTATCATTATTTGAAAAATCCAAGATATTGCATAATGACCACGTTTATTACAGCAAACAGATTCAATGGAACTGCAATTAGCCAATTCTTCTATTTCACCACATGGTGCCCTTCAATTGACACAAATAAACAAATGTAAATGCATACTTGTTTGTCATTTGCTGACGAACCATCTCACTAAGTAGTGGTGGAAGACAATCAAGATGACATCTCAGTTCTGCAACAAGGCTGTCTGCATCAATACCTCTTCGACGTAACAAAAGTGAATTATGTTGATAACGTCGCACCTGACTACACAAGATTAATTCCTTCTCAAGGTAGTTCATGACTTCAATTAAACATAACTCCTCCAGTGGTGGAGGAGTTATTGCTCTGCGGGGAGGCATTTTCTTCTTCTACTAGCACAGTGGCCTGAGAAGATGCTACATAACAATAAATATACACAAATATTAATATCTTGTAGCAAAATACTGAATACATCACTGAATACAATTTGAAAGTGTATGATAAATGGAGTACATTAAAGAAATATTTTAACTTGAATAACAACAACATTTTAAAGTAACTTTCTGTGTTCACTTAGAAGAAAAACTAACACTGAACATTTTATAATGTACATTTATCATCAAATACTGAAATGTCTTTTTAAAAACAAGGCATGCATTTCACTTGAATGTCTCTGCCACTACAGTACACTTTTCACTTGTCACTTCTTTAGTACTTTGCCATTACTCTGAGCCAGAAATGTTCCATTTCATTGGCACCTGTAATTTCTGAAGCTGTCAGGCATGTCATATACACATCAAATGGTGGATGTGAACTACAGAGGCAGAATGGCATCATTTCAGTACAGTAACTACAATGTGGTTCCATAAGTTCCTGAGCACTTTATACCTCATTAAATTGATAATCTACTAACTTGTGACAATGTTCAACAAATATAAGTGACAAAGTCTGTTCGGCATGGCGCCACTTTTAACATGCCTGGTGTACTTAATACTTTTAATTTACAGTACAGCTGTTGGTATGACTGGTATACTTGATAACTTCAATGCAGGTGTTTGTAAGCTGATGGAAACAGTGACTCAGAAACAAGTTTTTTCTGTACACCACAACTGTCTGCATTTCTGATTGACTCAATTTTTACAACAGCATTTGTACAGTTGTTGCACTTGATAGTTTTTACAAAAGCGGTTTCAGATACCATGAGACAAACCCACGGATTTTACAACAGCACTGATAGATTTTACAAAAGTGGTTTCAGATACCATGAGACAAACCCAAATCTGACTAATTTTGATTAGTTACCCGGGATTTTAGGAACCATGTTGTTAGGAATGCGGGAGTTTGACCTCTGGTTACCCTACTAAACTATAGGTTTGATATTTCATGGCTGCTTAACAGTGGCACACATCTTCAAAGTGGCCTGAGAACTGTGTATGTCTATCTGAAATATATTAGCCCTTAAACTTGTCAAGCCAATTTTGAAAGTTCACCAAACATGACTACTTAATTATGCCTTCCCCCACTTTCAAGTATCCAGTATTAAACTTTAGAAACCTTATAATTGACTATCCTGTTGTGCTTGTCAGTCTTCTGATTCAACATCCATGTGACTTGCTGCTTGCTTCTGTGGGAGGAGGGTTTGAACCAATATCTGCAACACACATTTACAGTTGTCCATTCATACCCAATTACCATTCCTGGGCTCAAACCACAAGTGCTAGGGAATGTTTGGTTACATTCAACAACACTGCTAAGTGTGGCATTGTGTCTGAATACGTAGGTAACTGTATATTCATCCCTTAGACCTGTATGAAGATGTTCATGTAATACTCTCTTATTACTACCTACATATGAACGACTTTGTTACTCACTCTGTTACTTTGTTGCTCACCACAGGTTTTGATCCACCTATATAACTGTACACCTTTCTAATGCCCTAATACAGTCAGAACCTCAAATTTATTGCCAAGTTTAATGCTGGTGTAGAGACCCTTGATGGAGGAAAAAGTCTTCTATCTGCATCATTATTTGGCCTTAATGTCACTCAAAAGAATGGATGAACAATTATGTTTATAAGTAGGAATGTTTCAGCTTTCTGGCTTGAGTGCCAAAGCCAAATCCCATTGCAATTCAATAGTTGTTTCCCCTATTCCCTAACGTGTTTGCACATCACAGAACCATGGCTCAGTTACGTCTATATTACTAAGTGCGACACTGGAACATTCCAAATGGTGCCCACAGTAACAGTCATCACACGATACACCTCCATTAACCTCTCTTCAGCAACAGGCACACTTGCCTGACAAAATCTGTACACATATATACAATAATAGTACCAACAAATGCACACAGTATATTGAAATTATATACACAATGAACTCCTATATGTTTTGGCCAACCATGTGGCCATCTTCAGGTATGTAAAATACAACGGTTAGATACAGAACCAATCCATAGGTGTAAAAAGACAATCACAGAAACCCATAGTTTAAAAATACATAAAGTTATTACTAATAAGAACGTGGTATTTGATTTTATTATTTGGTTTACCCTGCCATTTACATCACGACATTCACTTGGATGGTGAATTACTAACTGAAAACTTCTGCATATACCACCCAATCGAATAACACATTGTAATAACAATGTGCACTAAGAAAGTGCACGCAAAACAAGTCGGTACGCGTAAGCAGTAACGAGATGCGATATATGACTCCTCGGATTTTAAACGGCAACGCTCAAACCAACAGCGACATCCCGCCGCAGGACGGCGGTACTGTCACGGTATTTTTCTGTACCACAGCATGAAGCACAGATTATCTCATGAAGTGTCCTGTCGCGTACCGCATTGTAGTTCTGGCACGTGGCAGGAGAGAGATTAGTGGCAATTTGCATTGTTTTGCGTGTCTGGAGAGGGTGGTGACCATTTTGCGTCGCGTTTTTAAATTCGTATTTAATTTTATTTGGAAGAAAAAATGTCGGCAGAAGCTCTAGTTGAGTTCGTGAAGGAATTCCCTATTTTACAGGACATGCAAGACATTAACTATATGCATAACAGTTTCATTTCTGTATTTTCTGATTTCATTTTCTACACAGGGCTCAGCTGGGCGCGGAGATACTGACTGGGCATGCCCTGTAATGCAGAGCGTGCCAGAACGCCATACAGGCAGTACATATACAGCCAGCATTTCTCAGAGACCAATTTCACATCGTCTGAAAAAAAAAACACGTCTGAACAGATTGGCCGTTCCATTTTGTTGTACACTCAGTCCAAAACATCAAACGGCCTGATACTGTATAAGTCCCGAACCGGAAAAACGTAACGTACAGCTGCCATCATAATTCGAGTTGTTCGTAGTTTTCCTATATATATATATTTGTGCATTCATGCCGTTGCTCTGTCTTCCATTCATTACACTCGTTCATGGCGCTTATATGCTAACCAGACACCAACACGTTTGCTTAATTTGAAGTTAAAACATGAATTAATGTTCATTAATTTTCCCAGGCATGTGGCTCGCTAGCTCTACAGCAAAAGCTGTCCGTATTGCGCGCAGTGCAGATCAATACAGTAGTCACGTATAGTCGAGTACAAACTGTGGTCTTGCTCGAGCAGCCACGCAGGTCGGAGGTGCGCGGTAATTCAAATCGAGCGTTGTTCACAGTCGCAGATCATTGTACTTACGCATACTCTAACTCCATCCGCAACCTGTGTAGTACCGAGTGAAAGATTTGTCCCCCGAGACAATTGACGATGAGCGATCGGCACAACATCGTGACCTGCTCTTTCGAAAAAGAAAGCCCGAGAATCTCTGCTTTCGACATACACGAATGGATATATGACAAGCTGCAAATGACAGTTGACGAGCTAAAGACGATTAAAATTGATGGGAGCAAACGTCGAGTTTACATAAAATGTACAGACAGTAAACAGTTGGACACCTTAGTTAAACGAACAAATGGAAACGTACATACAGATGGCACCATTTCACAAATACATATAGGCCATGCTGGTATGGGTTCACGTACAGTCAGAGATACAAATCTGCCACCGGATCTGAATAATGGCACAATGAAACGGGCGTTACGACAATATGTCACAATTCTTAGCATTAACGACGAAATATGGTCCTCTGTATACAGATACACTATCAAAAATGGTGTTCGAGTTCTGACAATGGAGTTGAAAACGCACTTTCCTTCACAGCATACGTATCTGGACACCGAGCCATTTTTTTATTATTAGGTCAACCGGCGACCTGCTACATATGTAACGAAGTGGGGCACCTATCACAAAACTGCACAAAGAAAAAAATCACCGATGCAGGAACTGACCGCCCCACGGACCTATATCCCTACGTGGGCTCCTACGGTTGAAATGGGAGCAACTCCACGTCTTGCACCCTCACCCACCACACCACCACTGCGGATAGAAGGGGATAGAGAAAACGAATCACACGCTGCGGACCAAATATGGAGACGGACCTAGCACAGCCAGAGATGAATAGGCCTACTGCAAATCATGTCACAGCTACCAATACGATAAATGCGCAGGATGTCCACAATTTCCGTTGACCATTGGAAGACACGCACCACCGACCCCATTGACCATATTACACATGGCGGACACTGGGACGACGGGCGAACAACCTGACAAGACACTTGAGCCTCTGGATGTGGGCCCTGCCCCCCACACTCCAGACAGCAGACATAGGATTCCACGCTCCTAGCGACACGACAATGGCCTCTTCAGCTCATTGTAAAGATGGCAATACACCGACAGACGAATTCCCTCGACTTGCTGTGCCCAACTCGACAATCTCTAAAAGACATCGGGGCCCTTCTACGCGAAAAAAAAAACAAAACGGAGAAAAACGCGATGCGTAACCGCAGCCGCAGTAGAAGTGAAACCCGAGAAGGCTCCGGCTTTCGGACAGGAGGCGACGTCACAGTATCATGGCAGATATCCACACGAAAACCACCCTCAACATCAATGGCTGGTCTTCGAAGGAGGAACAACACCTCTTGAGAGGATCTATATACGCAAATGTTTTAGACATGCTGTAGTGAATAACTGATAGAAGGTACATTTTTGTAAATTTGTTTGGAATTTTTTATTTTTTGTGTTTGCATATACTGTACTTATTTCTTTGTCTGCATTGAGCCGCAAGTACTTTCTTGTTACTTCTTAGAAGACGCTTTGCCTTATATGGTGATGTGTTGTATTCGAGCTTTGTATTGGTTAGTCCACATATGGATGTGATGAATCCTGAGGGCTAATTGGTTGAATGTTTCGAGTGAGGTGGCGTGATATCGCTATTATAGCGTGGGTTGAGGTTTATAAATAGGGGCGTAGATTACGCCGCGAGTCTTTCGGTGATTGTTTCTCGGTTGGGCAGTTGGTGGTGTTATTTTAAATTTAACAACCAAAATTTCATAGTTGAAATTGTGATATGATTTTACAATATTACTTTTGTAACAGTGATTGGTGGTGTGTGAAGTGTTATTGTTTTTGGATTTCGTATTTGAACCAAACTCTAAGGGATTACTACTAGCAGCTATTGTTGGTGAACCGAGGATGTTTGAATTTTTACCTTCACAAAGTAGGTTGGCGAAGTAATTTTTTAAATTACTTTAGTACCCATTGGAAGAGAGGGAAATAGTGATTTATATTTGTTTATTCGAAATTGCTATAACGAAATAACACAATCATTTTAATTAGTTTACACTTGTGAAGTGGTACATCAGAAGTGCGTGTGGGCCGTCGCTAGATGTTATAATTTTTTTTAGATTAAAATTGTTTTTTAATAACTATATAAACGTCTTATGATAATATATTTTGAATAAGGTTGAGTCCATAAAACAAGTGAGTGTTTTTCAATAGTTTTATAATCTAAGACTGAGAGCTTGTTCCTATAAATTTTGTATCCTAACCACTTTGTGTCAATAATAGAGTAAAGACTGACTGGTGGCAGCAACGTACCATAAAACCCTATAGAAAGACCAGCTTAGGTCACGTATGCCATAGGGGGTTTTCTCAGTAGTTATCTACCGAGCAACAAACACCCGCTACAAATTGTGTGCAGCGGTGGGATACCCAAAAACCAGTAGGGATTTTGAAATATTTGGGATATAAGTAAACGCAAGTAAGAGATAGAAAATTTGTTGTTGGACACGCACACTTAATTTGCACTGCCAGTGAAAGAATAGTGGTTAAGAAATTAATACTACACCACGAGTAAGCTATGGCGAAGCAGGAAACTAAGATGGAAGACGCGGTAGCACAACAAATGGCCAGATTACAGGAGGAAGTCCATAGTTTACAGGCTCAGTTAGTTTTAAGACCGACCGCGACAAAAGACATGTCAATGGTATACCTAATACCAAAATGGTCTGGGACAGAAAAAGCAATCCCATTGCATGAGTTTTTTGAGGCAATAGATGGGACAACTAAGGTAGGAAATTGGACTGAGACAGATAAAATACAAGTAGCAGTATCGTAATTGACCGAGGCTGCCAAATCGTTTTACAACACAGCATTAGAACTGCATGCTAGTGATGTGACATGGTCGCGATTTAGATAAACAATTTACAGAAGGTTTAAGGATGTAAGGAGCGATCAATTCATTTTGTGGAACTGCAATCTGCTAGGCAGAGAAAGGGAGAATTGCCGCATCAGTTTGCAGACAGATGTCGGAATTTGGCGCGGAAAACTATCATACAATTTCAGGATCCAACCTTACAGAAGTTTCACTATGACCAGGCAGAGAGAATGCTAATAGCAAGTTTTTGCTCAGGACTAATTGACACGCCAGGGCGTCAGGTTAGATACGCGAGACCAGCTTCATTATCAGAGGCACTGCAAATAGCCGTATCAGTTGAACAGGCGGAATTCCAGGAAAGGAGAATCGAAAGTTTCTACGTAAAATCTGAGAAGGGTTCATCTCAGGACAAGGGCGGAAGAAAAAGCCAAAGAAAACACATGTGTGTGGGAATTGTATGAGGGCGGAAGCAGAGCGCAGTTCAGGCGGTACTACTAGGAAAGTCAGCCCAGCAAAAGGTTTATATGTTATGAGTATGGTGGGGAAGGTCATTTCGCTAGGGAATGTCCAAGCCGCAGGAACAGGCAAGATAAATTCCAGAAATTGACACCTAGTAAAGACCGGAATAAACCGGAAACATCCCCCAAGAAAATGGATTCAAAGGGAAAAGGGAAACCCCAGGGAAACGCAAAAGTGATGAAAGTACAGACAGCTCCTTTCGTCACAGTGTTACCCAAAACGCTGTCGACAGACATTTTGACCAAATTAAACTAGATAGATGTACTCCTACCTTACTAGTGAATATTGAAGGCACAAAACGAAGGTTCATACTGCACACAGGCTCAAATGTTTGGTTAATTCAGACAGGAGTGAGTACTGAAGAGGTAATGATTATTGATTTATTACCGTTTGGAGTTACGGGAGATGAACTGGAAATTATAGGAGAGCAAGAAGTTGTTTTCTGTGTAAATAATGTGAAATATGAACACAGATTTCTGGTTTGCAGTTTGCCAACAAAGCCAGCAGGAATTTTAGGGATGGACTTTCTTTTAATATATGAAGTACAGATGAATTTGGGAAAACAAAAGATAAATTCGTATAAATTGCCTAAATTGTTGAATGGTTCTTTGAAATAGAGAAACCGTGAAGCAGAGGGAAGGGCCCTCCATTCAGCTCTCACGACTTTTTCCACTTGAGGCGATCATCGTGTAAGAAGTCCACGGACATTAGAACGTAATGGGAAGAAAACAACTAGAAATGTTGGGAAGGCAGATCAGTTTGTCAGGAAACTTAGCTTAAATACTAGTGAAGTAATTCCATATCTTGTGAAGTCTGTTGGTACAGTAAAACTAGAGCCTAGAGCTAGACAGATAGTTATGGGAAACTTGGAGATGCCGAAACGTCAGGAACCACCACAGCTAGTTTGTGTAGAACCAGCACAAATTCCATTAGAAGGGATAATTGCGTCACGGGGAATTTCCACAGTACACACGAGTGACAACGACCTCGAGGACATCACGCATGACGTCACGAAACAGCTGTGAGGCAGACAGGAAGTCGAGATCAGTCGTACTCATTATAGCTAACTTTGGTGATGAAGAAATTGTTTTGCCTAAACCTACAGTGATTGGAGTAGCTGAGGAAATTTCAGAAGGCTTAGTTGCTTCCAATAATGATGGACATGGGTTCGAAACATTGCATAAGGGCAAAACAGCGAAACAGAGTGTGGAATTCAGGAATTATTTCAATGAAAAACTAGAACATCTAAATTCCAAAGAAAGATCGGTGTTGGAGACCGTTCTTCAGAAATATATGCATGTTTTGAATGAAGAGGGAAGCAATGAATAAAGGTGGTTTTAATAGTGCATCGGTTGGTGTGAATATTGTTTAAGTGACGAATTAATTGGTACCACAGAACATCTGACTGTATAAGCGAGGTGTCGTATAAACCGATGGCGTTATAATCGGGTTACACTGTATATATATATGTGTGTGTGTGTTACAGTTACAACCTGAAATCCTTTAAAACCCGATCTATGTGAAACTAGTTCCAACAAAGCCCTTTCGTAAATACTAGTTGTAACTAGTTACTTCTAGAATTAACAGAATACAGTCGACAATATTAATATGCACTAAAAGGCCTTCAGTTAATACCCATACTGACTGGTTGAAAACAGTTTTGACTGAAGCCACTGACCGTTAAAACCAGATATTAGGTAAAACTAGTTTTCTCTAGGGAAAAATAATAATACCCGTAATTTGCGAAATAAAGTTTATTATTCAAAGCGCAGTACACATGTTCTCACTTATTGCTACAAGGCAGGCTGCCATGGCATTTCGAGTTGCAAAGATTTCCCATTTTTCTGCACATTCAACTCCACACCCTGAAGAACTCCCCATGAAATCCCCCATCCTCTGGAGAAGACCATTTCTTGATCCCTACAGATTGCAAGACGACCATAACCTCACTGACTGAAGAACCTATTCCAGTCGTCAGACACATGCTTACCTTCAGCTGTACCCCCAGACCAGTCATTACCACCTGCAATCAGCACTTTTTCAAAACATGACACCTCCTTTCCCTTTGGATGTGCAAATGAAAGTGCTGCTGGTGAAAACTCAGAAGCATAAACCTTCAGTTATTCACCAAAGCATAAGGCATGGCATTCTCTATGAAAACAGCTTGATTTGAACACAGTGGCAAAACTGACTTCACAGTAAACGAAATTGTATGACATAAATGGGATCAGAGTGAGTGTGCTTTGCAAACTTTGGAAGTACATGCCAAAGAAGCTGAAGGTGGTTGTCAGTTGGAGGGTAATCCTCCAGTACAGTTTTTCATTTTTTTTTTTAATGTAAACTTCCAACATTTTTGACAGCAATTGTTAGGAGCATTAGGCCTAGGCCAGAGTGCAGGAGGTGGAGCTACAAAAAACAGGTGTTGGTTCTGTCTGTCCTGAAATACAGCCCTAAGTCCTATATCTTTCTCAGGTCAGTTTCCCCTGCCTTACACACAAACCTTACAGTCCATTCTAAACATCGTTTGCTTTAGGACAGGAATCAATGCCCATGTGTTTAGCACACTCAGCAACACTGTAAAATGTCTGATAAAGATCGTACGTGTGTTGTGGTGACAATTGTATGTGATGGAGGCAATTGTGCCTACTGTGAAGTCATTTAACAATCTAGAACTTTCAACACTGTAAGTAGCAAAAGCATATTTATTCTCATTACTTTTGCGACCTGCATACCAACAGGGATGTCTTGTCTGGAAGTAGAGTCTGATGTATGTAATTGTCCTTGTGATATTTTATCAGAATTTTGAAATTCATTATAGGTGGTCCTGACTCTTAAAATGTGTTTATACTGACAATGTCTGTAAGTTTTTTTTTACCACTACTAGCATCATCATTTTTATTATTGTCGAATGAGACCATATGTTGATCTCCAAAACACACAATTTTTTTATTTTTGCAGTGACTATTAAAAGTTTTATCATCCTATGAGACCATATGCTGGTCTGCAAAATGTACTGGCAAATGGCATAGCATGCCATATGCTGGTATTTTTTTTTTTTTTTTGTATGGCTCGACAGCCTTATATGAGCCTGGGCCTCCTCGTTTCGTCGAGGTTTCATGGTCACACACATTTGAGACACACCACAGTCGGTAGGACTCCTCTGGACGAGGGACCAGCCTGTCGCAGAGACCTCTATTTGTGTGTTTACTTGGTATCAATTTAAATGTCCATGCTAAGCCAGAAAAACTCGGGCCATCATGAGATACAATCAAAATTTAAATCAGTCGCCTAAAGGTTAAATGACAAACTTCTGTCACAAGCTCTAAAATAACACCACTCATAAAAATACAATATGTAATAACACATGAAGATATGCAATACTGCACAATATTAGGGACAGTCAGAAAGAAATTCATTTTATATATTGTTACATTCTTTATTTATAGAAATAGTCACTAAGTCAGTGAAGTCCCTGAACATTCTGTCATTTTTAGTAGTTGCAACTGTTACACTCAACATACGGTACCACCACAGTTGATTCTAAAATGGCAATGTGTGACGAGTTCTTCATTGCTGAAGGTGAGAAGCCAACTTGCATTCATGAATGTTTGCCCAGAATGTATGGTGAAGCACCTGTGCACAGGCATACTGTTTGATGATATGTAAGATGGATTAGTGAAGTTGAAACAGGAGGAGAAGAATTTCATGACAAACCGTGGTGTGGTCCCTCTTGCACTGCAGTAATACCTGACATCATCAGCTGGGCTGATGAACTGATATGTGGTGACTCACATAACAGATGACTTATGCTCCATCCTATTCATCAATAAATGCAGTATAATGGAAACTACTGAAGAACTTGGCTATTCCAAGGTTTGTGCATGTTGGGTGCTATGAATGCTGACACGCACAGAAAGACGCAAGGAATGCCATCACCACTGATCTTTTGCATCAATACAATATGTGACGTGAGGGCTTCCTACTGCAAATTGTCATGGGGCATATAGTCTGGGTTCACCACTTTTAATCCAAATCTATGTGGCAACTGATGGAAAGGCGCCATACAACATAGCCAAAGGAGAAGAAATTCAAGCATGCCCCATCAGCAGGACAAATCAGAGTTACAGTCTTTTATCACAAAATTTGAAAGAACAATCCTGACATTGAACAATCAGATTTTCACCTGTTTAGTCCTCTGAAACACAGCCTCTGAGGACACCATTATATGTATTACAAGGTACTGCAGAACACCATGCACCAGTGGTTCAAGAAGAAGGGGAGGATCTTCTACTGAACAGGATATATGCTTTTGTTCAAAGGTGAAAAATGACTATCAAATAAGATGGAGACTGATATTGAAAAATAACTAAGCCTTCAGCAATGCTGTAGTGAATTTCTGTTAAATTTTCACATGTTTAACTTGTAAACAGGATGAAATAAAAAGTAGGCAGCTTTACTTCCTAACTTACATACAGAATGGCATACTGAATCACAGTGACAGGTCCTGTTTGTTCACCATAATTGAAAACACTCATTGCAATGTCAGGCCAGTCATAACCCAGGGCATCAGTATATAAAAATGTATCCAAATTTTAAACATAAATCACTTTAAATCAAAACGATTTAATATTATAATTTAAAACATAATGTATGCAATACATCACATTCAGAATGGCCCATCCCCTTAAGACACTACACATACATGTATATACTACTACATCTTCACTTCGTATAAGTGTCGGATAATGGTACACAATTGTGCCAAAACATGTAACCAATTATACCAAGTAAAATAGTTGCTGTTGACAGAAAACAAGCTGAGTACCATGTTATCAAGAATGCGAAAGGACACTGCAATTGAAATTAACTGAATGATCTGGACTCTCCTGAAGCAACTGAAAAATATATGATTTCAATTTCCATTTCTACAGCATACATGCCGATGCCAGGTCACTCTGTCACAAAAGGGATTAAGCAGTGAACAAACCTATATTCTCAAGAGAGTAAACTGTTTTTTTTAAAACATAAATGTGTCATAAATTTCACTAAATCTTCCTTTTTTGGTGCTATAAACCTGGACTATTGTATGTGAGATTATTAATCTGCATGCACACTGACATAATTTCACATTCACAAATATTATAGGTTGCACTTCTTTTTGTCCAGTTCATAGAATGGGTTAACTCGACTGCCATCAGGGCAGGGTTTTAAAACACCCTGACCAGGTTTCTTCTTTGCATCAAATGGAATGCCAGGACTTCGCATGACAGACATGTGGTATTCAAGAACACCTGATAACCGAAAGAAAAAGTCATAAATACAAAATAATTTGGTGCTATTATTCACTAGTTTTCAACAACATAGGTCTTTCTCCATGAACTCATTTTCAAATGCCAGATAGCTTTTTCTGAACATATGAAATACTCAGTACTTTGCAATGGAGCTGTTTCCTAACTACTAGTATTCCTTATGAATTTACAAGTCATTATCACCTTCTATTTTAATTTTCAAATAAACGCTAGGGTAAACAACACAAAAGGAAACCAGCAGTTTCTCTCTGAAATACATGCATGTGTCTGAAATTACAAAAACAACAAATGTAAGTGGTATGATTTTATTTGAATTACAAAAGAGAAACATGGGGATGGAAAATTAAAAATGCAAAGTCAATAACAAGAGGGAAACAGAGATGGGAAGAGGCAGGTAGGGAACACAGGATGAATGACTAGGCAAATGAAGATGGAAAGGCACAGACAATGTAGGAACACCTGATGTTTAATAAAAAAGAGGATGAAATACAGTTACAGTCCTTCTGGCAGTGAAAGAAATTCCAGTTCTTAAAAATGTTTCACTTCTCACTCAAGGAAGACAAGTAACTGAAATAGCAAGTTCCTAACTAGCAGAGAACTCTTTACCTATTATTAGTTCACTCTCCATTTCTGGAGTTCCACAGATTAAACCTTTCACTGTTGATAAAGAACTCATTGCCAGTGTTATATGAGAAGCAACAAGGTAAAACATTGCAAAAGCAGTGACAGGACAACTGACGTACACCTAAACTTCCTGTACAATAAGAAAAACCTTACTCATTATTGAAAATTTTCATTACTTTTGAAATGATAATAGTGCATACAGGTTAGTGCTGTGTAGGGGGGGGGGGGGGGGGGGGGGGGGGGGGGACATTTACAAATTCAAACCTTTCTTGGCAAAGTTGACAGTCTGAATAAAAGTGCATAGCATTCCTGAGGCTGCATATGTCTCAGACAGTCTGAAGGCACAGTTTTATAGTGGCTACACAAAATCTGTGCTTTTGTTTTTGGTCACTGACACTGTATTATGATGGACCAGTCTGCCAGCCTTCCTGAGGAATTAGGACAACTAATTAACATTGCAGTAGACCTAGTTCTCACACACACCTAATCACTCAAAACATAACACCTAAATCTTATACAGTACATACAGAGATATTATTTTATCTGACAATTCTTATTAGTCACATCCTGTTGGCTTGCCGAACTTCATAAACCACTGACATGCAATGAACAACATGTGTCACATGTCTGCAAGCTGAAGAAAAACATTTTCAGCACCATCTTCAAATGTAGTGAGTACAAACCTAATATTAATAGCAGTACATTGAACTAAAAGTTGTGAACGCTGGCCTCACAGCAGATTGAAATTATGGTAACTGCTGCACTGCTTGTTGTCAAGTGAGACAGCGTGAGTGAGGAGTGATTTAGAGTTGTCGGATAAAATAATGTCCCTGTATTTTGTTACCCATTTACAAAAGCCTTTTCAGAGAACTTAAAAAGCATGCAAAGAAGGCCAATTCACATATCCTGAGGACTCATTCCTTAAAAGGCACAAAAACAACTGGTAAGTTCAATGATGGAGGTATTTTCTTAGTTCAGCAAGTAAGCACCCTTCACACAGACTTCCAAATCTTTGTTACTTCAAGCTACACTTGGATTTCTTTGCATGTTACATAAATACGGCAGTCACCTATTCTGTGAAAGTACCTATGAAAATGGGGAATTAACGTGAGTTGATAAAACAAAATGTAAAATGAGTCAAGTCATTAACTTCAAAGAGACCAAATGTACTTTAATGAACTGTACTGCAGGTAGCAGAAACTCCTTCCTTATTATAAAACTACTGTTCAGCATGGTAAAGGGATTGTGCTCTTTTGGTGCTACCTTGTGCACTGTTCCTGTTGAGGACAATGTTTACTTTCTTGCCACTTGATGGTATAATAGCCTTCACTGCACCATTAGACTGTAAAGGAAAAAAGTTCTGATTAACTACCACATATAGATATTAGACATCATTCACAATGAAATGGTGTGAACATGTACTTGGGCCAGTCAGTCAGAGCAGTCACTGTAGGCACATTCACATATTTTTATGTTCTTGCTGTAGAATATCAGGACAGTCAAGAAATCAAATCCCCTTTACTATCAGCTCTTGACAATATATATGTCACGTTGCATGTGGATATTTGTAGAATATGCCAATACATCAAGAAACTGCACATTTGCCAAAACCATATACTACATCAAAAAAGATTATTCACATTTAACAGTATCTGTACACACATTATATGCGGAGTTCAAGAATAAAAATAAGGGTATGGGGAAGCACTGCTTACATACCTTAACAGCTATGTTCCTTTAAAAAACACAGTTATATGATACTGTGCTCTTCAAAGTACTAAGTACGAAGTTTGTTTATGGCAAGATATTATTTATCCCAAGTTACACCATATAATACAGTTACACAGACCCATGTACAAACGAGTCGTCAGATCTGCAGTCACAACAGATTCATACTCACTGCTCAGTTTATGTGGGCTTTAACCTTTATCCTCCCTGGAGTTATTTTAATTTTTAATGCAATGCCTGCATCTGCACAGGAAGGCCTTTTCAATTAATGGGAGACAGATATCCTATCTGGCTGATAATGCACGAGATAACCAAGAAGAAAATTTGCACTTCGTATTATCCTGTCAGATGCTTGTCTGTTTGTTACAAGGTAGATTTTTATGAGATTTTGAATTGTACAGAATGGTTAGTCTCTATGTGTGCATTGTGGCTTGCATTTACACTGCTGATATCCCTGACTACCTGAAAGTGGCAGCACCTTTGTGACATTCACACATTTCAAGCAGTGTTAAGGGAGTAAAAAAGTAAACTTTTTCTCACGTTAATATGTTCATTTTCATGTAAGCTGTGCATGTCCACCACAAAACACAAACATAATATTATAGACCCTCCCCCCCTCAATTACTTATGTCATTGTGTATACAGGATGGCAGTGTTTTTCAGTCCACTAGGAGAGTGATCAGTCCTTGTTAAGTGTGTATAGTAAAGCATAAATGGAAATCTGCCACAATTCTCCAGAAAACATGCAATACTGGTCCATGTCAAAGTGAATATTTTTCATTTCAGATGTTTAAAAGACTAAAGCATGCTGGAAAACGCACCAAAAGCATTACAATTGTCATTTTCACTGTGTTATTGCCTCTGGGCATTCAGTGCACGAAGCTAGTGCATGATATCCTTATAATAAAACTTATGATATCAAGCAAAATACCGATAAATGTATTTTAATGTGTATTTCCACTTCTTACACCACATGCATATCAGGCTAACATCATGTGAACTAAAAGTAATTAATTAAGACTATGCTGAACTCTTACCTTTTTAGCAAACAAATATTAAATTCACATGCAACTATTCTACCAGTAAATAATTATACAGACTAGTAAGAAGTTAATACAAACCTACACAGTAAATGAATAAACAATCAATATTAATAAACACTTATTAACCTACAGTTGCACTATTAAAGTAGATTGTCACTTAAAATCACTTGAAATACCCTACATATGTTTCGGTCGTCGAGCGACCATCATCAGGGGCTTCAATATATGTACAAGCTTCACTACGCACTTTCACTTTCCATTGCTGGTTCGTTGATGTATGCTGGGGGGTTCCTTATACGCGTTGTATTTATGTAAGCGGTTGCGTTAGTTTTTCGGTGATGATCGTTGTATGTTGAGCTGTTTCGCTGTGGGAATATATTATAGTGTTGGGTTTCTGGTTGTAATCATTGTTCTGCGTTGACGGTGGTATGATGTGAAGATGTCACGTCGGTTGGTTGATCGTTGTTTGGCGTTGTTTAGCTGATGGCGGTAGTTTATCTGTTGCGTGGTAATTGTACTGTGGAATCGTGTCGGTTATGAAGTGGGATAGTCGTTTTTATGTGGGTGTTTAACTGTAGTTGTATGTTATCCACACTTTATGCATGAAATGTTTTCGCTGGTATTTTCGCTATCGGCTTGCGCTCATTGTATTTTTTGCACTGGTTATCACTGGGGTTCGTTGTATGTTGAGTTGTTTCACAGCTTTGATGATATTTCACTGATATGATGAGGCAGAGTTACGGTAGTAGACTAGTCGTTATGATGTATTGCACTTTCGATGCACTAAATAACCCACTTCAATCAGCAGCTGTTTCGTTATTAAAAAACTATGATAAAAATTATAAAAGTATAAATTTTTACATATGAAATTGTATAAAAGTATAAAAAGTTTCTATAGTGCTGTTGGCTTCTGGTCTCGTATATACGCGTCAGTGTGTAGCGTAGTGTTGTGTTGAGGTGAACTGTGGTTGATAGTCTAAGCTGTGGTTGGGGTTGTTCATGACGTGTTGCACTTGCGTATTGATGCGTTTGGGGATGATGATCTTAAACAGTGGATTTTCATCACCTGGAACCTGTTCCTGTATGAGTGTACCTTCTTGTTGGTGTTTTTGTATGTAAAAGTTTTCCCAAGTGTTCATTTTCCATCCTTTTTTTACATTGTTTGAGGAGTTTCATCGTTGATTGTATGGTGCCATATTCATGCTTATTGTTAAGAATGTGTAATGCATATGCGGATTTTTGACAATCTACTTTAATAGTGCAAATGTTGGTTAATAAGTGTTTATTAATACCACAATGCACGGTGAACAAAGAGTAAAATCAATATTAATCTTCTACTCCTAACTTTTACTTCTTTGTGAGGTTTGGCCTGTTCAACAATTCTCTTCCATGCTTCTCTATCCATAGCCATAGCCAATTCTGAATCTTCATTTTTCTCAGATTTGATGTGACGACATCCTCCCATCTTAACCTGGTTTACCAGTCCTTCTTATTGCAACTGGTCTCCACTCTGTTATTTTTTTCACTGTTCTTTCTTTATCCATTCTCACAATATGCCCAATCCATTTTGTCTGTGAATTTATACATCTAACTACATCCTTCACCTGTACTACACACACACTAAAATAAGATTACACATATCATGCCTTATCTTATTTAACGTATGCTTTGAAGTGACATTTTTGAGCCACGACAACTCAGTTGGTATACTGACTAGGCTACGTCCTGCACAATCTGGTGTTCAAATTCCGGGTAGGGTAAAGAGATTTTTTCTTCTCCAAAACATCCAGACTGGCTCTGGGGCCCACCCTGCCTCCTATTCAATGTATACAAGGCTCCCTTAACTGGGGTAAAGCAGCTGGGGCATGAAGTTGCCCATTATCTCCATCTAGTCCCAAGGTTAAGAATGAGTGCAGCCACAGTCTACTCCACCTATATGCCATCATGGCAGGGACAGGAACAACTTTTACTTTTACATTTCACTTTGAAGTCATTTAATAGAGAGCATTATGTAACAGTAAAATAATAAAACACACCTCTGTTCAATGCCGTCTAAACACAATCAAGATTTTTGTATTTGTAGTAGGATTGGTAAGCATATATTTTGAACCATTCTGAATTGTTCATTACAAGTGCCGAAATATAAACATAGGAACCCTTCTTTTTAACTAACCCACAAACTGCAAAAGTTATAGAAAAGTATACTGGGCACAAAAGAACTTCCTAAACCTCAAGTATGTGATCGTGAAGCCTCGAAAAATGAGGTGGCCTAGGCCCCCAAGGGGCTGTCGAGCCATTGGGGGAAACCTCAAGTATGCTAGTTAAATTTATTTTGAATCCTCAAATAGTGTAGTTCATACAGCGATTAGGCCATAGGCTGGATGACAGAGGGTTCAAATACTGGTAGGGGAAAGAGATTTTTCTGTTCTCCAAAATGCCTAGACCAGCTCTGGGGCTCACCAAGCCTGCTAATCAATGGATATCAATGTTCTTGCTTGGGATAAAGCAGCTGGGACATTAAGTTGACCACTCACCTCCATCTAGTGCCAAGGTTAAGAATGAGTGGAGCTATACTTCTACTCCCTCTATACGCCTTCATGGTGTGGACAGGGTCAACTTTACTGTTAAATGGGGAAAGTTATACATGAACAGGAACTTAACAGCTTGCAATCACAGACACACAACATGCACAAGGAAAATAAGAATGCAAGGTGAATTTAATGAGAATAAATCACTCGACAGATACAGAGATGAAATGCACAGTAGCAGGCTTCAGTTACAATGAGAATGATGAACAGTGAAGTTAATTAAGTGTAAGATGATAATGCCTACAGTACTGACATCATAGCACTTAGCTTACCTTCACAGTACTCTCCGCCACATCACTAACTTCCCAGTCACCCCCTACACTCATTCTGCTCCTTGATGTGGACGACTTAGAAGCGACATTACGTACTAGTTTCTTTTTAGACCCTTCACTTTTCTTATCCTTGGCCTCTTTGAGCGTCTTGGGTGACTCTTTTCTTCGCACCTTCAGCTGTTGTAGCTCCACATCCAAATTTTCAAAATCTGTCAGCAATAAACCACATTTCCGCTTCATACATGAAACAGCTCCTGAATTCTGAGAACAGTTTTTTTCGGTTTCTTGCTTGTTTGTTTTCTCATCGTGAATCTTATTTTCTGTTGCCCTGATACTTGCTGCCTCTTTTGGTACACAATCATTTGCCACGACACAGTCACTGCATACTTCAACTGCTTCAGTGACTGAGGTTCTTGTGTCTTTGCTTTTGCCAGCCACTTGTACCATTCTGTCTGAACTGCTAGTCACCATGGTATCAGCATTATTTTTTACTGTAGCATTCTGGTCAAGTTTCTTACGTCTATGCTTGTTCTTCCTTCTTCTTCTCCTTCCTTCATTTTTTTCACACTTTATCAACTGAAGAGCAGCTTTATTAATATGTTTGTTTTTTAATTTGTATCTCTCTACCTTGGGTTTTGCATTTACGATTCGTTCTATTATTGCTGATGGATAGGTTCCTGCAGCCAACTTGTTGAATCTGAAATTGAAAAAAACTGGAATATGTAATTTGCTACATGGAACAAATCAGGTACATCTGGCAAGTTTTGAGGTTTTTGCAATGGCATAGCTTAGGTTATGTTCTTCTGGTACATGACACTGAATCCCTGGGTAACTGGATTCCGATGTTTCGAGGCAGTGTAGTGTCCTCATTTACAAATGTTGATATGTCCAAGAAGAATGATTCTTCATTCTTCTTGGACATTTCAACCCTAGAAGATGAGGACACCATGTTTCCTCAAAAACATCAGGATCCAATTACCCAGTGATGCAGCACCACATCTCAAAAGAACAGATGCCTGACGTATATTTTAATAACATCCAGCAGAACTCCAGAAAACCATCACATCTCCAGAAAACATAAATTCACACAGGATGAAGCCCATTGCCCAAAGAACGTGCACAATCTGTATATGTACATTCATTCATGAAGTCCAGCAGAATCCAGGAAGTCTTAACATTGAAAACAGCATGATGCTACAAGAAAATGAACATATACATGTTATTGGTGGTTAATTTTACTTGAGATGTTTTTCTATCCATTTAACTAATGCCATCAAGCAGTCTTTCTTAAAAAGCTAATAGTCAGCCAACTAGTCGAGAAATTCTTTGTTTTATATTACACCTATCGGTTCATTGTCATGTTTACATAAGCATACCACTAGAACCCATTCTGTGCCATATGGATCTAACGCACATCCTCACACCCTATTTCTTAACATCCAGTTTTGTATTATTGTCCCATCTACCCCTAGGTCTCCAAAGTAGCCTTTGACCATCTGCTTAACATTAACTGAAACAAAAGAGATGAATCAACACTTCAACTAAACTTTAAATTAATTAACGCTATACAGCAGTCGCTGAAGCCAACAGCTGCTCAGCTCATCAAGAAATTCCCTATGTAAGTTTGCAGATGCAATCTGTGAAGTCCATTACCAAACACAGTTTTAATATGTTAATGTAATTCCAAAATATCTGAACTTCACGACATTAGTAAATATGACATATTGTTTACAAAAATCTGAATTTTATGTAAATATGTATCACTGACAAAGGCTGAGACTTGTAACAAAGGACACCTCAACACCATCACAAACAGTTAACTTCCAAGACATTACACTAAATCTGGTCATGAGCTTGAGGGACTAGATACCAAGACTGCAAGCTGTCAATCAAAACACGAATATGACGTCTGAAAACGTCCTCCCCCCAGTTTCCTTGTGTGAGCTACTGTATACCATACTGTATTACTGAGACTGTTCATTTGGCTTGTCCGAGAGGTCGGGCTGAACGTGGGGCACCATCTTCATTTAGGCACCTAAACAAAGCAAGTACAAAATATCTGCAATAGCTCATGCACCCACTTGCGCACGTGCACACGCGACACACATACAAACAGATTCAAACTTGGTTACAACTATCACAGGTGATAGAAGGTCACGGCTATAGTCAGCAAATGGTATCTCTTACAGTTACAATCATTTACATACAATTATTTTGCATATATAACAAGCACACTTCATAGATATATCTAGCCAACTTTACTCGGTGTTGTCTCGTCAGTGCTCGTTCAGCACTCAGTGTGGCCCAACATCCCTGAACAGCCCCATCTGATCCTTTACTTTCCTGGATTTTCGAGCCCAACCTCCCCAACTGGGAGGCTTATGACCACATCATCGTTGAACAAAGGTCTCTTTGTCTGAACCAAGAAATCCCATATGGAGGTCTTTCCTCTCCTCCCCCCAACCACACAGTCATCACTTTTACAGTCACCAGGTAGTTTTGAATACAGGTGTGCTGGGGAGGGGGAAGGACAGTGGTACCTTCTCTCAACCAAAGACACCCTACCCACAGGGATGGGAACCCATGGTTTAAGATTACTGAAATACTTAGAATGTGGTACAAAATATGTTAAAGTGTGCAAAGAATTTAATTTATCATCACCTGCAGTTTAAACGTCATGGAAGAACACAAGCAGCAATTTTATCTGCAGTAGCAAACAACCTCACTGCAAACAAACAAACAAAAACGGGAATGTGACTTACGCGATGCTGAACGAGCACTACTGGCATGGGTTAACCTTGGGCACTGGAATTAAATGTCTAGTGTGATGCGCAAGAGACCAAAGTTTAAATGAGAGCTATAGAAGGAAGACCATTAAATGGCTGTAATCTGTATGTGACGTTAGGTGCCAAAAGGTTAATGTACAGAAGAATGTTGGTTTCACCATCAAGAGCCCCATTTTAAAGATACAAGCAGACAAACTTGTAAAACACACTTACTTTTCTGCAAGTGACTCCAGTAAGTGCCTATTTCTCTTTCTGACACATATCTGACTCTGTTGTAACAGTCTTTCTGCAATGCCTTGGGCATCAAACTGAAGCTGTGGCAGTTCCACATCCACTAGACCAGCCCTTGGATCTAAAGGACCATACTCAGCAGTTTCACTGTCTAACATTTCCGAAGCCACATCACTGTCAGCCCCCTCAACTGACTCCGTGTCTTCCCAACTGCCACTTGAACAATGTGCCTAAGAAAACACAAAACAAACAGTGGAAACAATAATTTATGTTCAGGTTCACAATTTCTCAGCTGTCCAATATCATGATATGATTACAGATATGAAAGACAAACACAGAAATGATTCATCACTCATTACCACAAAAAAAAAAAAAAAAAAACCAACCCCTCATTAAGAAATTAAAGACAAATTGTTAAACTATGATGAGTCCACTTGTCAGTAACAAGCATGGTAAAGCGAGTTCTCTCACAGAGCAGAATTTTACTTTCTTACAGTAGTAAGATCAACAGAAGTAATGGGCAGTTATCAATTATTTTAACAAAACTGTCAATTCTTCAGGTTTTTTAGAAACATGTTTAAAACATTCTTTTTTTTACATCCAAAAACATACTGTTGTAGTACTGAATGATTAAACAAGTACCAAACACAACACACAGTTTAATGTAAACCTCAATAGATGTGGTATATGTGAAGCTTTTGAAAATGATCTTACAGGATTGAAACATATTGGGCTAGTTGTAAAGGCTGAGTAATAAGCATATTTTGTATTTCATGGTTGCTTATTTATGTTCAAAATGTATTAAGTGGCATAAACATAACTAATTTACTAGAAAAAGCAAGCAAAATAAACAGAAGAAATTAAAAAATCTACCTTCCTGTAGGACTATACCCTATCCACTCACTTACCATAGTAAGTGGTATGCCAACATGGTCCATGGCAGGTGAAAACTGTACAGCAATTTTGTGATAACAAATTAAAGCTATTTACACATAGCATATAAGTAATAACAAGTATCTTACTGCCTTCCAAGCTCTGCGTGTCTCTTCAAGCTCTATCCCAGCATCAGACTGCTTCATCAGGTAATGGAACACATCACTTTCAACCTTATTTCTCAATCTACCATTCTCCTGTTCTGCAAGGTAACAGATGAAAGGTTGCAAAAAGACAGTCAGCATATCAACAGGCAGTGTCCCTTGGCTAACCTTGGCAAGTTCTTGGAGATAAATATCACAGAAATGCATAATCAAACTACCAGGTTGCCTGTTAGTCATTACACCGGCTGATGTAGATAAAACAGTTGTACTGAAACAACTGCACACTTTTTTAATCACATCTGCATCCCACTTGCATGTCTGGCAAAACTCAAATGTTTGACGCAGGAAGCGACGCACAAACTACAAGAAAAGAAACAAACACAGCAAATAAGTACAGCGTGTTTCATAAGTCTATCCGGGATTTAGAGGCTTGGCCGTGCAGTAGCAAACCCACATATAAGAGATAAAAGCATGCCAACGGATAGAGGAAATGTAAAAGTTTTTTCGTGACAGATGCGATGGCGTAGTTACCCGTTTCTCCACTAGGAGGCAGTGGTGTGCAAACATGGCGTTTTCAGGTGAACAGAAAGCTTTTTGTGTCCTGCAATTTGCTAAAACCCAGTCAATTGTAACAGTGCAACGTGGTTTTCGAACCAAGTATCATACAGAACCACCAACGGACAAAACAGTAAGAGACTGGTATAGACAATTCGAGGTAATTGGCTGTTTGTGTGTCGCAAAATGAACAGGTAGGCCGGGACCATCGACGTTCATGTTGGAACGTGTGTGGCATGAGCTAGATTACAGGATTGACGTCTATCGAGTCACCAAAGGGGGACATATTGAACATTTGTAAGGTAGGTTCAAAACTTGGGATATGTACTCTTTTCACTGACATGCTCTCATCCCCCGTGTGTGATTTGGCTCCTGAGCTACAGACCTCCGAAATCCCGGAGGGATTTATGAAACACCCTGTATTTTTAAATCCAAGTATTTAAATGAAACCCAAATGACAACTTACATAAAAAGAGTGCTCACATATGAATGTTATACATAGAGATGCATGAAAACTATTTTCAAAAGTTTCTCCTATTCACTCTGCTCCAGGATGTGCCTTCTTGCCGGGGGGGGGGGGGGTTCCTTAATCTCATGGCTGCTAGAATAATTCAGAATGTCTTGCCAGTTAAACCTATTTCAGATACAAATACTTAAAATAAGCTTAACATATCAAACACATGCACACATGATTAAATGCTTACCATCAGAAACTTATCATAACGGAACTGATCAATGCCATACCACTCTGTTACCATGGTATGGTAAAAGCAATGGATAAATGTAACTGCTAGATCTGTCTTGCTGAAACAATGTATTAGGTGGCTTATTTTCTCTGCCAACTCTTCCTAAAACACAAAGTTATGTATTATGAAACATGTATAGGATAATACACAGTGCAATGCTGCAGCGTATGAAAACCACTTACACATACATATACAAATGCAACGAAAAGGATAACAGTGAGCTGTGGGGATTTTGGATGCAGAAATTGTAAACACTAAAGTTGTATCAATAACTGACATTTAAACAGGCTAATTTTAAATATCTCCTTTTACAAAATGTGGTTATATACCTTAATAACAAAATAAAATGTACACATTTGGTGTGTTAAAATTTCTCAGTGAAAGGGAAGCTCGCATCATTTGTAGAAGATGCAGGCCTTACCTCAGGATCTGTAATTTTTTGGATTCAGTATATTCACATGTAACAGTTTGATCTGGGATGTGACAGTGTGGCCTGACTGTGATAACTGCAAGATTAAACTGCCTGTTGTAAAAAATGTTCACACAGATGTTAATAACAAAAGGGCGAGTTTCATTCTGCAGCAATCAAAGCACATTATTCATTTCTATACAGCACTGCAATGTGTGGTGGTTCAATAAACTAATATTGCTTTTACTATTATTAACAAATTAATTAAGTCTTACAGATACTCAATATGTGTAGTGTAACATCAATACACCATTATTTGAATTCTTTCTCAATTTCAACACACCATTCCTGTTAGTATGCTAGTATCTGTAAACTAAACTACTGCTAAATAAGTTAGAAACTCATGTAACACCAACAAATGCACTATTCTACATTTGCTTCTATTATCTTTTACACAGCTCCTACATCTTTTGGCGTTGTTATCACGCCATCTTCAGGGAGCTGACACCAAAGTTTCTATAAAACTTATAGCAATAAAATAGGTCACAATGGGCAAACATATGTTGTGCTATCAATAGTGCAGAATCTTACACGTTTTTGGTTAAAAGTATACATAAATGTAATACAATAATGTTTGTGTGATTGTAATACAGTTTGTTTAAATATTTACAAAATATGCATGTTTACATTGTAATTAAATCTTTGCATACAAACACCTATTCTTCTTTGATCCAAATTGGATCCTGTCCTGTCAAATATGAATAATCTTCTTAAGTCATATATTAAAAACACCTTTAGGTATACAAACATGATAAGTTTCTTATCCATACTTACCCTGTATGATGTGTATGGCCCAATACAATGCTAATGAATCCTTAATGTGTAACATAAATGAAATGAGTGTAAAATGTTTATTACTATTCACATTAGGCCTACAGTATCTGTGAACACAAATAATGCTGAATCCATCCTGTAACCCTAATGTGTAACACCGAGATGGACATAAAGTGTATAGTCATCTTGACATTACATTATTTCTGAACTGAAGTACTGCGCAATCCAACCCCTAACCCTAACATATACCATCATCATCATTCTGTAGTCTGTCTTAAAACAGGTCCATAGCCTCTACCAAAACGAGTTCTCCACAGGGTGCGATCTAGTGCTCCCTATTTCAATTTCCAGTATCTTCTCTTTTCCTTAAGTTCATCCAGTAGCTGCTTACGACTTCTTCCTCACATTCCCATCATTTCTTTCCTTCCCTCTAACTTTCCTTCAATCACATTTTAAGAAGGCAGTTTCTACGCAAGATGTGACCAATCCAGTTTGCCTTCTTTCTACTTATTGTATGTAGGATATTCCTCTCCACCTTGACTCTTGCAAGACTTCTTCACTTCTCACAGGATCAGTCAAACTGATCTCCATCTTCTCCAGCGTCACATTTCAAAACTTTCCAGGTATTTCTGACCTACTTTCCAAAGTGTCCAAGTTTCACCACCATACAAAGCTATGCTCCAAATGTAGCAATTCATTAGTTTCTTCCTTAAATTTAAGTCCAGTTTGTTGGTGAAAAGTCTTCTTCTTGTTGAATGCTGCCTTTGCCATGACAATTCTGGATTTAATTTCACGTGTACATCTTGTATCATTTGTTATCATGCTACCCAAATAGTTGAAATATTCCACACTCTTCAGTTGTTTTTGATCTACCATAATCTGTGTTGAGGATGGTTGGTTTGAGATTCTCTTTACCTAGTTTTTCTTCCTTCATTTCCATTCCAGAACATCTTCCAGTTTCAATTAGTCTATCAATCATGCCCTGTAGCACCATTTCTTCCTTAGCCAAAAGCACAAGGTCATCTACATATTTCACAGTGCAAATTACTTGTCCTCCTATTTTGAAGTCTCCAAATCCTTCAAGAGCTTCCTTGGTAAGTTATTTGCTGTACAAGGGGAATAGAATCAGTGACAAACAGCATCCTTGTCTAACTCCTCTCCCAGTCTTCACACTTCTTGTGTCCTCTTTGTCCAGTTGTACTTTAACACCCTGATCCATGTACAATCCGCTGATCAATCTTCCTTCACACCAGTCTATCCCACTTCCCTTTAGGATCTGCATTAATTTGGTCCAGTTGACATGGTCAAATGCCTTCTGCCAGCCTATGAAGCAAGCACACAATTCCTCGTCTATGTCCAAGATTCATTCTGACATTATTCTCGGCATCCCAATTGCATCCCTAATTCCTTTTCCTCTTTTAGAAGAGCCCTTGTCTCTGATCTATTATTATATTCCCTTGAGAGTCTTCAATGCCAATGTTTTGAATCCCATGGTTTTCTTTCCAACCTAGTTCCTTTGTCTTCACGTACATTAAATCATAACGTCCTGTTGTTTGAAATCCTATGATCTTATTACATACGTTCTCAAGATATTCCTTCTTGGCATTGTCTGTGGCTGTGTTCAATTAATTCTTCAGTCTTCTGTAATTCTTCCTTCCTTCTTCATTGTTGACACTCTTCCAATTCCTTTGTTCATTTTACTGATAATTTCCTGTGTCATCCATTGTCTTCTTGCTTTCCTGCCCATTTCCCCAGTAAAATTACTTATAGCATACATTTCTTGATATTGTTCCACTGCACTTCCACATTTGATTGCACCAAGATTTTCTTCTACACTATCCTGCATTTTCTATCATTGAGCACACAACTTCTCCACACATGCCATATATATATATATAACATTACATTTGCAAGAATGCTGTATCAACTGAAAACACACAGTGTAACATGTGAATGTACTATAGTGCATGGAAATGCAAAAATCAGTACATATGCCATTCACCATCAGAAAGTAAGAGAACTTGTACTATATGACAAGTCTTGGTGAAGTGAACTATAGCTAAACCCAACCCCTAATCATAATGTGTATCATAAAGAACTCCATATTACATTATCAACAAATCATGGTGTCAAATAAGTAATTTAAGAGAATGAAATAAGTAAACAGAGCTACGATATTAGTGCCGACAATTCCTCATTATGAGTGACAGTGAGGTCTCTTTATATATAGTACAGTATTTGTGAACTGAACAGGTAAACCAAACCACCAACCATACTGTATATCATAACTTTTTACATATTACATTTGCAACAAATTGTGATGTCAAATATGTAATTAAGGAATGTTAAATAAGCATACAAAAGTACTATATTACTACCAACAATCACTACTAACAATTACTTATAACATATGTGACAGTACCCACCTCTGAAAAAAAAAAAAAAAAAGTGAGTTCCCAGCTGTGATGGCACTAAAATGGTACAGTAATAATGCAGCAAATGGGCTACTTGCATCTTCTGCTTATATGTGATGTCATTTATCCACACAGATCAAATGCAGTGCAATTTACAGATTTCACATGACAGCTACATTGTTAACTTAAACACAATACAAAATTATGAATGAAAATAAATATAATTCATATTTCATGGGGTTGCTACACATGTTGTTAATTCAGACACTACAATATTATTAATGAAAATAAAGATATTAACTACATACGGACATAGGCTTACATATGTTTTGGATGGCAGTTTCCAATTAAAAAAGTGAACTCTGAATTTGGAAGCACAGAATGTAGCTGGTTACAGTGAAATCCTTGCAGTAACAGCCAACGTTATGATAATCCAGCATGTTATATTTTATGTGTGGACTGTAATTCAGAAACCGCATTTTTATTGCTGACTTGACCAAGAACATGCAAAGTAATGGATGGCAATTTAAATCCTGGGACTTTGCAGAGTACACTGGGCACTTGATTCTGGCACCAAAGGGTTAAGCTACTACACTCTGAAAACAAAGAGTACACCAGTTCCCAAAATGTTGTATGTATCAACATACGTCAGGCAATTGGCTCGGTGTCCTTAAGTCCAGAATGATTATTCATCTGTTTTCTTCATATCAATGGTGATCGTTCAGATCAAACTGGAGTTTGTGAATTACTAGGCTACCGCACTCTGAAGAAAAGAGTACATCAAGTTTCAAAACATCATGTACAGGCAATGGATAGTGTCCAAAATAACACTCATATAATGTACCAACCAGTCACAAACGGTTAGACCACAGAATTAAGGTGATGAACTGTGGGGTCAAATAATAACCAAGTGTTTTCAAGACTAGCTGCATGACTACTAGCTTCTCATGAGGGGATCTGATCTGCTTTGCTTGGTAATGCAACAGAAGACAGAAAGGACACAATGCATGCATTTTTATATAACATGATTCATGATATCTCATGCACATTATACATACTGAAGACAAATTCCTGTACTTACACATGCTCTTTTGTGACATTCAAGTGCAACTAATTATAAAATCCTGAACTTTCGTGTTAAACATTGCAAGATAAAAATAGATAGGCAATGTGTGTATAACATAAGATTCTAGCGTATTAAAGTAACCACTGTTGCCATATAAACGCAACACTGTGTCCTGTGTATTGTTTAGCTACATATCATTGTCAACAAAATAAAAATTTTGAAAATGCAACAGTACATTCCCTTTGCATTGTAGAGCCACATGTCGCTGTCAATAATATAAAAGTGTTCCATGCTGCCATGGAAAGGCAACAATGGGCACATACTATATTTCTGTCGAGCTACAGAATATTTCGTACTGTCATCAATACATGTAAAATGCCGGATATTTTTGTACGACTTTAGTATTTGGATTGTATCGACAGATTTTATAAAAGTCTCCAACATCAAATTTCAAGAAAATCCATCCAGTACATGCCCAGCACACACTTGGTCGGAGAAACATGACGAAGCTAAATGGCGCTTTTCGCGAGTATGGGAACGCGCCTAAAAACAGCGAAGCGTCCACGCAAACTGCAGCCATCTTCACCAGTTACCAGTACCTGCACAAGAGGTTTGTCAGCCATCCACATGCAATAAAACAGGCCCTTCCAAATCCTCATGAAGTCATCATCCGTAAACTCTGTAATACAATTATCAACCATCAGTAAGACCAATCCAAATACAGGAAGCCCAATGCAAATACTTCACAGTCCATCCATACACAGGTTATTTTGCACACATACCGCATCTTCCATTAGAACGGACTTTCAGCCATCTGGCAAGCCTTTTCACTCCTCTATCACGAAGAGTTTTATTATTTCCTGCTAATATTTTTTGCAAATGCAATTTCTTGTGCTACAAGTACATCTTGTCCACGTGCAACTATGTACATTCCTTCTCGTTCTACGGCCATATTTGCGTGCTTCCTACCACACTACTGCACATTGACGTGAGCACGCATGGATTGCTCAGATGTGCTCTAATCCATGCCCTCGTCCACAGATTAATAATCATGAGAAGCACAGTTCGTTGCACAGTTCAACGCCAACGATCTAATTTTTCATACGGGAAAATTCCCTCTGCAGTAAAGAGGCATTCCACCTTCAATACCACTCTCACAGATAACGTGTGCTCACATCCTTGGTCAAGTTTTTCATTTAACACAGAGAGGCGGGCTCATAGCATAATATTGGTGTGTGTCTTCAACAACAAATATTAATTATTTGACGGTTACCTACCCTAAAGATAGAAGTAGCAGACCCCTCTGCAATTCGGGTAAACACCCACAAAACTATATAATCCATACGTCCATGCCGTTGTGAAAACGTCAAATCCCAAGTAAAGTACTATTATCTTCACCTCATTAAATGTCCAGTATCTCATATTCCTATTTGAACACGATAGCTGTCTGTAACGGGAAAGAGACAGGAAGTGTATTTTATTTAGAGATTTAGGTAACATCATCCCCTTGTGCTAGTTAATCAATATTGGTTTATTATCCAGAAAAATACAACATTTGAACACCGTAGTTCATTTACTTACTTTTCGAAACAGGTTTCGGCAGTTTTATTCGGCCATCAGGCAGAAACAAAAGTACACATTTAAAGATTTTCTTCTGCGTATACAGCATATTTCAGGAGAACCCTGCTATAATTGCGAAAAACGTGGCTTGGGTTAAATTGAGGGCGGCTCGTCCATAATGGCTGCAGCCCTCCAAGAAATTTTGAGAAAAATTGAACTATCTGAATAAACTTTTTCATTAGGATATGGGCATTCTTTGATAGATATGAATGAAATCATTTTAAATTCTAATACTCTTGGCGAACTCCGAGCGCTGAGGAAAGCTAGCGCTTTGTGCCCTGCCCAGACCTTGGGCGTTGAGTCAACGAAGCTACAGGCAATGGTTGGAAGGCAGAGGCAGCTAGGTCACAGGCCGGGCTGCAGCAATTGTAACAGAGAGAGGGTTTGTAGGGCTTCTTTGTATATCCGTCCTACCATTTCTATCTATCTTCTCAAAAAGATGGAATGTTGCTAACCTATTTAGCTAGCAGTTTTCAAACGCATATTTCTGAATGTCTTAAATTTAGTAGTTGGAATTTCAAGATCAACAAGAATAGTGCAAACCAGAGAGGGTTTGAAGGAGGACTTCGTAGATATGTTTACTTCTTCTAATGTTTCAACTGCTAGCATTTTGCTAACCATTTTGATGTAAGTGTTTTAAAACCCACACTTGTAAATGTTTTAATTTTAGTAGCAGGAATTTTAACACAAACGTAAACGAGAACTGTGTGCAGTATTTACAGGGCACCCATTTTTCGCAATTAACTGTCATCGAAAAGACCGAGATTAAGAATTTAGGTCGTACGACATCTGATTTAGTTACTTTTCAGTTATCAAGCAGAATACGAACATATGTGAGAAATTTAAAACTGCTATATAAGCTAAACATAACTACTGCAGTGGCTGTGCAGAAAGAAACGTTCTCTTGGGCTTTCTCATTAATCACGTAAAAATCCCAGCCCCAGCCCTGCTATGAGAAAGTCACACGAGCCGCCACTAGTTAAATTATATCGATATAACCAAAAAATTCCATTCAGGAAGAAATTAAGAGCAGATTGAATTCGGGGAATGCTTGTTATCATTCGGTGCAGGATCTTCTGTCTTCCAGTTTGCTATCCAAAAATACAGAGATTAAGATATACAGAACTATAATTTTTCCTGTTGTATTGTATGAGAAGCTAACAGGTCACCAGCTAGTCAAGAAATTCCCCACATTTTATGGAACCCTAAGGTTCATTACCGCATTCACAAGAGCCCGCCACCTGTCCCTATCCCGAGCCATAACAATCCAGTCCATGCCCCCCCATCCCACTTCTTGAAGATCCATTTTAAAATTATCCTGCCATCTACACGTGGGTCTTCCAACCAAGTGGTCTCCTTCCCTCAGGTCTCTCAACCAAAATCCTGTATGCACTTCTCCCCTCCCCCATGTGCTATATACTCCAACCACCTCATTCTTCTTGATTTGATCACCCGAATAATATTTGGTGATGAGTACAGATCATTAAGTTCCTCGTTATGTAGTCTTCTCCACTCCCCTGTTACCTTGTCCCTCACAGGCCCAAATATCCTCCTCAGCACCCTATTCTCAAACACCCTCAGCCTTTGTTCCTCCCTCAGTGTGAGACCAAGTTTCACACCCACACACAACAACAGGCAAAATTATAGATCTGTATATCTTAATCTTTGTATTTTTGGATAGCAAACTGAAAGACAGAAGATCCTGCACCGAATGATAACAAGCATTCCCCGACTTCAAACTGCTCGATTTCTTCCTGAATGAGATTTCGATTCGGTAGGGCTGTTCCCAAATATTTGAACTGTTCCACCCTTTTAAAGAATTTATTATCTACCTTTATGTTGCGATTTTGTCCTGCATTCTGATTGTGAGATATGACCATGTACTTTGTTTTCTCAGCATTTACTTCTAGACCAATCTCCTTACTAGCAACTACTAAAGCTTCTAGACAATGTTTTTCACCAACTAAATGCACTTGTTATAACAACACTAAAATATTCTAAAACTGTTTGATAAAAAGCCCCGACATGTTTCGGCTCACCAATGAGCCATCTTCAGGGGGTCACAACTGACTGTTCTGAAAACACGTACATATGTTAATCCTCTGTAGAGGTATATGGTCCTCTTATCTAACCAATCTTACTTTATCACTTCGCAAGCTGATATGTTTTTTTAAAACACTCCCTATAGATTATGCACTATATTATTGCGTCACTTACACACTCACTATTGTTTGTAGTGTACATTGGTTGCTGTGGAAACGTATAGGGAGTGTTTTAAAAAAACATATCAGCTTGCAAAGTGATAAAGTAAGATTGGTGAGATAAGACGTTGACCATATACCTCTACAGAGGATTAACATATGTACGTGTTTTGAGAACAGTCAGTTGTGACCCCCTGAGGATGGCTCATTGGTGAGCCGAAACATGTCGGGGCTTTTTATCAAACAGTTTTAGAATATGTTAGTGTTTTTATAACAAGTGCATTTAGTTGGTGAATAACATTGTCTATACTCGAAAAATGCACGGTGAAAATACAATAAAGTTTACTAAAGCTTCTGTTTTTCTTTATAGCATGTACGCTTCTGCCCAATATATTAACATTATCAGCATAAACTAGAAGCTGATGTGTACCATTCCAAACATGAAAACAGCTTTAAAGTATGGAATGTTTCAACCAAAAGGTTCAATCTGACTGTGAGAAAATACCTAATAATATTCCTTCAGTATTTCATCACTGTGGAGGATAATCTCAAACAGGCTTGCAGATGCCAAATACACAAGCCTAGTAAACAGTGAGAAATGCCAACTAATCACTATCTGATCAGCTCTGCTAACAAATCCTACTCTCACCTCCAAGTGGTACCCCCTGGACAACATATTGTCTGACGTAACAAACGAGAGAGGATGAAGGTGAGTTCCTGGCGCCTTAAAACTGGGGCTTATCAGCTAAGGGAGACAACCCCGAAAGAAAATCCTGGTCCTCCAGGCTTACACAATATGCCGAAGACCTAGCAGGAGAATACCAAAATGGAATCAGAAATAATAGAGCAACTACTGACAACATATATGCTATGCGCCAGATACTTGAAAAATGCTATGAATATAATATCGAATTGTATTTCTTATATATTGATTTTACGAGAGTATTTGACACAGTAAATAGACAGAAGGTTATACAAAAATTACAGGAAATAGGAAGTCCAAATAAACTTATAAGACTCATCAAAATGACAATTCAACATACAAAAGCTAGTGTAATAGTCGAAAACCTAAAAACAGATTTGTTTGATATTTCAACTGGGTATGCCAAGGGGATCCATTGTCATAAACTTTATTTAATCTAATTTCGGATTCAGTAATTAAGAAACTAGATTTAAGAGGTGATAAAGTTCTATGCTAAAGCAACTTACTGCATATGTTTGATGATGTAGCCCTTATAGCTAGAACTAAGAAAGCTCTTATTGAACTTTTTAATAATTTAAGAGCAGGTGCTGAATTAGTGGGTCTCTACATAAATGAAGATAAGATCAAATATGTCCATATTAAAGGGACAGATCAAAGAAATACACCCCTACGTATTAACAACTTCCCTTTCGAGAAAGTTTGTAACTTCACATATTTGGGTTCTCTAGTGAATGAAAGTAATCTTATACAAACTGAAACATCTGAAAGAATTTGCAAAGGAAACAGAGCATATTATGCAAATGCAAAACTTTTAAGATCAAAATTGTTAAAAAGAAGTACAAAAATGAAAATTTATTTAAACCTTATAAGACCTGTGGTTACATATTCCTCCGAGATGTGGACTCTCAACGAACATGATAAAAACTGGCTCCGTATATTTAGAAAGGCAGGTCTTAAGAAAAATATTTGGCCCACTATGAACCAGGGAAAATACCTGGAGAATACAAAGTAATGCTAAACTCAATCATCTAATTAATGGAGCAGACATCTTAAGATTTATTAAAGCTCAAAGGATCGGATGATCAGGCCACATACAAAGAATGGACTCCTCAAGGATGATAAAAAGAATATCAGAATGGAAGCCAATGGGGAACCGACAGACAGGAAGACCAAGAATAAGATGGCTGGATGATGTGTGTAATGATATGAAGGTGATGAATGTGAATTATTAGAAGGAACTGGCAATGAATAGGAATGCTTGGAATAACCTAGTTGAGGAAGCCAAAACCCACAAAGGGTTGTAAAGTTAATGGAAGAAGAAGATTTCATCACTCACATCAGTAAATATTTTTACCTTCAAAACTCTTTTTGAGTACTTCCTGCAACATAAATTTACCAACTTAAGTGACGGTTTTGGCCATGAAACTCCTAAGAAATCATGTGTATTACAGTACTCCATATAGAGGATGGTACAATCCTAGCATAATGCATGATGTTCACATACCATAACAATGGAGATAAAGGTAAAGAGAAAAACCACTGTGAATTAAGACAATTTATTTTACAATTCTTTTCACTTTACAAGAAATTCTGAATTAAACTGTCCTTTAAATATATCATGTATAATCCTAGACACTGCATCATCTATATATACCAACATACATGCCAATGTGTGCACAGTGTGACAAAAATTCACACATGCACACACAAAAAAGCTGCAGTGGCATTTGCCATTTTTACTGTATGATATGTCAGTATGTGCTGTAAATGCAATTGCATCATATCTCACTAATTTAATGTACAGTATATACACAGAACACTTTTTAAAATGAACACTTGTAATGTATTACCATTCCACTTCAATTAGGAATAAAGTCATGTCATCAGTATCACAACATAATATGCATGTTTCTATATCTAGTCCAGTCCACTGGAATTTACTTACAAAGCATACTTGACAGCCATAACAGGTACTGAATTTAATTTTTGGATTCTCATCTTTTTTAATCAGATTCATATTTTATGTTAATTATAAGTAAATTTGTATTAACTATGAGTTCTTATTTTTGGTCTCTCATAAATCTACTACTAACACACTCAAACTTTGCGTGTGCTAATGCCTCTATTTGTGTTCTATTAATTAATCTTCATTACTTCTATTCACCTTGGAACCTGTAAAGGAGTCTATTCTTGAGATCTTCGCCCTACTTGGATGTTACGCAGCATACATTGGTAGTTATCGATGTTTCAGGACAACCTATTTGTCCCATCTTCAAGGATTGAAGTGTCAGGACAACCTATCTGTAACATCTTCAATGGTCAAGCAGTGCTGCTTGACTACTGAAGATGGGACGGATAGATTGTTCTGAAATGTTGGTAACTACCAATCTAAGCTGCGTTAACATCCCAGTAGAGCAAAGATCTCATTTAAGCTGCGGAGGAAGCCTGAAATCACACAGAGTCCATTCCTGACAGGAGGGTAACTATTAGATGGTTAGATAGTGGACAGCATTTGCATTTCATCATGCAATCAAAATCACAATAATAGTATGGTATTCTCCACATTCACAATCTTTTAACAATGTCAGATAAAACATTTTGTACTGAGGTACACCACCTAATCTTTATATCACCAGGTCCCAATGTAGGCTAAAACTACAAATAAGTAACATGGAAAATCACAAAATACCCATATGAATAACAACCCCCCCCCCCCCCCCCCCAACATACACACACATTTGCGCACGTGCCACTAGGCTATCACATTCTGGAAGGCTGTAACCTTCCTAATGGAAAGGTGCAGGTTTGTTGCTGATTCAGAAACAGGGAACTGGCAAGATATTCTAGGTTGAACACTATACAGACACATTAATTACAACTGCCAACACAATGTAATGTAAACTTTCATGGAAAATCTCAAATCTCTCCTAGTATTTTTAACTTCATTTGGAACATTCACAATAAATGTCTGCTACTCTCACTTTATGGCATCCAATATGAACAAGCAACGTTAGACAGCTGCTACATACACTGCTATGAATAATATTCTTAACACTAATGACCATCAGGTACAAGACCATCACCTACATGCTTACAGTGATTCTAATACTCGAATATAATTATGAATGCACTGACAGTATCTTACACGATTAAAATGTGACCTCAAATATGAGATGATCTTCATTTCCAATGGCAAATTTTAAGGAAAAATTTTATGACTTATCCAGAGAAATACTTAATACTGAATTGTAGGTTCTCGGCCTACGGGTTGCAGAACCTTGACGAGTGGTGGCAGGCTTGTGTGTTTCAATGACCCATCAAGCTATACTGGCGGTAGTGTAGCTACTAGTAGGGCCTCTCATGCCAGGCAAGTTGGTGGCAAGAAACCAGACGAAGAAAAAACCCACTGGCCCTCCAGGATGGCTGGGGGTTGGGTGTAGGACCGACAACCCTACCTCATAAAACCTAAACTGTTTTTGAAACCCCAAATGAAGCCTTGGATTCTTAGATACATACAAAGACAACCTAAGGGCAAGAAAATGGACCACGAGATTGGCACCTGGAATGTCCGAAATCTCGTTAAAGCTGGAGTGTTGAAGTCACTTATACAAGAGCAGCTATACAAGAGACAAGATGGACAGGTGGAGAAGAAATATTGGACATAAAATCACACACAATGTGAAGTAGCAAAGAGGGTGGCGTAGCATTTATAGTAGACGCATCAGAGAGAGGTAACATTCTGAAATTCACCCCTGTTAATAGTACGTTGGCCTTGTTACGCGTGAAAACAAAATTTCAAAATATGACGATTATTAATGCCTACACTCCAACAGAAGATAAGGATGAATTGACAAAGGATCAATTTTACTATAAACTTGAATAATTTATGATTATATACCAGAAAGTGATATAATGATAATCAAAGGAGATTTTAATGCACAAATTGGCAAGGAGGATGCTTATCAGGGTACAATTGGACAGCATAGTTTATATAAGTAATCTAACGACAATGGTCAATTACTCATGGATTTTGTAGCAAGCAAAACCTTGACCATCAGTTCAACATCCTTCCCCTTCCAAGGAAATACATAAACAGACATGGGTTTCCGCAGACGGCATGACATTTCATCAAACAGATCATATGCTTATAGAAAGAAGATGGGCATCAAATATTATGAGCATAAGGTCTTGTAGAGGTGCCTGTTGTGGATCTGATCACTTCCTAGCCAAAGCCACCTTAAGATGGAGCACAAAGAATTTCCAAACTGGTGGAACCTGTAAGACTCCTAAATTTTATATTTATAAGCTTAAGGATAAGGAATTCCATCAGCAATTCAGCTCATTGCTAGCAGCTAAAAAAGTAATGCTCAGCCCCAAATAAAGGATTCAGGAATTGAGGAATTTGGGAGGCTTTAAAGAACAATGTTATGGCAGTGGCTAAAGAAAGTCCTTGGGACAGGTAAAGCAAAGGAATGGTTTGATGAGGAATGTAAACCTGCCAGCTGAGCCAGAAATGAAGCCTTTCATTCATAACTTGATGGTCCTACAAGAAATAAAAAACAAGAACTGGTCAAACTGAATAGACAAATACACAGCACTTGCCAGAGGAAGAAGACAAATCATGTGACAGAGACAATAATTAAATCGGTGAGGAATTTAAGTCAGAAAACCCTCACATGGCATACAAAGAAAATAGAATGATCAAGGAAGTATTTAAAGCCCATACAAACCTATGTAAAGCTAAGTATGGGACCACTTTTAGGGGATAAAGATAGTATAAAATCTAGATGGACAGAATATTTTAAGCAACTCCTTAATCCAATACAGTCTGAGGAAGGACAAGAACAGGTAACCAGAATTAGAAGGGATGTTAAGATAACAAATGAAGAGCGTGTGGAGCCCCTTATTAAAGAAGAACTGGAGAAAGCAATAAAGGCACTTAAACATAATAAAGCACCAGGCCTTGATGAGATACCATCGGAATTATGGAATATTGGAGGAGCAGATCTCATAGAGGTACTATCTCGTTTGATAAGCAAAATGTGGAATAGAGAACAAATGCCTAGTGACTGGAAGGAAAGTATTATCTGTCGAATCTATAAGAAAGGTAACAAATTAGTACATAATAATTATAGAGGCATCTCACTTTTGTGTGTGTCGTATAGTGCCTTATAAATTATTCACATCTATATTACGACATAGGCTGCAACTCTTGGCAGGCAAGATCATACGTGAATACCAGGCGGGCTTTAGAAAAGCCCTATCGACTATGGCTTAGATATTTGCGGTTAAGCAAATCTTAGAGAAATGCTGGGAAAGAAACACAGATGTGGTTCAGAACTTCACTGACTTTCAGCAAGCCTATGACTCAATTGACAGAACTGTGATTGGGTATATCAGGAGGGAATTTAAAATCCCTGGAAAACTTGTAGGATTGGTAGAGTTAATTATGCAAAATACACTTGCCTGTTTCAAAATACAGACAGAAAAGGAAAATTTCTTTGAAGTGACACAAGGTTTGAAGCAGGGACATGGGCTGGCTCCACTCCTTTTCAACCTAGCACTGGAACATGCCATCAGACAGTTGTGTATTGACACATGAGGCATGTTGGTGTATAAATCAGTGCAGTCTCTTGGGTACGTAGACGATATAAATTTAATGGGTAGATCTTCAAGAGCAGTAAAGGTAATTTTCGAAGATTTGAACAGAGAAGGGCAGAAGGTTGGTCTTAAAATAAATGAGTCAAAAGGAAAGGTATTAATCCAAGCAAAAACAAGAAGACAGATGATCAACCTTGGGGATTATAACAGAGAGGTTGTTATTGATTTCACAGACTTGGGTACCCGCTTAACCAATAAGAATGAAGAACTAGTAGAAATACAGGCACAAATCCAAGCTGCCAATAGGGCTTATTTCTCGATCTTCTCTTTAATTAAATGTCGTAACATCAATTGGAGAGTTTGAGTAACATTATATCAAACCCTCATTCGTAGTATCCTGGTCTATGGTCGTGAAGTATGGATTCCTTCTAAACAAGCCTTGAACAAAATTGATACCTTTGAACGAAAACTCCTCGGAAAGATATTTGGACCTACCCATTCACAAGGAATGTGGAGAATAAGATACAATGAAGAGCTGTACGATATGTATAACGATATACCTCTTTCAACATATATTTGGATAGAGAGATTCAAGTGCGCTGGTCATGTCATAAGGATGGAAGATTAACACATCCCAAAGAAGATTTTAGGAGGACGTTTCAGAGGTAAAAGGCCAGTGGGGAAGACCATGTAGTAGGTGGGAGGACAATGTACAGAAGGATGCAAGCTCCCTGCTCCATATATGAGACTGGAAGACTGCGGCACAAAATAGACAGAATTGAAAGAAAATAACTGGGGAGGCCATGACCTGAATATGGGCCAAAACGCCATAGGACAGAGAGAGAGAGAGAATTGCAGGTCACACAAAGAAGAAAAAAGGAAGCAAAAATGATGCTAAAATTCAGTTTATTAAACGATCTAATTTTTAGGCACATTCGCACAAGTTGTAAAAAGTGCCTGTTAGCTTCGTCTTGTCTGTCCATTGACCCTTCACTCTGTCCGCATGTATCAGCTCAGCTCCCAATAGGATTCTCGTGAAATTTGATATTGGTGACTTTTATGAAAATCTGTCAACAAAATCCAGATTTGGTTAATATAAGACAAATATCGGGCACTTTACATGAAGACCTAAGTAAGTTTCACTCTTGCTGGGGACATAAAATAACCACAAAAGCATTAACAGTGATGGCACAACAATGCAAAAGGAACACACAGTTGTGTTTCTGTAGCAGTATTTTCAATACTGATTACACTGCTGACTGCCTAGGTTGCACATGAAGATTCAGTTCACATCTCAGAGGGAACAGAGTGTGATTCCATTAAGCACCTTCACCAATTGTTCTTTCTAATGGAAACATAATGGTGTTCTTGGTGAGGTACGAACTGGATCTTTATATATCACAACAGTCCAAGACCTAAGTGCATTTATATTGTTGACAGCAACATAAAATCCCCACATAATAGATCTCCTCAAGCCAAAAGGCTATTAGGCTGTTAGGGCAGCCAAGGAAGTACAGTAAAACCCCTATTTAATGAATTGCTGGGGGATTAGAATATATTTCACTAAATTGAGGTTTTCATTAAGTGGAGGTTAATTGTTTATATGGAGCTATTGTTGGGACATGAAAAAATCATCACTAAATCCGGGATTTCACTAAATGCGGGAACATTAAATCAGGGTTTTACTGTATAAGCAGTAGAAACTATTCTGTACCTAAACAATACTAAAGAGAACAAACTGTTGCACATCCATGGCAACAAGGGTTATGTGAACGTGCCATTATGTTACGTTATGCGCCTGCTGCCTATCTTGTTAATATCTGAGGCACTTATTAATATATGGAATACAATGTTAAGGTGATATAAATTACACAGAATTTAAAACATTTCTCCAAAATTACTGTTACTGACATACCTCAAAATTTGCTATATTGTCTTGAAACTTTTGAAGATCATTGGATACAACAAACTGGGCAATGTACAGGAAACATAACATACTATGAAACTTGTGTATACATAAAATATGGGATAACTGACACATATTCCATCATTACTTCAAAAATACAGAACTTGTATGACTTTAACAGTAATAACAACATAACAAATCTAACAGTCTTTTCCCATTTATTGAAGCACAGTTATTTTCTAAATATTCTGTCTTCATCTGCAGATATATTTTAACAAAGATTTTAAATGCCTGTCACATTTGGATAACACAACACATAACAAGACACTTAGTATCACAGTCCTACAGAAGGCATTCCCACTAAATTCTGATATAGTGGTACACAATTTATAAACTTATACTTTGGTATGTTATATATTGAGTAAGTATCAGTCTATTAAATCATATCTGTATGACCTCACATGTTCATACCTTCACTACTATGGCATGTATCAGTCTATTAAATCATATCTGTATGACCTCACATGTTCATACCTTCACTACTATGGCATGTTATTATACACTAAAGTCCACACAAATCCATGTCACACACACACACACATACAAACACACACACAAAATAGTAGATATTAAATCTGTACTATGAGAAGGTTAATGTACTCATAATACATACCAATATTAAGAACTCTGTGGATGACATAAAGGTGCTTTCTTAATGGCAAAACATTATCTAGTATCCCATTATTTATTTATAGTACACATTTGCAGTCTCAGTACAGTACCAATGGAAATCCTCAGTAATGCAAGGAATACAAAAAAATAATGAAAGCTATGAAATCATAAAATTTGTTACTGAACATTATGAAAGACATCACACTGAGGTACTGCATATTCCTAGTCCTGAGGGAATTCTCATGTACAAAATACAAAAATCTGCTCCTCGGCTCTTTGCCCCCATTTAACAAAATCCATATACTATATCAATACTGCCTAGGTTGCACATGAAGATTCAGTTCACATCTCAGAGGAACAGAGTGTGATTCCATTAAGCACCTTCACCAATTGTTCTTTCTAATGGAAACATAATGGTGTTCTTGGTGAGGTACGAACTGGATCTTTATATATCACAACAGTCCAAGACCTAAGTGCATTTATATTGTTGACAGCAACATAAAATCCCCACATAATAAATCTCCTCAAGCCAAAAGGCTATTAGGCTGTTAGGGCAGCCAAGGAAGTACAGTAAAACCCCTATTTAATGAATTGCTGGGGATTAGAATATATTTCACTAAATTGAGGTTTTCATTAAGTGGAGGTTACATTGTTTATATGGAGCTATTGTTGGGACATGAAAAAATCATCACTAAATCCGGGATTTCACTAAATGCGGGAACATTAAATCAGGGTTTTACTGTATAAGCAGTAGAAACTATTCTGTACCTAAACAATACTAAAGAGAACAAACTGTTGCACATCCATGGCAACAAGGGTTATGTGAACGTGCCATTATGTTACGTTATGCGCCTGCTGCCTATCTTGTTAATATCTGAGGCACTTATTAATATATGGAATACAATGTTAAGGTGATATAAATTACACAGAATTTAAAACATTTCTCCAAAATTACTGTTACAGACATACCTCAAAATTTGCTATATTGTCTTGAAACTTTTGAACATCATTGGATACAACAAACTGGGCAATGTACAGGAAACATAACATACTATGAAACTTGTGTATACATAAAATATGGGATAACTGACACATATTCCATCATTACTTCAAAAATACAGAACTTGTATGACTTTAACAGTAATAACAACATAACAAATCTATCAGTCTTTTCCCATTTATTGAAGCACAGTTATTTTCTAAATATTCTGTCTTCATCTGCAGATATTTTTAACAAAGATTTTAAATGCCTGTCACATTTGGATAACACAACACATAACAAGACACTTACTATCACAGTCCTACAGAAGGCATTCCCACTAAATTCTGATATAGTGGTACACAATTTATAAACTTTATACTTTGGTATATTATATATTGAGTAAGTATCAGTCTATTAAATCATATCTGTATGACCTCACATGTTCATACCTTCACTACTATGGCATGTTATTATACACTAAAGTCCACACAAATCCATGTCACACACACACACACATACATACACACACACAAAATAGTAGATATTAAATCTGTACTATGAGAAGGTTAATGTACTCATAATACATACCAATATTAAGAACTCTGTGGATGACATAAAGGTGCTTTCTTAATGGCAAAACATTATCTAGTATCCCATTATTTATTTATAGTACACATTTGTAGTCTCAGTACAGTACCAATGGAAATCCTCAGTAATGCAAGGAATACAAAGAAAATAATGAAAGCTATGAAATCATAAAATTTGTTACTGAACATTATGAAAGACATCACACTGAGGTACTGCATATTCCAAGTCTTGAGGGAATTCTCATGTACAAAATACAAAAATCTGCTCCTTGGCTCTTTGCCCTCATTTAACAAAATCCATATACTATATCAATCCAGATTCCTGAATAGTGCTGTGGGCCAAACCCACTTTCTGCCCACAAAACAGAGGAATACCTTACTCATCCCAGCACCACACAAGAGATGCTGACATGGATGACAGTGTCCCAGCCAAAACACAAAGTCCAGGCTGAGTAAGAATTTTGTGGTTTATTCATGGTGGCTTCTAAAGTTGGAATCCCTGTGAATTTCCAATGAAAGGAAGAATTACATAAAGAAAGAAGGGGAGGGGAATCTATATTTCACATGGCTTCCGAGTGGCATGGATGGAACAAGTTCTTTGACACAGCACATAAGAGAAATGGTTTTTGATTTCAGTTTGTAAGCCTAACGCAAGACTCAATTTGCATAGCCCTACCTAATGCAATCAAATTCAGGTTTTATTAATACATATAAGCCTCAGATTTCTTTCAGATCGTCTTCAGCAAGAAGATTATTACTATACATACCATACTTTAATGTGCTTCACACCTAAAATATCACACTAGGGTTAGGCCTGCTCACAGCCCCCCCCCCCCTCCCCCGAGATAATACATTCACACCAATATGGTACACACATTGTCACCATCTGTGCTATGATATGAATTTTAATTAAATTTTATGTATTGTTTACAGAGTGCTTTCGGTGACAGACTAATAGGCAGGGGATTTTGGGCTAATTCTCCACATCTGAACCCATGCAATTTTTACTTTTGGGGCATGATTAGGGCTTACAATACCGTAATCACGGGATCCCGGTCATTTTTTCCGATATTCAAATACCGATATTGATACAAAAATACTGGGTTTTCGGTACTAATTCAAAAAATAATTGTTTATTATTTATTCACATAAAGGTTATAAAATTGACATCAGTGAATCATTAATGTTATTGAATTTGCAAATGAGGGATTGTTATACACAATACAAATGTAACGGAAACCTGAAAACATCAGGAACCTCAAATCTGGTTTACCAGACCCTTTGTTGCACACAAATGAAAAAGTAAATATTGCATGTTAATGAATAATTTCCGAGATTGTTGTATTATAAAAATCTAAAAATATTTTTCTGTTAGCGAGGTAGTTTTATAACAAAAATGTGTGATGGCGAGTCACAGCACTAATGCCTATAAAGTTAGTGGTAGATGTGCTATGCCGCAAAGAAGCAAATATTTAACTGCAGATGCTACCATAAAATTCATGATGGCAACCATTGGCAATCAAAATTCAGAAATGGCTAGGGAATTGCATACAGCATTGAAACTCCGTATTTCACAGCTGCATATACACAGTGTAACACAGTTCACTCTCACCGGGTATACTTCAAGACACAACCCCACACCATACTAGCACCAGAACCACTTCTTCTTCCTATCAATTTATACCACACCATCAGGAAAACCACACTACAACGTAAAGAAAAAAACAAAATGACAACACCTCATACAGCACGAATTGTCTATCGCCGTGCTGCATCAAAGTCCATCGCAACCAGCACGGTGCAGTGTGTGATCTCCTGTAACTTTTAGAAGTGCGAACAATTTTTATATATACAGACGCAGTGAACAGTGTTTTTTTAACAAGCTATTATTTTTAACAAACCATCACTTTAACTGTGTTTTATGACTCGTGTGTTTTTTAACTTATGAACAAATATTTTATGCTCAAAATAGTGCATAATTTTAAAAAGTGTCATCAACAGATGCAGCATTTGTAAAGCACCTTTTATAAGAGTAAAAAACCCCTGATGATGGCTCTTGAAGAGCTGAAACGCGTAGGGTAAAATCATGATATAAGGAGCTGATTTGCACCTTGTAATTTGTGCATTTTGTTGGTGTTTATCTTAAATAATAAAAATGCACGGTGAGTTAAGATTAAAGATTATAATACTTGTCCAGATGCTACATTTGTAACAATATGGATGTGTGAATAAATTGAATTGAATACAGTCATTAAAAGATAAACTTGAGTCAGCAATTAATGAGACTCTTCACTTTTCCTGCAGAAAAAGTTTAGTCTAGAAAATACGGTTAAAAAGGAATAAGATTTTTTGAAGATGAGGGAATAAGGGGGTAAACCTGTAACTCGTCTATGACTATCTCAGTACAACAGCACTATCCAGGATAGAAACCGAAAGGGCATTTTCTACCGCAAATCAAATATGTACAAAAATTAGATCTCGTTTAAAGGATAACGCTATCGATTGCTTATGTTTCTTAAGAGCTCACTTTATTCAGACAGGAAGTGTGGATGCTTAAACATAACTAAAATTTTTCTGTATCAATATGTATACCTTTTTGCATTTAGAATAACTGTATTTTTAATACTTCTTGTCAAAGTATCTATTATTGTAATAAAAGTTTGATTTACAACTTGAATTCAAGTAATTACTTTTTTTTTACCTTACATCATTGCACCTAACTATCATCAACATTTATTGAGAAAAATGTTTGTTTTTTTGAATACCAGCATTAATACTACTACCCCAGTTTCATAAATTAAAAATACCAAAATACCAGTATTACTATTTTGACCGGTCTTCTGATCCCTAGGCATGAAAAAGTGTATAGCAATAATCCACTTAGCGAAGACAATCTGCAAGCAAGAATTCAAAATACCGTGTGTTCAGTTCTACCAACAGAACTTCAGTGTGCAATAAGTGTGTTTTGTACATGTGCTATGCATCTGTAACTTGAAGGAAACCATTTCCAGTACCTTCTTTAAATGTAGTTGAGTTAAAACCTAATATTAACTGCAATGCACTGAACTAAAATTTTCCAGCACCTTCTTTCAATGTGGTGATTAAAACCCCAATATTAACAGCTATATGAAGGCATGGACCCCAACTCATAGCAAATTTAAATAGTGGCATGCCCTGCACTGCCTGCTTTTAATGTGGAAGTCTGTGTAGCGATCAACGACATGAGCCAGATAAAGACCCTATAGTTGTATACTTTACATGAAGCAATGCAGCAAAGTACCATGAATAATACTGTAACTAGTCATTTGAATCCCCATTCTTGTTTCCGTTTAGTTCTTCAGTGTGCATGTTAATATACCAGTGCTAATGTCCACTTAAACACACACAAAAATATTTTTGTGCTCTATGAACTGAACCAAAACATCGACTAGTTAAAAAACTAACTCCAATGCTAACTACAATATATATGACCAAAATGGACATAGGCCTTTCTTAAGATGACATCAAAGAGAAGGTTAACTGCTCACAAGGACCAATGTGCTGCCCCTTTATACATACAAGCACATAAATCATTTTCATGCAAAAGCATACATAAATTAAAGCTTATGAGATATTAATGGAACTAGCACTAGTTAAAGAGAGTTCAGTATGAAGAATGTACCCATACAAGCAACATAAATCAACTACACAACAGAAAAGTAAGTTCAGAAAACAAATGCTGAAATAAATTACATTGAAAAGGAAGGAACATGTCAACATTTCTGTCTGATACACAGAGAGGTAGATTTATCATATCCTGGGGCATAGGAAAATACAATATTGATGTCTGCAGGCATAAATAGCTGACACTATACCTCTGTTATTGCCGCTGAAACATAGGCAGCTGGAATGGACACAGATTTGTTACTTGTCTCTCATTACACATAAACCTCAAATGGTCTCAGCGCATTTGTGAAAGGGACATCAGTTGTTGAACAGAATGTTCATTTGCTATACTTTGGCAACATATGCATGATGGAAAAAATGTCACCGAAAGTGCTGCAAAAATATCAATCAACAGTGCCATGTAAAATAACAATATACAGAATACTGTAGTGGAGTTATTTAAAATAATGGATGCAGTACTTGACAAAAGAATGCAAGAAAGCTTGTGTTTCTCAGGGATAACACAGTTCACATTATGTAGGAATGTAAACAGCCAAAAAAACAGAAAGTGTGTTACATAAATCCCCATGCAGTTCTTTAAGTTCTGTTGCATAACCTTAGACTCGAAGTCTGGTGTGCAGGAAGTGCATTAAGATGACAGGGCCTACAATTTTTAAAGAAACAAATTCTGATCATGATAAATTAATTAGGACACATTTATTTAGGGAATTAACAAAAGAAGAGAAAATGTAGGGCAATCCACTTTTTTGCAAGAACTGAAAGAGAGCTTTCAAATTTAAATGCAACAGCTTTGTTGTGCACCAAAAATATTTAAGAGGTGAAAGGTCTGCTTTGCAGCTGGATGCCAGGACTATGATACTTCTATGAAGAAAGGTATACCCAACTACAGGGGCAAAACAAACTATAACTGCTGGCAGATACATGCTTCATCAGATATTGCATCCAAGACAACTGCTATGCTCAGGGACATGATAAAAATACTCCCTGAGGGAAACTAGTTTCAGAAAAACAAATGTTGGAAAAGAGGAACATGTCAATGTATCAATCTGTCCACGTGTATGGATAAACAGATTTCTTGATACTACAAACAGTCACCAACAAATGAACAAACCATCAATAAAGGTATAAATTAACCTTTTATCATAATTAAAACCCTACACATGTTTCGGCTCACGAGGAGCCATCATCAGGGGTTACAGTAGTGCTTATCAAATGCTGTTAACAGACCCAACGCAGCATTTGATAAGCACTACTGTAACCCCTGATGATGGCTCCTCGTGAGCCGAAACATGTGTAGGGTTTTAATTATGATAAAAGGTTAATTTATACCTTTATTGATGGTTTGTGCATTTGTTGGTGACTGTTTGTAGTTTAAAAATGCACGGTGAATTAAGACTAAAGATTTCTTGATATCTGGCATCGTGAGGCTTACTTAAAATAAATAAAAATTTACTTTTGATCCACAATCAACAGTAGAGACTACCACTTAAAACACTACATTTTTAAATGCCATTCAATAAATATTAAGTAGATCAAAAGATACTTTAGATCACATGTTCTAAAACTTTTCACTTGTGTAACACTAAATTAAATTCAACATTTTCAATGTACCACCAATACTTTTTGTATTTAAATTTAAGAGCTGAAATTGGTATGATGGGCTAACAACAGGCTTGAATTACATAATGTTGGCAGCAGTGCTGTGTATTAGCAAACGAGGTATATGTGGCTTATGTTTTATCTATTATTTAAAATTTTTATCCTTTTTCATATTTCACTTTTTTATTAATGCTGCATATCAGTAAACAATGCTTGGCATACCAGTAGTGGTATGTGTATCACAGTCTGAGAAACCCTGATTCAGATAAAGGCTGTGCCACTTATCTCATAATATTTTATGTTGCACTTTGTTAATATTACCAGTCGCTGTTGATACAATCAAATAATATTAACAAACTCTCTCTACATGCAACTACAGTATTTATGACATGTTTTATACTGACAAGTTCTTATAATGATGAGTATGAAGATCACAGAAGAAGTCAGTAGTATTCATGACATTATGTTGCTGAGAATGACAAACAGTTGAAACTGCTAATAAATTTTGAATCATATGTTGGTTCTCATTATCACGTGGTGTATGGTGGTTTGTTCATAACAGACTGAGTTAACAGATTTAATTACATAGCTACCTGTTCTTGCACATCTTGGTGATCCACTGTCTCCTCAATCTGACTGTAGTTATTTGTTGGCAAGGTTCGCTGTAGTGTAATCACACAACTGGAATATTTACACAATATCAGTATACTATGAGCTTGCAGTCATGTAAGTCAGTGATCCTGTAGTTCTTTGTGATGCTTGAAGATTCCCACCAACAATAACACCACTACTTCACATATTTCTACAATTTGCCTCTGTCCTTAAGAATGCCCAAAAACTAAGGTATGGTAACCAAATGACACATTCTATGAACACTGTGTTACAATATTAGTATGTATTAAATGAGAAAACTTACACACAAATGTAGGATTCTGCACAAACTATTGTGAATCAGTGCCTGAGGATGGGGATGGAGCCAGTCCCCAAAACATTGTATCATCTGATGCGGCTGATGGCCTGAGAAGACTATATTAAATCATGTCGCCATGAAAGTTTTAAAACTTATATCATGCACCTTTACGGGGAGGACATAAATAGAAAAATCAGACTTCTAGAAAATCTACGAAAAAATAAATCGAGACTGCTGAGTTCTCTAGCCTTCATGCTGCGATGCAGAGACCAACAGGAGATTCCCACGTGTATATAAATCGAACACCATATTAACACACCGGCGGCACAAAGAATTCTCCATCGAACCAGCTTTGCATTACTACGAGAGAGAATAAACCACATCAGATATGAATTGGACACAACTTCGAAGAAGCTGTTGGAGCTGCACCTGTCGTTATCTTGCACACTAAATCAATATGATTGGGACATGGTGGACATATCCACCATGGCATAAGCACATCTCACCCAGTTTCCACAACAATACAGAGACGAAAGTTTGAATGGCTGTACAGGAGGAAGCACCCAGAAGATAACAAGGACAACGGAAAACTCGTAGTTAATCTCACCAACCGAGAACTTCAAGAACCAGCGATATCTATCTTATGGAAAGGTTTAAACTTCTCCCAAACGTCCAGTCAAACATCCAATCTAAAAGAGACCATCAGTGCTATAGAGCAAGCAATATAACACCTAAAAGAAGGATAGTGCAGAAGAAATACGTCAAGACATCCTCAGACATTCAAAACCAAACACGAGGAATATCTCCAAAACTGAGATGGATGCACTGAGGGCACTGTGGAATAACAAGGACATAGTAATACTTCGGCAGACAAAGAGAACGACACCATGGTTATACTGACCGAAAACTACAATACCAAAATTAAGGCAATATTAAGTGAGTTGGTCTACAGAAAACTAACTGTAGACCCAACCAACAAAGTAGAAAGAAAAATCACCTCCCTCATCAGGATGTCAGGCATACCAGATGACATAAAGAGGAAACTACCGTATATTCTCGAATCTAATCCGCACCTTTTTTACAGTTTTAGAGGGCTAAAAAATCAGGTGCGGATTAGATTCGCGGTCCAGAGCTGGATTTTGGAAAAATGATTGAGCTGCTGTACAATATAACAATAACGTAATTAACGTAATTAATAAACAACGTAAGAACAATACAATACAATAATCTATTATTTTATTATTTATTATTATAATTTATTATTCATCAGACTCGCCGTCATCACTCATAACTGAATCGTTATCCGTGCTCTCCACCCAGTCACTATCATCTTTATCTTCAACATCGTCCTCCCATACAATGTCATCTTCGGTTCCGTCCAAAGCATTGCTTATGCAACACTTCTTGAAAGATCTGACGATAATGCTCTCCGGGAGGGCTTTCCATGCAGCCGACACCCACCGCGCCACTTCTGAAGGAGCTGCGCGTTTGATTTTTCAAGTTGCTGTTAACTCACGGGCAGGATCCACAATCCAGGTCAGATACTGTTGCCTCAACCTGTCTTTAAAGGGCTTATTAATGGATACGTCCATTGGTTGCAACACTGATGTCATTCCACCCGGAATGACAACAAGCTCAGTTTTCATCTTGCGGAGCTGGTCCTTCACGGAATCAGTGAGATGCCCTTTGAATGCATCAAGGACAAGCATTGATGGTTGATTTAAGAAGGCTCCAGGCCTACGACTCCATACTATTTTCAGCCACTCCAACATCAGCTCCTCCGTCATCCATCCTTTTTCCTGGACCCTGACTATAACGTCCTTTGGAAACGCCTCTGATTTGGGTAAAGTCTTCCTTTTCAAAATTAGCAAGGGTGGTAGTTTTCTCCCATCAGCAGTTGCTGCCAGCATCACTGTTAGGCGAAGCTTTTCGCATCCAGCGGTTTTCAAAAGTACCTCCTTTACACCTTTCTTCTCCACCGTGTAGTTTGGTGGCATATCAAGATAAATAGCCGTTTCATCGGCATTGGCAATTTGCCCCATCAGAAAATTTTCCGTCTTCCTAAGGTTGATGATGTACTGCTATAATTCAACAACTTTTGTTCAAAATCTTTTGGGAGCTTTTGGCATATTGTCGTCCTATGCCGCAACGCCAGCCCCATTCGGCGCATGAACCTTATGGCCCATCCTTTACTGGCTTTAAAACGACTTCGAGGAATGTTCAAAGATCTGGCCTTCTTTATCGCCTCCTCGCGAAGTAGATCATAACTCACAAACAGTCCAGTCTTGCGTTTCTCTTGAAAAAACGTGAATACTGCATTATCAATTTCAGGAAATCGTCCTTTCTTGGGTCCAGTGAATTTCCTTCGTGACGCCTCACACCCGCTGATCGCTGCCTTGTGTTTCCGCCATAGTCGAACGTTGCTTTCATCAACTCCAAAAATTGCAGCGGCTTTGCGGTTTCCACTCTCCTCTGCGCACCGAATAACTTCACGTTTGAACTTTGCCGTATATGAGAGTCGTTTAGATTTCAGGTGTCCCTCTTCCATAACTACGGTACACGACAAATTGGAACAAGCACCTCCCACGTTTCAACAACTAAAGATCAGCTGGCTTCAGACGAGATTGCGCACGTCTGTTGAGAAAGACCCCGCCTCTATCGGTATGACTCATCGGCCACAGGCGTAGCGTCGGATTTTAACGCATTGGTAACATCCAATATTATTCAATCAGTCGCCCCGTGGGCAAGGGGTGGTTGAAGGAAAGGTGCGGATTAGAATCGCGAACTAACTTTTTTTCGTTTAAGAAGTCGCCAAAAACTGGGTGCGGATTAGATTCGAGAATATACGGTAATACTGCATGCTGCAACACCACCCCGGATTTACAGTCTACCAGAAATCCACAAAGGAACACCGCTGAGACCATAGTTAACTGCATAGGATCACTGACATATGACCTGGCAAAATATCTGGCAAAAGAACTGAAACCTCTGGTGGGGCAATCAGAACATCATATTATGAAATCTGGGATGTTTGTTCAGAAGTTAAAAGACATACAAGTAAGCGAAACAGATATGCTAGTAAGTTTCGATGTCATATTGCTATTCACTAAAGTACTGCTGGATGAAACCATCCAAATTCTCTCACAACATCTGGATGAAAAACTCGCCGATCTCATCAGATATACCCTCACTACCACATACTTTGTGTATGACGGTACAACCTATGAGCAGACAGATGGACTAGCAATGGGCTCGCCACTAGCACCTGTAATGGCCAACGTAGTTCTTTGAACATCTGGCACTGAACATGGCAGAAAAGAAACCTTCCATATGGTACAGATACATGGATGACACTTTTGTAGTCTGGCCCCATGGGGAGGAGGAACTGCAGATCTTCTTTCAACATCTGAACAGTCTACACTCAAACATCAAATTCACAATGGAGATAGGGAAAGATAACAGATTGGCATTTCTCGATGTCCTTGTAAAGAAGAAACCGGATGGTTCACTAGGACACACAGTATACGGAAAACCTATGCACACAGATCTCTATCTACATGCAGAATCAGAACACCATCTGGCACAGAAAAATGCGGTTTTGCGAACTCTGGTACACAAGGCAAAGACGACTTGCGATAGGGAAAGCCTAGGAGAAGACCTTCAGAAAAAATGGTTACAGTGAACGGGATATTAGTCATGCCCTAAACTCAAAAATAAAACAAAAAGCAAACAAGGAAAAACCAATCGGAACAGCACTTCTGCCATACCAACAATCCACTTCCAACAAACTTAATTTTGATTAACAGTGGACTAACACAAGGATGTGTTTTAATATATGCATTTTATTCGTGCTAATATACGATAAAAAAGTCACAGTGTAGTTAAAGTGATGGTGGTGACTATATACATACACAATGAACTAATATGAGGATGTGTTTTTAAATAATCCTCGCCTCTGGTATCCCTACTTTGTCGTAGTGGCGAGGCTTGCGTGGTCAAATGATCCTGAGAGCTATGCTGGCGGTAGCGTAGCTACCGGTAGGGCCTCCCAAGCCGGACAGGTCGAAGGTGATGATCCAGACTAAACGGGATACCCTGGTCCTCCAGGTTGGGGGTTGGGCGAGGGGTTGACAACCTATCACCGTAAAAACTAATCAAGTTATGAAACTTCAACGGAAAGAAGCCGGATTGATCTATGGAAACGAATATGGCATGGAAAAGGATAACGATAATGGACGCATAAAAGAGGGGAGAAAGAAAAGAAATACAAGATGGAAAAATACAAGACGGAAGACAGATATATACGTTGGAACATGGAATGTACGATCGCTGTATCGCCCGGGAGCTTTAAAGATGTTGCTGGACCAAACAATGAATTTGAAACCGAGCATCATAGCTTTGCAAGAAATACGGTGGACTGGAAGCGGAACCTTAGAGAAGTGGGAAGCAAATATATTCTATAGCTGCAGTGAGGAAAGACATGAATTCGGTACAGGATTTGTAGTACATAGACAGCTTAAGCATTTGGTGATTGGGTTTACACCAATAAGTCCAAGACTATCAATACTGAGGATCAAGGGGAAACTTTCCAACTACAGTATAATTAATGTTCATGCGCCAACAGAGGAATCGGAGGATGAGGAAAAGGGACAATTCTACGAACTCCTCGAAAGAGCATATGACAACTGCCCAAGACACGACATTAAAATAATAGCTGGCGATCTAAATGCCCAGGTGGGAACAGAGCAAATATTCAGACCAACAATTGGTCCTCACAGTAAACATATCATTAGCAATGATAATGGAATCAGACTTATTTTATTTGCAACATCTCGAAATATGATTGTGGGGTCCACATTGTTCCCACATAGCGGAATTCATAAAGGAACATGGAAATCGCCAGATGGGAATACTGTAAATCAAATTGATCATGTACTGATAGATGCCCGACATAAGTCAGACCTCCTTGATGTGAGAAGCCTCAGGGGACCTAACATAGAATCAGACCATTATTTGGTATGGGCTCGAGTCAGGGCAAGGATCTCCATTGCTTCAAAAGGAATTAGAACTAATAATCAGAAATACAATACAGCAGCTCTAGAATCAGCTGAAGTTAGAGAGCGATACCAGGAAAGAACAACAGAAATCCTTGAAGAGGTTGAGGGATGCAATAACATCGAAGGAATATGGGAAGCGATAAAGACGGCGGTTGAAACTGCAGCAAATGAAGTAGTGGGAAAGGAAAAAAGACGAGAAAGATCTCAATGGTTCGATGCTGAGTGTGAGGCAGTAACCGAAGAAAAGAATAAAGCTTATAGAAGGACACTACAAGGAAACTGCACGAGAAGAATGAAGGAAACCTATAAAGAAAAGAGGAGAATTGAAAAGAGGATACATCGAAGAAAGAATGGGTGAAAGCAAATGCTGAACAAATGGAGTTACTAAGGAGCCAGAATGAAGCAAGAAAATTCTTTAAAGTAGTAAACGATGCTCAGAAGCCCTTTAGTTGTAAAAGTAGGCTGATTAAGGATGAAAACGGGAGAATTGTCAGTGAAGAGAAAGGGATCTCCCCCACCGAAGGAACTTCCACCTTGATGTGGTGGGGGGGCTTGCATGTCCTGACAACCCTGAGAGCTATGCCGGCGGTAGCCTAGCTACCGGTAGGGCCTCCCAAGCCGGACAGGTCAATATGGGTAGGGACCAGACAAAGAGAAATACCCTGGTCCTCCAGGTTGGGGGTTGGGGGTTGGGCGTGAGGCTGACAACCTCACACCGTAAAAACAATATTGTTGAGAATCCCTAGATGATTAAAGCCAGATGGATAAATTGTAGACGGAACAGCAAGTACAAAGGCTTATGAATTGGAACTTGGAATATACGAACTTTATATCGAAGTGGAGCACTGAAAAATCTCATGGAACAAATGCAGGAATACAATATTGGCATATTAGCTATACAGGAGATAAGATGGATAGGACAAAGCATACTTGAAAAGAAGGAAGGTAACATCTATTATAGTTGTCACAATAAATTACATCAGTTTGGCACTGGATTCATTGTAAGCAAACAATATAAACATCTGACAACTGATTTTCAGCCTGTCAATTGGAGACTCTGTAAATTAAGAATTAAGGGACGGTTTCAAAACTACAGCCTTATATGTATACATGCACCAACGGAGGAAAAGAGTGCAGATGAAAAGGATACCTTTTATGAATTACTGGAGAAAGAGTATGACAAATGCCCTAGTAATGACATAAAAATTGTACTAGGTGATTTTAATGCTAAAATCGGACAACAAAGTGAATGGGAAAGCACTGTTGGTAAATACAGTCTACATAAAGAATACAGTGAAAATGGAATGAGGTTGCTGGATTTTGCAAATCAAGAAACATGGTCATTATCAGTACAATGTTACCACATAAAGAGATTCATAAAGCAACTTGGGAAGTTTCCAGATGGGAAAACAGTTAATCAGATTGACCATCTGATGATAGATAGAGAACACAGAAGTAATATACTTGATATTAGAAGCTATAGAGGAGCAAATGTTGATTCTGACCACTTCCTAGTCCTAGCTAAACTTCATTGTAGAATAAGCAGGCATTTCACACATAAACACCTAAGAAGAGATAGAAAATATGATATAGAAAGGTTAAAAGATCCCATAATTAAAAATCTATATCTAACAGCATTGTCAGCTGGACTGACAAGAGACTGGGATATTGAATCAAATAAAGAGAGCTGGGCTTTTTGTAAAGAGGTTATTGTTAATATAACCGAAGAAGTTATTAAAGAAAGAAAAAGCAGGACTAATAAACTGTGGTATGATGAGGAATGCTCAAAAATTACGGAAGAAAAGAACAAAGCATATAAGGAAACAATACAAAAACATACAAGAAACTCTGTTGAAAAATATAAGGAATTGAGAAGAACAGAAAAAAAAAATCCATAAGAGTAAAAAAAAGGCTTTTTATCAAGATCTCCTAAAAGAGCTAGAGGAACATAATCAATTAAATGAATCTAGGAAATTTTATAAGTTAACAAATAATTTAAGGAAAGAGTTTAAACCAAAGATTTTAACATGTAGAAATTCATATGGAGACCTAACGAGTGATGAAAAAGAAGTCATTAATTGTTGGAAAAAGTACTATATGACCTTACTTGATGGTAGAGAAGGTAACCATAATCAAATGGAACAAATAGATGAGAACTTAGAAGATACCATGTATAAATTAGATGAAAATTTCCTACCAAGTTGGGCAGATGTTAGCGAGGCTATTAAACAACTTAAAAATAATCGAGCCCCAGGACCTGACAATCTAAATGCAGAACTGATCAAAGTAGCCGAACCAATTATATTGGAAAGGATATATCATATTATTATTCAGACATGGAAAACAGAAAAGTTATCCCCGGAATGGGAAGAAGGCATTATTTGTCCAATATATAAGAAAGGAGACCCTACTCAATGTAAGAATTACAGAGTACTCACTCTACTTAACACAATTTATAAGATATTCTCGGTCAAACTATTTAAAAAAATACAACCATATGCAGAAAAACAGATTGGCAATTACCAATGTGGATTTAAAACGGGGAAATCTACTACTGACCAAATACACACACTAAGGCAAATATTACAAAAATCACGTGAATATAAGATTAATACATACCATTTGTTCATAGATTTTGAGGCTGCATATGGTAGTATTGAGCGAGAACAACTGTTCAAAGCAATGGAAGAGTTTGAAATTCCAAGGAAGCTGATAAGACTTACCAAAGCAATTCTTAGGAATGATAAATGTAGAGTAAGGATTCAGAATCAAGTGTCAGATATGTTTGCGACACAGAAGGGACTATGACAAGGTGATGCTCTATCATGTCTCCTTTTTAACATTGTTCTCGAAAAAGTTATAAGAGAGTCTGGTATAGATACATGAGGTACAGTATTTCACAAATCCACACAGCTTTTGGCTTATGCAGATGATGTGGATATAATAGGTCGAACTGAAAGGGCTGTCAGTGAAGCATTTATTAAACTAGAAGAGGCTGCAAAGAGGATGGGACTCATAATTGTATTTGGAAGCTGTCAATACACCTTCACGCAGAGACTTTATCACTAATAGTTATAAATTTGAATGTGTTACAGACTTTAAGTATCTTGGAACCATAATCACAAATGACAATAATATAACAACAGAAATAAATTCAAGAATACAGATGGCAAATAAAAGCTATTATGGCTTAAAGAAACAACTACAGTCCCATTTTCTTAGTAGAAAAACAAAATGCAAACTATATAAATCATTAATTAGACCGGTCCTTACATATGGATCGGAAAGTTGGACCTTGAACAAAGGAAATATAGAAAAGCTTATGACTTTTGAAAAAAAAGTTTTGAGAAAAATATATGGGGCCGTGAATGATAGAGGCATCTGGCATATAAGATATAATACAGAAATTTATAACCTGTATAAAGAGCCAGATGTAATTAAAGTGGTAAAAGCCAACCGATTGAGATGGCTAGGACATCTATTTAGAACAGATGATAACAACCCCTGTAAAAAGGTCACTTTTAATGATCCATTTTATGTAAAAAGGAAAGTAGGAAGACCAGCTACACGGTGGCTTGATGATGTAGAAAATGACCTCAAGATTTTTAAAGTAAGCCAATGGAAAAGGAAAGCCCAGGAAAGGAATCAATGGAAGAAGATCATTGGGGCGGTCTTGGCCTAAAAAGGCTGTTGCACCAAAGAAGAAGAAGAGAAAGGAATCTGTGAAAGATGGCGTAGATATTTTGATGATCTTCTCAACCCAGAGTGGTACCGAGAGGCTCCATAGACGTAGAACAACAGGAAGATAAATCAAATAAGAACCTGGAACCTCCAAAGGTCGAAGAAGTAAGAATCGCCCTGAAGAAACTAAAGAACAATAAGGCGCCTGGAATGGATAATATCCCAGCGGAAATGCTAAAGCAAGGTGGCAATCAATTGGAACAATTTCTCCTAAAAATAGTAACTTCAGTCTGGGAAGAGGAGAAAATGCCACAGCAATGGAAAGAAGGAATTGTATGCCCCCTTTATAAGAAAGGAGATCAAATGGAGTGCGGAAACTATCGAGGAATAACACTTTTAAATTTGGGATACAAGGTCTTCTCTAATGTGTTGTTCGAACGCCTCCTTCCGATTGTTCAGAGAGAGATGGGTTCATATCAATGTGGCTTTCTCCCAGGGAAGTCAACTATAGATCAAATCTTCACCCTGAGGCAAATCCTGGAGAAAACAACTGAATTCAGGATTGGTACGCATCACCTATTTATAGATTATAAAGCTGCATATGATAGTATAAATAGGGAACGACTATACCGTGCTCTAAAGAGAACTGGGAACCCCTAGAAAATTAGTGAGGCTAGCGAGGATGACAATGAGTGAGGTAACAAGTAGCATAAGGGTTAGAGGGATGCTGTCAGAGCCACTGAACATTCAAAATGGTGTACGACAAGGAGACGCGCTGGCGTGTCTCCTATTTAATGTCGCTCTAGAAAAGGTGGTAAGGGAAGCAAACCTGTTGAGAAGGGGAAAATTTTTTACAAATCAGTGCAAATACTAGCATATGCCGATGACATAGATATAGTGGCAAGATCCCGAAGGGCGATGGAAGAGTAATTTATTGCCTTAGAACAGGCTAGCAGAAACATGGGATTGAGCATAAACCATACGAAGACTAAATACATGGCTTCAGGGAAAGCGTGTAAGGAGAATATGCCACCCTCGATAACCATGGGTGATTATACATTTGAGAGAGCTGAACAGTTTAAATATCTGGGATCGACAGTGACATACTTAAATGATACATCTTATGAAATCAAACAGAGGTTAATGGCAGCCAATAGAGCCTATTTCGCACTAACAAAACTACTTTCCTCAAGGTTTTTATCTCGTATCACCAAGTTAACTATTTATAAAACACTTATAAGACCGGTGCTCACATACGCTTCAGACGTGGCCATTAACAGTAAGAGATATTGGAATGTTGGATACCTTCGAGAGGAAGGTACTTCGTAGAATAATAGGCCCAATCTATGAAGGAGGAAGATGGAGAAGGCGGTACAATAATGAGCTGTACTCCATTTACAAAGATTCACCCATCAGAAGAATAGTAAAATCATTAAGACTGAGATGGGCAGGACATGTGGCACGGATGGATGATACAGAGATACCTAAAAAGATATTAAGCGGAAACCCTGGAGGACAAAGAGGGTGTGGTCGACCGAGAACCAAGTGGTTGGATAGAGTTGAGGAAGACTTACGGAAACTGGGATACAGGAATTGGAAAGTACAGGCGCAGAATCGAGACAACTGGCGGAAAATCGTTGAAGAGGCCAAGATTCACAACGGACTGTAGAGCCACGAAAGAAGAAGTTTTTAAATAATGCAGTTGTGACACCCCCTGAGGATGGCTTATTAATAAGCCAAAACATATGTAGGGGTTTTTATCTAACGTTTCAAAGAAGCCTTGTAGTGTTCTTTAAATAAAGAAGTGCATTTAGTTGGTGACTTGTTAACACTTCCAACAATTTCAGCAGATTTCTAGCCAAGTACGACATTAGAACCACATACGTCCCAGCAAGGAAAACCTGCCACATGCTCAGATCAGCGGAGGAGGACCCTGGATTAAAAATACCCGGCGTATACGGCATCCCATGTGAATGTGGTAAGACGTATATTGGCCAGACAAATAGAACTATTGAGACCAGGCGCGCAAAGAGCACATGCGACACCTTAGACTGGGTCAACCAGATAAATCAGCACTAGCACAACATGCCCTGGAAACAGGCCACAGGGTAGAATTCAACAAAACCTGCAGATTAGCCAGGACAAAGGGCTACATGGACCGCATAATAAAGGAAGTGATTGAAATAAAATTACATCCAGACAACATCCAACAGGGATGGCAATTACATACTGAGCCGAGCCTGGCAGCCCGTCTTACGTCAGATTGGGACCTCGCAGCAAGGATTGAGAACACAACAGTATAAACAATCCGCCCACTGATTCTAATTGGTTGGTGCGCTCCGAGCCAGTCTGATACTCCCAGCCTCGGCAGGTATATAAACACAGGACATTCGTGCGCTCGGTTATATCAGTTCTGCCTGAGGATGGGGATGGAGCCAGTCCCTGAAACGTCGTATCTTTTAAATCGTGACGCGGCTGATGGCCCGAGAAGACTATAATAGAAACAAACAACGTTGTTTCTGATAACCAATAAAGTTTAAGTTTGTATTATATTATTTATGTGGGTAAAGAAAGACTGTTGACAGGGTAAATCTAAGTCAGCAAACAGTAAAGACAGCGACAGCAAAATGTGTATGTTATCTGGTGCTGTGAAAATGATGACTAAAAGAGGGAATGCAACACAGAAAACAGGACAGGACATCAAGTCACAAAACGGTTAGGTCTGTCCATGAGGTTGCAGTTACACTTACACATATTAGGTATAATATTGTAATATCTGAAAAACTGCAATATCCAGAAACCTTTTGGACCCAGAGGTGCTGGATATACCAGCTTTTAATGTATTGTGGAACCAAAAGACTAACACCATGACCACAAGAACCAATAAGATCTTAAAATATGAAATTCTTATCGCAGTAAATATTAACATTTTGGTATTATACGCAGTGATGATGTGGAGTTATGCTGAATTGTTACCAATGTTTTGGAGAACACATTGCCATCTTCAGAGTCGAAGAGAGCTACTTTGGGAAGGTGGCTGGTTATAAAAATACAAGGACACAAGTCATGGTGGATAAAACTGACCAATCAGAATCATTGATATAGAAGAGAGATGGGCTGGAGAGGGAGGAGGGGAGCTGATGCTGTGTTCTGTCTGGTATGGCTGACTTGTCTGGATACAGAGAAGCCAGCCATTAGCTAAACATAACATCAACTGGGCTCAGTACCTCCAGCTCCAAAATGCCAAATTGTTTCCAATCCTCAGGTTTTTGTAGCTGGTGTTCAATGCATTGGATAGGCCTTCAGGGTTTGGCCCAACCTTCCAAGCCAATCCAATGCAAGAACATTTTTGTCAGAACATCAGACATCTGGACTGCCAACATCAGGAAGCCACACAGGTAGCATTCTATCCCAAAGGGCAAGCCATGAACTTATCCATACTCCCAAAGAACGCAGGTACTTTATCTGGACAAGCCATAAATGGGGTTTCCTTGTTCTGCTCCTTATAAAAGCCCACTTTTTAACTGTCCTTTTCTGTGCCACCCTTTTCTCTCTCTTCCTTCCATTAACCACATCACCTTTACTCTTTCCCCACCCACTTCCTCTTATGATTGTCCCATTTCTTCTGATATATTTCCTCTTCTTTCCCCTTTTTGTAAACAGCCATAAACATATGTACCTCCTCTTATGCTTCTTCACTCTCACCTTCTTCCTCTTTGACCCCTATTCCACCCTTTCACAAACAGCCCTTCTCATGGCCACAGGGCTATTCTTGCTTCCATGCCATGTAAAAGGCAATTGCTATGCCTCCTTCCTCCTCTCTCTTGCAGCAGTTTGTTCTCCTTCTGGCTGACCACTCCTACTCTCTTAACGTGCTTCTCCTTTCCCTTCTCCAGTACAATCAGCCACTTTATTAACTTGGCTCAATTCAACACTGAACAATGTGGCAGTATGTTCCTCTGAATGTTTACAACCACCTATCAGACTACACAGACATCACACCCCAGAAGACTGTAGTTTCAGCAAGTCATCTTGACCTACAAAATTCCATTCACATCATCACAAATTAGGTATATGTATGTGGCTACCTTGAGCAAAGTAAGAAACTTATGTAACACCAACAAATGCGGTACTCTATATTTTATTCGTACTATCTTTTACATACCTCCTACATGTTTCGGCATTATTATCTCGCCATCTTCAGGGAGCTGACACCAAAGTTTCTATAAACCTTACAGCAATAAAATAGGTCACAATAAGTGTACATACGTTGTGGTATCACAGCACAGAATTTTACAGGTTTTGATACCACAACATAGGTATGCTTATTGTGACCTATTTTATTGCTGTATGTTTTATACAAACTTTGGTGTCAGCTCCCTGAAGATAGAGAGATAATAATGCCGAAACATGTAGGAGCTATGTAAAGGATAATACAAACAAATATAGAATAGTGCATTTTTTGGTGTTACAAAAGCTTCTTCCTTTGCCACAATGCACAGAATAAGTAATGTGAAAGTACCTTGAGCAAGTTAATAAGACATTCTCTGCTAAGGAATGGAAAGTTTATCACCATCATCAGAAAAGCCCTTACTGCACTGAACCAGACTGAATTATTGGTAGGACCCTTTGTCAGAAACTTAAAAAGATTAAAATATCCATAGGGTAATTCCTACAGTCAGATGTAAACCTTGTATATAACATATCAACTAATAAGTATTACAGAAAATGGAGGTAGAAAGTTCCAGTAATGTAAGAAATGTTTGAACTCTTCTCTAAGCCAGGAGTAATTGCTAATGAGTATTACAGACTTAATATTACTCATATTCCATGCATTAAGCATGTTATTCATACAATTCTAATTCCAACTAAATGCACTTAGAGTAAGTGCATTTAGTTGGAATTATATGAATAATAAGTGTTAAAAAGTTACCAGCAATTAAACAAAACATGAGAAAATTCATATATGCAGCTACAAACCTTAGAAGTGTAACATCCACTGCAAAAAGTGCGGAGGAGACCATATAAAATGTCCCAGGGAAAATCAGAAGGGTTGCATTGTACACAAATGTGTACAAAGGTGAAGCAGCAATGGGTGTCAGTGCCTCTACCACTGAGGTCAATGCAAACACTGCACCTGTAAACAGTATGCATACATCCTTCCCATTAATAAGCTAGGAAAGGTCTCTTTTCTTTAGAGCTTCCAAGCTTTAGTGTTGTCAAACAAAGTAGATTACTTATTTAAAACAGTAAATAAAGACAGCCCAATAAGTAGTAAAGCATCAAATATCTTTGTTCCGGAGCATAACACAAAGGTTAACTATGACTCCACATTTATACATAGGGAGCCTGGATAGCATAGTTAGTATAGTAACTAGGCTATGAGGTGAGATGATCCAGGGTTTAATTTCCTGTTGGAGAAAGAGATTTTTCTCTTCTGAAATATGTCCAGACAAGCTCTGGAGTCGGGAGTCCACCCAGTCTCCTATTCAACATGCAGTTTTTTTTACCCTAGGGGTAAAGCAGCTGCAGCATGAAGCTGACCAATACATACAACCAGTGTCAAGTTTAATGATGGGTGGAACTGTATCCCTACTCCCCATATATATGCCTTCATGGTGTGGACAGGGACAACATTATGTTTACCTTTTATTTCTATGTAAGATATAAGAAATACCTTGTACAAAATTTGCAGACATGTTTATAAACTCCATCTATGTCTGACGTAATGCGCTAAGTAACACTGAACTGTCTCATATAGTGTGGAGAGCCACATTAGCTCAGGAATATCAAATGTAATAACTGCAGATGTTATTCATTCATGTAATGAACATGTACGAAACTAAAGCAACAATCTGTAGTTTACACTTTCACAATGTCTGTGTGGAACACCAAGTTTGCACAACAAAAGATGAAATTCCTCCACAAGCAGTGTGGTAACTGACGCAATATTGCCAGAGTGATGGTATCAAAAATATTTCAGACTACTAGTTCAGTTCCTCAGTTGAGCAGGAATATTCTCTATCACCTTTCTGTTTCATAAATCCCTGTCAACACACTGTCACATGACAAAAAGACTGGGCTACAGAGTGTACCATGAAGGACAGAATTTGCAAGCCACAGCCAATCCAGTTGTCTTGGAACACATAACTGAAGAATTCCTGCACAATGATGACAAATGAGTGGGAAACCCATCTTAATGGAATCACATTACACTAATCAGTCATAAAAGTTTAACCCACTTAAACTTATTAACAGTGGCAGTACAATTTCAGGCAAAGACGCTTCATCACGTGATCCCTTAATGTGGATCCATTCCTGATGCAATTATAACAGCACGAAACAGAAACAACTGCCATTTGGAAGCTGCATACAAAACACGTAGGTAATTAGGTAATGAGACTCTCTGGTCACTCCATACTTGTGACATGCTGTTCCTTAATGATTTTAGTACTTCTTGTCAGCCAAAAAAATTAATTAACTCTAGTATCAGAACTAAAACGCAAGCCTGCTAAGCAACCCAACTTGAGTCAGTTCAATTTACCATACATTATTTATATGACCATATTAACCTTTTGAAGTGCTGCAGTTAACTGTACAGGTATGTACCACCTGCTTTAACATTCAGAAAAGTCTTCACTTTGCCCACACAATATAAATGTTTTTTGTATAATTCTCACAGTAAATGCTGATTATCATCCTCAACATCATTAACCAGATGTCTCTGTAGTCTGTAGTGGAAAGATGCATATTCTAAAAGGCAGAACTGAATTTTTAAATATTATTTCAATCAGTTTTGTATTTCAAAGGGTTATATATCAGGCTCCCTGACCCATTATTACAAACATATAAACTGTTAAGCTATGAGAAAAAGCAGCATTATTCATAACTCCTTCAAAATTAGAATTTATCTGTATTCAACAGTATCAAAAATCGAAACAAGGCTCTGTAAATAACCACAGTCTTCACCTGCAAGATACAATCAATACAGAATCAAAAACCTTACCTATGTCCTCCAATGGCACAGTTTTGGAGATAATTGAGCGACAAAGTGGACCAGATATACCTCCAAGGACACCAACAGCACATGCTTTGAAAAGAGAACCATAAACTTTGCTTATTTTATTGTCCTGCTGCCAGTTTAAGAATGCAGGTATCAGCACATCATAAACATTACACAGAATCTGTTTGAAAGAAGTGAAAATACTGGCAATACAGTACAACCTCTATTCACCGTTTCTGATGGGATTGCGGAGAAAAGCAATATATGTGGGAAAACAACAGTTGTGGGAAAGCAGTACACATCTCTGAAATATGAGTAAACAACAGAAAATTAAAACTACACATTTTCCACTTATGCCTAAAAATATGATAAAAACAGATAAAAAGTTACTTTAATACTTGTGTGCAAATCACTTAGGCATTCTTTACAAGTAAAAAGAACACCTTATGTGGAGACCACATCACGCCATGACCGAGTGTACTCTGTTGAATTTTCATGAAATTTGGTAAGGAGTCTTTACAGAACAAGAGTATTGTGAAAACAGGGGAAATGAAAGGCTTACTTTGCTTAAGTGCATAAATTAAAAGTTGCCTGTATGTTCTACATCTTTTATCTAGACAGTATAAAATTTGCAAGAGATGTTCATAATAATTTGAGCTACTCTAAGTTTTGTGAAAATCTGTGCAGGGAACACCAATTTCACCTAGTTGTAAACAAAATTACATTTACATGTGTACAGACATCCTTCTCAGCATCATCCCTTCAACCCCATTGCTCCAGCACCATTCCTTACTTGGCTGATGCATGGCAACATTTTGTAATGACCACCACAGCCCCATTACCGATATGGCCAGGGTGCCCCTGTTTTATGGTCCAAAAACACCATGTTACTTTTGCTATTTTATATTTCTCAGACAACCCATTCCGAAATATTGTGGGTCAGTACTAAGAATGCAGAACCACTGAAGCAGTAAAATGACACTTTGAGGAACAAATGCATCCAATAATATGTGACATCATTTGTATGTGTAATTTTTCAGGACCACAAAAACTGAATGATAAATGTGTAAAAATTATGCATACAGCAACAATGGATAGAGGTTTTACTGTAACTCTAGAACCCACAAAGTTCAGAAGAACATTGCCCTCAATAAATTAAGAAAATTAATTTCATTTGATTACCAGAGAATTGTGTAAAATTTCTTGCTCTCACACACTGAACACCTGTTATCCTTTAAGCATCAATAAAATGTCGTAACTTTAGATTGGCAGATTTTGAAAAAACCTGATGTACAAAATCTGCATTAGTACTATAAAACTTTTGATTCCTAGTCACAATAATACAATGCAACTATCATATAAACATGAAGATTCCATTATTGTCTCTCAAACCTCTACCTCATGAAATCTGATACAGCTAATGTACAATAAATAGCAAATGTAGGGGGAAAAAATTAGCTCCAAACTGTACTGATCCATCACACTTTCTAACAAATAAAAATTAAAACCATGCTTATCATGCGTTTCAATTTTCAAACATTTTACTAATGCCAATGGAATTTAAAATAAAATAAATATTGTCATGAGTGAAATCTTTAGCACAATGTTGAAAGACAAAGACTACCCTGAAGGTGGGGGCAGCAAGCTCCTCCAAAACAGCAGCAACAAATTACAATTCACACAGTGTCATATCCCAGAAGAATGTAATGATCAACAATGCTGTGAAAACCACAAATTACAAAATCCAAACCGTTCACACTTCACATTTATTAGAGCTCCCAATTAACAACATATATGCCTTACTGTTCTTGTCCATCATATATGACTCCTTGGACACCCTTACTGAGCCTTCTTAATTCCCAAAATAGAGACTTTGTGCTTAAAACAAATGTCAAATTTAGAAACCAATTCCTTTATCTCAACGGAAGCAATTTCTTGTCACAGCATGCCACTGATTTAAAGGAAGCAATTTCTTATCACAGCATGCCACTAATTTCAGTTTACTTTTGACAGCAATAAAGTTACTCTTACCAATGTACAGGTACCAGTCATGTGGTGCCAAGCCACTGATGAATGTTGCAGCAAATTTTGTGATAAAGACAAATACTGCAAAGATGCTGTCTGGGATTCTGAGCCAAACACTGAAGATATACATCCCAGTAACAGTTCCTGTCAAGAGCAACACAAAATTATTTAACACATGGGCTGGATAAATGGCTCTACACATCAAACTTTACCATGACCAAATCTTGAGGTCAGAAACCAAGCAGGAGCAGAGAGATACATGCTCAAAGCAAGCACATGTATTCTACACACTCAAATTGCATTTCTCAGAACTTGCTCAACACACGCAAGACACCCCCATGTTCAAATCATTTTGTGACTCTGAACACAAATGAGACCTTCCCAATGACAGTCAAATTTTACAGCAAACCTCTAACAAAGTCCATTAATTTCAACATGTATAAAACCACCAGGCCTAAATTGAATACAAAGTTTAACTGCCTTTCAGCAAATGGCTTTCCTGTATGAGATGTAAATGCCATGCGTTAAAGGTTGACAGAATCACTTCTACACTAGACTGCAATGTGAGTTACTAAATGCTGGAATGGGTTCTTCAGAGAACCTGAAGGAGAGATTGAAGTTTTAAGTTGATATGAAATATGCTTTCATTTGGAGGATAATTCACGGCATAGATGATTATATTTGTTTGTGTTTTCAAGTTAAGTACCAGTCCTAATTGGCTAATGTAGGCAGTTTTATGTGCCTTAAGGACATCATCATACCGGTCATCTGCTAAACTTCAATGTTCACAGAAGACCACAAATTGATCCTGTCCTTAGCCAGTATGTACAAAAAAATTTAGTCTACACCATGGTTTCTCAAACTGTGGTATGCATACCACTACCGGTATGACAACCTTTACGTACTGGTGCAGTCCTTAATAACAGATTGAAATATAAACAAGACAGGCATTGTACATATAACATGCCAAACAGGCCGAACTTCTACACAGCAACCCACTCTGACACCTATCAAGAAATAAGATAATTAAAAACATTCAAATCTAGCATGGCACAAAAAATCAGTTCCCTACTTTTCATGTGTTTTAGGCAAGATCCATAGGTGCAGGACACTACTTCCCTCCATGAACATGTTAAAATAGGTTAGACCTGTGGATAAGATATTTTCTGATAAACTTACCAAATACTGAAACCAGTGTGGCAGCACTAGCAAACTCTGTATGTTTTGTGATATCCCAACCGAATTTGTTTCTCGTGTACAGAAATGACACAGCATTTTCACCTTAAACAACAAATCCACATGTCAGAATTAACCCACTAGCCTACAGTTTCTTTTGTATTGTACTTCAATTTTAGCCAGCAGGATTACCTAACATGTTTTTGTCTACACAGAATAATTGGATATATCATGAACACGTACATTTGAACAACAGAAACTACGAAGGTTATCCAGAAAGTAAAGATACAACATGGGTGGGAGGGGAAGGGAAATCACCTCAGACCATCCTGCTCACAGCCCAGACTTCGCTCCCAGCAATTTCCAATTGTTTTTGCATTTAAAGAAACATCTGGCCGGCCAGAAGTTTCACGAAGACGAAGAGGTGAAAAACGAAGTCACTACGTGGTTGCGTGCACAGGCAGCAGAGTTCTATGACATCGGAATACAAAAACTCGTACCCAGGCTAAACAAATGCCTTGACAAAGGTGGTGATTATGTTGAAAAATAGCTAAAGGTATGTGTTAAAAGAGTTTTTTCACTCGATTTTGTTAATAAATATTTTTAAAAAATTTTATTCCTTTTGTGTCTTTACTTTCTGGATAATCCTCGCATATACATATATATACATACATACAAATATATTAAATAAGGAAAAAACTACAAACAAAATGTCCAAAGAACAGAAAACTTTTCACATACCCAAACAAAGAATCCGTATAGAATAGCACTGTAGTACTGAAAAGAGAGTACTGAAAGACCTACAGTATGGTATTCACGTCACATATAAGATGAAGTTCGAATGCAGCAGAGATAACTGAACTATAAACATGGTTCATGTTTGGTAAAACGTTAGTAAAAAAATAATTTTGCTTTTTCAGATTTGTACAATGAAGACAAGTTAAACCCAGCCAACACTTCTGTTTTCAATACTACATACTGAAAACGAGTACTGAAGGACCTACAATATGGTAGTCAGGTCACATATTAGATGATGGAATGCAGCAGAGATAACTGAATTATAAACATGGTTCATGTTTGGCAAAACATTAGTAAAAAAATGATTTTGCTTTTCCAGACTTCAACAATGATATGTTAAACCCACCTTGTGAAGTGAATTAGAAATACTAAATGTCCACAAAACAACTTTACACTTTCAAAATGGTACAGAAAACAAATCTGGCATCCTTGCAACTTCAAACCTACATCAGTCGACAGAGAAACTCCCAAGTTTTCTTTAAAATGACCCTGGTCATAGTTCTTGCTCAACACTGCTGCTAATGCCAGTAATTTTGAAAATGGTTACCCCACAACAAAAGAGCTAGTCTGTTCAGCATGTGGCAAAGGCAGAATCAGTAACAGATTTGTATCATGAATTTTGACTTGGTTTATTTCATGATACTTTCCCAACTACAGGAGTTAGAGCATCAAACAAAAAATAACAGAATGATTATGAATCTACAATTGAGAAGGTTATAGTAGTATATGATTAGTGCATACTTTAAGGTGTTATTCTGGTATTTTCCAGGAGACACTGTAGTACACCAAAGACTCCAAAGCAAGAGTGCTGACCACACCATGGAACTCACTACCATGGACAGGTACCACATCCTTACCTTCCAAGGCAATGATACAGGTGGATATAGTGATGATGACAAGGAAGATGATGGCTCGTCTGTAATGTTCTCTCTTCTTGAAGCAGGTTGCAAACATCCTGATGACTAGCTGCATGTCAAAGAGACTGCAGAATCGACCAGTGGAGTTTCTTGTCTGCACAAATAACTTAGCTTCAGGTGCAGCATGTGGGAAAATACAGCAGGTCTTTCAAGAGACAACAGACTTCACTACAAACAGCATAACTACATTCATTCTAATAAACTGAACTGGTTAACTCATCACCAGTTTTGCTATAAGTAACTCAGAGGAGAAGCTTAAGTAACTCTGTGACCATTATCCTTCTTCAAGATCACAGTCGCTTAGCTGGTCACGGAATTCCCTACTTTTAAGAAAGCCAGGGGGAACCCTGTCCATAATCTCACGCTGTTTCTGTAAGATTCATTTTAATACTATCCTCTAAAGTGGTCTCTTCTCTTTGGATTTTCTGACCGAAACTCTGTTGGCATACTTCATCTCCCCAAACATGCTGTGTCTCACCAGTCTCACCCTCCTTCTTATGATCACATTAACAATATGTGGTGAAGAATACAAATTATAAAGTTTCCAACTACAGAACTTCCTCTGTTCTCTTGTTATTTCCTGTCTATTAGGTCCAAATATTCTTCATCATACTTTGACAACATCCTCAAAAAAGAGGCTCTGCATTAGTCATGGTAGCATAACCATTACATGCAGCGCAGAACAACAGCCACTACCACTATTAGATTAACTTATTTTGATATGTGTTTTAGATTACTTGATGGAAATTGTAGTGAATTCTGTCAAAATCAATTATGAATCAACTGGTAAATATAATAAATGAAATTAAAAAAAAATTATGGAATTTACACTAATTAGTCACTGCTGACCTAATTAAAATTTTGTGAAAACTAAACCAGCCATTTATATGTTACAAATAAACACATGGATATATACAACAATGTTGGTCACGCCATGGCTTAGACAGTTATTCACTGACCTCTCACCTTACAGGCCCCCTGGTCTATCCCAGGCAAGTCCATGTGGTATTTATGCTCAACAAAGTAGTACTGGGGCAGATTCTTAACCAAGTGTTTTAGTTTTCCCCTGTTGGTATCATTACGCCACTACTTCGTATTCATATTTGATTCATCTACCATTAACACTATACAATCCTAGCAATTTTCTCTCCCTCTCCCCCTACAACAATATACCGGTTGGATAATGTAGCCTACATGGTGACTTACTGTACTTTAGCCTAATGGATAAAAGTTATTCAGTTCACTCACCTGATTGACATCTACAGACTCTGGTATGAATGTCACATACAAGAAGCTCACCAGAAAACACATTGCACTTGTCCCAAACACTGTCAAATATCCATACCTCCCAGCTACAGAGAACAATGGGGCACCGAGATAGGTACCCACTACGACACCAGCAAATAAGCTAGTATCCAGAATGCCCAATCTGCAAGAAAAGAAATAGTCAGTGTCCCCAACAGAAACAGGCAAGACAGGCTTACATTCACGACTGGTCAGTCATGGGACATGTAATGACATTCTCACAGTAAGTATATCCTGACTTGGAGGAATTTTCCGTTTTGGCTTATTTAAATATCTCATTCCATTAATGTTTACAATATCCATATCCTAATCCATGCTGTTTGGAAGTAACCCGCAGTATTATAAAAACAGCTTTTGTTTTGAATATATCTCACTTTATCATCACTCCACTGTGGTTATGTACCCGTGTTGTTCCAAGTGCATCCAAGGTCCAACGGAAACACTGCAGTAGAGTGATTCTGCACGTCGCACTAATATATTTCTGTATTAGGCTGAGCTTCGGGTTTTGTGGGAATCCAGTGCCTGCTCACCACTTGAATAAAAAAGTCAGCATATAAAGACAGCATGAAAACAAACTGAAAATCAAACATTCCTTTCAGTGAAGAGCAACAGATGAGTTTATGGATATTTTTGACTACAGCTGTATCGGATACTGCAAAATCTGGGAACATTATGTAATTGTGCAAGGACTTTCTAGATATGTGAGAGAATGAACATACTGACTCACACTACGAAAGCACCTCCTAACCTCATTTCAATATATGAGTCCGACTTCCCATCACTTCACACTTGATTCTTCAGCATAGCTCACAATGAGATGCACTCCTGGGCCAATAACCTGTTACAATCTCATCATTAGGGACACAGATGGGCTGAGATTAATAAGAACACAATAGTGACTGTCATTGCAGATAAACCGGAAGGATATTCACTGCACCACCACCTTCAAAATATATAATAAGCAGGAAAGCATCATACATACATATATATTATGAGAAATTTGTCAGTGCACATACTAAGGCGCAATATTACAAGAGATTTTATCATACAAGACAATTTTAACATGTATCTATGTATAATTTTTGATGAAATTATATTTCCAATTCATTTTAAAAACAAAATTTTCAGTATAATTGTTAGGTACAGACTACTTGAAGAAAAACATTTAAACAAAGTTTAGGAACATTTCAAGGAAACTTTAGGGTATGAATGATCATATGTAGTTTGAGATGTAGCTTCAAAGTAATATCTCATTAGGTAAGTTGCACTTGACTTGCAACAGGTAAAGCTACATTTGGGTACTGTTTTGTGGCAGAAAACTGTAAGGCTGAGTTATGAACCTTACATAAGTGATGTTAATTAACCCTTCAACACAGAGACCAAGTGCACATTCAACCAGCTGTGTCACATACTACACGACAATACATATATTTACTTACACCATGCAACAATCCATTTATAGTGTTATTTGTAGATGAGTTTTAAAAATATATCACACTTTACATAGTTAAAGAAAGGAGGTCCTTTCCTTTGACATATAGAATATGCTCATATGTTCTGTACAAGGGTATACTTTGACTGCTTATTTTTGCTTTGTAGCTTTGAGAAAGCTCTGTATGGCAGCTCTGAGTAGGCTAATATAGTACATCCACCTGTACAAATATTTCAGACATGAGTTGTGAGGCTGAGAGGTCGTCAGCTTTAAGTTGATAAAAATTCTTCACTGACAGTATTCACAAATGCTCTGAGAAATTCAATTCCAGAGCATTATATGCCTTTAGTGTGTTTCAGAATGCCCACTCAAGTCAATACACCACATAATTTGGTTTGTATATGCAACTTCATAATATGCTATCAATAGTTTCTGATCTTATCCAGTTTTCACTGTCTGCAGTTAAACCATGGCTACTTGACAGACAGCAAAATGACTATATTAGTACAGTAGTCCCCCCGTATCCGCGGGTGATACGTTCCAAGACCTACCGCGGATAGTAGCGAACCCTATATATAAGTCGTCTTTCATTTACATACATACCTATAATAAAGTTTAATTGATAAATTACGCACAATAAGACATTACCACCATTAGGCTAGTGATCCTGGCACCACGAATGCGGACAGCGAGAACGCTAGAGGCTAACAAGATGCGAGTAAAGCAGGCCAGCGTGGGTACAGAGAACAAAGAGAGATGAGTCATGTACTGAGTGACGGGGCAGGAAGGTTTCACCACGTTACTCAGAATGGAGCGCAATTTGAAACTTATGAATCGTTTATTTCTGGAATTTTCCATTTAATATTTTCGGGCCGCGATAAACCGTGGATACCAAATCCACGGATACTGGGGTTCTACTGTAATGCCAAAAAAGAAAATTTATAGAGTCTAGACATTTTGGAACTATCTTGAGTAGCAAGGAGTTTGTTCAACAGGTGTAGCAGAAACAAACTCTCATGCCCAACAATATAAAATGTCTAAAGAAAACTAACTTTCTAAGAGATCAAAGGGTAAATGAATTCAAGCCAGGTAAGCAAGATAAAATATACCACTCCTCATTCTAATGGACACTACTTAAAAAATGAAGCTCAAGGATGCACTTTTCTCATAATCAGCTTGTTGGTATATCATATCAAATCAAGTTCCTTTGTATAACAAAGTCAGAGTCTGGAGTGCAGTGAGTGTACACAGAATAAGGACACCATGTTTTTGAAAGAAACATTAAATTCCAACAAACAGAGAAAGAAAAAATGTGCACTTCATGCTGGATAATGACTCATACAGCAAACTTCTCAACTGCAATAGATGAGGTATTCAGTGAATGGTTGTTAAGTCACAGATTGTGGCCCCCTAAACATCCAGATTTGAATAAGTAGGATTACTATCAATTGGGACCTAAAAGATGTAGTTATGTAAAAAAGCCACATTCTTTGCAAGAAATGAAAGACCATATTCAAAGAGAAACTGCTAATATTTTGAGACAAGCGCTGTCTCATGTGTCAAGAAATATTTTCAGAAGATGAACCACCTTAAATTTGATTCACTGCAGAGTTTATAGGTCAAGTATTCTAAGTGACATAAAGTGATACATCCCAATGTACGTAGATGATGGCACAGCAGGAAGACTAACATAATGACATTTCTCCAGGTGAGTACCTTCAACAGAAATAAAATTAACCCAGAGAATTGTTTTGTGTTCCAAACATGGGTAAACTTGATGAAAGTGCCTCTGTGCCCTGAACTGTGAACAAGTGTTTTGAGGTGTACTAAGTATAACACCAAGAACTTCTAAGGCAACCTGAACTGGATACAGCTGTGGCAAATTCTGGACATGTCCATCGGTTTCCCTTTCCCATTCCACTGGAAGACAAGAGGCAGATTCAACCTCCCTAATGTTCTGGGATTTTTGGTCTGAAATAATAGGCGATTTTCAAAATTTCAGTCAAATTTTACCACACACCATCATCAGAATCCTTCAAAGTTGAACGTGGATTGGAGTTTTTTTTTATTTCTTTCACTTATATTTAATGGTTTCTTAAAATAAACAACACAAGTACATATACTCGGTTCCTCACGTGACAAATATTCTGCAGATATTCACCAGCAGTGTCCTAATTTCATAAAATCCAATAAAAATACAAAATTTGTGACCACTAAAAGCTTGTATTTTCTAGCTACTATTTGTTAAATTTAAAAGCACAACAGCAGGCTCCAGACATGGTGTAAATGATCCACACTCAGGACAAAACAGTACTTCAACTAATTATCTGCGAGTTGGTTGCTGGAAACTTCACATTGTCGTTTATACCATGCTTCTTTATTACTGAGTTAATGTCTAAAAGTTACCAACAATAACGCACCATTTAATGATTTTTAAAAAAGGTGTTACAAAAGTTATTCCATATTCTGACATGTTTCGGTGGTGGCCACGGGAAGTTCACCATTTAAGCTGGAACAACATTGCTACGAAACATTGTTTGTCTTATGTACCTGTAGTAAAATCCACTTCACAGTGTCCATCAACATAGAGCTTGGTAAGCACTGGGTGTGTGGTGGTGTTGAATTGTTGAGCACCATAAAAACACAGTAATGGTGGGTGGATGTTGTCCAGGAATTCCACGTTCCAGCAGTAGCTGGCACTATGGCAACCAATAGTATATTATAAACTTGTAGTTTGTTAGTGAGCTGGAACAATGCTGCTATAAGCAATACTTTATAGCAGCGTTGTTCCAGCTTAGAAGGTGAATTTTCCCTGATGATGGTGGTGGCCACCACCGAAATATATGTCGGAATAAGGAATAACTTTTAACACCTTTTTTAAAAATCATTAAATGGTGCATTATTGTTGGAAACTTTTAGACAGTAACTCATCTGGTTCCTGGAGTTTGTTCTAGGATTTCCTCCATTTCTCCCAACCTTTACAAAGTGCAGCAGCACTCAATGTCTTGATATGTTCATTTCCTCTCCATGTCCTGCAGAGACCATACAGCTCTGCATACAATGAAACCTCCAAAGACCCTTATCATGTACCAATTCAGTCGCATACTAACATAATTATTTACATGCAATTTTAGTTCTCACATTGGTGTTTCCAAGATTTGTCTCCTAGGATGTTATGCCATGTTGATTTACCAGCATTTCAAAGGATCATGGTACCTTCAGCTTCAGTGCCAAACAATCAAAGAAGATTCCAACAACTGACATGGCAGACCATCCCATAAGACTTGAATCTTCAATATTTATTTCTCAAATATTCAATTTGATATTACCCTTCTATCTACATTAAGTTTTGTGAGCTGAGGGTTTGTAACAAGCTAATTCTACTAGGTAATGTATAGTATGTACCATGCACAACACTGTATTTGGAGGATCATCCAAAATTCACATGACATATCTGCAACTGCCATCCACATCTGAATCCCTTGCAACCACAACTTGAGGACACACTCACAAGGTATCCACTTTTGTCTTCCATCACACAATCATGATCTCTCAATGTGATAGGTGTAATAAAAGAAGCAAAAATAACCAAATAGAGACCTGAAAGCTCGCCTTTCAGCAGAAGTGGTGTCAGTGATATAGGCACACATCCCTGTGATAAGAGTTACCAGTGCCCCACTGAAGGCCACGGGAATACTGGCCAGCAGGAAGTATCTTGGATCCAAATCACGTACCACACACAGTAAAGTGTATATTATATGCATAAGACCATATCCTGTAATGACAAATAGAAATAAGAATAACAGTGGCAAAGTAGCAGGTCTCATGTGCAAGCCCAGCAACACAAATTATGGGTCAGACTGAAACCAGAAGGTCCACCCATAATATGCCTTAACAAGAGCCATCAAACTGACTTGAAGACTGCAAACTTATGGCCCACATACTGTAAACAGGTACAGTGGAACCTCGTTCCATCGTTCCCGTCGTTTTCCCGCATGTATCGTCTGCCTTATTTGGTCCCGAAATTAGCCCCATATAAATAACACTATTTTTTCCCGCCTCCATCATTCCTCGAACTGTCGTTTTCCCGCATCAATCGTTGAAAAATCACGGTCCTGACGCAACATTTTCCCGCATTGATAGTTTTTTTAAATTTGAAGCGATGGTTTAGTGTGCTGCGCACGCGTGTATTGCATTCGTAGTGCTTTCTTAGAGTCTTGTCATGGCGGGAAAAACTGTAAAGACAGACTTACTGTGTTACTTTGTGTTAACAGTGATGGAAGTGAAAAACAAGTGCCGAGTGTTATCGGAAAATCTCCGAAACCGCGATATTTCAAGAATGTAAAAAAATTACCCGGCAAATACCACGTGAACAACAAAGCGTGGATGACCACAGACATTTTTTCTTTATTTCTGCGTTCATTAGACGCAAGTATGGGTGCGCAAAACGGGAACATTCTCCTCTTTGTGGACAACTGTGCCGCACACCCAAAGGATACATCGTTTCTAAGAAATGTAAAAGACATACGGTACCCGGCAAATTGCACAAGTGTGCTCCAGCCCCTTGATTTAGGGGTAATAAAGAGTTATAAGCAGCTTTATAGAAAACGCCTCGTGCAAACAGCTGTTTGCTTAATGGATGCAGGCAAAGATACGAAAAAGAAGATAAACGTGTTGGAAGCTTTGCACTACACTGTGGCAGCCTTGCAACAAGTAACCCAGCAGACAATCGAAAATTGTTTTCGGAAAGCTGGTTACGTGCAGGGACAATCTTCATGCGATAGTGACGTCGTATTGACCAACAATGACGACGATTTCCGCCAAGACTGGGAAAAGTTCAGTGGCATGAACAAAGATAAATTCCAGGACTACGTCTCTGTGGACAGTCACGTGGCAACCTGTGGTGTAGAAACAGTGCAGGAGCTGTGCGTGAGCCTCGTGGCGTCCGGGAGTGTGGAGGGGGAAGGAGGAGGAGAAGAAGAAGATGGCGAACCCGAAGTTGTGCCGAGCTTTGCTGAGACGCACGAAGCGCTGATGAAAATAAAATCTTTCTTTTATGCGCACAGCACGAGTGACAGAGATCGTAAAAGTGTTCTAGGCCTTGAAAAATCGTACTTTGAATTGAGGAGTACAGTTCACACAAAACAAGTCAATGAAAGATTTTCTGAGCAAGAAGTAATAATAATAATTAAATCGTTCTTATCTATAATTTTAATGGTTTCCCGGTACCTATCGTTTTCCCGCATGTATCGTTTTTGTTTTCCATCCCCCCTGAAAAACGATAGATAGAGGTTTCACTGTATTATAAATGACAAGGGCAGAGAAATATTTAGTGGAAGAATTCATTTTAAATTTCTGCAAACAGGAAACTCACTTCTCATGGTTTTCATATTTTAATGGTACTGAATGTTCAGGTTGTGGTCTTCTGGTTTTTGACATGTAGTCATTAAGGTGGATATCACATATATTTCAGAGAAATATGCCAATGTTATGTGTGTCTCTCAAAAGAGTTATTTCTTCATGTATTACTGGAATCTTTCCCTAAACGTGTTGGTATCAACATCATGTGCAGAGGAGCTGCAGTGGTGTGGCACCTAAACACATCATGAAGCTGTAACCAGTAACATACTTCTGATGTTCTTAAAAATGGACACTGGAAAGCAATCACAGCAAATAAACTCTCCAGACATACGAACTATATTAACCCTTTGGCACCAGAGTTAAATGCCTGGTGTGATGTGCAGAAGACTGTAATTCAAATGAGAGCTTCATAAGGAGGCCATTAAATGGCCATCATCTGTATCTCACATTTACAATTTTGAGCATCACACTGCACTGGTGGGTACATCAGACGTTAGGCACCAAACAGCTGAGAGCATAATATGATAAGTTACAGATGATGATGATCCAACAGTAGGATTGAGAACATCTTATTATAGACTTATGCAACTTAATAATGGACTGACCGGTGAATACCATTGTTGTTTATAATTATTTACATTTTAATAATAAACTGCTGGTTATGTTTATGTCTGTGTGTGTGTTTTAACTCGAGGTGTAATTTAAAATTTGCACACAACCATTTGTAAATGTTGTAAGCATTCGGTACCACCTGTACATGGTTCATAAAAGTCTGCACAATGGCATAAAAACCGATACACAGAGATAAAATAAAACAATTTACTGATGATTGTAACTTAAAAATAAACAGAGTTGGTTTATATACAGTGAAACCACTATCCATCGTTTTTCAGGGGGATGGAAAACAAAAACGATACATACGGGAAAACGACAATACCGGGTAAACCATTAAAAATTATAGATAAGAACAATTTAATGATTATTATTACTTCTTGCTGAGAAAATCTTCCATTGGCGTTTGTTTTGTGCAAACTTTACTCCTCAATTTAAAGTACGATTTTTCAAGGCCTAGAACACTTTCACGATCACTGTCACTCGTGCTGTGCGCATAAAAGAAAGATTTTACTTTCATCAGTGCCTCATGCATCTCAGCAAAGCTCTCCTCCTTCTTCTTCCCCCTCCACACTCCCGGACGCCACGTGGCTCACGCACAGCTCCTGCACTGTTTCTACACCACAGGTTGCCAAGTGATTGTCCACAGAGACGTTGCCCTCGAATTTATCTTTGTTCATGCCACTGAACTTTTCCGTCTTGGCGGAAATCGTCATCTTTGGTCAATACGACGTCACTATCGCCTGAAGATTGTCCCTGCACGTAACCAGCTTTCCGAAAACAGTTTTCGATTGTCTGCTGGGTTACTTGTTGCAAGACTGCCACAGTGTAGTGCAAAGCTTCCAACACGTTTATCTTCTTTTTCGATTCTTTGCCTGCATCCATTAAGCAAACAGCTGTTTGCACAAGGCGTTTTATATAAAGCTGCTTATAACACTTTATTACCCCTAAATCAAGGGGCTGGAGCACACTCGTACAATTTGCCGGGTACCGTATGACTTTTACATTTCTTAGAAACGATGTATCCTTTGGATGTGCGTCACAATTGTCCACAAAGAGGAGAATGTTCCTGTTTTGCGCACCCATTACTTGCGTCTAATGAACGCAGAAATGAAAAAAAAAGTCTGTGGTCATCCACGCTTTATTGTTCGCGTGGCATGTGGCGGGTAATTTTTTTACATTCTTCAAACATCGCGGTTTCGGAGATTTTCCGATAACAATCGGCACTTGTCACTTCCATCACTGTTAACACAAAGTCCACGGATTTCAAAATAAATAACAGGAATAAAATATAATGAAGTAATAAAAACAGGAATGAATTAATAACACAAATAAAATATTATAGGAAAAGGATAATAAACGATGGAAATGGTTAAACCAGGGTAACGTATGAAACTATGAAGCACACCAGAACGCACAGAACCACTTGCAACGAAGTAAAGCTCCGCAACAGTGTTGCCAAGTCTTCATCTAGTCCAACGAAAAAGATGGAGAGCAAAGAGTACGGAATGCACTTCCATACGTTTTGATGGAGCCAATCCAGGTGGCACTAAGAAAGCAATACACGCGCGCGCAGCGCACTAAACCATCGCTTCAAATTAAAAAAAAAACTATCAATGCGGGAAAATGTTGCGTCAGGACCGTGATTTTTCAACGCTTGATGCGGGAAAACGAGAACGATGGAGGCGGGAAAAATAGTGTTATTTATATGGGGTTAATTTCGGGACCAAATAAGGCAGACGATACATGCGGGAAAACGACGGGAACGATGGAACGAGGTTTCACTGTATTTATCTAAGTTATACTGTGTATACAGTTAAACATGCAACCTTTTAACAGGCAACATATATTGCACTTCTAAATGTATACAACTTTGTAACTCAATATACATCATGAAGTTTTTTTTAACCTGAACTGCCATCACATAACATATACTGAACTACTTGATACAGTCTGTTATAATCACACAAGTCCTGTTTGCTATTGTTCATTCTTCTAGAAAGAATTACATTTTATTACAAATGCTTGTATAATAGAAATGTGAGGGCAAATAAACTGCTCAGGTTGTTCAGTTGATACCACAGCATCACTGAGTAGGAAGAGATAAATTGTGCTAAGACAGCAACTACTGTGGGGGGCGGGACCCTCATAGACTAGCATTTCAAAACAATATATATTAAGTGCCAGCAGTGACAGTGAAAACCCTTTAAAACATTATATTCCTAACTGATATATACTGAACACTGATAATTATGTACAATGAAGAAGTGTTTAAAGTAATACATTATGTCATAAGGTAATAACTATCAAACTACAGGAACAGACAGATTATATCAATGGTAACTATTTTTAAATAAAGAATCTGTTGATGCAATAATGAACAAACCAATTAACATGCTGAACAATTCATGAAATTGCAGGGATATGTTCAAACTACGGTATATTACAGTGGTGCCAGAACAAGAAAAAATTTGTTTTTTATGTATTCATGATTATGGGGGAGTATTAAAAGGTCTGCATGTGACACTTAGTTTTGTATGAAGATAACATAGAGATACCAAGCTTTGGAGGTATTGACGGACAATGTAAATGAAGACCAACAAATTCAGAAAATATATCTGCCGAATCAAGACATGTCAATAAGTGAGTCCCTGATGCTATGGAATGGTTATCTGTCATTTATGCAATACCTTCCTCTAATGAATCCTCTAAATCTGGCAGTATGCCTGCAGTCAGCATGTGGTTCCCAGTAACAAAAAAAGCAAAACACTCCAGATTTTTATAAACCTCAACTTGCAAGAGAAGCAAAAATCATCACAGGTCCCTATCAGCAAAACACAACTCTCAAAGAAGACTGTGTGAAAACTCTGACACAAGTTGAAGAAAATAGTTGCTAAATGGGAATATAAAAAATAAATATGGCTTCATAACCCAAAAGACCACAATATAAAAGACTTCGTAATGTTTCAGCTACACCAAGATTTATATTCAAGAAGCACTGCTTATTGAGATGCAAACTACTGACCTACACAGCATCATCTGGAGCTACACTTTGCCTCAAAGCATACAACATATACTGCTTGACAGACTGGCGCATTTAATTATATGGTCACATAAATCCACATATGATAAAATATTTTCTGGCCTTCTAACATCTTGTACATATCTAAAACTGAAAGAACGTACCAAACATTGGCCACAATATAAGTGGCTTCCTGCCATGGTGGTCACTCCAAGGTCCAACAAACAGCGAGAGGATCACAGGAATGCAGGCTTCAATCACAGTCTTGTACATCTGAAGTATAGTAACATGAGGCTCCAACATTGCCTCCAGCTCCCGGGCTTCTTGTGTGTCTATTTTGTAAACTAGCATATCACATTTTGTTGCATTCAATGGAAACATTGCCTGGCAGTTCCGTACTAACAACAGCTGTGTGATCACAGAACTGGAGAGAGCTTGACCTAGCATAGCTAGGAAGATACCCGGCTCCAATATCAACCAACACCAGTGCCTAGTGGAGGTCAGTGTCCTCTGTGTAGCAGTGGCAGACTGAATGGAGGAGGAGGAGGCATCAAGGCTGCTGGACAGATCCTGTTCTGACATATTGCACAGTCACAGCTCCCACTATGCACATTCTAGACACACACAAAACAATTAATTAGGATTAATTGTTAGGGCACTTCACAATTACAGCATAGCCTTTGAAGATCCTGGTTTGTCAACCATACAAAGATGAGTAACCTTCCTGTTCCAATCCCTCCAACCATATTACTGAGGGAAAATTTCTTGCTCCCAACTGGACAGAAGAGTGAAAAATATCAGCTGTGATATATACCATGAATTCAACATTTCCCACAAAGTCTACACCCTTCCTGAGCATAAAGAAACAAACATCACCAACAGACATACAAATACTATTATTATTACAAATGCTCTGGCAAAGTTCTTTGGAGGAGGAGGAGGAGGAAGAAGAAGAAAAAAGTGTTTTTTTTTTTTTTTTTTTTTTTTTTTTTATATATATATACATATACTGAACTTATTTGAGAAGTAGCTAAATTACTCAATTACTTTTCTAAAAATTAAATTTTTTAAATATTTAATTGAATTGCCAGCAAAGAGAGGTGGCAGTTACAAAATGCATTCTACATGTGGTTGGGGAGGAAAGAATTCCTGTGCCATCCATGTTTATAACATTCAAGTATGAACATTTACATTTCCTGCCACAGCTGATATCCTTTGCTAGATATGACATTCTCACAACAGTGTTTATGATGATTCAAGTCTTGTGGGATAGAACACCAAGTAGATATGTATATGGCTATTGATGTTTTGCAGGAGTTTGCTGCCTCCATCTACAAGACGGTCCAAGAAGATATGGACTTCAACGACATTACAAATCTGCATAATGTGTATTTTTGGACCACTATACAATGTACAAACTCCACAAGCTGAGGTGTCCTGAATGTAATATACTATCATCAGAAAGTCACATAACTGAACTAACCTTCTATTTCCACACAAATGTTACTTTTGTGGCTGAAAACCCATACATTGCATGGCCAGAGAGATTCTACAGTTAAATTGCTAAATTTCTAGAAACTACAATTACTTGAAAACATTTCACATGCCATTATCTCCCTTTAGGTTCTTGTGAATACATATTGTCCAGTGTGTCATGATTTGTTATACCATCCATGCAGTGACATCACTGTTGTAAAGATCTTTCCAACTGAACTAATATGAACTGACCACTTCGCTCATTAATTCCTCACAGAAATCTAAATGTAACATTATATACCTACATATCTGTAAGAAAGTCTGATTAATTAAATTAAAGGTTTCAAAAACCTAATTTCTGGTAAAGAAAAGTACCGTATTAACTGAGTGATCTGGTACTCCCCAGATAAGTTCACTATGTGTTAAACTTTAGCACTGAAAATTTCCCATCAGAAACTTGGCCAGACCATTTACAATTACAACATTTTGTGTCTATATCTGTAGGTGATGTTACTTTCCTTGCATTCTCAAAGGTTGTATGCCTCAGGAAAATATCACAGCTCATGTTTCTGACTTTTCTCCTGTAACAGTGCATTGTGCAATCAAATAGTTTTCAGACTGACTGTGAGATGACACTACTGCCACTAGCATGAACTTCTGCCATTAGGTGTAGACACAGCAGGGTCGGCTATGTGATTTTCTGCTTGGGAAAATGCGGTAGGTTGTGTGACTGTTGAGTATGTCTTGTTCAATACAAGTGCATGTTGCTCCAGTTGAAATTTTTGCGTTCCTACATAATGACAGGCACGTCAAATTTTGCCAAAATTGTTTCAAAATGCTACAGAGACTTTCAAATGTTGAAAATAGCTTCTGGAGAAAAATAATGGAAACAAAACAGGCTTCTGATTGATCTTCTAAGTTCAAAAGCAGTGTGACCTCTGCCGAAGATGCCACATGCTCGGGATGTCCATTGACAAGCAAAACAGATGAATATGTGGATCAAGTAAAGGAACTTGTCCATGGAAACAGAAGAACCACTATTCATAGCATCCTGGGAATTTCATTTGGGACAGTTGACAGCATTTTGAAAGACAATCTGAACATGCATCAAATTCTGTGCCTAAATTTTGGGCTAAAAACAAAATGACTGTTGTGCCACATCCTCCCTACTAATCAGATTTGGCAATGTGTGACTACTTTCTTTTCCTAAAACTCAAGATGATATTAAGGGGAAGGAGATTTAATTATATCACCATGATTCAGGCAAACTCAAGAGGCACACTCCCAGCGTTTCAAACGCACTTCACAAAATGCTTTGAACCAGTGGCTTACTGTATAAAGTCTCAAAGTACCTACTTTGGACAGGGCAAGTGTTGTTGTTATGGGGAAATATATTCAGTTTGGAAATTATTTGATTGCACCATGTATGTTATAATTGATACTTACTTAAACTGTCATTGCTGGAACCCTAATTATACTATCCTAGGAGCTGCATAATTAACTTTTTGAGAGTACTATACCAGTTTTAAATTACATGAAACTGCCATAACTTCAATGTTTACATTTGTATTTAAACACTCAGTTATAGGTCTCCTTTGTGTTAAAATGGAAATTTAGTTGACATTTTACTGGACATTAAACCATTGTAAAAAATTTAGGATGTACATGGAATAGCACAAATATTTGATACAAGCCTTTCATTCTTTTATATCACATCTTACACAGGACCAGTGACAGCTGTCAGTCCAGCGACTAGGCGCACAAGCTGGGCAACTGAGCAACTGGTAGTGCTGATTCCTGGCAGGGCATGACAATTTTTCTCTTCTATAGTGTCCAGGCTGGCTTTGAGGTCCACACAGCCTCCTATCCAATAAATACCAATGGTTCTTCTGCCGCGGGGGGGGGGGGGGGGGGGGGGGGGGGGGGGGGGGGGGGGGGGGGGGGTATTAAGATGCGAATCTGACCACTTGCCTACACCTAGTGCCAAAGTGAAGAATGCATGCATTTACACCTTCACACTACTACACATCTTTATGGTGTGGTTAATTAAACATACTGACAACTCTGCTTTACTTACCCCACTTTCAAAAATGTTTAGTTTCATGGTATATACATAAATGTAATTCCATTTATGCCCACAGCACAAGTATGATCTTCCCTGTGCCAACTTACAAAATTCACAACTACTCAAGAAAATTATGCACTGATCTAGGAATCCCATTTTTTAAAAGACAACATTTAGGTCGTGTGTGTGTGTCTGTGTCCTGATGGGAATACTCATAATCAGATCAATCACGTATTGATAGATAGGAGATGGCATACAAGTATACTCGATGTGCGATCTTTCAGGGGACCTGACTGTGATACTGATCACTATCTGGTGGTTGCGAAAGTTAGGGAAAGACTGGCGGTAAGTAAACAAGCTGCACAGAAGTTTGATGAGGAGAGATTTATTCTCAAGAAGCTAAGTGAACTAGAGGTTAGGAAAGAGTATCAGATAAAGATCTCAAACAGGTTTGCAGCTTTGGAGAACGTAAATGTTAGTGAGGACATAAATAGGGCTTGGGAAAACATTAGAGAGAGTAACAAAATTTTAGCTAAAGAAAATCTAGGGCTCTGTGAAAGGAAGCAGCATAATCCATGGTTTGACAAAGAATGTTCAAAATATTTAGATCAAAGAACCAGGGTAAAATGTAGTGGTTACAGAATCCAAACCAAAGTAATGTAGATAATCTGAACAATGTAAGACATGAAGCTAGTAGACATTTCAGGAACAAAAAGAAGGAATATCTGAAAGCTAAAATTAATGAATTTCAAACAAACAGTAAGAACAAGAATATCAGAGACTTGTATAGGGGCATCAGTGACTTTAAGAAGGGTTACCAGCCTAGAAATAATGTAGTAAAGGATGAGAAGGGTGATCTGGTTGCAGACTCCCACAGTATTTTCCCTAGATAGAGGAATAATTTCTTTCAGCTACTGAATGTACATGGGGTTAAGGATGTTAGGCAGACTGAAATACATACAGCAGAGCCACTAGTGCCTGAGCACAGTGCCTCTGAGGTTGAGATGGCTATTGAAAAGTTAAAAAGGCACAAATCACCAGGTATTGATCAAATTCCAGCAGAACTGATTAAAGCAGGAGGTAGGACAATATGTTCCGAGATCCATAAACTTATTAATTCTATTTGGAATAAAGAGGAATTGCCTGAGCATTGGAAGGAGTCAATCATTGTACCTATTTATAGAAGGGTGATATAACAGATTGCAGTTATTATCGAGGCATATCATTTTTGTCAACCACATACGAAATTCTATCCAACATCCTTCTGTCAAGGTTAACTCCATATGCATAGGAAATTATTGGGGAGCATCAGTGTGGATTTAGACGTAACAGGTCGACTACTGATCATATATTCTGCATTCGTCAAATACTTGAGAAAAAGGAATACAATGAGGCAGTGCATCAGCTATTTATAGACTTCAAGAAAGCCTATGATTCAGTTAGTAGGGAGGTCTTTATTCTCATTGAGTTTGGTATAACCATGAAACTAGTAAGGCTAGTAAAAATGTGTCTAAATGAAACCTATAGCAGAGTCCAGGTAGGCAAACATTTGTCTGACACATTTCCTATTAAGAATGGTTTGAAACAAGGAGATGCTTTATCACCATTGCTTTTCAACTTTGCTTTGGAATATGCCATTAGCAGGGTTCAGGCAAAGCAGGAGGGCTTGAAATTAAATGGTACACATCAGCTTCTAATTTATGCTGATGATGTTAATATATTGGGCGGAAGCTTACATGCTATGAAGATGAACACAGAAGCTTTAGTAGTCGCTAGTAAAGAGACTGGTCTAGAAGTAAATGCTGAGAAAACTAAGTACATGGTCATGTCTCACAATCAGAATGAAGGACAAAATCACAACATATTCGTAAAGGTAGATAATAAATCCTTTAAAAGGGTGGAACAGTTAAACTTTAAGAGCCGAAACGGACAAATCTGTCCATCGTTATGTGTAGGTATGAAAGCCAAAACGGACATTTTTGTCCAAAAATATATATATGAAAACTTTTCGCATTAAATATGATATTGGCGGGGCAATAAGCGTGTGTAATTATTATGTATACATACGACAGACTTGATGGTAATTTAACAGTTGTGCCTCATACCAAGGCGGCGTATTGGGGCGCGGAGGTAATATACCATAGAATGATGTATTCAACACTGTTTAGATCGTATTCAGCTTCATGCTCCAGCATCTGTACATTCATGTGCCCCAGATACCCATCGATTAAAAAGCAGGTAGGATCGAGTTAAGATTTATACGAGTCGATAGAAATACATATGTACTTTCCGGGAACCGAACCCTGATCTCCTTTCTGGTAGTCGTATAACTTATTCACTGTTCTAGCCCGTGCTTGTACTCACAGAAAAATTTTCAATACATTTTCACAATATATTTGTCCAAATATACGAAAAAATTAAAAGCTTCCGGCTGTATTTACCCTTACGTACTTGATGGAAGAATGAAACATTGCTCACCCGAGAAAGGCAGTATATGATGCGTCATCAGAAGGAAGTTACTTGTTACACAAATTATTACATACCTTATTATTAGATGTTCTCATCCGAATCAATATCACAGATCAGCTGTGATTCAATATCTTCATCACGAATATGCCTTCTGCGAGCCACGATGCTGATTATGTACTCACAAGAAATAATTTTCACAAGCGACAGGGTCACTGCACTGTGCGACAAACACTGAAAGAGTGTGGCCACTGGGTAGGAATACCGAGATACGTACTTTTCCTTTCGCAGGTCAGATTCCTCATGGTTGTAAAACTGTAAACCTCTTTGTAAGTACACCCTTACAGAAATCACACCAAAGACAAGCATTTCGCTGTTGTTAAAATACCCTCACAGAAATATTTCCCTTGAAAGTGGGAACGAATTCAGGAGAAAGGAGCCAGAATTTAAGGCTAAAGAGAAAGAAACATAACATATTACTAAAATTTCTGTCTCTTAGGGAATTGGTTCATTCTTATTTTGCATCAAAATATTTCGTAATAAACTGTGATATACATTACCGTGTTCTCCATGCTTTACTTTAGTAAATACGATTTATTTCACAGATCCAGCGTTAATAGTCTTCAAGATATTCAAAATTTTCCTAACCATTGCAACAAACGTTTAAATCCCCAGAGAAAACTCCGGTCCGCTGACAGTACAGGGTATTTAAATCGCCGGCTTTTAAAGGTTAAAATACTTGGGAACAGCCTTAACGAATCAAAATCCTATTCAGGAAGAAATTAAGAGCAGACTGAAGTTGGGGAATGCTTGTTATCATTCGGTGCAGGATCTTCTGTCTTCCAGTTTTCTATCCAAAAATACAAAGATTAAGATATACAGAACTATAATTTTGCCTGTTGTTGTATATGGTTGTGAAACTTGGTCTCTCACACTGAGGGAGGAACATAGGCTGAGGGTGTTTGAGAATAGGGTGCTGAGGAGGATATTTGGGCCTAAGAGGGATGAGGTAACAGGGGAGTGGAGCAGACTACATAACGAGGAACTTAATAATCTGTACTCATCACCAAATATTATCCAGGTGATCAAATCAAGAAGAATGAGGTGGGTGGGGCATGTAGCATGTATGGGGGAGGGGAGAGGTGCATACAGGATTTTGGTGGGGAGACCTGAGGGAAGGAAACCACTTGGAAGACCCAGGCATAGATGGGAGACTAATATTAAAATGGATCTTCAAGAAGTGGGATTGGAGGGGGTGGACTGGATTGATATGGTTCAGGATAGGGACAGGTGGAGAGCTCCTGTGAATGCGGTAAGGAAACTCCGGGTTCCATAAAACGCGGGGAATTTCTCGACTAGCTGACGACCTGTTAGCTTCTCAAGAAGGGCTCTGCTCCATGGAGTTAGTCATTTTTAGTTAGGTTGTGTGTGTGTGTGTGTGTGGGGGGGGGGGGGGGGGGGGAGGGGGTCACGCCATGAAGGCATACAGGGTAAACAGAGGTATAGCTCCGGTCATTATTAACCTCGGCACTAGAGGGAGGTGAGTGGTAGAAGATATAGTTGTCCCTGCCCACGCCATGAAGACATATAGGGGAAATAAAGGCACAGCTTCGTTCATTCGTAACCGGCACTAGTTGAGAGATAATGGGTACTGAACGCCCCGGCCGCTCTACCCCGGACAAGAGCCCCGGTACCAATTAACTGGGAGGTTGGTTGGGCCCCGGAGCCGATCTAGATGGTTTTGGAGAATAGAAAATCTCTTGCCCCTGCCGGGATTCAAACCCTCGACCGTCCAGCCCGTAGCAAGTCGCTATTAAATCTGCAACCTGTCGCGCAATGAAAAAAGCCGAGTAATTCTTTAATATTACTAACATGAGGTAACTCAGATAAAATTATTATATACAGATGATGATGATGATAATAATAATAATAGTAATAATAATAATTCACTCAGTTCGCTTACTGATTTCCCTGACACTCATTCCTGATCCTTCGCAGTCTCAGTAGACTCCGTAATCACTATCTACGTTATCTTCCTCTACCTCTCCTATTCCCCTCTTACTGACTGGTTGGCTGTCCTACAGATGTTTCCTCCCACAGTGGGAAAATGATTATACGCATTGTCAGGAAAACCCCGGAAAATTTGCCGTCCCGAACAGAATTTGCGGGCCACCGGGACAGACTTCTTCAAAACCTATACAGCAGAGACGAATGAGATCCCTACGCAGATCGCATACCGAATTTCAAACAAGTCGGGTAATGAATGTGGAAACTATGGATAACAATCCACTTAAGCCCTGAAATATAGCATGGCTACCACTCAGCTGATTTTCACGAAACCCACGCTTGCTCGATAATTTTTTTTGTGAAGATTCCTATATAGCATTTAATTGAAATCGCACAAACGGTTCACTTGCTGTTACTATGCAACAGACTTGGTATCCACATTATGCATTTCTTTTTTACTTAATAAAAAATCTAAAATCAGCGCTACTTTTGCCTGACACCATTTATGCAACTGTCATATTCCTTTTAGTGATCAATTTAGAGTTCATGTGACAAAGAATAAGTCTTGAACATCTTCTGCTTCAAATTTCTTCCTTACTTATTAGTACCATCCACAAAATAATAGAACTGTCACTGCGCTCATCTAAAAGGCATGTGTGGAAGTGTAGATATACCTCCACGCGTTCTTAAACTCGGCACAAGATGGCGGTAGTCAGTTTCACAAGCCTCAACAAAAACTATGAATCAGTTGGGAATCAAACCCAGGCTCCTCAGACTCCGCTCGTAACCCACTCACTGTCGCATAACTAACATAATTCAATACTCACAGAAGTACTCTTATTGATGTACGATAAATTTCGGAGTATTTACTCACCACGGAATGTCCGTTTTCATCAAAATTCAAACACAAACACCATAATTGCAAAGACACGTCTTTAACGTTCCACGCTTGTACGTTCCTCCATTCCATGAACAACTGCGAATTCATCGTTTATGTAGTCATACAATCAACTTATATCATGTGACTACACTGCAAAATACAATCACATGTCTACAACGCGAACAGAAAGTGACCAATACAATAATTTCATACGAAACTCAGCTACCAATGTGTAACTAGCTTGAGTTCGCGGTTAAATCGACACAAGATGGCTGCCACATTATAAACATTTTGTATGTTGAAGTAAAATGGTTGAAAACTGTCCGTATTTACCTTCGATGTGTGCACGGATTATCACCATATGTACCTGTACGACAATGAAATGGGTGAATGGTATCAATGGTATTGGTTGGATATGACAGTTCTCCCCTTGCCATGTCCGAACAGCTCGAAGTACTAATCTGTGCTAACATGTAGATGCAACGTGCGAATCAGTATACCCCAGATCGGTACTGACGTGGTATAACACGACGGAAATACCCTCATAAATCTCTACGGTTCTTCACTGCACCATATTCTCCAGATGCCATTAACTTGTACTGGCCCAAATATTCTCTGAAAAGAACGAATCATTTTTCTCGCACTCTGGGAAGCGATCATGTTTCACTCCCATCCAGACCGATTGCTCGGATGAGTTTTTTGTAAATAGTAACCCTACGCCACGGGCTAACTTCTTTTGTTTTCATCAGAGGCAGTAAAGAAAAACATTTGCCACACTTATTGTCCATTGTAGGGGTACACATAAACAACAGAATCTTTCCAAAACAAAAGGTTACCTCCTGTCTTATTTACTACCTCAGTGTCATAACCCAGAAATTACTATGTGGAAGCATTAACAAAACAGATAAACCATCAAACATAAGCATAAGGATCCACACAATAAGACGATCAAAATGGCGGAAAAGTTTGTTGTGGATACGGGGTATGCTCAGCAATTTGTACTTACTTCTGCGATAAATAATGACGAAACTTGCTTGAATTGTATTCAAATGAAAAGCCTAATTGAATTACGCTCTTTTGGAGCTGAAGTCATTGCAAACGGTAATTGAACTTTTACAGAAAGAGAGGGAACAAAATAATGTTGAATCGGTTCCAGTAGTGTCAAAATCTCCATGTGATGAATATGATAGTGTGAAAAGTGTTTCTGTCAAGGCTTCTTCAAGTAATTCTCGAAGTTCTAAAAAAAGTGGTTTTAATGTTGGAAACGATGATTCCGAAATGACAGACTGCAATAAGGATTCGAGTCCTCGAACTAGTGAAGGTTTTGCATTGAAAATTATTGAATCTACATCCAAGAGGTTAGTGTCTAAGTTCAAAGCAGTGGAGCAAACTAACTCTACAGCGAAGTGGTCGGACATCGTTGCGGGTAGAGAAAATAATTATTGCGAGTCTAAGAACGTTAATTCACAGTCTACCAACTATTGTTAATGGCCAAGTCCTATCTACTGTAAAGAATAAAGATATGTGCACAAGTCGAAATTTAGTTAAACATTTTCCTAAAGTGGACAATCAAAACAAGGATCACAAAATCTTATTAGTGAGTGACAGTCATGGAAGAGGATGTGCAGAAAGAATCAAAGACAGTTTGTCTGCTAATTATGAAGTTTGTGGTTATGTTAAACCTGGTATGACCTCTGACATTTTCACTAAATCTACATTAGCTGAAATCAATAATTAATCTAGAAAGGATTAAGTAGTGATATGGTGTGGATCAAATGATGTCAGTAGAAATAATTCTGTATCTGGTTTAAGGAATATTATTCAGTTCATCAAGAATAATACTCACACTAATATCATTATGGTAAATGTGCCTTACAGGTATGATCTGTCTTTATCATCCTGTCTGAATAGTGAAGTTTCGTCTTTTAATAGGAAATTAGAGAAAACCCTAAGACTTTTAAATCATGTATCCCTAATTAAGGTTGAATGTTGCAGAGAAAGTTATACAAAGCATGGTTCACATCTAAATAATTAAGGTAAACTGGTTGTTTCCAAGCAAATAGCCAAGTGTATTAACACAGTCTTTAAATAAAAAGATGATGTATCCATAAAATTGGGTTGTAAAATTGATTCTGATGTTTGTGTTCATGATATTAGTATGGTTAAGCCACAACAGATAATGAAAGTATTACTAATGGTGTAATGAATGATAGTAGATGTGTAAGTAATTCTATTAAGAAGACACTAAGAATATCAAGCAGAGTAAAAAAGGTCCCTGTAATGAAAAAAGGATGCTTTTTTAAGGTAAATTCAACCCTTGGAAAAAGTAGTAATATTGAGACTTGTAGTGATGGATTAAGACACCAGATTCCCAATACTTTCAAATTACAGCAACTTCACCCACCTCTAGATGTCTATTTTCTTTCAAGACACAGAGTTATGTAATTTTACTTCGAAAGATGCCTTACAAATTTATCATCAAAATATTCAAGGATTACGATGTAAAACTGATGAGATTGTAAATTTCTTATATCCTGATTGTCCCCATATTCTATGTTTGACTGACCATCACTTGAATCAACTTGAACCTCATACAATTCATACTGATACATACATCCTGGGAGCCAGTTATTGTAGGCGCTCCCTGAAAAAGGGCAGCATTTGTATTTTTTGTTCATCGTTATTTACAGTTCCTAAATGCTGATCAAGATAAATTTTCCAGCGATCAAGATATTGAAGCATGTGCAATCCTACTAACAAATTCCTCTTATAATATTTGTATATTATCAATCTATATAGCTCCTAAACTAACTATAAACTTCCTCATTTTGTAAATATACTTCAGTCTATTCTTCATTTACTTTATAACAAGAATACAATACTAGTTTCCTGTGGCGATATAAATGTTGATTACCTTATTGACAATAAAAAAACGGTCAGCTACTTTATTAGCCACATATAATTTATCTACTACTGTGACTTTTCCAACAAGATTACAAAATAACTCAGCAATGGCAGTTGATAATATATGTATTGATGTATTCAAATATAATTAATATACAACATTTCCTTTATTTAATGGACTCTCTGATCATGATGCTCAGCTAATTGTTTTAAATTATGTCAAAGTTGATATCAAAAGTGCGAGATCAAAAATAATAAGGAAAATTGATCACTTTACAATGCTTGATTTTCAGTATAAACTGAGTTTTGAAACTTGGGATAGCATTTTTGATAACGTTGACATTAACATGATGTTCAATTATTTTCTTAGTACATTTCTTAGGATATTCTACTCAACTTTCCCCTTAAAAAAAGCAAAAACCAATACTAAAAATAATGCATGTGTAACACTTGGTATAAGAAACTCCTGTAAGCATAAATGAGATCTTTACCTATTATGCCAGAATAGTACTGATGTTTTGTTAAAGAATCACAAATTATAGTGTAAAATATTAAAAGATGTTATTAGGGAAAAAAATATTTTAATAAACAGTTTTAAACTCAAATAATAAAAGGAAACTATATGGGACATCACTAAATTAGTAACTGGAAAACTAACCCCAAATGATGTTTGTCAGGAGTTAATTATTAATGAGAATGTAATTAGTAATAGTCAAGATATAGCAGATTCTTTCAATAACCATTTTCTATCAATAGCTGAGAATAATTCTAATAGTATTTCCAAAGGAAACAACCACCTGCTAGATTATTTACAGCAAGCTTTTCGTTGTCCTTTCCTAAGTATAAAATATCGTGCCGCAACGTCTACAGAGATTGTTAAAATCATTAAATCACTAAAAGCAAAAGGTTCGTATTGCTATGATGAAATTTGAGTTAAATTACTCAAAATTAGTTTTCCATTTATTATTTCACCTTTGACTCATATCTGTAATAAAATGTTATCATCTGGGATCTTTCCGGATAGATTAAAATATGCTGAGATTAAGCCATTATTTAAAAATGGGGACAAAATAAATCCTTGTAACTTAAGACTGATATCCCTCTTAACCTCTTTTTCTACGATCTTTGAAAGATTATTTATACTAGATTAAATCAACATGTCTATGATGATAATATTCTGGTAAATGAACAGTTTGGCTTTAGATTTCAATCATCAACTGCAAAGGCCTCCTATGCCTTAATAAATTATATCTTAGAAGCATTTTGTAATAAGAAAGTTGTAGGTGGAATCTTTTGTGATTTAAAAAAAGCATTTGATAGCATTAACCATGATATTTTACTATCCAAACTAAATTTTATGGAACAAGAGGGAAATTTTATGCTTTAATCAAATTGTATTTAACAAATAGATATCAGAGTTTTAATACCAAGTACTGTCAGATCATATTAGTTACTCAAATTGGGACACTAACAAGCATGGAGTTCCTCAGGGTTCTATTCTTGGCCCTCTTCTTTTTCTTTTTTACATAAATGATCTACCTAAAATTTTCAAAAATAATACTAAATCAGTTTTATTCACTGATGATACTAGCCTCATTATTAGTAATCATAATTATAAAGAATACAAAAAGGATATCAAAAATGCATTTGTACAATTGAGTGAATGGTTTAATGCAAACTTATTACTTTTGAATTATAAAAAAACCCAACATATGGATTTCAAGACCAAAGCTAGTTTTCCCAATGAAATAATTATTAGTCATAATAATAATTCAATTTAAAGTACCACTAATATTAAATTCTTAGGAATAGTCGTCCTTGGGGATCCAAGGACTTTACATAGCACACGAATGTCCAGCAGTACTGAAGTACTTATTTAACATAATTGACTGCATATTTTGGTATACTACTTTCCAGTTCTAAAATACCTGCTTCCCAGTGATTGTTCAGTGTCCTCAAGTTGCTATGCATTTTTCAGAACCCATCGAGACAGGGCCGCTGACAGTGTTGTCAGGATGCTTGTGTATGTGCTCTGGCACTACAAACACACAACACAGTGTTGCTCTGGAATCAACTTTTGTTTCATATACTAATCTCTTCTTTTGGCCCCAAAGATACTAATGACAGGGTGCAAGGTCTGCCATGCAAGGGTCTGCTATGACTTAACTAGCTTTAGAGAAAGATTAGTGTAAATACTCTCTCTCATATGCAGAGTGTAATGTGGGGGATTCTCATCATGTTATTAGTACATTTGACCCCTTACCATTAATGGGATGTCTTCCAACAAAGCTGGTAACTCATTCCTCAGGCAGAATTCATATGTGTATCCTGTTAAATTGCTGTCAAAGACAAACCTTCTGATTAACTTGTTTCCAAGCAAACCACACCATACAGTGACTGAAAATCTCCTTTGGAAATTGGTTACCTTGTTTCATGTAGATTTTCATAGGACCATGTATGCAAATTTCCTGAATTATTTATACCATATCAGGTAAAGGATGATTCATCCGTGAATAAAATGATGCTTAATAGTCGAGGATGTGCAGTTATCCAGTGGCACAAATCGATACATTGAGCAAGGTCTCCTGGTTCAAGGTTTCAAACCCTCCCATCATGACAAAGATATAAATCTTCCTAATGAAGAGTTCACGATACCTGCGCAGACAACACACCTATACGAGAGGCAATTCTATGAGTGGACCTCTCCGAACCACCTCAAGAATGCTCTCATATGTTAATGTCAGGTACCACTTCCCTTTCAGACTGCACAGACACACGTGGAAGAAAAACAGTTTCAAGTATTGTCTGAACACGTGACAATATACCCTTACAAGGAATCCTCTGGTTGCAAAAATGCCTTTGGTATTGTACTAATGCAGCACCTGCATTGTCATCACAAAATTCATACACGAAATTAATGTCACAATATTCAGTGTGGGAAAAGCACTATTAAAACACCTCACAATCAACTGTAAGAGTGACAGCTGTTGAGCATGAAATTTGCAGCATGAATTCTCTTGGCATAGCTGTCGGCTCAATGGCAAACCTGCATAGTGTATGGATAATGCATCACGCTAAACAAGTACAGTACATGGAAGCAAAAGAAGACCACACTTTTCCCTTGCCATTATTTTCATAACCGTTCAACTTCGGATATAGGTGTTTTTGTTATATCAATGTAATTTAACCTAAGAAACATTGTCCCTAAGTCTGGAACATTCCCCCTGAAACACCCTGTATAAAGATTGCAGTAATGTGTTATATACAAATTTTGTCAAGAAGGATGAGAATAAAACATTAAACATATGTCATATATCAGTTTCATAACACTTCACATTGATAGCAATTACAAGATATAACATGGTACCATCTTGTTAGGTTTTTAAAAAAGTATAAGAAAGATAAACACCACCCACCCACACATACACAGACTTTGTTTGTGTGTGTGTCATATAGAATCCAAAAAAGAAACAGGTTAAAACATATATCCACACACCTGTACAAATAACTAAAACATTTAATACAGCAGCAATAAGGAACTAGGCACTGCAGAAGAAAGGATAAATAATTACAGGTACTCCCCGACTCACGAAAGGATATGTTCTGAACACCTGATTGCAAGTCAAATTGGTTGTTTGTCAAAAATACAAAATGAGGTGGAATATGCACCCTCCAATGGGTCGAGGGAGATTCACATAAGTAATCTTTCTGTTGCAAACTAATAAAAACAAAGTTTCTTCAATGAAATATAAAAAGGATAATCAGATAATTGTTATAAATACATCACAGGAAAAACATAAGTTTGCGAATAGGCAAAACAAAGTACAAACATTTTGGAAGTAACTTCAGTTGGTCGTAAGGCAGGGAGTGGCTGTATACAAGTTGGCAACATCATTACCAAAGGCTCTGCATCACCTAAGTTTCAAGTGACACATTTTTCACAGAATATCTGCTGCCTCATCAGGTATGGAAAGAGCGCTTCGAAGCTATATACACAGCCTAATATTAGGTTAAAGGAGGAATGATGCCTGTATAAGTTTGAGCAAGAAATGTTTTGCATGCATTTCAAAGAAGCATAAACTCTGTACCAATTATTCACTCCATGATCACTATCATTCTTCCAAATGTTAGGCCAAATAGGCTTGCTACAGACAATGTAAGAGAAACACGTTCAGTGCTTTTTGATATCAACCTAAACTTCTGGACTATAATGAAAATAAACATTAGTTCATGATTTAGACTACACATACTGCATTTCCCCATATACTCATACATGTATATATGCCCATCTCCATCTCCATACACAACATACTATTTTGATGCAGCATTATATTAATATGGTTTTCTTATAAGTAAAAATAGTTTACCCTGCATTATTGATTAAGCACATTCTGTACAGACATTTACCTGAAAACTGAAAATTGTGAAGCAAAATGATCTTACATGCAGGGTCATCCTACAGTCAGGTAAATACAGGAATGCATATCAAATACATTTTCTTATAACACTTTGAAATTGAACCATTCCTTGAAGTCTACCAGTAAGACTCATTTTTAGAGAACTGGGAGGAAATGAAGCTACTGGTGTTCCAGGCAGTGCAATTTCACTCTTCTGTACCATCCTGAAGGACCTACAAATTTGTTGGCACTCATTATACATGTTTGTGCTGGGCAGATTATCTATAGGAAGTTACTGGTATAAAAAACCAACAATGCAAATTACTCAACATCACTTGGTATGTCTTGCAACTGACTCCTCAGATATGAACAGCTTGAAACTAAATAGTAATTAAACACATGTGTCCATGGCACAACTCTACAGCAAGGTTCCTCAAAATGAAAACCACTGCCAGCCTGCAAAGCACCAGAAGAAATAGACTATTATTTTCATAACATCTTTAGCATTGATAAAACATTCAACTTTCATTAAAACTAAGCACACCTTATACACTTTTTTATATTTAATCTGTACTTTGGTTTAATATGTGCTATATTTGTGACATAATGAGTTCAAAATTCATTAACAAGTAGACCTATTGGGCACTGGTCCACAGCAATTTTTTAACACCCAACTGGTCTACAATATCAAAAGTTTCAGACACAATGACACACAGAACATGGGATTTAACAATTCAAATATCACCATGTCTAAAGCATTAGAGCTAAGACAGCTATAACAGAAATCCTGGTTATCAGCAAAGGTGAAAGACACTATATTCATGATGTTAACTCCACCAGGAGAGATGAAGTATTTCAATGAACAGCAGGCATGGTAAGTTCTCCTCCAAACTCCTTGCTCATTCTTACACCCCAGACTTTAAGTGGTCACCTTAGATCTGGGCAAATAATAATCTGTGACTCCATAAAAGATATGCACAAAACTTCACTTGTGATTACTAAGTTTAAATCTAATTGCAATCAGAATTACATCAAATTAATGAAGTCTTTATAGCGGAGAAAACAATATCAATTGTATTCACAAAATTCATACTGATGTGTCAGTTCAGAATTTTTGTAATACACAAATTCATATTGGGAAGTTGTAGCAGAACTATCCCATCACCTACAGCCATCAACAATATTCAAATTTCCATGTAGGAATACAAACTGACCCACAAAGCCACAAGATAAATGTGTATATCCCCATTCTTTGTGAACCTCAACTCACTAACAGCACTTTGTGTTATCCACTATTGTGAAGAACACATACATGTGTCAGCAGTCAAAAACAAACCAGTGTCATTTCCTTCAACAGTTATAGCAAAATAAGTCAGTACTCAAAACACATTATCTTTGCAATAGTGACTTTAGCTTCCACCAGGTAAGGATGCATTTTTGGCAAAAATACTTTACTATGAAGTAGATGAAATATTTTTAACAAACCACAACTTTGTAGCTTATTTCAAAAATAAAGTGCAACTGCGCAATACTTAGAAACACCAAGTGTCATTAAAAATGCAGAGTTGTTCTAGCGATTCTTCATCACCTTCTGATAGCAAGGGCTTGGGTTCAATCCCAGGAGAGTCCATGTGGGATCTACAATGGACAAAGTGACACTGGGGATGATGTTTCTTGCAATACTTCAGTTCCCTTTGCCAATCATCAGTCCACCAATGCTACTATGCATTTATTACTGTCCTCATCATTTGAGGCTCAAACAGTACAGCCCATTTGAGACTCAGGCCTGAAGGACTTCTCATCTTATGTCACTCCTCTCACTATCATTATTGGGAACATATAGTGCAGACACAAAACCATTTCACTGGCCATGTGTACAAAAATATATAAGAACTACCTCCTATATGAAGTGAGTTTCCCTATCCATCCAACAAGTGACAAGTGACACAAGAGGTAGTCCAAACAAAACTTTAATTTTTTGTTTTCTATATGCACTTTACAAAAGAGATATGAATATCATGTGTTTACTTATTCAGCACTGTATTTAATACTTAAAGGAATGGAACAATGGGGACATGTGTGCACTCAAAATGTAAAGCATTACATTTTCCATAATCACAAATTATAGCATGAACTGTTCAAAACATTGATTAAATTTATTAAATTGAAATAATCACTCGTGGACACTTGAATGATAGCATGAGGAAGCAAAGTTGGTGAATATAAGTTATTAAAGTTAATAGCCTCAGGGATATTACCAATACAGAACCCAGAAATTGTCCTACCAGCAGTCATAAAAACAGTATAGCTGCTCAGTAATGAATTACAATAACTGATATGTAATATTTAATTCCCTTAAAAATCTCATCTTTTATGCTTTCCATTTTTAATTTTCCGAGCAACTTACAAATAAGGATATGTAGTTTTTAATGGCAAACCTCCAGCCACTATCTAGACATTTCCACATGGCAGAAAACTTATATCCAGTCAAAAAGCACAATAGTAACATTAACCTTTAAATGACCTGCATTCGCATATGCACACACACATTAAAAAACCCTAGAAATTCATTTCATATATTTAGGCAACAAGGAAAGTTGTATCTTTAAGACATGCTGCGTAACCTCTGCATTATTTTCCACAAAATGCCGTTTATTTCATAAACTTATCTTTGTCTCCTTAAATAACACCCATGTTTTTCATAAACCATGCGCTAAAATTTAAATACCAACATGGTCACTTAAAGGTTAACTACCCTACCCCTTCTCTGGGCAGTGAACTAACTATGCAGGTTAATTGGCTTTACCATGAGCCAGTTTGGTGGCAGCTTGCTAAATGGTTTTCTATTGTACATAATTGATATGTATGTTAAGAGATGACACAGTTATATATAATGCTGATTTTATACATCCTTTACTTCTTACTTTGGGTACCGACATCTCTCTTGTGATATTCAGTTTCTGTACTCCAGCCAAAAATTTCTGCATAGCATGTAGCAATGTGAGTGCAATAGGCACAAAAACTTGTTATAGGGACATATCACTTGAGTCAAAAACAGGAATGTCGATAAATTTACTGCTGTTGCCTACAGTAATGTAATTCTATTTAGACAAAAGTTGCATGAGTAAACTTCCATTTGTACTATAAATGATGTCATGTGAAGTAATAACCTGTACAAGTGATAACCCACAAAGAGTTCCTATATACAAATAACAAATATGGAAACAAATTATACGCTACCAGCAAATGTAAAAATATATATGAAATATATCTTGGAAATGTGGTAATACTTTGTAAGCAGCACTTCAGAATCCATGTTACTCAGTCACTACTATTTAAGCGACGTTCATACAGCAATTTGAATGCCTGTAACAAAAAATCGCATTCAATTTATGAGTACATTAAACATGAATTAGGAATGTGAAAACAATGTTATTATACTGATGATGATGAAAGATAAAGAGACAGGTAACTAGGTCATCTAATTATGCATTAACACTATACATATCTGTTTCACTGGTCAAGATTCAAATGACGTGCCTCACAAACATGAAATAGGAATGGTTCTGTTATGCAGACTTCCTGAACATAATGGACAAAACAAACACCACAAAAAATACATGGCCACCAAGAAAACCTTCAACATAAAACTGTATTAATTGCTAGTATAAGCAGGTCAACCAAATTTCAATTGCATGTGCATGAAAAACCAAGCAGATGTCTCATCAGCAGAATGCAGGACAAAACAATGATATAAGGACAACTACCTCCTACGTAAAAGTGAAAGATTACAATGCTTCATAATTTGTACTCTTCATCAAGCATTCAGGTCACCAAACTTGAAGATGAGATAGATGGGACAAATAGCATGCACACGACAGATGAGAAATCCATACAAGTTGTTTGTTAAAAACCAAAATGGAAGAGACCATTTGGAAGGCATGGGAGAACAATATTAAAATGAACCTTAAAGAAGCAGAGTGTATGGGTGTGGGCTGAACAGATTTGGCTCCAGATAGGGACCAGTGGCAAACGCTTGTCAATAAGGCAATGAACTTCCAGGTTGCACAACTGTTAGCTTCTTATGAAGGACTTTGCTTAGTTCACAAAACAGTAACACGGTGTGGTCAGCATCGTAAACAAAGCTTCACTGAATATGCTAATGGTTTCTCATGTTCATTTTAACATACTTGTTGGATAGCATCAATCCATGCATTGGCAAGCTTTCGATGTGGCTCAGGCCCAGAACAAAGTTTCACTCGCTGCTCATATTGTTCTTTGCCCTTCTGTGTGTATACAATCTCCACACTGCTTGTTCCTGTTGGTGTAGATCACAATAATTACATATCAGATGATATGACAATTCTTATTGGCTTGCTTGTCCAGTAATGCTTCTCTCTTGTGTTTACACACCACAACATGAAGAGACACACAATTTGGCTCTATATGGAGTGGAATAAGCTACATTCTCTGCCTATCTGACCACCAGAATAAGCATTCCTGCAACAAAATACAGGAGTGTGACTGGACAATTGTGGATGTTGCAGTGAATAAATAAATCACAATGCCCTTTCTGGGAATTAATCATCAGACATTCATTAACCTTTAGGAAACACATTTAAATGCCAACTGCATCCCTTGATGGCCTGAGTTTTTCTGGCTGAGTGTGGATGTTCGAACTTCTACCAAGTAAACACACAGAGACCACTAAATGGCATGCTAGGCATATAGTCTCATAAGACAATAAAAGTTAAACAGTCACTATAATGACTGACAGCTATTACAACTCACACAACACTACTATACTAATTATGTATTACAGTTCATAACATTATACTACATTTAAAAAACTTAAATATTGCAAGTTACCTGGAATATGTCAGTGATTACCAGGATTTCAGCTGGCAAGAAATAAAAAAATTGTGAGAAAAAACAACACACTGCAGAGTGTTCATCTAGTGATCCACATAACCTCAAAACACTGCCAGAAGATGAGGTTTATGATTTAAAGAAAAATTTCTACAATGTTTTTAAAGTACCAGAACTTCATCCTATGCAAATTTATCTGCCTGTGAACCTCACAAAATTACATCATTGATAGAAGGCTGTGCAATGGCTCAAGAAGTTTTAGTTGTTTCCATCTCACCAGAGGCGTGGGTTTGATCCAACAGCAGTCCATGTGGGATTTGTGATAGACGAAGTGGCAAATGAACGGGTTTTTTACTGAGAACTTTGGTTTTCCCCTATTAGTATCATTCTACTAATGCTCCATACTCATATTTCATTCATCTATCTTAGCAAGTGTAAGCATTATTTTATAAAACATTTAAACTCAAAAATAAATAACGGAAACAAAACTAATTTCCATGCATTCCCAACCCTGGCCCTCTCAAAATTAATAACTGAAGTTACTTTGATTTCAGATTTTATACATTCAAAACAAATGACAATCAAGTCACTAATATAAATCCAAAATTCTTCAAAACTGTGAGAATCGGCACATTTCATTTAATTATTCTACAATTTCTCTATCACTTACCATTATATTCATTTTATCCTTCATTCCAATTTCTAGATTCACCATTACAAGATAACCTATGAACTACAAACTCACTCTACAGACATTCTACAATAGTGAAACCTTCAACTAGTCACACTCAAGGAAAGAATAACTTGAAACCAGGAAACTACTCTACAAATTCTTCTAAAAATAAAATTATATACCATAATTAAATATTCAACATAAAACAACCTTAAATTTGGTAAAAGCTAGAACTTTCATGGCAATATTCTGGCATACCTTTATGATAACTAGAATATATACAACTTCAAAATTTACATCAATAACATGTATCAATACAAAGTTTTACCCTATATGTAAAAATGAGATCTCATTTCCTTTTACAAAACTTCATGTTGCAATTAACCCCCCCCCCAAGTATTTTGTACATTTTTTGTATTACCTGAAGATGGTGAAGTTGGATGAAACATGTTGTAATGAATAATAAGAACTGACAATGAATTGTAGTTGTGAATTGATGGGTATTTTTAATTAATACAAAGAATCCATGGTACCTTACGGACAGTGGACTGGAGCACATGAAAATATTTCTTATCCTTACCATTTCTACACTTTAGATAGCAGCAAGTTTAGTAGACATGAGAACCACACTGCAATGATATTTCATTCAATATCAAGTAATGCGTGAGGCAGGTGATTTTAACTGACAATTTTGCACTGATTATACTGCTACTGCCAAAATGAGTATTTACTGTATTTCTTTAAATTGTCATATAATGTAAAGATAAAACTGCCTCTGCGCCTAAGCACAATACCATGAATAAGGTAATGCTCACTAATTCTCAACTTCAGCTCTCCATGGAGGTAACTGGTCTGCTCCAACCCCAACTAGATAATACCTACTGAGGGGTGTGGACCCCAGTGCCATTATCAACGTGGTGGTTACAGGAAAAATCATAACACTCATACTGTAAATTCCGTCCTGGTTCTCCAGGTCACAGCCACCTGTCTTGGCTCATTAAAATTATCACAAGCAGGACTCAACTAAAAAATTAGACTCTTTTCAATGCTGTAATGTGGTGACTGACCTTCCAGTTCCTCATGACTGTCAGCTATAACACGAGGATCAATACATTATTAACACACAACATGAAGTAGAAGACCTACAGTAATTTCTAATATAACTCTGGACATAGGACTAATCTCTCTTTCAGAAACATCACACACATAAATACAGCAAGATTCTATGAGAAAGGAATTACAACTGTAACGTAGGACACAAATAAAAGAAGGTAAAAACTTTGCAAAGAGCACAGGAAGGATTTAAAATCCTGGATATACATAATGTTGCAGGTGTTCTAATTGATTAGTTAGAAGTTAGAGGTGGTGCAATCTGGCACACAATATCATACATATAAAAAAAGCTAGCGGACATATGTTGTGTGCTTACACTCACACAGAACCTAGTTAGTTACACTTAATACCGGAAAATTGATGCCGTAATTCAATATCACATATACATACTTTCAAACCTCAAGCCCTTGGATGACAAATTACCTAACTTTTTAATGCGAAGTAACAAGAGAAGGGGGAGAAGAATGATGGTAGGATAGACAAATAAAAAGGATAGGAAAGAAACAAGGCACAATGGTGAGGAGATAAAGTGTAATTGATGGACAGGATAGAAAGAATGGACTGTTGAAGGAATAGTAGAAAGAAATTATTTACACCTACGCATGCACACAAAAAAATAACAGCAACCCTAAGTTAACATGTGTTACTGAGATCACACATTTATGGTAGTGTTTAAAACTTAGTGTTATAAAAATAAAGTTGTCGCTGTCCACGCCATAAAGGCTTATAGGGGGAGAAGACATATAGCTCCACTCATTTTTAACCTTGGCAATAGATGGAGTTGAGTGGCCAACTTCACACCCTGACCACTTTACATCCAGGGAAAGAACCCTGGCACCCATTGAATAGGAGGCTGCTGGGTGGGCTCCAGAGCCAGTCTGGACAGTTTGGAGAGCAGGAAAACCTCTTGACCCTGCCACGGTAATTGTGGGTGGGCACAGCGTGGGGTTTAAAATTCCAATTTTCCCAAATTACTTCTAAAAAATCTTATGTTATAATTATACTCAATGTGTAAAAATAACAATGGTTTATATAACAAATTACAGTGAAACCTCGTTCCATCGTTCCCGTTACGTCGTTTTCCCAAATGTATCGTCTGCCTTATTTGGTCCCGAAATTAGCCCCATATAAATAACACTATTTTTCCCGCCTCCATCGTTCCTCGAACTGTCGTTTTCCCGCATTAATCGTTGAAAAATCACGGTCCTGACGCAACATTTTCCCGCATTGATAGTATTTTTAAAATTTGAAGCGATGGTTTAGTGCGCTGCGAGCGCGTGTATTGCTTTCTTAGTGCCACCTGGATTGGCTCCATCAAAAAGTATGGAAGTGCATTCTGTACTCTTTGCTCTCCATCCTTTTCTTTGGACTATATGAAGACTTGGCAACACTGCTGTGGAGCTTTACTTCATTGCAAGTGGTTCTGTGCATTCTGGTGTGCTTCATAGTTTCATACATTACCCTGGTTTAACCATTTCCATCATTTATTATCCTTTTCCTATAATATTTTATTTTTGTTATTAATTCATTCCTGTTTTTATTACTTCAGTATATTTTATTCGTTATTTATTTTAAAATCCGTGGACCATGTCCCAACCCAAATCTTTCTTTTATGCGCACAGCATGAGTGACAATGATCACGAAAGTGTTCTAGGCCTTGAAAAATCGTACTTTGAATTGAGGAGTAAAGTTTGCACAAAACAAACGTCAATGAAAGATTTTCTCAGCAAGAAGTAATAATAATCATTAAATTGTTCTTATCTATAATTTTTAATGGTTTCCCAGTACTATCGTTTTCCCGTATGTATCGTTTTTTTTTCCATCCACCTGAAAAACGATGGATAGAGGTTTTACTGTACAAGAATTTTTGTTGTATTTTCAATAAGCATTATACTAGATGTATTGTGTACTACAAAAAAGTAGCAGTACTATGAGGTTAACTGGGTGGCACAAGGGGTGATCACTGTGGGCACAACCATCTAAATTCACAACTTCGTTATATCCCTGAACAATTCCAACATTATCAAGTGTAAAGTTTCATCACTTTTTAATACAACCAGAACACATTACATCAAGTTTTCATGTTTTCAAGGAAGGAACTGTCCACACAGTGGTCTTCCAGATCATGACACTAAGTAGACTTGCATGTGGATATGAAAACTGGCCTTCAAGCTAAATGAATCAATAATGGAAACTGATAAATTAGACAAAGCACAAATTTGGGGCTTGAAGTCTACAATATATTCAAAATAAAGTTTTGTACCAGCATCAGGATCCCGTGCAACACCGAGGGTTTTCACTTGATGCAATTCCACTGAAGTCACAGAGTCAGCTGCCTTGCCCTCGAATATAAGATATCTGCACAGATAACAAGAATATTACAAGATGAAGGAAATTTATGTCAGATTTCATTGGTACATTAGGTACAATCTGCTGTTACAGCATACCAAAAAATTAAAGGACTGTGGATATGTAATCACCTGCTCAGAAAAATAAAATTTCTGAGTAAGTGATGGTATTCACCTGCTCTAAAAGTCCCCACTGTTCAACGCATTCAACCAAAATCAGTTCAGTCCAGTCCATAAAACCACAATTATTTCTCACTGATCCCCTTTAACACCATTCACAGATATATTCAGTGGTACATCCGATAGATACTGGCAGTACAAATAGCTTTGCTGGGTCTGTACAAAAAATCATGTACAACAAAACTGATGACTACCACATGAGCTAATGGAGTTTCTGTCTGCACTAAAAAAGTGTTTTCACTACAACCATATTACTTCCCATGACATTACACTGCCTGTTAAAAGTAGTGTCCTCAAACATCCAAGCACATTTCATGTGGATGTAAAATGGTGTGACATGCTGAAATTCACCTGGCATTATATGTAAAATAGTATTCTCAATGACAGGTGATGCTCAGGAACTCTGCCCAGCCAAAGCAACAGTTTACACTAGAAACTCTCAATTAAATTTTTCACTTAACTGCAGCTTTTGCTTTTATTGCTAATACCATTTCCTTCTATTTATCAGCCATTTCGCCAAGCTGTCATACAATCAACAATTATACATCTGCAGTAACTGAATCACACTACAATGTACTGAAACTGACAAACCAAACTATCTGTTGTGGCAAAACACAGTTTGGTAAAGGTCAAGGTCACTTCCTTTACCATTTGCCCCCCACCCCAACCAATGACACAGCTGCAATCTAGTTCAACTGCAGGAAGTTATGACAGCCTAGTTCAGATGTGTCTACATTTATGAATATGTAGGATATTATACTAATCCCACCACTGCCACCTACCAATTACATCGTTTTACCTTACTGGTGGGGAAATCTGAAAGAGGTGATATAGTGACAGTGTGGCATACTGATTAAAGCAGGAAAGCCTGAGCTTTTCGCTGTGAGGTACACGTGTTTGTTACATTGGCTTTAAGGGGAATATGGTGTTCTTATACTCAGTACTGGTTAGTGAAAGAAAACTTCACTTGCTGGTACTGGGAGGTACTTTCAGGTTGAGGCTTAGCACTAAAAAGGTTGAGAAAATGGTACAGATTCTCTGCAAACCATACATGGTTAATGAGCAGTGTACTGCATTTGGTTTTTTATGCATCCATTTCTGGACAGACATCTGATAAGCCTTCTGCATTCCTTGTTCATGGTAGTTACTGCCTTCCCTAATGAACCAATATCCTCAGCACAGATCAGAAGCTGATGTGTTCCATTCACTTCAGATCCCTCTTGATTCTCTACGTCAGCCATGAGCAGAGGCGCACTGAAAGGGGGGGGGGGGGCTGCTGGGCTGCAGCCCCCTCCCAAACTGACATTTAAAAGACACAGACTTTGTAGGTATTATGACATCAAAAGTTTTACGTGATTTACCCTTCAGCCAAAATCAGCCACTGAAATCGGCTGATGACTAGTACATTAGAATTTTGGGGAAGAAAAAAAAAAAAAAAAAAAAAACCGAGAAGATAGGACACTGTGATTGAGTCATGGAAGATGTTATATTCGTATGTATATAAATGCAGTTGCAGACAGTGTTACATTGTACTTACAACATGTTATAACATAATTTTTAAAACCAAACATAAATTATACATAGCCTGAGGGTCAGCCCCCCCTCCCAAGGAAAAATTCTGCGTGTGCACCTGGTGATGAGTAACATGTGGCCCACTGAAGTTATGTACGCAGTTCATAAGAGTTTTCGAAAACACACAACCGAACAGAATGAGCGACAACTTTTCAGTGATTTGGTGAACTTCACATGCTGCATGGGAAAACATCAAATGTGGGGAACTTTACAGTCAGGAAAGGGGTGAGAAAAATACAGTATAGTAAGCTCCAACATCCCCCTTATTCTTACAGTTGTGAGTATGGTCTAGTAATAAATCGGGAAAGTGTATTTTAGTCATAATTTTATACACTGAAATTCTACATACTTCTTAAAAAATATCAGTGACAAAGAAACAGGGCAAGCTTGTCACTGATGATCTTCCATTCTTAAAAAATAATGTACGCCCTAAAATTAAATTATAATTGCAATATTAATTTTTATTAAAAATTACTTATAGTAATTTTAGTATTTTAAATTAAGTTACAGACCAACTGATGCACACTAAAACCACTTTTTAAGGTAGCTTTATTATTGTTAAAATTGTACCCCTACACGTGTTTCGATCCCAGGATCATCATCAGGGGTTTTTTTTTAGCTGATAGTTCATTGCGGAAATGCTGGCGTGTGGGATCGTGGTATTAAAGGCATGTGATATGTTTCTGCGGCGAAGTGTACTGCCTGTCGTACGGTGAAGAGTACTATGGTATTATGGTAATATTTCAAAATACAAACTCCGTTATAGCTTTCATTTATAGACACACAAAACACACACACACACACACACACAAGCACATATATATGAATAACAACTGTTAAAGAGAATTCTTAAGCAGCATTTTGATTAAGAGTGGTGTATGCATGAAAACTAGACTGTTTTTTACACACACACACAGCAGGCTAGTTTTTATGCATACACCAATCTTAATCAAAATGCTGTATATAAATTCTCTTTAACAGTTGTTCTTATTAATGCAAACATAATAAATGAGAAAAGACAGACATACCACAGTCAAAACGTAAGTTCATCACTGAAAAAATTCATACTGTGGACAAAATCAGGATGCTACATACCTGTGATCTTGTGACAGCTTGCAAACAAGATAGCTGACAGAATCTGAACTAGGTGACAGCCTCTGATCCAGGATAAACGTAGCACCTGCAAAGCACATACTAAATTTGTACAATGCCTAATGTGCAAAATTAAATCACCACTCAATTTCTTTTGTTAATTTTTTTTAACAACACTGTATCTTTTACAACCTCAAACTTTCATGGCAACTAAATTCAATAAAACATTTTTGGGCAAACAACTGCTAGCCTGACAAAGTTTTATTGAACAATGCATTACCTTCAGATGTTATACCACGTTGAATGAGAAATGTTTGAGAATGATTATGAATGATGGTGAGGTGAGAAATATTTTGGACAGAGTAGCTGCACTATATTCAAAGGTATTAACTTGATATTTTTCTCAAGTGACCAAGGAAAACCACACAGAACAACAGTGAGGACTGTTAATCACCAAGCTGAGATCAAAATTGGCATCCTCCTGAATATAAGCATTGTGCACAAACCCCACCAAAATATATAGAACTACTAAAATGCTAACTTGGCAATGGGGAGACAAACATCTGCAAACAGTTACAGTCTACTTGCTATCATACAACACAAATAAATGACATTAAATATTTGATCAGTAAAAAATAACTTGAGAAAATCAAATTTTATTTACCACTGGTTAGTGTCTTCAGTTGTCGATCAAAGAAATTACTTTCCTCATTTGTAACCAAAGCACATCTGTTGCAAACACGAACAGGATCTACAAAGCACATTCGGGGAAGCCCCATCTTGGTATCACAACAGGACCCACAGTATATTTGTCCACAACGGCGACAATGGTGCTGAAAAATATAAACAGACATCAAATTTATTCAGCATGCTTAGAAGCAGACATAACAAATTTAAGCTACACTTAACCTGCACCAATGGTATCACCGCCACACACACAAGTGACACGAAATGATGTCTAATGCCACATTCGTATGAACTGATGTGACTCTAGAGTCAGTAACTGTAGTGCAAACAAAATATAACGTCAATGAGAATTTTTAAACTTTATACTGTACATATTCTGTGCATTAGTTATATTTATTACATATAATTCCAACTTATTGCATTTACTGACAAACAATATATATGTTGTACTGTTCCATGGTATATATTCCCCTACATGTCTCAGCTTAAATAAGCCATCTTCAGGGTCTTAATTACAAAGGAAAAACAAAATGTACACTAACATAAAGGCACATCATTGTCAAATATGTAGTACAACCATGTATAAAATTGGCAGCCTCATGTCAATAAATTTATACAATTAAAATACACAATTAAAACTGGAGCTTAATGTTTTCATGTTTGATGTTAAAACGAAGTTTCTAAGTTACATATTTCGGCACAAATTCATGTAAAAACAAAGTATAATATCTGAGATGGCCTGGAGAATGATACGAAACTGCAATACATCTTCACTGTCACATTAACTCAGGTAGTCTTTTACAAGATTACATATAAAGTACTAACATTAGGGGACAACTTACAATACAGTGACCACATATACCCATCCCTGCATCTGATATTTAATGACTGTTACAAGGCCTAATAAATTAATCTAACCAATCCAATCCCCACAACCTGCCATGGAATTTGGGTTATGTCATAACCTATAATACAAAGTAATCTTAATTCAACAGATGCACTGGTCACCGTCTTAGAAGATTATACCAGAATAAGTTTAATGACAACGTTGTTAATTTCTTACCCTTCTTGTTATGAAGTCAAATTTCGCCTTACACTCTGTGCAGCTTGTACTCTAGAAGATAAACATTCGTACCATTAAGATATGTACGGTTAGAAAATACCTTTCATAATAAAGTTTATATTACGACACGTAGTAACACTTAATTTCATCTTTACACGTACCTCGCTATCTGGAATCCATTGTGGTTCACAGAGAAGGAACGGACTTCTATATTCGTCATTTGTTACTACGATTTTAAGTCCAGATTTCGACTTAATCAACTTCTTACAACAACCACCTTCCATTTTTACAGAACTGTCACACTCGAATTATGCATCTGAGCACGTGAACCAATCACAGAGAACAGAAGGTAGCAATATTCACAATCAAATACCTTCTTTTCGTTAGCGAATTTCATCCATAACACTTGCAAGTACTACTGCATTGACCCCTCAGTAGCACTGCCTTTGTACTCACAGATTATCTAAGATTGTACTAGATAATCTGTGGTTTGTACGAGTTGTCTGTATTCAGTGAAGTATGTGATATGTGGTATGTATAACGTTTGACATAACCATGATCATGGATTAGGGCTCACTATGGTTGGGTTGGCTTTCATGAACTGCTGCGCATTCAGAACGAATGGAGCATATGTGGAATGGAGTTTGTTTGTTGATTGTATTTGCGTTGGTCTGAATTTTCGTATTCGATTATAAACGTAAAGTGTTATTAGGCACCCAAGTAATATCACTTGGTAGCCGGTTAATCTTGCTAGTTAGGAGATAACTGGCGTGCCGCTAACTGCGGGGACTAAAATAACTTGTGCGTGGCTTAGGTAAGTCCAGGAGAAACATGGCGGCAATCGTGAAGGTAATGAATAGCTGCCATGTTACGAATTGTAGAACTGTGGTACATCAGATTGTAAGGAATAACTGGAACAGGGACTGGAAACCGGGCCCTTACCCCAAGACTCCTGAAGAGAGAGCTGCAGCCGCAAAGAAGTATAACTTATCTCCTGAAGAATATGAACCTTATCCTGATGATGGCATGGGAAAAGGAGACTACCCCAAGCTGCCAGATATCTCGGTCGAATCGCGGGACCCATTTTATCCATGGGATTTTCCAGAGCACAAGCGAAATTTCGGAGAACCATTGCATGTGAACGTGGATATGTATGGCGAGGATCGCTTTGATGTAAGCTTAAAACCGAGATTCTCGCTAACTCGGCAAGTTCTCTCGTTCCTTGGTGTTATGACTGCTTGTGCTGCCATATATTATTGGTTTGAAGACAAAAAAATGTTTCGACCAGTGCTGCCAAAACAGTATCCATACCAAGGACAAACTCATTATACTTTTGAACCTGCTAGCTAATTATACTGTAGAATGTGTACATAATGTAGATACATAGAGGTTTAAAAAGTTTACATTATAATGTTCATGTAGGTTCAGTAACGCTCCAGAAAGGCAATGTAGACTTCATAAAGATGACTATGTTAAGATAATTTCCTTACGAATATGACTGTCAGTTTCTACATTAATTGCTAAGTATCTGGTTGGGAAAATGAAGGTATTATGTGAGCTTGCAGTTCATCCCGGTTAATGAACTACCAAATTTGAAAGTTTATAAAGAAAGGACATAGAATGTGTTTAATGTCACTGGCTTTACATTTCTTCTTCACAGAAGTTGCCTTTCATTGTACATCATAAATAAATATTGTAATGGGAACTTTGTGCACATTCTTTCTTTTTAGGATTCTGGTTGCCATTAACCTTGTGATTTTGTGCTGTACAATGCATAATGGAGGTATTGCCCTGTTCTGAGCAATTGCATAAGGATGTTATTGATTTTGATAAATAATTATAAGTATAATAATTATATATTATTATATATAATACTTATAAATTGATATACACGATCAGTTGCTCAGAATTATAAATGTTTAAAGCATGTTTTAATTAAGATCATGGTCCACATTTCACTTTCTTTTGCGGAGATTACTTCTCTGCAAAGTAAAGTGAAAGGTGGACTCCTAGCTAACATGAGAGTTATATTCAGTTTGTTTACTTTTATTACATATTTTCAAGTGACTGGATAAGAGATAATAAATACAACTCTCCAGCACACACCCAGTTTCAAGATTAATTTAAATACATACATACTTTCAAGGGACTGGATAACATAAGAAAATAGTTAGTAACTGTAACTCTGCAGCACACCCAGTTCCTGATTAATTTGAAATTGCTTTGCTTGAGGCTTCTTTTTTACAAAGACTCTTCCTTCCAATTTGAAGTACTCTATAACAATTTTAATATATTTTAATAATATAAATTCCTTTTTTACCTTCAGTTGGTTTCGGCTGTTACGACGTATAACATTGTAAAGTCAAGGTCTCAACTATGTAAAAGACATACTTTCACTGTGTTGTACATAAACATTCTTTCTTCAAGTATTTTACAATGCCTGATAATGGCTTTCTATCAAGGCTGAAACATGTCCATTGCATCATTCAGTAACATATTACAAGTAGTTTTGTTTGACTGCTCTCCTCTCCATTGTTGCTTATTCATCACAACAGGATGTCACACATAAAGACATAATATTCACTGCCATCAGAATGTCTGATATTTTTATTGTGCATATATATGTATCTAGCATATAAGGATGATTATTTTATCATATACTACTTTATAATATTGATGGTTACATCTGCTTCATGTTTGCTGCTCACACTGGCATCGACTGTCATGGGATTTGATTAATTTTAATGAGCCATTGTATGTTTATGCAAATAGTGTTAAGCCTATAAATATGCAATCCCTCTATGAGAAACCAAAAATGTTCTAATACCACTTTTCCCAAAACTTTACGGTCACATCTTGTGGTAATTCTGAAATGCAACTTGATCACTTCTCCATACTACCACATCCAGTTCACAGAAAATAGCTCATCTCAGTATCCCTCATCAGGAACATCGAGGTGTACCGAATGGATATTAATGACAAAGTGAGGCTTTCTTTGCATCTGAAAACTATGTATTATGAAGATACATGCTGATGAGAAAACCTTTTTCACCCCTTGCAATTGAATGCTGGCCATACATTTTGTAGCTGGTCACTTTACTGTAGTAGCAATTTAGAAGTTGGGAACAGGTTGCAGTTACTCTTGTGACTTGTAAACGTACTGACCCCGAAAGTCAGATAGAGCATTGGACTTGTGTCTTCATTGTTTTCAATTTCAAGGCAAGAACTGATGGGTCATTTTAACATCCCCTTTTAACATGGGTTCCTCTGAACTGCCAGTAATTATTCACCTGTCATGAAGCCTGCTATCACTGGAGATCTTTAAATTCATAACTGCTGCAACAAATATGGGAATCCATAATTTTGTGGCAGTGGTTGATTAATTATAGGACTTATTACATTGGACACTGTCCATTGCCTTAGGTATACTTGACATAAAAAACATTCTGCTTGTCATCAGGTGAAAATAGTAATAAAACCTAATTCTGTTGCATTCATTAGGTCGAGAGGATTGTGTTGATCTGATGGACCCAACAGAATGGAATTTGTGTTAGTTTCACCTGATAGACAACAGTACAGCCAGCTTTCAAAACTTTATGGACAGTAAGTATAACTCAAAACAGTGAGTGTTGATTGTAATTTTCTTATAAAGCAACAAAAATTCTATTGTTGTATCCTTTTCTTCATCCAGTTCAGACTGTGCAGTCAAGTGTTAATAGATGAATAAGGAATTATTAAGAATGTGGAAAGGAGTGAATGTGGCCTAATTTGAGGTATTAGCTCTTGCTTGGAGGAACTGAGGAAAGCCACGAAAAACTTGAGCCAATACAGCCAGTGTCCGAGACCAGACTTGGATTTGGGACGTTCTGAATACAACATAGCAGTGCTACTCAGCTGTGACATTTGGTCCCATCGGTTTCATAACATAAGTGAATGTAAAATTGATGGGGTACTGAGCTTCGAACCTTCAAAATACCCATGTGACCTACATAATGATGGTTAACTGTGACTGTGCTGATTACTGAATTGACTGGCCTGAGACAAACATGTCAGTAATTCTTATTGAAGATGTGACAGAGAACAGAAGGTACGTGCAATATTGATACACACTTTTCATTAGTTCACCCTTTTCTCCTAATACAATATAACAAAGTAAAATTTAATGGGCCCTGTCCCTTATAGCACAGTCAAATATATATAACTTTAAGGATGGAGATAAAAGAAAATGGGAAGTGTATTCATGGATTACCTGGATAACCTCTTCTGTTGTGTGCACAACATGTATGAATGCCATGGTGCGTACAGCTGGTATTCCACATTCCATATAATTATAGCTTAATATCATAGCCATCCACCTGAACGGTCTATTATGTTGTAATAACAAAGCCATACTTATGAGACAGTATGTTACTGAAAATTCAGTTAGCCTAAAAAAAAGTCTCAAAAACTTATCAATCTCCATGCATTGAAATTTTTAAAAATACTGTAATAACTTGGGATCCCATGTTAATTGAATATTAATGGCACTGGTAAGTTATGGCATATATATATAGTTTGAAGGTGATATGCCTGAAGATGACCTGCTGTAGTTGAAACATGGAGCTACACCATACCCTTTAAATACTAAATCCCATATAAAAAATTGTGTTTAAACCTCAGATATGACATAACTACAAAAAGACCGATACATGTACTGAAATATTTATGTTAATTTCACAATAAAATTAAGTAAAATATGACATGTCTGTCACCAAATGGTATCTTGCACCACATGTAAAGAACCACTGCTTTAGAGGGTTAAAAGCACAAACTATATATGCTGTGCAAAGAAAACCGGTTTACAGTATATTTATCTTGTAGTTAACCCATTGGCACCAGAATTAAATGTCTGGGGTGCTCTGAAAGTGACGAATTTAAAACGCCACCATTATTTTGCATGTTCTTGGATGATGACTGTGGTCAATGCATAGAACAAAGGGTTAATACAGAGCCTATGGGGATACAGCACAAGCACAGCTCAAGGAAGAGCTGGGATAATAATACTACTTTACTGAAAGGCTTCTAAAATTACTTTATTTTCACAACAACATACTCGAAATTTACCTTTACAATCTCATTTGTCATACGAGTGCTTGTAATGGTGCTACTATTAATGTACTTTGGGATTTCACACTTCTGCTGGTCCATCATTTGTATCTGCTGCCATTGCTTCTCTGTTTTCGTAAGTCCAGAAACCATTCAGATCTATAAGGATGCTTATCATTGTATCCCCTTGGCCACTGAAAAATAAATTAATGTAAAAAATGTAAAATTTCACTGCAAAATCTGTATTTAAATTCAAGAAACATTCAAGCTATGAGCCATAATGTGACAATGTAACGCAGGGAAATGTGCCATGTATCAAATTATGCACAACATAGAGCAGATTTGTTCAACTCTCAATGCTTGTTGAGTAAGCCATGTTGTATCACAGAAGAAGAGCTGTTCTTGCAGGTGGATGGTTATAATGGTTTACAGGACAGTAAGTCCTTGGCTAACAAATGTGTTACATTTAGAGACCCTTTCATAAGTCAAGGGCTCATTTGAAACAGTTTTTCCCGTAAGAACTAATCCCTCTTCCAAAGAATCCATCCTTCCGTTGAGTCCACAAGATTCAGTATCCAGATTAATTCTTTGACAGAACAGACCATAATGCTTTATTCATGAAGAGAGCTGGAGGAAGGAGGAGGAAAAGGATTAAATAATCAAAATTAATGTTGTCTACACTCACCAACTGACTAAGTCCTGCAGAGTAATTCTGTATGGATCTGCTGGCCTAACCATGTCGAATATTTCATCTTTGACATCTTCAAATGGAACTGGTTCTTGTCCATGAAAAGTCATTTGTTCTTGAATTGCCTGTAAAAGTTATAACATTTAATACTGTAAATACTCGTTTAGTTCCATGCACTCTCATCGTGAAAGATGCACACCAAACTCTATTGCCACATTTTCTGGAATGCCCCACAGACCTGAAGGCAACATGCAACTCTGTTTTTAATAGATAGGAGGAGGGAAAGGAATAAGAATATGAGGAAGGAGGAGGAGGCAGTTACCTGAAATTTTAAGAGATTAGTATGTCATATGCAGTGTCTTGAAATTTGAATGGGAAGTTAGTTTATTTCCAGTTACCTCATATTCTCTAGAATCTGAACTGGAAGACACTTGTTTCTTTTGACCTTTAATGGATGAAATGAATAACGCTGTCCCATTAAATGTACACCCTTTTCATCCGAAAGGGAAAATGCTATCCCACCATGGGCACTTATATTGAAAAGTGCTCTGGCTACAGCAAGAACATGGAGTTTTCAAAGGCCATATGCTAAAGTTTAACACACATTTGTGGTTCTTGCAGAAATAGAAAAATGCCACACATCACAGGTGATACAGCACACCTGAACTGCTGCTTAATTACTTCAAAGCCTTTCTTCTATTTCGGGGCATGTGGTGGCACGGTTGGTTGAGGCACTGCGCTAAAAGCCAGAAGGTCACGGGTTCGATTCCCGATGGTATCATTGGAATTTTTCATTGACATAATCCTTTTGGTCGCACTATGGCTCTGGGATCGACTCAGCCTCTAACAGAAATGAGTACCAGGAATATTTCCTGGGGGGTAAAGGCGGCTGGTGCGTAGGGCTGACAACCTTACCACCTTTATGTGCCGATTGTCTAGAAATCTGGGAGTCAACCTCCTGGAACCCTAAGGGCCTGTCCAGGCCTGTAATGGGATTGCTTTACCTTTATCTTCTATTTCATAAACCAATATCATACTTTCTATCAGCAGCACAGTTTCCATTTTTCTTCTTGAATTGGTTATCAGTTTTTGGTTACCCATGAAAGAGGTAAGAGCATGCCTTTTCGTACTCATGTTTTACAGAACACATGGGCACAAAACAGATGAACACCGAATCATACACAGCAGACTGTGGCCATGTAGTGGGTACACAGTGTGGAAAGGAAGTTATGACAGTACAACATTACATTCAGAATGAGTGGTGCTGCAACCATTTAACAAATAGGCCATGCACCACTGCAAACCTCATTACAAATAAGCTGTACACTCCACTTTTTGCTTAAATTTTTTCATGCAGTACAAGGTATTCATGAAAATACAGTATTTTTCAAACATGATGCACCCACAGGGAAGCAAGCCAAGGTAGACTGACCATATTGCTGGTGATACCACGCAACAATGAGAACCTTTCCAGTGTGGCAAGTCAGTAACCAAAATAATGTAGTATAAAAACTGATTAAAACAGCTTTATAAATATAGGTTATAAGTTGGTGATAAAAACTTTTGTTAGAATGCGAGACAGCAAATGGTTCAATTCAATGGTCCACAGCATTAGATTTTGCCCACATCTATAAAAATCCCCATGCCAGCCATTTCATTTGTGGCAACATTGAACTTTTAACAAACCAACACTTTAAAATATGGCATTTGCTAGGGATGTTATATCTGAATATATGTAAGGCACTGGATATATTGAAGTTACCACTAGTGATGCTCACCCTGAAGAAGTAGTTAAGGCAGAATGTGTCCAAATAACCTTTATTGTTGATGTCGAGAATTCGGAATAGATACTGCAAAGACTGTGGCTCATGACGATTCTCCATGGCAAGCACAAAGTCCAGGTATGTTTTGTAGTCCATTTCACCATCATAAGTTAGACATTCTTGAAAAACACGGTCCATAAATACCTTCGTCAAAGTCCCTGTCCCATATCTATAATGAGAGGGAAACATTATTAAAGTAATGTTGGTAAAATGTGAAAAGAGAACGCTTACAAGCACAAGGGTTTAGAAAAAAAACAAGGATTTCTGGTAACAATTTATGATGGCTCCTTTTTAAAATACATTCAGCCTTGGATTACCTAGTCTGTATGTTATCCATGTGACCATGTGTTACTTTTACAAACACAGACATATGTATATAAGGCTGTTATGTTTTCTTGCTTCTAAAAAGCAATGCAAGGGCTGGGAAGGGAAAAGGAGACATGGTATAACTAACTAACTCCATGGAACAGAGTCCTTGAGAAGCTAACAGGTCATCAGCTAGTCAAGAAATTCCCCGCTTTTTATAGAACCCGAAGGATCATCACCGCATTCACAAGAGCCCAACACCTGTCTCTATCCTCAGCCATATCAATCCAGTCCATGCCCCCCCCCATCCCACTTCTTGAAGATCCAATTTAATTATATCCTCCCATCTATGCCTGGGTCTTCCAAGTGGTCTCCTTCCTTCAGGTCTCCCCACCAAAATCCTATATGCACCTCTCCCTTTCCCCATACATGCTACATGCCCTGCCCACCACATTCTTCTTGATTTGATCACCCACATAATATTCAGTGATGAGTACAGATCATGAAGTTCCTCGTTATGTAGTCTTCTCCACTCCCCTGTTATCTCGTCCCTCTTAGGCCCAAATATCCTCCTCAGCACCCTATTCTCAAACACCCTCAGCCTATGTTCCTCCCTCAGTGTGACAGACCAAGTTTTACACCCATGCAAAACAACAGGCAAAATTATAGTTCTGTATACCTTGGATAGCAAACTGGAAGACAGAAGATCCTGTACTGAATGATAACAAGCATTCCCCAACTTCAATCTGCTCTTAATTTCTTCCTGAATAGGATTTTGATTCTTTAAGGCTGTTCCCAAATATCTGAACTGTTCCACCCTTTTAAAGGATTTATTATCTACCTTTACGAGTATGTTGTGATTTTGTCCTGCATTCTGATTGTGAGACATGACCATGTACTTAGTTTTCTCAGCATTTACTTCTAGACTAGTCTCTTTACTAGCGACTACTAAAGCTTCTGTGTTCATCTTTATAGCATGTAAGCTTCCGCCCAATATATTAACATCATCAGCATAAACTAGAAGCTGATGTGTACCATTTAATTTCAAGCCCTCCTGCTTTGCCTGAACCCTGCTAATGGCATACTCCAAAGCAAAGTTGAAAAGCAATGGTGATAAAGCATCTCCTTGTTTCAAACCATTCTTAATAGGAAATGTGTCAGACAAATGTTTGCCTACCTGGACTCTGCTATAGGTTTCATTTAGACACATTTTTACTAGCCTTACTAGTTTCATGGTTATACCAAACTCAATGAGAATAGAGACCTCCCTACTAAGTGAATCATAGGCTTTCTTGAAGTCTATAAATAGGTGATGCACTGCCTCATTGTATTCCTTTTTCTCAAGTATTTGACGAATGCAGAATATATGATCAGGAGTTGACCTGTTACGTCTAAATCCACACTGATGCTCCCCAATAATTTCCTATGCATATGGAGTTAACCTTGACAGAAGGATGTTGGATAGAATTTCGTATGTGGTTGACAAAAATGATATGCCTCGATAATTACTGCAATCTGTTTTATCACCCTTCTTATAAATAGGTACAATAATTGACTCCTTCCACTGCTCAGGCAATTCCTCTTTATTCCAAACAGAATTAATAAGTTTATGGATCTCGGAACAAATTGTCCTACCTCCTGCTTTAATCAGTTCTGCTGGAAGTTGATCAATACCTGGTGATTTGTGCCTTTTTAACTTTTCAATAGCCATCTCAACCCAGAGTCACTGGGCTCAGGCACCAGTGGCTCTGCTGTATGCATTTCAGTCTGCCTAACATCATTAACCCCATGTACATTCAATAGCTGAAAGAAATTATTCCTCCATCCAGGGAAAATACTGTGGGGGTCTGCAACCAGATCACCCTTCTCATCCTTTACTACATTCATTCTAGGCTGGTAGCCCTTCATTTAAGTCACTGATGCCCCTATACAAGTCTCTGATATTCTTGTTCTTACTGTTTGTTTGAAGTTCATTAATTTTAGCTTTCAGATATTCCTTCTTTTTGTTCCTGAAATGTCTACTAGCTTCATGTCTTACATTGTTCAGATTATCTACATTACTTTGGTTTGGATTCTGTAACCACTACATTTTACCCTCGTTCTTTGATCTAAAACTTTTGAACATTCTTTGTCAATCCATGGTTTATGCTGTTTCCTTTCCTACAGCCCTACACTCTCTTTAGCTGAGATTTTGATAGCCTCTTTAATGTCTTCCAAAGCCCTATTTATGTCCTCACTAACATTTACGTTCTCCAAAGCTGCAAATCTGTTTGAGATCTTTATCTGATACTGTTTCCTAACCTCTAGTTCACTTAGCTTCTGAGATTAAATCTCTCCGCATCAACCTTCTGTGCTTCTTGTTTACTTACCGCCAGTCTTTCCCTAACTTCTGCAACCACTAGATAGTGATCAGTATCACAGTCAGCTCCCCTGAAAGATCACACATTGAGTATACTTGTATGCCATCTCCTATCTATCAATACGTGATCGATCTGATTATGAGTCTTCCTATCAGGAGAGGTCCAGGTGTATTTACGAATATTTCGGTGTGGGAACATCGTGCTCTTGACAACTAGATTTTTTGATGTGGCAAAGTTTACTACTCTAACACCATTATCATTACTATCCTCAAGTAAACTCTCACTCCCGATCGTCAGTTTGAAAGTATCCTCCCTCCCCAATTTTGTATTAAAATCTCCTAACAGAATTTTCATATGGTACTTAGGAAAATGATAAAAAACCTGTTCTAATTCCTCATAGACACTCCTTCGAGTAATCACGTTTCTCCTCAGTTGGTGCATGAGCATTCAGAAAAATGATATTACACCAGCGACCTCTCAGAACCATATATGACATCCTATCACTAACAAACTCTACTCTCTTAATTGCTGATACTAAGACATGGTATAATGGTAAAAATATATTGGAAGTGAGGGGAAGGGGATACTATAGGCAGAAACATTTCAAAATGTGTTTGCAGTAACGTGTTAAAAAGGTTCTGCATGGAGTGAAGGAAGCAAGTGGGAACAAGATACTACATGTCACATAATAATGCATAAACTTTATCATTATTATTTCACTTTAAAACTGGAATTAACTACTCCAGCATACCTGACACATGCATTTCTCCACCTTCATTTCAACAAAGTAGAATTGTAAATATGATATGAACCTGTGCCTGCTTAATGTACCTTGGGTTGGACCAGGTACAAAGATCTCCCTGGAGTTTATCATTTACTTCAATGACAATATGAATCTCTAATTAAAAGTTTAAGAAACCAACATATGCACTATATTCTTACAAGTAAGTCAATTACCCCTACATATGTTTCGGTTTCAACAAGCCATCCTCAGGGGGTCAAAGTTCTACATATGCTTGACATCCATTAGTTCAATTTTAAACACCTCGTACATCAACACAAAACAAAATCTTAATTCCCAATAGATTAGGGTATCACCCCTTTCAGCCGTCAATTATGTAAAATCCAGGGAATGTGTTTTACTAGTCTTTCATGTTATATGTATAAAAGGTTACAAGTTTCCTTAAAATTACATATACAGGGCATACACAAAAGAATGGTGCGGTTTCAAAAGTGAATAAAAAATTTATGTCTCACATTACACGGGCACAACATACACCGTCAGCGGCGGCAACTGTCCAAGTTTCTCATGCACTACCAGTAGTTCGCTTCTCATGCTTACTGCATGGCCGCGGGGCCAGTTTCAAAGATGGCGTTGCAGCAGGAGAAGGCTTTCTGCGTGCTCCGTTTTGAGAAGTCCTGATCTGTGATTACAGTGCAGCGTGAGTTTCGTGCACGGTTTAAAAAAGACGCACCACACAAGAATAACATAAGCAGGTGGTACCGACAGTTTGTAGAAACTGGATGCTTGTGTAAAGGCAAGATCGGATAACGCATGCACTGCAGGCCATTACAGCGGACATGCTACATCGGGTCTGGGATTAGTTTGATTACCGTGTGGATGTGTGTCGTGTGACCCAGGGTGCACACATTGAAGGATTGTAATTACCAAATGAGAAACTTGGACAGTTGCCGCCGCTGACGGTGTATGTTGTGCCCGTGTAAGGTGAGAAATAAATTTTTTATTCACTTTTGAAACTGCACCATTCTTTTGTGTATGCCCTGTATATTCTTTATAAATTAATGGCAGTTCTGTTTTTGTATATGGGTCATCCCAAGTAAGTTGAGGGTACTCTGTATTATGTTGCTGCGTGTCCTGTGTTGTGATTTGTACTGGCAACAAATTTTACATAATTTGACAGCTGAAAGGGGTAATACCCTAATCCATTGGGAATTAAGATTTTGTTTTATGTTGATGTACGAGGTGTTTAAAATTGAACTAATGGATGTCAAGCATATGTAGAACTTTGACCCCCTGAGGATGGCTTGTTGAAGCCAAAACATATGTAGGGGTAATTGACTTACTTGTAAGAATATAGTGCATATGTTGGTTTCTTAAACTTTTAATTTGTTATCAAGATGCACGGTGAATGTAACGTGAAAATATGAATCTCACTTTTCCATATACTATATACAATCCATGAACAACAAAGAATAAAACTACAAAACAACACTGCTAAATCATATATTTTCATTGACATGTTTTCTTTATTTTATGGTTATTAATAAATGATATGAAAGTGTAAGCCTCACCCAGCCAACTCCTCCTTATTGAGCATGCCATTGTGGTCCTTGTCAAGGTTCAAGTACTGTCCATACACTCGCAATGCGGATGGAGCGGAGAACCAATTTGTGTCCTGCAGGTCCTTTGGAAGCTCCACATCACGCAACTATGAGGAAGTAATATTATTTAACCCCTGCACTCTAATACTAACATGCATCACAGATTCATTTATTATCCTTGTTTTGATACATACTGAAATGGGTTATTACAGATCCTGTACAATGGACTGTTTGCCACACTACCACACCTTAGGCTTGATCTATTTATGTTGCAGGTCTGCAACTTTGGTTTTTGAAGAGGAAGCACCATTACAGCAAGGTACTGTTTTACTGCTGATGATTTGGTGACTGCCAGTTTAAGGGAAAAGTGAAAAGAAATCTGTGCAAGACTCAACCAGTCCCAAGCCTGAAACCTTCAGCACAAGAATAGTGCTTCCTGTGTCTTAGTAATAGGTGCTAGTGTATAATGAATTTTGAATTGCAGACATCAAACAGCATGTATTTAAATAACACTCACAGATCTCTAGAGCTTGTGGGTGGTTCAAGGTATAGGCTACTTAAAAAAATTAGTCCAACTTGTCCAGACCACCTCATCGCAAGACATAGGCCAATGATAATACCATCTCAAGGAAATACCTCATCTGTGTACAGCACAAGGCTGGGGAACCAAGGCCCCTCCACACAGCATTGGATAAACCACCAATGAAACTCCTGTCCTCTGTGGTAGTCTGCTGAGCCCATTGCCGAACTTTTTTCCAATGACATAGGCGCAGCTGCTGATGATGCACGACCTGCCAAATGGCAGTGTGAGATGCATGCATGGCATGCCCAGCATGTCATATGCGGACTGCGGGGGTGTCAGCATCCATATTCAAGACCGCTTCCTCAAACCACAATGTGCACAGTCCTCCACTCACAATCATGTTTGTTGACATGCAACAAACCAGGCTCTCTTAGCCGCTGGTTTATGGATGCAAAGATGCTGTGGTGTGGAAGTCACCAATTAGGAAACTGTGATATAAACACTGAGCCAACCTGCCATTTCTCTCTGCTGCACCATATGCAAGGAACATATCCGTCATTCTGTGCCACACATATGCAGCCACTGATTTGGTGGTCACTCACAGTAATGCAAACAACCTCATAAGAGAGACGTGGGGGTGCCTGCCATGCTAACAAGCAACTTCATTTTGAAGCAGCAGCTAGTGAAGTTTACTGCTGCGAGACCACCCATGCAGAACCATGCACTGACGCTCCATGGAGCACATCCTTCCAAGAGCATGCCAGTTGTCCCTATCCTGAGCCTGATCAATCCATCCCATACCCTCTCAACCTATTTCTTGAAGATCCATTTTAATATTATCCTCCCATCTATACCTTGGTCTTTCAAGTGGTCTCTTTCTCTCAGTTTTCCCCACCAAAACCCTGAATACACTTCTCCTCTTGCTCATATGTGCCACATGCCCTGCCTATCTTATTCTTCTTGATTGAATCACCCATATAGTATTTGGTGAGAAGTACAGATCATGAAGCTCCTCAATATGGAATCTAATCTAATCCCCTGTCACTTTTGACCTCTTAGGTCCAATATCTTCTTCAACTCCCTCAGTCTAACACACCAAGTTTCACACCCATATAAAACAACAGGCAAAATTATAGCTCCGTCTATTTTAATCTTTTTATTTTTGGATACAACTGGAATAAAAATTCTGAACTAAATGGTAGAAGGCCCTCCATGAGTGCAGTCTGCTCTTAATTTCTTCACAAATCCGATTTTCATTTGCTTGGGTTGCCAAATATTTGAACTTTGCCACTCTTCCAAAGAATTTATTATCTATCTTGGTATGTTGCGATTTTGTCCCGCATTCTGTTCATGAGACGTTTGCTCAGCATTTACTTCTAGACCAATCTTCTTACTAGCATCTAATAAAACTTCTGTGCTTTTCTTTATAGTAAAGGTAAAGCAATCCCTGTACAGGCCTTGAGGGTTCTAGGAAGTTGAGGTTCCCAAATTGCAAGACAATCGGCACATGAAGGTGGTAATGTTGTCAGACCTACGCACAAGCCACCTTTACCCCCAGGAAATATTCCTGGTACTCATTTCTGTTAGTGGCTGAGTTGACCCCTGGGCTACAGTGCAGCCAGAAGGATTATGTCAATGAAAAATTCAAATGACACCATCAGGAATCGAACCTGCAACCTTCCAGCTTGTAGTGCAGTGTCTCAACCAACTGCACCACTTTTTCTTTATAGTATGTATGCATATAAGCTTTCACCCAATAAATTAACATAATCAGCATAGACCAGAAGCTGATGTGTACCATTCAATTTCAATCCCTCCCAGTTTGCTTGACATTCCTAAAGTCACATTCTAAAGCAAAGTTGAAAAGCAATGGCGATAAAACATCTCCTTGTTCCAAAACATTCTTTATAGGAACTGTATCAGCCAAATGTTCTCCTCTCTGGACTTTACTATAGGTTTGATTTAACCACACTTTAGTGTCCTAACTAGTTTCACATGGATACCAAACTCATTGAGAACATTATACAAAACCTCCCTCCTGACTGAATCACAGGCTTTCTTGAAGTCTATAAACAGCTGATCCACTGCCCCATTGTATGCTGAATCATGCCCATCAATCCTAAATATTTAACAGTTAGCAACAGAGGTACAGTGATGGTTGCAAACCCCACAGGGGCAATGGCATACCTCAGTGATGAGGCAACACAGGGGACTCAGATTTATTTTTGGCAGTATACCTTGAACCCACCCACAAACCCTAGAAGTCTGTCAGTGTTATTTAAATACACCCAGTATATTTCATAGAAGACAGCAGGGATAGATGCATACTTTCAGTTCACATTAAGTATGTGTATCAACACAGACACTAAAATTGTTTGTATAATATTCTCACAAAATATCACATTGCATAAAATGGTAACTGCAACATGTCAAAAGTTTTACTGTAATTACTACACACACCTCAAGAAGGTCATCCAGGAAACTACATGCCAGAATGTCCTGAATACGCACACGACCTGTGCGAAGTGGATCTAGGAAGAACAGAAACTTGCGTACAGCTGTACATACATAGAAACTGTGGAATGACTTCTCCAGTCCATCAAGTTGTGGTAATGTGGGAATCAGCTCCAAGATGTAGTTTTCAAGATCCTGGAACAGAATACAGCAAATCAGATTCAAAGAACCAAAAAATTATTTTTTGGTCTAGGTGAATAATGTACTGTCTTGGTCTTACACATGTAAACAGGCAATTTCCGATATACAGTGGACCCAGGAACCAACAGAAATAGCCTACAATTTTAACCTTTATACATCTTATACTTTCAATATGTACCTTTATTTTTAATTTGTAACTGTGTAATTTATAATCTAAAAGTCCCTGATAATGATCCCAACAAAAGATCGAAACATGTTGGGGTAGTTCAGTGTGACTGTATTGTATATCATTACAAGGTATAATAAGAGTGCATTTGTTGGTTAAAGTGGTGTGTATTTGAATAATGTATATCATCTATACCAGGCATATGGTCAGGTCACCTGCTCTCCATGTATTTTGGAGCTAAAAGAATAATCACTACAGTGCACACAACTCACCACTTCACGAAGGTAGCCTTGCCCTACAACATCATAGAGTGACAGTCCAATACGGGTCTGGTGGTACCAAACCTTCCTCATGATGTAGTTGAAAAGGGCCATAATACTGATACGTCCATATGGATCTCCATGCTGCAGTTTTGCAAACACTGCTGAAGTAAAGTAATTTCTGAAACAGGTAGAAAATGCATGTAGAGTGCAAAAATTAGGTGTTCACTCTCTTTTGTTTATCTCAAGACACCGTGGTTCACTTTTGATGAAGTAATGGTTGTAGCAACAAATTCAATTATGCATTCATTGAACAGTTATGTATACACATGGACACATAAATTCACATGGGAGGAAGAAGCGTCATTTACAAGAACAAGAGACTCCAGTAATCTTTACTTAGGTCTAAAAGACCTTGGTGGCTGATGAACACAGAAGTCACAAAATGTGTGCACAACATAATTCTGTGGCACTCTCTAACACTTCTCTTTAATTATCTGAAAAAGCATAAAACTTATGGAAAAAAACTACTGGAAATGCAATATGTGCTTCAGTTTTCTCTGCAACTTCTGTTCAGAACACTTTTGCCTCCAACACTTCTTTAACTAGCTATGCTCAAGGTCACAGAGACATGCAAGGAGATCTTCATGTAAGGTGTCTGTTATTCAGTCTGGTTTTAATAAAAACAGAAACTGGCATGTGTTGACAAGGTTTAGTAAAATACCCTTATGTCAAATTTAATAAAAATCTATTCAGCAGTTCTCCAATTGTTGCAGGTATACAGATTAGGCAGAGACACACCTAAATTATATTACAATAGTGAAGCATTATAAAACCAAAAGACCTACTTGCATTTTGGACCTCCCAGAGTCGCCACATGTAGAAAATCTTCATAATTAATAAGCTGTTCACCTTCAGAATGTGGCAAGCTCTGGTGTTTGTCAAGAAGGACCCACAATGCCTGGAAAAAGCACACATTAAGTACTCTTTTAATCTCATGCCATACCTGGCAACAAACAGCCTCAGAATAATTTAAACAATGTCAAACAATACACAATTTAGGCAAAGAATTAAAAACACCATGTAAAATACAAAGGCATACCCAAAAGTTCCCAAACTTGCTGCTAGGGCCATGAATGGCACGTAGAATGTCTTTCTGCTACAAGGTGCCATAGCATCACTATCTTCTGAGTCACTCTAGGGAGTTTTGCAGCCATGGTCCACTGCATTGCTGTTTACTGTTGTTTATGTTATGCAAAATTCGTGATCTTCCGTGACTAATTTGAAGGAACAATATATTTGCAGTACATTTTACTTCAAACTCAGGAAAACTGCATCAGAAACACATTAAATGCTCAAAACAGCTTTCAGTGACAACGCTATGGGGAGAACACAGACCTTTCGAGTTTTCCAAGTTCAAATGTGGAAAAAGTTTTGATGCACACAGGCAAAACACAAAGCCTGTAAAATTGTCAGTGAAGACCAGTAAAGTACCATTTTGGAAATTGGCAAGTCTGGCCTCTTGTATGGAACATGCCAGTGAATTCTAGGGGAAGATTTGAAAACGCAGCAGATCTCCATGAAGTTTGTGCTCATGGAAGAGCAGAAGCAGCAACATGTGTATGTGTGTCAGGAACTGTTGAAGTCAGAAACAAACAAATAAAACCTGGGTTTACAGTTACAACCAAAAAACAGCAGTCCTCTCAGTGGAAAAGCCTGTCCTCTTCAAGTACAAGGAAAGCCTTTCACGTATTGGTTACATTTTACTATACAATTTGGTTTTTTTGATTTGTACTTCAATCTTCGTCTCATGTGGTTATATATGGCCAGTACTGTGTAGGGTACTTATCATGCAAACCACTCTCATCATTCTATGCTTGGGCCATGACATCACCCCTTCTCATAACTGATGACTACCATCTCTTCAGTTATTTTGCATCGTCCTCCTCCAATCTTTTGGGATGCCTCTGTTATGCCTCACTGTATCACATACTCTTTGTGATCCAATGGATTTTCCCCCAGCTTCATATCATTATAAAAATGATCTTGGTATACATGATGATGAAAAAATTATTTTCTAAAACTGACATTACCATTTCCTCCAAGTTCTTCCTTTCTGTTGTGTAAATTTTCATATTAGCAATATGCCCTATTTTTGCTTCACAGAGCATTTTCAGCACTATACTCTATTTTGTAATTTGCGCCAATTCAGAATAATGCTGATTTTGAAACCAGGTGGTCAAAAAGTGAAAAAAAATATATTTTACTATTATTTATAACGTTTTACAATTTTTCTCGTACTGCTTCTTGTACTAAATCGTAATTCTTACATCGCTGATGTAAGAGGAAGAGGAACTTCCTCTTAGTGAAATGAAGACAAGCGATCTCCAGCGCATCCTCTCAGAAATAGATAAACTCACTGATGAGCTCTGCGAGATTGACCATGATTTGGAGCGGAGTGCTACAGTGAAGAGGAGCATTGTGGCATCCATGAGGCCTTATCATTAAATTTTGATAGAAAGAAAGAAGAAATCACAATAGTCCGCACTGCATGCTTTCTTTAAAAAACGTGACGATCCTCCACCAGGTCAGAGAACTAACGCTGCTTCATTACGCCATTGCCGGTTGTAAGTGTACAAAATATATTTTTTAAATTCCCTTTATTATATTTACGTTATTTCAGAGCTTTAAATGCAATGCCATTATATTACTCGTCAATGTTTGGGTGCCGGGAACGCATGTCATTGACTTCCCATTGATTTACATTATAAAATTGTTTCAATTTACGACGATTCCGATTACGCCGGTTCGTCCAGGAACGCATCCCCGGCATAAATCGAGTGCTACCTGTACATTCCAAATTAGTTATTGTAAGATCTGTAGACCAGTAATCTCTCACATTATCTTTTTATAGCTTGGCCTATAAAACGTATCAGTCCTAAGGCTTTTTTAATTTCCATAATGGTAGTGTAAGTAACTTTCAGGAATCTGATGAAAATTTTCCATTTGTCTGCATTCCGCCTATGGTACAAATCACACTGCCCTGTGGAAAGTTGTATCAGATTATCTCCAAACACAGCACTAACAAACTGGAGAATGTCTGAAGGACCATCTATTACCACATTCAATCCTGTGTTCCCTATAAATTCTATATTTGGGGTTCTATCAATTTTATTCCATCCGTCAACTGTTTAGTGTCAGAGAGTTCACTGGTCTCACTGTCACTTGTGTCTGGTTCTTGAAATTTCACTGTGACTATTGCAAACTAAGATGAAATTGTGAAGTTTTACACAACTAATGGTTGGTGAATTACTGTCAACTGTTTCAGTATCTGCATCAAGAGTACTTTTCCACTCCATCAACACAACTTTATTAGTACAGTCTTTCTTGTTGACAATACTAGTTATATGTTTTAGTTTTTTTGTAAAGTCATATTGAGGCTAACCACCAAAAAATGTATTGTTTACCAATACAATTGTGTTGACAGAAGGAAAAGTACTTCTGATTCAGTATAGGAATGAAAATGGGTTGCCACATACAAAGACTTTTCAGTATCACTAAATTTAAGATCACATATATCTGACAACAGATATGAGTAACAACCTGCCATGGTTATCTCCTCTCCTAAATCTTTCCTACTTGAATACATGGCTGCTGCTGGTGAAAGATATAAAACAGAAGATCGACAAATTTGATAGAAGAATAGAACCATTGTTTGGATTATATATATTTCCTGGTTCACAGCGCAGAACCAATTTTTAGTTTGTTATTTTTACAGGCATTATAAACATCACTCTTCAACGTGACCTTGAGACAGTAACAGTGCAGCCACAGCCACTACAGTGTTTTAAAACATCTCTGTGGCCCCATGCAAGGCATGGGATTTAAATCACAACTTTCACCTGAAGACGAAAGCAGTCTGCTTTTGAAACCTCATGTTTGTATACTCAGTGACAATGGAACAAGTCCAAATACACATCAGTGATATTTCATAACACACTAATACATAGTGTGTTAATTGATGAGGGGAGACAAAGTTTCATATTCATCACAAACTTACAAAACCTAATAAGCTTACCATACTTCATTAAAATCAGACACGATCATGAAATTGCTACTCCTAAGCTGTTTTTAGTTCAAAATGTAAGACCCAATGCACAGAATACAACAAGGAAAGCATTCTGTTTTGATACACACCTTCAATTCATTGTTATTCAACAACTGTCGTCCACGACGCTGCAGAAAAATAGCACGTGCTTCTTCACGTAGTTTTTGTGACAGAATTTCATCATCCTTAGGCAGCTACAAGATACAAATCAGAATGCTGTGAGCTGCATTCACATGCTGAGGCATGTCCATTAAAATCACTCTATCCTTCAGTCAAAAATCATCCATCCATCCTTGCACACCTCAAAACAAGTTGATAACCACTTAATCATATTGATCAAATGGATCCTAAGTTAAGTGGAGCATGTTATGTAGTCAGATCAATGTATCATATCAGCAACATCAACAATCTTAAATCAATTTATTTTGCATACTTCCATTCTATTATAAAGTACAGAATAATTTTTTGGGGTAATTCCTCCAACAGTAAGAAGATACTCACCTTACAAAAGAAAATCATCAGAATTATAGTTGGTGCACAACCAAGAACTCCATGCAGAAGTCTGTTTAAAAAATTAGAGATTTTACCTATTCCATGTCAATATATATTTTCATTAATGAACTTTATTTTAAACAATCGAGAAAATTTTCAAACAACTTCATCTATGCATAGTATAGACACCAGGAATAAGCACCACCTGCATAGACCAAATGCCAACCTATCTTGTTTTCAAAATAGTACATTGTATGCCAATATCAGCATTTTCAACAGATTCCACCTGAGTCTCATAAGTCTTAAGAATGAAAAGACAAAATTTAAAGTAGCAGTAAGAAAATAACTAAATACACACTCCTTTTACTCAGAAGATGAATTTTTTATGTATAAAGATGGTTTATAGTGAGGTATGTAACATGTTTATAGTGTTCAAAATGTAAAATTCTACAGTTTGTATACTGTAGTTGTATATTTATATATTATGACTTATTCCACATCCAGTTGTCACTTTGACAGACTTATGGATCCATGGAATGTATGTATGTACATAAAGATAGCTAATAAATCTAAAAAATGTGAAGTTAAAATACCTTGGAACAAGGCTAACAAATCAAAATTGCACATATCAAGAAATTACAAGCAGAGTAAATGTGGGGAATGACTACTACTATTTGGTCCAGACTCTGTTGTCGTCCTGCCTGCTGCGTGAAAACATGAATATTAAAATAGATAAAACTATAATTTTGCTTGTTGTTTGTACGAATGTAATTCTTGGTCCCTTACATTAAGGAAAGAACGCAGGCTGAGAATGCTGGAGAACTGGGTGCTGATGATGATATCTGGGCTTAAAGAGTAGGAAGTAACAGGAAGCTGGAGAAAACTGCATAATGAGAAGCTTCATGACTTTTACCATCAAATATTAATGAAAGAGACCACATGGAAGACCTACACACAGGTGGGAGGTAACGTTAAAAATGATCTTCTGCTCAAGTATGTCTGGAATCAAGAAACAAGAACATTATGTGGCAGTGGCGTGGTGTGAGATATGCCCCTTGGAAGGATTTATAAATAATTATCAAGGACAGGTACAGAGAAATAAAGTTATCTTCCTGGCCTGTGTGACAGTGACATCATAAAAATATGGCATTACTGTTTCCACAAATCCTTCAAGCCTGGTATCAAAGACATGATGACAAGATTACTAAAATAATTTGGAATATGATACATAATTGTACTATGTGAAGTCAACAGAACAAAACATTCTATTACAGTTCCCACACGAAAATTACTTCATTTACAGAATTCATCTTTCATAGCCATGCAGAATTCTCCTCATATACACGAAGGTTACGTTCTTGGAAAACACTGTGAATATTGATTTTGTAAATACTGTACTTGGCAGCTTGTAGGAATGATTTGATTTGGTTCCTCAGCACCAGGATTGTCACTTTTCTCCTCATACTTTCGGGTTAAAATACAGATACATATAATTATGTATCTACATAAATTAAATGCAAAAAACGAATTAAATGTAAATAATGTACCTTTCTTTTATGTGTATAGCTTTACTACTATATGCTTCAGTAACATACACCAAACTTATGATACGAAACCAAAAAAGTAAACACTATTCCAGCCAATGCAGATCACCGAAGCTGGACTGGAACAACTTTCACTTTCATGACACCCGGCTTGAAAGCTACAACGCTTACCCAAAACGCCAGCCGAGAAGACTCTACTTCGAAACTTAGCCCTACAGTTACACAGTAGAACGTACTGACATTTTACGTTCTTAGCATTAAGCTCGACCGCAAGCAACGGTAACTGAAGCGCGTTAAACGCTGTCTCACACCATTACCAACTGCGTCGCCTGTAACCGTTAGCAAGCAAAATATTGCTAATAACTGGCACGCCCAAGACACAATTACACTTCGGCCCCACGTACTTTTAACTGGAATACATCGGTTACTGGTCATACCCAACTACCGGTCTGATTTCTACGATCGTCACCACCCGCAATGTGAAAATTGTTCTCGTGAGCCGACGACTGTACGGCTAACAGTGACAGAAACAAGACGAATCTTATATAACCTTAAAATAAAATTGTGGAATTGTGCTGTAAGTCGCCTCAGTTGCCACTTCTTTCTTCTTCCCTTCAGAATAATATTTCATAAACAGTTCTGACTCTATCTGAAACGCGTCCCGGGGTGAGATATCTGAAATTAAACAAGCAAATGCACACTTCAGCGTGCGTACAGCAGACGAATAACAGATACTTTAACCAAATATAATCATACCAGGGTCTTTGGATGCACATTTCTTCAGCAATTCTTTCAAATCCATCACAAACATATTAAACCTGCATTATTCCACAACATACGTTACTCACTTAAATTTATTTACTGTCATTAACCCTTCCCAAACCTCAATCAATTCTACCACGTTGACAACCACACATCACATCAAGTACACAAACACCGATCGCCACAACACACCTCCTGCGTCAGCGAACGTCGGTTGACGTAAAGACCATACATTACCACACTGCATACCACAAATTAACTAGTATCTGCACACCACAGATTACTACTGTACACTTCCTTGGATCACAGAACTATACACAAGTCACAGATGGATTTCTATTAATATAGCTGATCCGTGCAAAACAATCACTGACGAGTTTCTCACAGGAATTTGTTATGACTGTAGGTATATGGCATCATTTTACGTGCGTATGTTGCGTTTTGAATGTTTTGTGCCTTGTAGTTTCGGAGACAATTAGTTTTCACACATGTTACGGAATTTTTACAACTAGAATGGGAAAATTCTCAGCAGCCACATTATCAACAAGGAAAATCAAAGGAGCTATTGGATGGAAGAGATATGCGAGAGGGAAATATTGAAGAGGAACAGGATGGAAGAGGAAGGAAGGTATTTCAGGCAAAAAATCAACAAGAAGAAATGAATGGAAGAGAGAATCAAGAAGGAAAACAGGAAGAAATAATCAGTGGGCAGGATGAGAAAAGTCAGCCAAAAGAAGATATACAACACAGTGCCTCAGACTTGAAAGTACTTAATGAGGACACCAATGAAGTAATAGACAGTAATGAGACAAGGGGAATTTTACCTTTAGAGACAAGTGACCAAAATAATAACAAGGGAAATAGAGGGTTAGAGGAAACACAAGGAATTGTACAGGAGGATATACATGTCCGGCGATCCTCAGCTAGATCCATAAAATTGCCCGTGACTAGAAATAGTGATTTTTTATGGGAAAATTAAATTTGTCTGACAATAATAATGATAGTAAACTTTCGGTTATTGTAAATAATGATGTAATTGGACGAGAAGATCAATGTGAAAATTATAGACCAAGACGTAATGTACAAGGTCAGACTAATGTTATGGGCAGTTATCAAAATAATGCTTCATTAAGCAACATTTCATTAAATATTTTTCATCAAAATCTTCAGAGCTTTAGGAATAAGAAGGTTATTTTAGAAGTTTTATTACATGATGAATTGGCTAACATAGATGTATTGGGATTAACTGAACATTGGTTAATGGCTGATGAAATAGGTTATTTCAATTTACCTGGATATTCATTAATTAGTTCATATTGTAGGAAAAATAAAAAAAATGGTGGTTCCTGTATTTACGTGAAATCTAATATAGCGGTTAAGCCTATCACAAAGTTTGACTACTTGAATGTTGATGAGTACTTTGAAGCTAGTATAGTTAAACTTGAGAAATTTAAACTTATTATTATTTGTATTTACAAAAATCCAAATAGTAATATAAAAATTTTGCTAGATAATTTAGAGATTATTTTAGATCATTTTGAAAAGGCAGGTAATAAAATCATAATAATTGGTGATTTAAATATCAATTTTTTTGAAAAGTAATTGGGAAAAGAAACATATGGAATCCTTATTAAATATGTATGGCTTGAAAGCTGTGATAGATAGGCCTACTAGGATACAAAACGGAGTCAAATCAGCAATTGACCAAATAATTTTAAATACAAAAAATTTGAGCTTTAAAACTGAAATACTGGAAACAAATTTATGTGATCACTTTGGTCAAATACTTATATTATACGAAGATCAACTCGCTGAAATAAGCACTAAATTTAGGAAAAATATTGTCAAATATATGAGAGTAAATAATGACGAAAACATTCAATATTTAAATTTCTTACTTTCTAAGGAGGACTGGATGAATATATATCGACAACATGATGTTAATATAGCCTATAGGTATCGCCTGACCACCGCACTGAGAACCAAATTGATCACGTGGCGATAAGCCGAAAATGGAGGCGTTCCCTTCAGGATGTGCGGAACAAGCAAGGAGCAGATGTAGGAACCGATCACCACTTGGTGATGGCCCGGTTCAAATTTAAAATATCTGTGGCCACACGAAGGTTCCAGAGGCGAAGTAGACTCTACGACATTGCCAAGTTGAAGAAGAAGCCGACTATAGAAGCCTTTAAGATACAATTGAAGAATCGTTTTGAGGCTCTGGACCTTGAAGCCATCGAAGGAGTAGAGGAAACGTGGGAAGCTGTTAAAAAGACTTTTATAGAGACCTGCGAAGACTCCTTAGGCCACAGAGAGTTGCTCAAGAAGGAATGGATGTCAGACGAGACTTGGGAGAAGATCAATCAGCGAAGGGAGACGAAGCAACTCATCCTTAACTCCAAGACAAGACGCACAAAAAGGGAGCTTGAGCGGAAGTACAACGACCTAGACCGGCAGGTAAAGAGAAGTGCTCGCAGTGATAGACGCAGACAGGTCGAAGAACAGTCAACGAAAGCCGAAGAAGCTGCAAGCAGAGGTGATGTGAAGGAGTTATACTGGATCACAAAGGTACTGGCGAAGAGGAGTCATATACAGAGGTGTCCCGTACGCAGCAAAGAAGGGACCGTGCTTTCCGGAGAGCATGAACAGCTGGCTAGATGGAAGGAACATTTTGAAGAGGTGCTGAACCGAACAACTGGTCAGGCAGGTGACGCGGAAGAGGAGGAGGATTGGGACAGTGATCCCCGTATCCGTGTCGAAGAACCTTCAGTGGAAGAGATCAAGAGAGCGATCAAAAAGATAAAAAGCGGAAAGTCTCCGGGGCTAGACAACATACCACTGGAAACCCTAAAAGTTGAAATAGACATTACAGCTGCAGCATTACATCCCTTATTCCAGAAAGTGTGGCGGGAGGAGAAGATGCCTGCGGACTGGAAGAAGGGACTCATAATTAAGCTGCCAAAAAAGGGAGTCACGAGCCATTGCAATAACTGGAGAGGAATTACACTATTGTCTGTGCCCAGCAAGGTGCTCACCCGTATCATCCTCGACCGCATTAAGACACCAGTGGAACAGAGGCTAAGGAAGGAGCAAGCGGGTTTCCGTGAACATCGTAGCTGCGTAGACCTGATTAACACGCTCCTGGTCATAATTGAGCAGAGTTGCGAGTGGAACTCTACTACGTACATGCTCTTTGTTGACTTTGAGAAAGCATTTGACTCGGTTGACCGGTGTGTCATGTGGTGGCTCCTATTGAAGTACGGCATCCCGCCGAAGATAGTCAACCTGATCCGAGAAACCTATAATGGCTATGAGTGCCAGGTGGTCCACGAAGATAAGTTAACAGAACCGTTTGGAGTGACCTCAGGAGTCAAACAGGGTTGCATTTTATCACCTATTATCTTCCTCCTTGTGATGGATGATATCATGAGGAAGAGCACCCAGAGAAGAAAAAGAGGTCTGCAATGGGGGCTAATAGACAGACTGGAAGACTTGGATTACGCTGACGATATTTGCCTGCTCACACACTCCTTCCAGCATATGAAAGAGAAATGTAAAGGGCTAAAAATTGAGGCGCGGAAAGCAGGACTTAAGATTAACTCCAGAAAGACCAAGGAGATGCGGCTGTTCTCAACCAGCCGAGAACGATTTGTGCTGGACGGACAAGAAATCGAAGAGGTGGATCAGTTTTGCTACCTGGGAAGTTTAGTGAACAAACAAGGCGGAGCATCAGAGGACGTCAAGTCGCGTGTAAAGAAGGCCAGTGGTGCTTTTGTGCAGCTCTATCCACTGTGGAGAAGCAATAACATATCCCGAAAAACAAAGCTGAGGATTTTCAACAGCAATGTCAAGTCCGTCCTCCTCTATGCATGTGAGACCTGGAAAGTCACCACACGAATTACTAGTACGCTCCAAACGTTTGTGAACCGGTGTCTGCGCAGGATTCTAAATGTTCGCTGGCCGGACATGATCAGCAATGAAGACCTCTGGAAGGTGACTGGGGAAATTCCGATCGGAAACCAGATTAAACAGCGGAAATGGAGATGGATAGGGCATACGCTGAGGAAGCCTGACGGAGCCATCGAGAAGCAAGCCTTGGAGTGGAACCCTCAAGGGAGAAGGAAACGAGGTTGACCACGTCAGACCTGGAAGAGGTCCGTGATAGAGGAGGCGAGCGAGGCAGGAAAGACTTGGGGAGAGCTTCGTGGGGTGGCCCACAGTAGAGTTCGCTGGCGAAAGTTCATTGAAGCCCTTTGCTCCTATAAGGAGCTATAGGAGAGAAGAAGAAGAAGGATGATTGGTTGAATATATATGAACAAAATTATGTTAATATAGCCTATAAAGAGTTCATACATATATTTACATACTATTTAGATATTGCAATACCAATTAAGAAAGTAAAAATGAATAAACAACACAAAAGACCCTGGATTACATCTGGTATCCGCAAATCAAGTGAGAAACTAAAACTTCTAAATAGATTAATCAAAGGCATAAATGTTTCGATAGATTTAGAGAACTATTATTATAATTATAAAAAACTTATTTAAAAGTACTTACTGCTGCTAAAAAAATGTATAATAATAAAAAAATAGCAGAATCAATTAATAAATCGAAAAGTATATGGGAGCTAATAAATGAGGAAACAGGTAAATTGAAATCAAATTATGAAACCATTAACATTAAAGAGAACGGGGAATTCATTTCTGATCCAACAAATGTGGCACAGTTATTTAATACATATTTCACAGAGACAGCGGGGAAACTACAAAATAATTTTGAAAGTGAAGCAATACAACATAAAGTTACTAAACTAAATATTTCGAACTCAATATTTTTAACACCTACTGATGATGAAGAAATAGTATCTGTTATCAAGGAACTCAAAAACAAAAAATCCAGTGGATTAGATGGGATTTCTAGCTTTCTCATTAAAAAGTGTTATATAAACTTGATTAAACCGTTAACCTTCATAATTAATTTATCACTTAATACTGGTGAATTTCCAGAACTTTTTAAAATTGCTAAAGTAAGACCATTGTTAAAAAAAGGATCCAAGTACGAAGTAGAGAATTATAGACCTATTTCTATGATTTCAACTTCTTAAAAAATTCTAGAAAAAATAGTAAGTATTAGATTGATAAAATTTTGGGAAAGGAATAATATTTTTACAGAATGTCAACATGGATTTCGTACAGGAGGATCCACCAATACTGCCTTAAACAATTTTTTGGAGTGTGTATACAAAATGCTAGACAAGGGGGAAGCTTGTGTAGGTTTGTTTTTGGATTTAACAAAAGCATTTGACATGGTAAATCATGATATATTGTTACAGAAACTGCAATTTTATGGTATTAGAGGAGTTGCATATCAGTGGTTTGATTCATATTTAACAAATAGGAAACAGCTAGTAGAAATTGAATACTTAAATACTGTATCTAATGTAATTCAATATAAGCGATCTGAAGAAACAATAATTACATACGGGGTTCCGCAGGGTTCCATATTGGGACCTTTGTTGTTTTTAATATAAATGATTTAGAAGAGAGTGTGGTAGATGTAAAAGGTGTAAATTTGACTCTTTTTGCTGATGATATAAATATTTTAGTTAATGGAAATGACATGCAAGATCTAGCTCTTAACATAGATACATCTCTTAAGAACATTTTTTCCTGGTCTGATAAGAATAGGATGCTGATTAACAACGAAAAATCTTTGGCAATAAGATTCCATCATAAAACCAATAAAAAAATTATACTTCAAGATATTTCAATAAAAGACAAACAAATCACATATGTATCTGAAACGAAGTTCCTGGGAGTATGGCTTGATAAAAATCTGACATGGGATCTTCATATAGATAAACTAGTATGCAAATTGAGTAAACTTTGCTTTGCACTTAGGACATCTAGGAATTTGATAGATGACAATGTTGCTAGAATTATGTATTTTGCATACTTTTATCCAGTTTTGAAATATGGAATTTTATTTTGGGGTATCTCAAAGAATTATAAAAGGGTTTTTATCTTACAAAAGAGAGCAATAAGAATCCTAGCAAAGGTATCAAGAACTACTAGCTGTAAACCTTTATTTCGGGCATTGAAGATCATGACATTGCCATGTATGTATATTTATGAAATTCTTCTGCAGTTTAGAATGTCTCTGAATAACTATAAAACAAACTCTATGGTTCATTTACATAATACAAGACAAAAATCAGACTTTTTTATAACAGGTCATAATACTAAATTGTTTGAAAAAAGCACAACTTATAGTGGTATTCATATTTATAACAGATTGGCAAAGGAAATTAAAAATACTGAAACTTTGACAAAATTTAAAAAGAAACTTGCTGACTTTTTGATTGAAGAGAGTTTTTATTCAGTGGAAGAATTTCTTAACTACTGAAAGTGTTCGTATGGGTTGTTCAACACTTATATTTCTATAAGTATTGTGTTTACACTGTTATGAATGGAATGTATGTGAAATATTATATGACTTGTCCAAATGTTACATTGTAACAATATGGATGTGAATAAATTGATTGATTGACTAATGTTAAATCGACATGCCTTGTCACATTTGTTACGTGAGGCTGAGAGAGTGGGTATGCAATAAACTACAAAAAGGCGAGGCAAGACAGGAGAGATGCTGTATCCCTCTTTCACCCTCCCAAAGTACGGAAATAAGCATCAGCTGTTAGTGAGGGAGCATGTGAGAAATGACGGATGAAGCCCATACACAGAACACCGGTTGTTCGCAAACTGTGTAGTATTATGATAGCCTGTTTGATTTAATGTCACAAGACTAACTGGATGTGTTCAAACGTATGGATGCATGGGATTATTTAGGAAAAGGTTGATATGACTTACTTTGGCATGGATAACTTGAAATAAATATAATTAACATCAACAAATTAACAGTATCAATCCCACATTGAAGAAAGTCTCCACACAGAACAGCAATGACTTGGCAGTGCTGTGCTGGCACAAGGTCAACACAACAAGACTACAGAACTACCAAGGATTTCAACTAGCCCCGCTATATGGATATCTGCCGAAACGTAATTTTGAGATACAACAGCACAACACTAAATTTTGATGTTGATCCCGCGGAGACTTGTCACTGAGTGACCAAGAAAGTAAACCAAATAGGTTAACTCGTGGGACATACCATGAGGGAAGTGGGGGAAGTAGGGAAAGGGATAGATGGGGGTCAAGGGCGGCAGATATCGTACAGCAAAAACTTCTGTTGATACTGTTATGTAAATTGGCACACAATGATAGGTTTACTGACAGGTACCAACCACAAGACGTGGGGGAAGGAATTTTCTTTAGTCATTGTGACTAGTGATGAAACATATTTTATAAATGAAGTGAGACAAAGTGATTGAGACAGAACTTGTACTTATAATAAGGAATACATACTCTTGCGACTTACAAGGACTCAGCCACTCAATTACAGCTGCAGCATTGAAATGTATGAGACAAGATGGAAAAAACACTTAGGTGTACCATAGAAAAATAAGGGCATATAAGAATAATTAAACACAGGACACATATACGACAAAATTTGGAAATAGAAACCACTTGGATTCGACGTATTCACAGAATGCTAAGAAGCAAATGTCTACAATTATTAAAAAAATTGTGAACTGTGTGGATCAAGGAACTGAGGAAGGCGTATGAAGGGCTTAGTGGATGAATGAGCTCAAAATGGGTCAAGAGATAGTCTCATTCCCCTACTCCTAGATCAAAGAGAAGATTATATTGAGAAATAAAATAAATATAACCCATAATATCAGGTAAATATATGAGTAAGTTTCATTTCCTTCTACATTTTGAACTACAAAAAAATGTGGCAATTTCCTTCCTGGGCAATTTTTGTATATAGGATGAAAATTATATGCACAAAAGTTACTGACTGTAATATTTTATTGTACTTGCACAACATTACAAAAACAAACATGCTTCAAACAATTAGAAAAAGCAATTTGAACTCTTCACGAAGGTTGAAACGTCAGTACTCAAATTCACTATACCATTTTTTAAGATTAAGTCTTATTATCTTCACCAACTGCACTTTATCTTGAAAATATCACAGATGTCTGCAAAAGGAATATGGTCCCTGGTATTGCAGATGCAGTAATTAAAAGTACACAAACTATTTCAGACAACACTTGTATTGCAGTTTTCTGGTTATGTCACCATGTAATCAGGTAGGTTTGCAATGGACGCAGTCTACTTTCTCCAATATGTTGCTACCCATTTACCTGACTACATGGTGTCATAACACAGAAGCTCACAATGTTAAGAGACAATATTTACAAAAAATCGTTTACAACAGGCAAGAGTGCATACAGTGCAAGATAGAAGGAAGCAAATACTTCCTGATAATTCTTGTTGATTACAAACACCTGCAGAATATTCAGATGACACATACATTGTGTCTGTGTATGTGTGTGCGGGAAAGGGGGGGGGGGCGCAGTGCGTGTGAGTGAGTTAATCCAGGTATTAGTTGCTGGTCCATATAAATGCCATAATCCTTGGATTTGCCTTTGTCAGTCCCAATTTATGGCCAGTACTGTCGCAAAACTTACAGAAAATGTCTTCTTCAGTGACAGGATAATTAGCCCTATTAAATTTCATTGTGACCATTTTCATGTAGTCCAATGAATGCTGCTTTTTTGGGAAGGGAGGAGGGGGGCAGTCTTCATAATGCACCGAGATTACCTACTATATTCTAAGTATCTGGTTGCTGCTGCTGACAAAAAAATAGTTTTCTGAAACTAACAGAATTTTAAAACAAATACTTCTGGACTGGAAGAATGTTGAACCAGAACAAACATTTCAGAAGTACATGAGACAGGTACAGAAAATCTACATCAAATTGAGATATGATTATCACGTGACCATGTAATGGCAAGTAATCTGAAGTGAGGAACAGGAAGAACTACAGAAAATACACTGCTGAAATTGTATGCTTCAACCATACAGTAATTACAATGCACTCTTCTTTTTTTTTAATTTCATGCTCTTTGCCTTCTGAGGTTCTCCTCTTGTTATTTTACAAATGTGTACGAATTTAACGGATCTTTCAGACCTGCCATCTTGATTGACACATTTTAAAATGTGGAAAATCTCATAAAGATATTCAATTATGTGTGTATACCTCATGTCGAGATTTGTGGCATGTCCGTTCACAAGAGGTGAGACAGTGGAAGCCTCTCAACATGCAGATTTATACAAGTCCTGTACATGAAAGTGTGGTATAATTTTTTGAGACAATCTGCTGTGTACAAAGCTAAACAACAAAATGATGCACTTCATCCATGTGCACATCATTCTACCAAATAGATTCATCCGTCTGCATTCCACCACCACAAGGCCTGACAATGCCTTGACATGAAACAGTAGTCATGTTACTATCACAACAAAATCAACTACTTCTTTACCACAGCTGCAACATACATACTACTATCTTAAGATTGTGCTCTCAATACCCCCAATAGGCAGCTATACAAGAAACGGTACACATCGGCCTTTACATAAAATTTCATGATAACACTGACCTTCAACAGGCATATAAATATCAAGTGATATAATCTGCCATACACACGAAAATGTAAATATAAGAAACTTTTTGCATCTATTGCTCATAATTTTTGGCTAATTGTATATACAAATTTCTAAAAAATTAGTTTTTCAATTTCCAGACACCACTGCTTACCAAAACTACTCATATTAATGCAAAGGAGATTAAAAAGTACCTGTAAATTTTACTAAGATTCTCTTTGGAGACCATAATATTGAAAACTTCACTCTTCATCAACTTTTCTAGAAAACGAATACTTTGCATCAATATGACATTTTTGTGCCTCCAAAAAGAACATAACCCAGCATATGTACCACATATTTAAAATTTACTGCTACCAATGGTTTTTAAATATTATTTTTACATATATTACTCCTCACCTTTTTTCCATTTTATACATTTGTTTTTAAAAACCTATTGTACTTCTTTCCAGTATTTACTATGCATTTTGTGAAGGGTGAGATCTCACACCTCTTTGTAGTTAAGGTTTATACTGAAAGTTCTTAAACGAAAAGTACTGATGATGGCTTATGTCAAGCCGAAACTTGTTGCCTACATAAATTTAAAAAAATTACTTTGGTTGTGTATGACTGCATACTGTAAAATATATAGATACATACTACTAGAACAATGCTAAATGTGGTGGGAAATTAGAGAAGTAATTTTCTTCAAACCTATTACTTTTAACTTCATGTATATGGTTAAACACAATATTCAGGACCATTTTCAACCCCTCTGAAAGCACCAATCTTGACACCGCTTACTTTCACAGTATGCCTTATCTGCTTATTTGAGTGGCTCAGCTGTGTGATACTGAAGATTCTCACAGTATTGACTATGAGGATTACTGTCAGTTTTGTATCTTGTATTTTTCTTAGAATGTCATACTCCTCAAAGTACCCATCACCACCTCCCTGAAGACCACAAACCAGCAGTTCAGAAATAACTGGTGTAGCTCAATATGTCACATTTCTGTTGTAATCATAATCAGAATATTTGTTTTGACAATAACATGACCATGTCAACATTTCTGTGGCATTACCAATTATTAGAAAGGTACAATTAGCTATCTTCTTTTAGGATTTAATGCATTAGGAACATCAACAAAGTATTTCTAGTAAGTCAAATATTTGTTTCAAGTCCAAGTAAACATAAGAAAATATGCAACGAAACAAAGTTTTAGACTTGCAGAAACTAGTTTGTATCTTGAAAAAATATGTTATGCAAGTATCAAAAAAAGAACCAACTAGATGCACAATCACTATTAAAAACTTTAATAGTAGTATTACATTAAACCCGACATGTTTCGGTCAGGTACCTGTCGGGTTTAATGTAATACTACTATTAAAGTTTTTAATAGTGATTGTGCATCTAGTTGGTTCTTTTTTTTATATATACGAGATTCAGTAATGGAAAAATCCAGCAACTTCCAGAGCAGAAACATATTTACTGAATTTAAAAAATATTTTAAATTGTGACACATCCTAATGGTTAGGCTATGTAAGTTGCTGTTTTACTTCAAATTAAATGCATCTGATGTTTCATTTTGACTAATAATTCATCTTCCATTTCTGTGAATGTCAAGCCATGTCTTAAAGGCCCAGACATTCCTCCAGAATGAAAAAGCATAATGACACTTTTGTCAAAATGAATACAGCAAGTTTTTAATTAAAGGATCAAAATGGCATATCTAAAAAGCTTTCAGTTTCATGAATCTTAGTAGCATGAAAATTGGCCTACCTCCCACTCCATCCCACTGCAATACAGACATGAAATTTAACAGTTAAGTCAACTTTATGGTTGTTACAAGTAATACTGAATAATGTTTCAGACACATTTTTTTATTCTTATTACTGAAAGTGACAAAATACAAAATCAAAACATTCCACTGTTTGTGCTTGCAAATAGTGCAGTCTCTCAAATCACTGTCAACTTTCAGTCAAAAAACAAATAACTGGCACTAATGGTCAATCAGTAGGAACGAATGGTTCTGTTAGAAGTACAGAATACCAACAACTAACTAGAATTAGAGGAGAATATTGTATAATGTTCAAAATGGCATGAAATATTCTAGCATACTGCAATTAAACTTTTCTGATTTAGCTACCCTGCTATGACACAAAATATTTCCATTCTGCCATATTACTGTCCCAATACTAATGTGCTTTATACAGCTTTATATACTAATGTGCTTTACATAGCAGTTCCTTGCCAACTGCAGTTTCACCAGTTATGGTTTTCGAGGGTCTGATTTGCTAACTGAAATACCGTATATTCTCGAATCTAAACCGCACCCGAATCTAATCCGCACCCAGTTTTTGGCGACTTCTTAAACGAAAAAAAGTTAGTTCGCGATTCTAATCCGCACCTTTCCTTCAACCACCCCTTGCCCACGGGGCGACTGATTGAATAATATTGGATGTTACCAATGCGTTAAAATCCGACGCTACGCCTGTGGCCGATGAGTCATACCGATATAGGCGGGGTCTTTCTCAACAGACGTGCGCAATCTCGTCTGAAGCCAGCTGATCTTTAGTTGTTGAAACGTGGGAGGTGCTTGTTCCAATTTGTCGTGTACCGTAGTTATGGAAGAGGGACACCTGAAATCTAAACGACTCTCCTATACGGAAAAGTTCAAACGTGAAGTTATTCGGTGCGCAGAGGAGAATGGAAACCGCAAAGCCGCTGCAATTTTTGGAGTTGATGAAAGTAACGTTCGACTATGGCGGAAACACAAGGCAGCGATCAGCGGGTGTGAGGCGTCACGAAGGAAATTCACTGGACCCAAGAAAGGACGATTTCCTGAAATTGATGATGCAGTCTTCACGTTTTTTCAAGAGAGACGCAAGACTGGACTGTTTGTGAGTTATGATCTACTCGCGAGGAGGCGATAAAGAAGGCCAGATCTTTGAACATTCCTCGAATTATGAGTGATGACGGCGAGTCTGATGAATAATAAATTATAATAATAAATAATAAAATAATAGATTATTGTATTGTATTGTTCTTACGTTGTTTATTAATTACGTTAATTACGTTATTGTTATATTGTACAGCAGCTCAATCATTTTTCCAAAATCCAGCTCTAGACCGCGAATCTAATCCGCACGCGAATCTAATCCGCATCTGATTTTTTAGCCCTCTAAAACTGTAAAAAAAGTGCGGATTAAATTCGAGAATATACGGTACTTGGTTTCCTGTATCCACAATTTTTATTCATATATATATAGAAAAAACTAGTAGCTGCTGCACTATGAGATATGCTTGAGGACAGGGCTGTCATAGCACCTGAAACCACTTATTCTGCCTTACAGATTATCACTGCACTGCATCTTTTTGTAATCCTTCTTGTATTATGTACATATTAATTTTAAGCCTGTTATTACACAATGTATTTTTTCATGTTAGTAAAGGAACAGGCAACTGCGTTGAGTGTTAACAGTTCCCCTGATGACCTTGGGCTTGTCAATCACGGTACTTCTTGGCAAGGGACTACATACTATCATACATAAAAGGAATTTATTTTGTATGTGTACAACATTTTGGATACCATGTATACTAGTAAGCAGGGAAAAATGGATATATTTTGATTAGAATAACACTTCCAACATTCAGCATCATGACAGGGGCTTCAGAATGCAAGCAGGTAGTGAATGATCGGAAAAGGTTGATTTTAGTAACGTCTCAGGGGTCAGTATTTTTGAAACAAGATGTCAAAAAGGTAAGGATGTACTTTAGGTGGCACAAAGAGCACATTAATTTCAGAGAGCTTTCTGGTGGCTGTTTTCTCCTGTTACTGTTATACAGTAGTAGTGACTTACATACTGTGCTGCACCTAGGGCTCAATAGATAATCTACTGAGTTACAAATAAAAAGGCTGAAGTTAAAATCCTGGCAAAGCCAGCATTTGTTTTGAGTTTCAATTTATTACACATATGTTACTTTATACATGCACTGTACTTTTAATTGTCTGAAAAGTATTCCAGTGCTCTAACAAAAAAACATACAATCCATAGGCACATGTGTAACTTTTGAAAAATTTGCTACTAAGCAACAGTTGTTTTCCAGTATGTGTAATGGCTGGGAAAAAGTGCTCTGCTTGTGTGTGTGTGTATTCTGACTTCTGTCTACTGGTTAGTCACATAACTGAAGTTTACGCCTTTATGACACTATCACACTTTTCTCTCAGTCCCCTAGATGTGAGATACCATCCACACAGTGTGGTATCAACTATGAGTATAATTCTGTTACCAGTGCATTGGACGTTTAATCAGTACGGCACTACTGAATGTGTGTATCTATACACACACAAAGATGGCTATAACACACACACACACACACACACACATGTTGCTATCTCTCTAAGGCTTGTTAAATATCTAGAATGACTAGTTCAATTGGACTTAAAAGGACACTTTGTGGTTTCCATACGTGAGCTAAAGTTATACAGAAAAGCCTGGCTACTCTTCATTTCCAGGGACCTTCATTAGTTTCCCTGCACTTGACTGAAAAGGTTCTCAAGCATTCCTAAAGAATGTGATACATGGATTATCAAAAGCATGAGAATGTGTACAACATCAAATTCATATTTAAGCTACATAGCAGTTTCAATATTCACTATAGTATCATTCTCACATTACACATAAAGTTACTGTAATCACTTTACAGACCAGTTGTTGATGTAATTATGCTATCATTCCAGCTACTTATCATGGTTAACAAAAATATTCAGTTCACCTTCCTTCATTCATGTGACATGTAATTGTTTGAAGTGGTGAACTTGCAGACAAAGTACAGTATAAAGTCCTCATAGGAGAAAAGTGAAAGTTTAAAACACTGAGTGAAAGGAAAAATGTATATTATTTATATCTTAATATGACCTTGAAAAACATTATCTGAAGGAACCATAAAACCACAAAACATGAAGGGTTTTCACTACAGTATACTGGCAGAAATGAATAAAAAGTAGAACGTAATCACAACTACAATAACTCCATTAACTTCTTAGATATTAAATATTCAATTTATTAGCATTTATCACTGCATAATTTTCATATTTTAAGTGCATTTCACCAATTCTCTGACAGGGTACAACAGCAATAAGTTTGAATTTTTCACTGTGTATTCATTTTTCAAGGTTCTGAAACGTCTCAGTTCTTGGTTATGGCAAACACTGTCAAAGGCTCAATCAAACATAGAATCTTCTGATTGCTATGCTACAATGGTGCAGTATATAATTTACTTGTTTGGTAAAGAAAACGTCAACCTGCTTCAATTTCAGCCCTAATTTAAAGAAAACATAATATTCAACAGAACTGCAATCAAGTTGTAATACTGTGCTCATGAACACAATTTCACTTTCTGCCTAGGAGTAGGATATGTGTTCAAACACAATGAAGGGATGCAGATTTATGAAAACATAAATGTAAAATAAAGAAAATGGGTGCTAACAATCACAAAATTCCTTGCAAGATTTCTACTGTTGTGGAAATTCTGCCAAAATTATCAAATCAGTGAAGGAACACAATACAACACAATCCACCTGGATGAACTATCTTGCAGGTGGCTGTAAGTTAATGATGGCAGTGTAGATCTCACTTTCAGACTGCATACAGATGCAGACAATAAAAACAAGCACTGAACATCCATTAAGACATATAAGTGTTATGGAAAAAAATCTTCATGAATTCTTAACCTTAATATTTCACGTAGGCAAGAAGTCAGCTTCACACTCTAGCCATCCCACCCCAGAGCTGTTCTGGGTACAGTGAAGAGTGAAGTCCGAGTTTCCTGCCAGGAATCCTGTCTTGCAATCTGCAGCTATTATACTGTTATATATTATCACAAATCACAGACAAATGCAGTAGTTACAATTGTTAATTTTAGTCCACAGAATTAATAACACTGAACTATTTTTCTAGTGTGTTGCCTATACTGCATACTTTGCCCTGAATTCAAGTGACACCTTTCATGACATGAGAATTATGATGAGACACTCTGAGGAAAATGGGGCAAATTAATTTAACCCTTTGGCACTGCAAATAAATCCGTGGATTTAAGGGGATGGGGAGGGGAACATTCTGATAAACCAACCTGCCTTGCTCTTAAGCGGAGATAGCTACATATATCCAAGCACTATATATATCAGCTGAGGACTGTACAAGAGCATGTCAAATCTGGTGCATTCTGGACGAAGACTTTTAGTCCTCTGGTTTTGCTGAGCATCACACTGTGTAATATCATCAGCACCAAAGGTTTAACTCTACTAAATACATATTTGTTCATTGAGAGACATAATTTAAACGTAAATATGACTGATTAACAGACCAATACCCACACTTGTTGTTTGCTCAGTTTCTGTATTATTCAAAGCCAACCCTTCAATGAGCAGATCATTTCTCATGACATCAAACTATGGTGAAATGATAATCAGAGTATTAAAACACAATTATTCACATTATTATTATACAGAATTATGAATTTTGCATATACCTGCATATGTAATTCTCACAGAAATATAGCACACTTAATTTTTCGACATTTAAAACCATGTACCTTCATTGCAATAATCCAACAATTGCCCCTTACTGTATTAAGTTTTGTTTTTAATTTTTCTTAATTTTGTCAATAGTTAATCCTGGCCTTACCCCTGTTCATCATAAACTGCTTTTATTGCATTCTTCTGTTTCATTCAATATGGCTAATGCATGCTGTCAAAGTTATACAAGCACTGCAGCAACTAATAGGCATTAATCAGTACCAGAATATTGCCTGTGCATCTTTAGCCACTGTCAAACATCAGCACAGACCCAGTGATACTTTTCAAAAAGACTCTGTTCAAACTAAATCATTTGGCTACTTCCAGTTCCACTCAGCTTTGTTTGCATGTCTACTCACAAACAGGATGGTTTTCCCATGACCTTCCATGGGATGTTCACCAAAACTCCTTCCCCACAAACTCTGAGACTTTTCTACACCCTGTGAAAAGGCTCCTATAAACAGGGACTTAAGATACACTACCGAACCATTCCATAATCTCAACCTTACTCTACAATATGATTTTGACCTTAACTCTTTAACTTTCTTTCCAGCAGAAATTCCCACGAAAATTGCAACTTCGTAGTTCTGGGTATGGACATTCTGCCAGGAGCATGATGAAATACTGAGTAATACAATCAGTTCATTTTCATTCCATGTTATAATTTAAACCAATGGCAAGACCATATTACTAAATGGCTCCTGTCAAACAACAGGCCTTTGGAGTGTACAGAGGGGTATACAATTTCATGTTTTAATAAAAATCTTCAAATTCTATGGCAGAGGGAATTTGCTTCATGCCACAGTCAAAAAAAAAAGTCACTGATGTGATGCAGATCATAGTCCTATAAAATAAAGATGCGTGAATGGAGTACCAATTACAATTAAAAACCTTGAGTAACTGTAACATTTTCTTTTCTTCAACACTTCTTACTCTTAGACTGAACTGAACTGCAATGAAGTTGCACCAATATAAATGACAGCTTCAGATTAAAGGTGCATTTCTTTATGAAGCAGCAAACAAAATGCAGCAGTCAAAACTCCTTTTTCATTTAATGAGTTTTGCTTACAACCATTGTCAATCTGTTATAACTTCTGCAACAAAAGCAAACTCTTTGGGACTGGAGTTTTATGTACGTTTCTTTGGCTATCTATGACGAGGATCAACACAGCTTCGTTTAAAAATATAATTATCTCTGATCAGCTACTTGTTGACTGAAGAAGCTTCTGTTGAAGCTTCGGATTGTTGGGAGACATTTGCTGGAGACCCCAAATCATGGAAAAGTCTTGACAAAACAAAATATGCCACATCATAATTACTCCAGTATGCAGTATGTGATGTTAATACTGACAAATAACTGCCACCAAGGTTTGTATCTCTCAACACATAGTCTAGACGTTGATGCTGACCTGAAAAACACATATCTAATTTATACAAATGTTGGATTTCATGATTACTCCATCCCACAGTTCTGGTCTCAAAAACTGTATTTAAAATTACTGAACGGATACAGCTCTATGGCAAAGCAAATATCTAGTGTAAAGAAGGTTCTGATTTCTGTTCATGGGTGCAGAATGGATATCCTGACCAAAGTACCCTTCACGGTTTTTCTCGGTGATTCCAATCATCAGAAAGGAAGCTTTAAACAGGCCACAACTGCTTCATTCCCAGTTTCTTTCTATTTTCCATTCCTCCATTTACAGCAAACCTCATACCTCATCCAATGCCTTACAGTTGTGGTACCTTTTATACGGAACGCTATTCTGAGAACTACATTGTAGGACTAAATGCAGTAACATTCCTATTTAATAAATCTCTGGCAGAATGGCTTCTCTTACATTAACTTGAGATTTTCATTAAATCGGGGTTATGCAAAATTACATCACAGACCTGTTCATTTTCTTGTACAACTTACTGCATATAAATCACAAATTACACAACAACAAAATGCACTATATTTTCACTTTTTATTCTTTAACCCCTACATATGTTTCAGCCCTTCAGCATCTTCAGGGGGCTCGTAATCTACATTTACTTTACATCCATTGTTTATGTCTGCTATTATGTTATATATCACATATAGTCAAGTTGACTATATGTGATATATAACATAATAGCAGACATAAACAGTGGATGTAAAGTAAATGTAGATTACGAGCCCCCTGAAGATGGCCTTGTAAGGGCTGAAACATATGTAGGGGTTAAAGAATAAAAAGTGAAAATATAGTGCATTTCGTTGGGTGTGTAATTTGTGATTTGTTAAAAAATGCATGGTGAAGATAATATAAAATTTACTGTATATAGTTATGACAAAATAACTCCTTCATGTAAGTAGTTAAAAGGTATGAGGAAAGTTGTCCCCATGCATAATTAAGCATCATGCCATGAATAAGGATAGGGAAGTGGAGTGACAGATCCATGCATTCTTAACCTTGGCTTTAGATGGTGGTGAGTGGTTGGTCAAGCTGCAGTGGAAAGAGTTGCCAGTCCCCACTGGATAGGAGGCTGGGTGGCCTCAAAATCAGTCTGGATGTTTTCAAGATGAGAAAAATCTTATCCCTGCCAGAATTCCTACCTGTAGCTTAGTCACTACATTGACTGAGCTAACCCAGCACATATCAAAGTATGCAGTTTGTATCAAATAAACAGTGAAAGAAACTGTTCCATACAAATAAATATAATTACATAATGTACCAAATAAGTTTGTAAAATAAATAATGACATAAAATCAACAATGAGAGAACTTCAGTCAAGAATCAAAGCAACTCACTGCCACAAGCTTTAGTGCATGTTCAATATGCAATGTTCACTTGCCAGAGAAGAGTGCAATATCTGTATTTGCTCACAGCCAAGTGGACAATGCAGGAGATTAGTATTCCACAAAGTTAAAATATGCTAGTTCAAGTTCTGGTATCAGCATAAGTTTTCTTTCTCTTTGCACATGTACTTGCACAAATCATTAACTTAGACCATACAGTTATACTATTTAACTACATGCTTCTACAGTTGTTTGTACTGCACTGGCAAGGCTAGACATGCAAGTGAAGCAGATACTGCTGTTATTTTCCAGTGACTTGTTGTTTACTGGCATTCCATTTTCAAGGATAAGTGTTTGAATGTGACTGTAGACAATCTTATTTACAAAACATACTGTATGTGCTTTAAAAGCATTTTGTTTGTTGAACTATAACACCTACACGAAATCTGAAGTAACATGTTACCCCTTAATGGTGCTGCTTTCAAGGCCTGACATGCTTAATACAGGTAGCCCTCAATTTGCGCCGGTCCAATTTGCGCCGATTCAGAATAACACCGATTTTGAAACCAGGTCAAAAAAGCGAAAAAAATATATTTCACTATTATTTATAACGTTTTACAATTTTTCTCATAATGCTTCTTATACTAAATCGTAATTCTTACATCACTGATTTTGAATAAGAATTATAAATAGTCATCTCTGCAATTAATGCGAATTTGCTCTAATCAGATTGCTTAATCGGTAAAAGCTGCTTGTAAAATGTAAACCTTTGCAACAAAATTTTTGGAAAGCCATGGGCAGCCTCTTTAAAATGAAGACTTAGAGGAATTGGCAGCACAACTGGGCCAAAAGGAAGAGGAGGAAAGAGAGGAAGAAGAACTTCCTCTACGTGAAATGAAGACAAGCGATTTCCAGTGCATCCTCTCAGACATAGATAAACTCACGGATGAGCTCTGCGAGATTGACCACGACTGGGAGGGGAGTGCTACAGCGAAGAGGAGCGTTATGGCATCCATGAGGCCTTATCATGAAATTTTGATAGAAAGAAAGAAGAAATCACGACAGTCCACACTGCATGCTTTCTTTAAAAAACGTGACGATCCTCAACCAGGGATTTCGTCAGAGAACTAACGCTGCTTCATTATGCCATTGCCGGTTGTAATTGTACAAAATATATTTTTTAAATTCCCTTTATTATATTTACGTTATTTCAGAGCTTTAAATGCAATGCCATTATATTACTCGCCAATGTTTGGGTGCCGGGACCGCATGTCATTGACTTTCCATTGATTCACATTATAAAATAGTTTCAATTTACACCGATTCTGATTACATCGGTTCGTCCAGAAACGCATTCCCGGCATAAATCGAGGGCTACCTGTATTATGTCAAGAATCCCTGAGCTTCAGCCATGGATCACAATTATCTTCATGTAGACTGAATTATAAAATAAACAGAATACCAGGATGAAACTAACTAACTAATTAACTGCAAGGAGTCAGGTCCTCAGCTAGTCAAGAAATCCCCACAGTTTATGGAACCTGAAGGTTCATTATCACATTCAAAAGTGCCCACCACCTGTCCTTATCCTGAGCTAGTTCAAGACAATCCATGCCTCTCCATTCCACTTCTTGAAGACCCACTTTAATATTATCCTCCCAGCTAAGCCTAGATCCTCCAAGCGGTCTCTTTCCATCAGGTCTCCCCTGTATGCACCTGTTTCCCATATGTGCCACATACCCCGCCCATCTCATTTTCCTTCATTTGATCACTCGAATAATATTTAGTGACGGTACAGATCATAAAGCTCTTCATTAGGTAGTCTTCTCCACTCCCCTGTTACCTTGTCCATCTTAAGTTCAAATATCCTCCTCAGCACCCTATTCTCAAACATTCTCAGCCTATGTTCCTCCCTCAATGTGAGACCAAGTTTCACACCCATACCAAACAACAGGCAAAATTATAGTTCAGTATATCTTAATCTTTATATTTTTGGATAGCAAACTGGAAGACAAAAGATTCTTCACCGAATGACAGTAAGCATTCCCTGACTTAATCTGCTCTTAGTTCCTTCATGAATGGAATTTCAGTCTTTTAGGGTTGTTCCCAAATATTTGAACTGTTCTACATTTTCAAAGGATTTATTATCTACCTTTATGTTGTGATTTTGTCGTGCATGCTGGTCTCAAGACATGATCATGTACTCAGTTTTTTCAGTATTTACTTCTAGACCAATCTCCTTCCTAGCAACCACAATTTTCTCAGCATTTACTTCTACACCAATCTCCTTTCTAGCAACAACTATAGCTTCTGTGTTTTTCTTTATAGTATGTATGCTTTCACCCAATATATTAACATAATCAGCATAAACCAAAAGCTGATGTGTAACATTTAATTTAAAGCCCTCCTGGTTTGCCTGAACCTTCCTAATGGCATATTCTAAAGCAAAGTTGAAAAGCAAACCAAGATGAAACAACAAACTGCTACAAGAGTTTACATGAACTTCATTGTAGGATTGATTTGTATTTGTTGTTTAAATTTCTTATTTGAGATACACATTAGTATGGTTGTTATTTAAGAAATGAGGTAATGGAAAAGATTTCATACACCTGATGGTCACCTTGTGCACAGCTGATCTTTTCGTTGACATCTGGAACTGCAGTGGTAAGGTATACACCATAAATTCTGACTATTGTATACCTACAAATATGAACTACCATATTTCATTGTGTGATTTGAGGTTTACATGGTGCCAGAAGTTTAAAGTCGTCTGGGATATGATGCAGTGTGGATTGGTAATTAGTTACTGACATTTTGGAGGAGCTTACTGCCTCAGCATGGTCCAAGAAGCGTAAGTTGCAGCATGTGTTTCAGTACAGAGGCAGTTTTGTTTTACTTTATATCTACAAGTTCTCATGCTGAAACTGAATTCTTTTTTATGACAAGAGCTCCCACAATGCCAGTTTCTAGATCTATGAATAGGACCGTGGAAAAGTCCTTATTTATGAAAGCAGCCCCTCTCTCAGAGCTAGAGAAATTCTGAAACACACTCAATTCATGACCACCAGCTTTTTAAATTTCTATTTTGCTTTCATTTTTGTCTCCGATACAGTGCACTTAACATGGTAGCATGCTAATGATTACCTGCAGGTAGAGCATCAAACTGAGGTGACCCTGTTCCATCGGCTTCATCTTGTGGCTTCCAGTTCAGACGCATCAAGCCCCAGATGCGCCAATCTAGATTTTAAAAACAATCAGAGATATTCTGTAATGCCTGTGGATTAAATTTACTGAAGATCTTGTTGTTAAGCTACTGTCACACAGAACGGACAAAGGCAAAGTTATGCCAAATTACATTTTTATGTTTGGTAACATACTATAACTTTTAATTAAAATTAATGCCATATATGGCTGCAGACAGCCTGCTTCCCTCAAATAACAATCAAGAGACATGAATGTCCTTGATTCTTAGGCCTTCAGTGCAAATGTATTTTGGCATAAAGACATACCAGATGAACCACTACACTGTGCTTCTCTATAACACAGTACATATCAGTTAATATGTCACAGGACCAATCCTGATAATTAAGAATTATTAGTTAGATACTTACTGTTTATAAACATAACACCAGAACACAATCCACAAACGCAAGCTACACTAATGAATGATCTGAGCTCTCAGATACCATGACACAATGCTGTGTGTTGGGTCAAAGCAGAGTGTTGCCATATATCACTAAAAAATCAGTTGTGACCATACGTTCATAGAAACGTTTTGGCTTCCCTTTAGGAGTAGAATATGATCCTTATATTTACTTTATGTGATTAAGAACCACCTTGTAATATAATAATGATCACCCAAAACAGTGAAAGCTTTGATATCTGGCACTGGATAATCTGGAAAACTCCATTAACCAAAAAATGACTAAGAGGGCCATTACATTTCACTATTCCACCAACTGGCAGCAGTGCTAGAAATATGATGATTAAAAGAGTAAAATATTGGTGTCTTGTTGCGATTCCTTAATTATATATACACCTACACCAGGTTATGCATGTAGTGATGAAAGGGGAATAGAAAATGCAGTGGGAAAAACAGGACAGGATAAAAAGTGATACACTAAACAGTGATATCTGTCTATGAGGTTGCTAGGTACACTGAGAACCACATTACTGCAACGCAGAGCTGTACCTGGTAGCAAGGTTGACCTGCCAGGCACCTGACATCATGCAGCCAGATGGCTGTAGAATTCCCAAATGGAAAAGAGAGAGAAAAACTCTTCTGTAATGTTCTCAAATGAACCAGATGGAGAGAGTAGAATGCTCTAGAAATGTAGAAAGGGATATAAGGTGCCAAGCCAGGAGGAGAGAGACAGAGTGCAGCAAGTTGCCGAGTGTGCAGTTTAACCTGCGGGCTGTGCAATATAATGAAGCATGAACACAAATCCCAGTGGACAGCGAGAAGGTGTTTAGTGACTGTGGAAGAACACAAGTGAAGTGTAGAACATGTGAATATGGAGGACTATAGACTTGGTGGAAAACAGTGAAGAAATTTGAAGAAGGACATCTGGGCCTGGAGAACTGAGATCATAAATGAGTGCAGTGTGATTCCTTGTAAATAATTCTCTAATTATTGTCATGTTTCCTTTTGCATATACTGAATTTGTTAATTCTTAGAACTGCAGTGTGAAATAAACATTGTTAAATTTTTAACCCATGGGCTTATCTGTTACATTATGTATAGTATGCTAATATCTGGAAAATCATGGCTTCTGGCAATATTTTTGTCTGAGAAATGCCAGGTATCACAACCTGTACTGTATTACCGCATCAAGAAGTGTGAAGTGGGCAGGACTGAGGCAAGCACTTCTTTCTTGCTGGCCAGCACTCCAACCACAACAGTTATCACACAAAATCTCTTAACTCTGAAATGTAGCAGTCAGTATGGTTTATATTTGAAGTTTCTTTAACCTTTAAAGTACGAATGTTAGATATATCTAACGCAGCCTGCAATCCCCAGTGGCCGAATGTTAGATATATCTAACGCTGTGCACGCGAGACGTTTTTCAGCTCTGACAGTGTTTGCTTTGGCAGGAAACCCAAACAAACCCATTCAGGGCCCCACCAGCAGGTCTGGTATTCGTCATGAGCAATGATGTCATTTATGGCGGTCCGGGTTTCGATATTATTTATGACCGAACTTGACCTTTGGTTATCAGCTGAAGGAGGTGGCAGGCGAAATACAGTAGACCATTGTATGAGGTGGAAACGTAGAAGCTGGACCAGGAAGTGCTCAAGTTTAGTCTTCGGGCAGCTTTCGTAGCAGTGTGGTGTATCTGATATTGTTTTGCATTGGCGGACTGGCATATATATAGTGTGACAGTGGCGGATTGGTTATGTACTTCAATCCACAATTTTTTGTAACATTTATTAACAAAGCTTCAGGTGGTATTCTTCACAGTCGTGTTTGAGGTTACTTTATCGGCGCCGAACTGGTAGATATAGCATAACTTCAGTGGCGGATTGTAAGGAAGTACTCCTTACTGGTTGTTATCTCTATTTGTTCTTCAGTGTTTACTGACACAGTTTCATCTGCATTACTTTCCCAGTGACCCAATCATTATTTGATAGACAAATTTTATATCAGTGGAGAATTGTCAGTAACTTTTCACCTATTCCATTTAGTTGGGACCCCTTGAAATGGAACCTCAAAAGCGAACTAGATATTCAAAAGCACTCGAGCCAGACGAAATAGAGGAAGTACTGATGGATGAGGAATCTGATGAGGAATTGGAAGAGACAGACGAACTGATGGAATCTCGTGTGCAGTCCTCATTCTCAGAAGACGAAGATAGTACTGAGGAAACCGAAGTTACGTTTCGGGCTAGAAGAGCCGGGGATTCGTCAAATGTCTTTGATTTCACTGGACCTCCAAATGGCGTCAGCCGATCAGCTGCCTCAGATATAAATGCAGAATCCTCTCCTTGTTCAATCTTCATTCTCTTCTTCAGGCGGATTTTTCAAATTACACTAGATGACACGAATCACTACTTCCATCAGTATAATGGCATCCAAAGACACAGCAAGCACTTCAGCGCAGCCATCTGATATTACGATCGAAGAAATATAGATAGGCGTGATGTTTACATTCTCACGAACATGCACGCTCCTCCCGTTGAAGGCAATTTCTCTGACGAATCTGGCCGTGCTATCAAACCTACTGTAGTAGGAGACTACAATACCTACATGGGGTTTTTGTGACAAGTCAGACAGAATGGTGAACAGCTATGGAATTGCCCGGAGAACGTGAAAGTGGACAAAGAAACTGTTTTTCCACCTCACAGACATGACCTTACTGAATGCGTTTCTTATCCATACGTCGTGTGGCGGAAAAGATGACCAACAAAAATTTCCGGGAGGTTCTTATCTGATTATCCACTGATTATCCATTTGCATGAAGAAAATGTGACAGCGAGTGGCATATGCAGGGGTAGGCCAAGTCCATTTGCGTCCCAGCTAAGTCGATTAGAAGCAAAGCATTCAAACCACTGGCCTTCAAAAGGAAAACAAAGGCGGTGTCACGTGTGTTCGCTGCAGAAGCAAACACGGAGCACGCTGTATTTCTGCAAGAAGTGCGACGTTGGTCTGTGCATAGTGTACTGCTTCGAGAAGTGGCATACGCGTGTGAACCTGAGTCGTTAGACACAGAGAGCAGCGCTGAATGTTGTGGTGTGAGTCGACACATATCGTTGTACAGACGGAACCGAATACATTTGCCGGTGCAAATAAGGGTTGTATATTTCTGTGAATGTAACATCACACATTCCTACGGTGTAAAGCAGGGAATAAGTATAATAAAAATCCACAGAAGTGACATAAAATATATTACACTAAATAACTTTTGATTTTATCAGAAAGTTCCGCGAGTACGTTTTATTGCTAAAACTGGACACTTCGTCTATAAATGTAGAAATTTATTCTCTTTCAAACAGTTTTTATTTCATAATTTTATGTTATATAGAGCGGAAAATATATCTGTTTTTGTGGAGGCCTGCAATTTTAAGATTTAAATGTCCGAAAAAGTCCGGCCAGCAGGAGACTAGGGGCTTTTAAAAGTCCGTACGTTAAAGGTTAATGACAGTAATAACTGAAGAATATGTAGTGTTCAGTCACAGGATGTTTAATGAGTAATAAACAGGAAAAGATTATGGACTCATTTGCCTGGCATGAACAAATTTCCCTGGAGTGACTACCTAAAGTCAAGGAAAATCTCAGTGAAGGTAGTGTGCTGGCCAAGATACAATTAGAAGTGCTACACCTTGGGCGAGCTTCCACTATGTGTTGCTGCACATATTAATTACAATTCATATTCATGTCCCATTCAAAGTGCACACAATTCCTACATCTAGTTACTTTCATACTTTGGAAGGATCAATGATGTGTTATTTAGCATCCCTCTTGTTAGACTCTGTTGGAAACAACATAAGTGTTTTATTCACACAACTATTTTCTGGTCCATACCTTTAATGCTTATGTTTTTCACAGACACCTTCAAAACTTCAATATGTTTGCATGTTTCACTTCCTACCCCTAGTTCTGATATACTCTGCTATGCTTCCAATTCTGCAATATCAAATCCGTCACCTGACTTATTTTCTATGTTTTTGGAGAGATTTTTGGTTCTGAAAAAATCAAATCACAAAAACTCCAAACCACAACTTGGGTAATACCATGGTAGTCTATACGCACATTTAACTCTTCACTTGGGCACACATTTGTGCTAGGAAATAACGATGTGTTACACAGTTATTTTTATAATATCCTAACAACGGAAAAGGTTATATGACAGTGAATGAGATGTGACAGGATGAGCCATAACTTGGGAGTGATATGGATGGAAGCAATCATGGCCTACTTCATTGTAATCTTCCTGTATTCAGATTATGGTAAATTGGGTTACGATACCACACAGTCTGGTAGACGGTTAGTAACATTTTAAAAGAACATACTGCTTCCATCTTCAGGGCAGTCAGGAACAGGGTCTTTCAAAACTTCAGTAACCACCTAGCAGAATACCAGGTGTAAAACCAGAAGACCAGAACATGAATCTTCACTGCCACAAAAACCTGATACATATATTGCTGTGTTCACACAGACAGACTCAGGACTATGGCAAATAACTTTTCAACAGCCAGTTCTCAGACAAATTTGAATCAGGTTATCTCACATGTGCAGGCTGGGCAGTAACACTATGCTAACAGAATCTCATCACTGTGCACACCACTAATGCATATGGAGGAGTGCAGACATGGCTCCACTCATCCTTAACCTTTATATCAGATGAGTGTGAGTGGTCAGCTTCATGCCCTGACACTTTACTCTAGAAGAAAGAGTTCCTGGTACCCATTGAATAAGAGGCTGGATGGGCTCCGTAGCCAGGCAGGATGCTTTTGAAAAGAGATATGTTTATTTCTTCCTCCTGCTGGGAATCGAACCACAATTCCTGGGACACACAGCCCATAGCCTAGCCACTACACTGACTATGCAAAAATACATGCAAATTCTGAATGTAATACACACTTCACATTTCAGGATTTCTTTTTCAGGTGAAACTATTGTGAAACCTAATTTCAATAAAGCCATTTACAGGGATGGAATCAAACCTAATTTGCCTCGACCAGAAAATAAAAACATACACATCTGATGGTATAAATTCAAAACCCCTTCTGGGACCTGGAATGAGTGCAGATATTGGTATATCATGAGATTCTCTACAAGCTTTTTCACAGAACTCAGTTTCAAATTTCCATACTTTTTGTGGGTGTATTGCTAGAAGGATCAGCTTCTAGTTCTTCCATTCCTTCCCGACGAGATGAGTTACCAGCATTGCCACCACTTGTTATTTCAGGAACTAATGGTTCAAGAGGCATGTCTTTATAATCCACACGAGTGGCAGCATTGTAAGCCTGTATCTGTAGTGGAGCAATGCGACTGTAATTGCGCAAAAAAAGAGGTTCCATCCTGCAAAAAATAATATCTATGTAGACAATTTGCAATTCTATAGACACTATTTACCTCAAATATTCCTAGTGAACGGAAAGTGTCTAAATGTTTACATGGTATTATAACTTCAAAGTTCAATGCCACTAACATAAACACCTGACAATGGACCAAATCAGTCAACTGAATCCACCTCGCATACTCACAATTATCTCCTCAAATCCAATATCTCCTCAGCACCTCTTTGTCTTCAAAAAGATCAGTTCCCAAGAGATATCCCCACCAAAATTAGAAAGTCTGAAGAGGAATTATGAGCAAAGATGACAAAGTTTGTAGTTAGAAGAACATAACACATAAACTTACATCTGTACCTTTCTGTTGGAATTTTGTTAACTCCAACTTCTTATCTTCATTGCATCTATTCATATACTGTATTTCACACCTAAAACATTTTTTTTTCCTGAACAACTCCCAAAAACATTCTGCATCTTAGCATCAGATGATTGAATCCGCAAAAATACCTCGACAATTACATGGTGCATTACATTGGTTGCAGCATCTTACAATGCAAGAAACACAGTACAGGCAGTGCTCATTTTACACCAGGGTTACTTTCCTGAAAAACGTAGCGCAAATTGAAATAGCGCAAATCGAACACAGAATTTCCATTTAAAACAGTGAATTTCCTGGGGTTAGGGGACTGACAACCTCATCCTATATAGTGTATGACTATACCACTAGTGGACATATGGACCTCTAGAGTATATATGTACTGTAATTCTATACAATATATTTATTTATTTATAATGCAGTAAAAATGTAAGAGTCTCACATCCATAATTTTGGTATGGTTCATTCCGATAGGACTGTGGTAGTCTTGCTACACAAACAAACACTTTAGTTCCTGACTTAGCACTTTCTTTATTTCTAACAGCATTATCGTGAACTGTATGTAAGCTATTATGAGCGAGTCTAACATTACGGCATATGTCAACAATTCGTTCACCTTTTACAAGTCGGATTATTATGTCTAATTTCTCTTCATTACTGATCGCCTTTCATTAATTTTTCACTTGGATTGCACTGGATGATGGAGATTTATGTTTCTCACTCATATGGTTGCGAAAAGCTAATGCTGTTGAAAAGAAAACTAAATGATCCGTGTGATTATATCACCAACGTAATCAATCCATACACGTGACTGATGGCGTGACAGTGACGTCACTTTCTACTAGCTTCCTACAGAAGATAAGTGCAACCACGGATCGTCTATGCCAAACTGTGTTAAACCGAAAATTATCGCGTAAATTCCAAAAGCGGCATAAGTTTTCGAGTCGCGTTAAAGTGAAATCGTGCAAAACAAAATCGCATAAAACGAGACCTGCCGGTAAATAGGTATAATTTAACACAAAAAAATCTAAGAGCAAAAAGAATGTGTTTCTAAGCTATCTGCCAGTTTTCTGCAGTTAATAATGAAAACCACTCACCATCTCAAACACATTACATTTAAATAGCACAATGTCTCTTCCAGAGCCCGGATAGCTCAGCCAGTAAAAGTACTGTCTGAGAGTTAAGCTGCCTTTATATTTCTCTTCACCATCATGCCCAGAAATGCTATTGGAACTCTCTAAACTAGGAGACAAGGGTTTTGTCCTCAAGGTTAAAATGACCAGAAAAATATCATTTCCTTCATCAAGCACTCACATTGAGAATGTAAATTTGTATCAATATCAAGTTTGCAGCCACAGCCGCTCCTTGATCAGGTTCATCGAAGGTGAAATACTCGAGTAAGAGTGGGGTCTTTTTACACCCCCACTACTTCTCGCCACCACCTTCTCTTACTTTAATGAGCTACTTCCGCCACGCTCCCGAGAGTCGCCTGGTCTGCAGTCTGGTCATAAAGACACCTTCAGTCAGTCTGTCCTCATCAGAAGAGATAGCGAAAGGCTCACAGGTTCATCGAAGGTGGAATACTCGAGTAAGAGTGGGGTCTTTTCACACCCCCACTACTTCTCGCCACCAACTTCTCTTACTTTAATGAGCTACTTCCGCTGCGCTCCCGAGAGACGCCTGGTCTGCAGTCTGGCCATAAAGACACCTGCAGCCAGTCTGTCCTCATCGGAAGAGACAGCGAAAGGCTCAGAGCCTACAGCCCCAATATCAAGTTTGCAGCTACAGCCGCTCCTTGATCAGGTATATCGAAGGAGGAATACTCGAGTAAGAGTGGGGTCTTTTCACACCCCCACTACTTCTCGCCACCGCCTTCTCTTACTTTAATGAGCTGCTTCCGCTGCACTCCCGAGAGTCGCCTGGTCTGCAGTCTGGTCATAAAGACACCTGCAGCCAGTCGGTCTTCATCAGAAGAGATAGCGAAAGGCTCACAGGTTCATCGAAGTTGGAATACTCGAGTAAGAGTGGGGTCTTTTCACAACCCCACTACTTCTCGCCACCACCTTCTCTTACTTTAATGAGCTTCTTCCGCTGCACTCCTGAGAGTCGCCTGGACTGCAGTCTGGTCATAAAGACACCTGCAGCCAGTCTGTCCTCATCAGAGGAAACAGCGAAAGGCTCAAAGCCAACAGCCTCCGTATCAAGTTTGCAGCCACAGCCGCTCCTTGATCAGGTTCATCGAAGGCGGAATACTTGAGTAAGAGTGGGGTCTTTTCACACCCCCACTACTTCTCGCCACCAACTTCTCTTACTTTAATGAGCTACTTCCGCTGTGCTCCCGAGAGACGCCTGGTCTGCAGTCTGGTCATAAAGACACCTGCAGCCAGTCTGTCCTCATCAGAAGAGACAGCGAAAGGCTCAGAGCCTACAGCCCCAATATCAAGTTTGCAGCTACAGCCGCTCCTTGATCAGGTATATCGAAGGAGGAATACTCGAGTAAGAGTGGGGTCTTTTCACACCCCCACTACTTCTCGCCACCGCCTTCTCTTACTTTAATGAGCTGCTTCCGCTGCACTCCCGAGAGTCGCCTGGTCTGCAGTCTGGTCATAAAGACACCTGCAGCCAGTCGGTCTTCATCAGAAGAGATAGCGAAAGGCTCACAGGTTCATCAAAGTTGGAATACTCGAGTAAGAGTGGGGTCTTTCACAACCCCACTACTTCTCGCCACCACCTTCTCTTACTTTAATGAGCTTCTTCCGCTGCACTCCTGAGAGTCGCCTGGACTGCAGTCTGGTCATAAAGACACCTGCAGCCAGTCTGTCCTCATCAGAGGAAACAGCGAAAGGCTCAAAGCCAACAGCCTCCGTATCAAGTTTGCAGCCACAGCCGCTCCTTGATCAGGTTCATCGAAGGCGGAATACTTGAGTAAGAGTGGGGTTTTTTCACACCCCCACTACTTCTCGCCACCGCCTTCTCTTACTTTAATGAGCTGCTTCTGCTACGCTCCCGAGAGTCGCCTGGTCTGCAGTCTGGTCATAATGACACCTGCAGCCAGTCTGTCCTCATCAGAAGAGATAGTAGAAGGCTCACAGGTTCATCGAAGGTGGAATACTCGAGTAAGAGTGGGGTCTTCTCACACCCCCACTACTTCTCGCCACCACCTTCTCTTACTTTAATGAGCTACTTTCGCTGCGCTCCCGAGAGTCGACTGGACTGCAGTCTAGTCGTATAGACACCTGCAGCCAGTCTGTCCTCATCAGAAGAAACAGCGAAAGGCTCAAAGCCTACAGCCTCAGTATCAAGTTTGCAGCCACAGCTGCTCCTTGATCAGGTTCATCAGAACTCAGCTCAGAACTTACAACTTGTATCAAGTCTACAGCCTCAGCCACTCCTTGATCAAGTCCATTAATTACTGTGTCCATTTTATTCCCACAAGTAATGGGGAAATAACAGTCACCACCCGCAGAGCCCCTTACGGGTGGAAGGCATAAATACAACGGGGTGGTGCCCGGTTCCCCGAGGGGATCGTAGATGCACTGCTGTTTTTCCACCCCAGTGCCATGCAGTCCTCGGCACGATACCTCACACCTTGACTTGGGTGAATAGGAAGGATGTTATGGAAAGGTTATTGGTTCAGACAAGTCATTGTGGAACACACTTCGTCTGACCCCTCAGCTGAGGCCTGCCCGGCTTGGGAGACCCTACCAGTAGCTAAGCTACCGCCGGTTTAGCCCCCAGCTTCTTTGGGGCACTCAAACCCTCACCGCCCGCACGGACAGTGCTTCGTTAAGGCGGTGTCCCCTGGGAGGGTAAAGAACACTAAAATATTCTTTAAAATATTAGATAAAAACCCCTACATATGTTTCGGCTTATCGATAAGCCATCTTCAGGGGGTGTCACAACTGCTTGTTTTTAAAAACACGTACACATATTGTGTATGAACCCACTCAGCGTACTCAGGAACGACCACTCACGATATAAGAAGTACAGTACCAGGCTTCTCCAACGTACCTACACTAAAATGCAGCGACATATTTTCCAACATAATCAACATGACGCCTATGCTACTACAATTTAACTTCTAATTCAACAGACGAAAAGTGACACCACAGGCACAAGTGAAGGCTGTGACAATATATGTATATACAGGGTATACACAAAAGAATGGTGCGGTTTCAATAGTGAATACTATTGAAACAGCACCATTCTTTTGTGTATGCCATGTATATCTACATTTTAACATCCTTTTTAAAACTACAAAAAGTGACACCACAAACAATAGTGAGGGTGAAGACGGTATATTTGTAAAGTGTACAATTATTAGGAAGTGCTTTTTAGAACGCATTTGTTCACATAATAAGTGGTGAAAGTAAGTCTAGTGAGATATGGTGATGACTATACTCCTCAACAGAGGACCAATATGTGTACGTGTTTTTAAAAACAAGCAGTTGTGACACCCCCTGAAGATGGCTTATCGATAAGCCGAAACATATGTAGGGGTTTTTATCTAATATTTTAAAGAATATTTTAGTGTTTTTTAAATAAATAAGTGCATTTGGTTGGTGTAAAACAGTATTATTATCGCACACCACGCCATAAACAAGCCACATTCTCTGGGGATGACAAGAGGAAAAACAAAACCAAAATATCTTCAGGAAAAGTACCAATAGACTGCACCCTCTCCATGCCGACACTATTTTCCTATAAAATTACTTATATTTTATAAGTTTTAACATTTTTATATTGACATGTAAATTGTAACATAACATAACATACATATTTCACAAATCCAATCTCTGCATCAATTGCGTCAGAATATGAAACATGTCAATAAGCATCAGACAACACAAAAAAGCAAAACAAAGACAAAATATAAAAACACACACACATTCATTCACAGGAGTAAGCCAAAGTATTACTCCTGGTCATAAAATACAATGGACAATCTCATACAGGACGTATCATTTTCTAATAACATTTAAAATGTTCCAAAAATCTTATTTTAAGAGAAACATGTATTCAATATACAAGCATTACGGATAAAAATAGTCGGTCATAGAACAGTTTATACTTTCTTTTTCCTTCATGTCTTGTCTTGCATTCTAAAAATTCAGTAATTGAATAAAAGAATAAGTAATAAGATACCCAAATAATTTGGTTTTAAATTTTTACCTGTCATTTCTGTGGATTTGTATATACTCGTAGCTTGGAAGATTATTAAACATTTTAATGCCACAGTACGCAACTCCCTTTTGAGCATAAGATAAATTTACCATAGGTAAATGTAACTGATTTTTGTTTCTGGTGTCTAAAATCATGTATATATGCGTTAGTTTGAAAGTCTTCCAGATTACCTACTATGAATAACATCAAAGACAATATATATTGACATGTAACAGGTAAAATATCGAGCTTCTTAAATAAGCCTCTACACGAGGACCTCGGTCCTACACCAGACATTATTCGAATTGTTCTTTTTTGTAATTTAAATACTTGGTGCACGTTTGTTGAATTTCCCCAGAAGATTATTCCATATGTAAGTACAGAATGAAAATATGCAAAATAGACCATACGCAAGATATCCGGGTTTAAGGTGTGAATTAAGTTCCTTATCGAGAAACATGCAGTACTTAGTTTAGAAAGAGTTTGATTTATATGGTTTTTCCAATTCATATGATTATCTATATACATGCCTAAAAATATAGTACTTTTTACTTCATCTATTAGATTATCCTTATAATAAATACCCAAGGGAATATGTGCAGAAACTGTAGTTGTAAATTTTATCACATTTGTTTTTGTAATATTTAATACTAATTGATTAGTACAAAACCATTGATTTAGACAAGTCAGGGAAAGATTAACTTTTTGTTTAAAGTTGTCATAATCCTTGTCAGCAATTATGAGGCTTGTAACAGCAGCAAACAATATAACTTTATAGACGTTTTTTATACTCAATGATAAATCGTTAATGAATATAATAAAAAGTAGTGGGCTTAACACAGAGCCCTGAGACGCCCCGCTTCACAATTTCCCATGTAGAATAATAAATTTGGTCGTTATTAATTCTTAATTTTGTTTTTTGTCTTCTGTTAGATAAGTACGATTTAAACCAAGTTAGGGTTGATTCCTGTATCCCATAATATTGTAGTTTTTTTAATTAAAATGTCATGATTGACACAATCAAAAGCTGTAGTTACATCACAAAAGATTCCTTCAATATGTATTTTTTTATTCCAAGCATTGAAAGCCTCAGCTGCTTGTTCCAGGGACTGCTCTTCACCATCTATTTTGATGGTATCAGGCATATATTGAGAGTTTTGAATTGTAACACCCACAGATTGAGATCTCGATCTACCCTACACAAATGAAGTTGCAATTGTAATTTTAATTTTATGTATGTTAATTGCCTGAAGATGACCACTTAGTGCTCGAAACATGAAGCTGTGTAACTAGTCTCATAACACAATTATAATTTACCTTGCAATATATATAAAAACACAACAGGCTGTCCAAGGTGAAAATTCATATAATATATGCAACTGATGTCACATATTTTACTTGTTTTATGCCCGTTTTTTATGCCTTTTTGTTTTAATGCTCCTTACCAATTTACACCACTTCTTAACTTATGCCCTCTCACTTTAAATTTAACATTCTTTGGCTGGTTTATTTCCATTTACTTAAGTCTTTTTTTTATGTAAATATTATTTTTGATTTATGCCTTTCTGCTGTATGCCCACTTTTTCAGGAACACAACTAAGGCTTAAAACAAGACTGTAGTGTATTCAAAGACATCCCACAAGGCAATCCATACTGTATCCTGTATGTAAATATGTTACCGTTTCTTGCCAGTCTCCAAACACACTATCTACAGTGAATATGGTAAGCTGATTCTACTTTCAAATGCTTGTAAATCACTTGATTGTTACCTAGTTGAAATAAACCAACAATGACAACAGTATTCACTAAGGTATTAGGCCAATGACTTAAAATCTTCACATAACTCCCATTTTTTAAACACACTGGCATGTTTGGCATTGGTGCTCACAGCATGTTTACAAGAATGTCGTTCATAACTTCTTCCAGGTCAAATGTGTTCCTTGGTTTTGTCCTTCCTCCCTTATCCACCTCCACCAAAAGAATGTACAGGATGTTAAACTGGGGCTACAGGAAGGTCATCCACAAACAATCTTCCAAACCACCTGCATGCACAGTATTACTGCTCCATTTCGCATAAAGTGAAAGAGTTTCATCATTATCCAAACATGCTATGCTTCGCAGTGGTAAACAGCTTGATTCAGAAAGTACACTGAAAATGCAGGAGCATATGTGGACATATAAGTCAGCAGAATACAAGCTTACTGAATACTCTTATTTGCAGTTGGTTTCACTCAATTCTGTAGAGAATCAAGTGACTTACAAGCATTATAATATAGGCACTGATATCACACATTCTGTATGTATGTAGAAGATGCAACTTAAGTCTGCATGTCTTAAGATAAAAAAATACTTCAACCGCCACATATTATTAGATACAAAATATGTAGTTTGCTGCCAATGCTGCAGCAATTTATCACCACTATCAGGGGACAGCTGCACATAGTAGTATAGAATAGAACACATGCTGAACGCTGATGTAATCACTGGAGCTTTATTACCATCAATTTAATCAATTCTGACATTTTGTGGGCTAAAGTAAAAGTTGTTTTAATGTAAAACAATTCATACCTATACGCAACTGGATCAGAGGGGTGGAAAACATTGTAGAATCTGTTGCAAAGGAATGGTGGCAGTATAGTCTCTACATGACCAGGAGCCTGTGGATTTCGCATCCGTAATGCCAAAAATACTGACAATGGTGAGCCCAAACAAAACAAATTGTCTATCTGAAACACACAATAAAATAATTTAATCATCCAGATTACATAAATGTAAAAATACAAAAAATCAGAGCCACTTATGGGTTAATACATATATGGCTAGTACAGAAGGGATAAACAAGTTTATTAACACTTTCAGACTCAGCTATAACAGGGTTAAAGGTCAAGCATACAGTGGTTTGCCAGTCTTCCTGAAGGACATTTTGCTGATTTGTATTTCCTTTTAATGGAAACAAAATGACACCTTAGTTTTACAAGCCTTCAGGAAATGTACATAGAGATAACAAATTCTGCACTAACTGTGTCTCTGTAGCCATCAAGCAGTAGATCTGCTGCAAATACTTTCATAATGTCTGCAGTGAGATTAGTCTCCACAGACAAGATGGGCAAAGCACAAATTTTCTGCAAGTATGTCAAAATTTCAAAACTACACTTCTTGGTTGGTACTGGTCCTTCCAGGTCTATTATCTACTCATTGCTACTTAGTACTAACAGTTAAATACAAATCTAACCAACTAACTACATGGGGCAGAGTCCTTCCATCCTCAGCTAGTCAAGAAGAACTCCCTACACTTTATGGACCGGACGATTGTTACAATGTCCACAAGAGCCCGCCATTTGTCACCTACTCTGAGCCAGACAAATCCAGTCCATGCCCTCCTGTCCTATTTCTGTGAGATCAATTTTATTATCCTCCCCTCTTCTCCTAGGACTTCTATGCAGTTACATAGAAATTTCTGATCACTGATAGATCTCTTTTTTATCTGCCTTAAAATATTCACCTTATTAAATGGACTGCTTTCTGATTTTTAAGTGCAGAAAAGATCCTAAATACAACTCTACAGCATTCTAATAATGGTACATCACATTTACTTTATCAGCTTCATCCACCATTCCATGCTAAAAATAAAACACCATGTTTCAAGGAAAAGGTGGGACTGATCCTGCCTCAAAAACATAGTCTTATTTTTAACCCAGGATGGTGAACAAAGTCTATGAAGTGCATAAATGCAATAACAATAAATAAACAAACATACAATCAATAAAAACACATGAGTTTTCACCAGTAATTGTACATAAATATGCCAACATATTGCACAGACTTGTCAAAGTAAAGTTCACCCACCCTATAACATGCCATGAAGGCATGGGGGGTGGGTGGTGGTGGTGGTGGTGGAGATATAGCTCGGCACTAAATGGGGGTGGGTGATCAATGCCATACCCTGGCCACCTTACCCCCTGGAAAGAGGCCAAGTACCCACTGTTGTACAGGAGGGTGCATGTAGGGACTCGTGTAGAAAAACTCGCTCCCAATGGGGCAGTGGGTGGGCCCCAGAACCAATCTCATTGCTGGCCCTGCCAGGATTTCAACCCCAGATCATCCAACCTGTAGCCTAGTCACTATAATGACTACATTATCCTGGCTCTCACAACTGATATGGCAAGCATTTTTATACTATTTTGACAATGTATTATGCAGTGTAACTCCCTGGTAATGGCACTTATAAATAAAAAATTGTCTCCCTGAAGATGATAACTGATAACAGTTATCACTTTATCAGTTCATATAAAAACCAATGACTTTGTGACATAATGGCATATTTTATGAGTACTGAAATGACAGTTCACCACATCAGTTTGTTGTGTGATTCCCCTACACTACTACTCACTTGAAACTGAAGGCATGAATTATTAGGTGATAACAGCTCTTGTTTTGGTGTTTCTGGTAAAGATGAATCCTCACCACTCTGAGTAGAATGAGCAAAAGTACCAACCTGGGTAGAAAACAAAAGGGACTATTAACATACTGACACTTGAACGATGAACTAAATAGGAAATAGAGAAAGATGCACTAGAAGGAATTTGTCTTCTAAAACTCTGGCAGCTATGAACAACTCTGAAGAGTAACTTCAGGCCACTGATCTACTCAGTGTAATTACAAACAAACCACCGCACTTTATATTGCAGAATGTCTGGACTAGTTTCATAAGTATTTCCACGCACACGCATGTGTGTGCGTGTGCATGTACCTGTGTGTGTGTGTGTGGGGGGGGGGGGGGATGTGTGTGAAATTTTTGAGAGAGAAAGAGTGTGTGTGTGTGTGTGACAGAGAGAGAGAGAAAAGGAGGGAATAAAATTTGGGGAACAAAAAAAAAAACATCAATGCTTTCATGTCACAACTGTGAACATGAGAAAATGAAGCATAATCTTGACCTACTGCCTACAGTATGGTGTGGTGCTGATTCAGTTGCAATTCATAAAGCGCACCCCCCTACACATCTGCATACAGTTCATAAATGCTTGTAGACTGAACATCTGCCTACAGAACATTCTTGGTTCAGCTCGACCCTTCACAGCTTAACTCACAGGTCACCAAACATCCATAAAAAGTGCCAAAAGTTGCAGTGCATTCATAGGCACCTGTCTTTTTGACAATTAAATATGGTGTGCCCTTATGGGCACTTCATCTCCAAAGGGTTAAATTACACAATTGTTACTTAGAATATTACAAGTGAATATCAGCATTCCTTCACCTCATGTAATCTGATTTTAGCTCTCTGACCACTCCATTATAGACACTACAGTGTGATGCCAGTAGCCTAATTATTCCAGGTATATACAGTAAAACCCCGATTTAATGTTCCCACATTTAGTGAATTCCCGGATTTAGTGATGATTTTTTCATGTCCTGACAATAGCTCCATATAAACAATGTATTATTTTCCTGCATTTAGTGAATCCCAATTTAGAGAAAAACCCCCATTTAGTGGAAAAATATTATGTACTCATACTTCGATTGCTATTGGACATTTCCTGCATTTAGTAAATTTTTTCATGAGGGGGAAAAAAAAAAAAAAAAAAAAAAAAACCAAAACGAAACAAAACAAAACAAAAGATACATATTGTACGTAAAAATTACGATATACGCTCGAAACATCGAGGCAATGGCCTGCCACGATGGAAGCACTGGTTCCCGTTAGATCACCGAACATCGTTGGGCCAGGATAGTGCCGGGATGGGTGATCGTCCAGGAGTGCCCTGTACTGTTGCCTATGTCTAAGTAAGACAAAGTAGTGTGAAATATGCGGAAGCGTAATGGTAGGGGAAACTGTGATGTAATCACTTAGCCAGTCCATTACTCCGATCCTGATGACGTAATGCCTGTCCCCTCTCCGTCTACCTTATCTAGAAGTTACTCTACTGCTGCATGCCTGTTTTGCGATCACTGCGTAAACCTGGAGCATTTGTGAAAAATTCTTTCTACTATTGCTATTATATTTTTTTATTCCTTAACAATGGCTACTAGTAAAAGGAAGAAGCTGACAATTGCGGAAAAAGTGAAAATAATTCAAGTGGAAAAGAACCCAAGCACGCCCGCAATAGAAATTGCACGGAAATTTAATCTTGCACCGCCTTCATTGTTTTGTATAATGAAGAATAAACAATCAATACTACACGAAGAAGTGAAATGTGGGGATGAAGCCATCAAAAGAAAATACATCAAAGAAGCAAGCAAGTTTGCTGGACTATTTTAATAAATAATGTTCTTATAGCTATGTATGCTTGGTTTTTGAATAATTGTGATATTTTTTGATGTGAAAATTCCAAATATATTTTAATATTTTCTATTTAAAGTTGTATGATGAAGCTTTTTAAAGAAGGGATGAAAAATTGTTTAAAGATTTATGTCAATTTTGAAAATACTTTTAAAATTTTGAAATTATTTTTTGTAATCATGATTCATTACAGAAAATTTCATTTTCAGTAGCAATAAGGCTTGCTTGTTACTGGAATTTGTTTCTAAATGTTTATTTTAAAAATATTAATATAAGTATTGTGCATACAAAGTTGAAAAATGGATTTCTATTATAGAGACCATAATGGAACTAATAAACAAGCAAAAAAGAAAAATTTAACTCATTTTAATTGAAAACCTCCATTTAATGAAAACCTTGATTTAGTGAAATATATTCTAATCCCCCAGCAATTCATTAAATAGGGGTTTTACTGTATATTGTAAATAGAAATGTACCGCATTTTGCTACATTAGAATGGGCACAGTCCCGTTAACTTTAGATACTGCTATCACAATTAAAGAAAGTAAGAACTGAAGCACATTTCTTCTTTCACAACTCATTCAGACCCAAAGGAAGTCCTGACATAAATTCATCTCTGCTGAAACCCTCTTGCTGAAAGTTTATTATGTGGAAGAATGTACAGTATTTGTTTTTGTGATTTATGTTTCAGTAGACAGACAGCTGTCACAATAAAATATTGATAGAACAAGAAAATATAGCAGCAAGAGCTTGCATCTTGGATAGAGTGGCCAGGCTAATGGCCATAGCTGGGCAAATGATATGCCAAACCTGAGTGTATTATGTTATATCCATGGGCCAGTAACACTTTAGTTGGTCTGCTGGAATCTAACCTCAAATGTGAGATATATGGCAGGCTAGTCTCAGCATCATTCATTTAATCATTATAATGCTTGGTCAAGAGAACAAATTATGGTGCTTCTCATTACATACCATTTTCCTTCATTTCCCTGTTACTGTTTCTTCATATACATGAAACTTAAAAGACAGAACAATAACATTTATTTACCTGCCATGAGTCAGGTCTCCATCCAGTCACAATGTCATACACAATAACACACCCCAAAGAATGTGCAATCACAGATACTTTGCCACCACTGGATGAGAAATATGGGTTTCGCTGTGTAAACATGGTGTACAACCTATTCAGTTCCTCTGAAAGGCCACGTTGAACCTGAAGCATAGAAGTGCAATACAGATCAAGTGTAACATCCAGGCACTCTGTAAAACAACTAGATAATCCATAAAGTGCTGCAAATTTTTGCCAGATGTATGAAATACACAAAATTTTGATTAACTATATGAGATTCAAGGTTCTCTCTGATAAAATCTTCTAAGATATGACACTGTATTGACTGATAGATAATTAGTACATTTTTGAGGCAGTAAGCTATTATTTATTTTACCAAGAAATTCCACACAAACCTTTGGTACTCCATATAAAGCAAAGCAAAGCAAAGCAAAGCAAACTAGACTACGCCCACTCATTTCAAGCAACACAGAGAATAAACAAAATTACTCATTAGGTCTTGAGCATTCTTGTCTATGTCCATGTGTGCTATATGCATGCACATGCCACTGCAAAACTGGCATGGCAGAGACAGCACACCTCATAACTTCAGCAGTCATAGAGATGATGAGAAAATTTCAGTTCTCTTTGGATAAGCAGGAGCAAAGACTGGACATAAGGATTTATATCCAATGATGCTGCACAGTTATGAAACATACCTCATAGGTTGAACATGACATATGGCAGTAATGACAAAACAAATATTAAAATCACTGTTTTCCTAAAATTTCCACAGTGACATGATTCTGTACAGAGATATGCCACTTGATAAATATCCATTTCCCACAAGCAACTGTATGAAAATCTGCATGCATAGGGAAACATTGATCATACAGTCTGATAAATATGACATTTCTACATCTAGCTAAGATAGTGCGAGTAATCAACGGCAGTGGGAAAGCATGATCGCTTGAACAATTACTGCCAATGTTGGCAGACAATACATTAAGGAAGGCCAAGGAATGTAGTCCTGTTGAGAAGCTAACAGCCACTCAGCTATTCAAGAAATTGCTGGACTTTATGAACCTGAAGGTTCATTGACATGTTCACAAGAGCCTCTTCCAAGCCAGATAAATCCCATCCAAATTTTCACACCACATTTATTTAAAATCCATTTTTAGCCACATTCAAAAAATTTTGAAAAGTGACTATTAGCTTTGTCATGTCTGTCTGTCTGTCTGTCTGTCTGTCTGCATGGAACAACTTCGCTCCTACTAGATGGATTTTCATCAAGTTTCATATTTGAGCATTTCTCTAAAATCTGTCAAGATAATTCAAGTTTTATTAAAATCTGACAAGAATAACTGGTGAGATCTGCACTCTTCGGGAATGTTACACAGCGTACAGTGGTAATTCTGTACAGACATTTTGGGACAACCTATCAGTCCCATCTTCAAGGGTCAAGAAGTCCAAGAAGAATCTTGGACTTCTGGACACTTGAAGATGGGATCAATACATTGTCCCAAAACGTCGGTACAGAATTATCACTCTACACTGCGTAGTATCCCAGAAGAGCACAGATCTCATCTACATCATGGCAGAAACCTGAAATCACGCAAGAAGAACCAGTACTTTACATGAAGACCTATGTACATTTATGATAATATCTTGCTGAATTCTTCTTAAAATGAGAAATGTTTCAGAAAAAAGTTGTAGAGAAAATCAAGACACACATTTTATGTTCAATAACTTTTTCCCAAAAATTGTGCCATTCATGAGATAATCTGGAAAAATATGAAAGAGCCACAAAGGCCACCGATGACAATAAAATACGGTGTATGTGCTTTGCTTGCTGGATAATTAAGGCTACAGACACACACTCAGAATATGTAATACTTATTGCTTTTCCATGGCAACAATGGTTACGTGAATGTGCCTCAATGTTACAATGTTGCCTATCTTTTAATATCTGTCCTCTAGTCTACAGCTTGGCCTTTCAAATCATCTTGAATGTAATGACACATAAGTTCACGTCGGGTCAGTAGCATACCTCACCTCACAGCCATATAGTGGACTAGTGTAATACATGATATCCATAGCACTCGAGTTTAAAAGCTGCCTCAGTGTCTGCAGCTTGTGGGGTGTGATAGCTTCCACAATATCTGTAACAGTACACAAACAAGATGCAAGATTGTTACATGCAAACAAAAAGAATCTTATATGCTCACTAAAATCATTTGAACAGCAACTGTGCAGATCAGTAATTAAAACAAAAATGGTAACACGTAGGTATCCACCACAATTTTGCATACATGAACTAAATTTACCTAATCTCTCAAAAATGGCTCATCATATACAATGAACATACACAGTATAACACAAGACTCTCATTAAAATCTGTAACTATTGCTGAAAAACTTTTTTAATTCAGCCAATACAATTCCACATGGACAAGGCTGCTGCTGGCTTATTGCTCAGCTCAGCCCTTTTTAGCTTTGCAATAGCAGTTCACAGCATTTGACAGTAAAAAGATTTCCAAGCAGAACTCACATAGGCTACTTTCTTACTGCATATACTTCCTAGTTCTATGAGACAAACACTAACACTTTTATCTTATTTTATTTCTGTGAACAACTCAGTACTTATATACAGATTGTAGACAATTAATTTCCAGCACATAGCTTCACAAAGTTCTGAAGCATTACTATGTTTGTCACTGTTAACTTGCAACTTACAAACAATATTTCATACATGAAGTGTAGGCCATTTGCATACCAATTTTCACATGACTAGATTCAATGCAACATTAATTATTGCCATCAAACTGAAAGCAAAAGAAAATTCTGCACAGCCATGATGTTGTGAATATCACAATAACAATTTCCTTTCAACACAGCATTTTCACCTTTATTCTAAATACTCCATTGTAATAACATAAAAACTATATTGAAATCACCCATCAATCACAACTAAATTGTTATTGTTTTCAGAATTCATTACAACATGTTTCGGTCAAACTGGCCAGCTTCAGGAAATACACAGTACAGGTACTTCTCGTTTTACGCAATTTTGTTTTGCGCGATTTCGCTTTAACGTGACTTGAAAATTTATGCCACTTTTCAAATTTATGTGATACTTTTTCGGTTTAACGCGATTTGGCATAGACGATCCATGGTCACGCTTATCTTCTGTAGGAGGCTAGTAGAAAGTGACGTCACTGTCACGCCATCAGTCACGTGTATGGATTGATTATGTTGGTGGTATAACATACAGCTCATTTAGTTTCTTCTTCAACAGCATTGGCTTTTCGTACCCATATGAGTGAGAAACGTAAATCTCCATCATCCAGTGCAATCCAAGTGAAAAATTAATGAAAGACAATCAGTACTGAAGAGAAATTAGACATAATAAGCCGACTTGAAAAAGGTGAACGAATTGTTGACATATGCCATAATGTTACACTTGCTCATAGTAGCGTACATAAAGTTCACAATAATGCTGATAGAAACAAAGAAGTCAGGATCTAAGGTGTTTGTTTGTGTAGCAAAACTACCACAGTCCCATAGGAATGAACTGTACCAAAAAAAACTATGGACGTGAGTCTCTTACATTTTTACTGCATTACAAATAAATATATTGTATAGAATTATATGTATCCTGTATAGAAATGTATATATACTGTATATACAGTACATATATACTCTAGAGGTCCGTATGTCCACTAGTGGTATAGTCATACACTATATAGGATGAGGCTGTCAGTCCCCTAACCCCCAGGAAATATTGTTTTAAATGGGAATTTTGTGTTCGATTTGCACAGCGTTTTTCAGGAATGTAACCCTGGCATAAAACGAGAACTACCTGTATATACAAAATACTTGGGTGGGTATTAACAGCATGAAGTTCTATAAAAAGAAGTAACAGCTCATTTTTATGTATCGGATTAATAAGATATGAGTTTATGTTATTGACATAAATGTTGAAGCTGTAGGTATTCCACCTGTTTTGAAGTTCTTCTTTACCAATTTAAGGTTATTTTATGTAAAGTACTTGATTGTGGAATATAATTTTACTTTTTGAACATTACGTAGAGTAGATTCATACTTTTAAAGTTTTCTTTCCTTGAGTACAGACTGGTTGAAGGATTGGCATTACAGAATATCTGTACAGCAACTTTGTAATTTGAAGGTTATGAGCTCCATTTATGGTGAATCTGGAAAATGAAAGTAAAGGATAGAATTAATATGATGGTGATAAAGAAATTTGTTAAATATCATTAAGTGAAATGTAAAGATTCTTACTATTTAAAAACACCCACTGGATGCACTTTTATTTTAAAAAACTGTATAGTTCTTTAAAACATTATAATAAAACCCGACATATGTTTCGGCTCCTCACTGAGCCATCCTCAGGGGTTTTTTGTCACTAAAACTGCATTTATTTAAAAAATGTCTATTCATTGGTTCACTTTGCAAACACATTTTTACCACCTTCACTGTTAATGATGTGCACAGTCACCTTCTATCTTGTGTTAATCTGATAAACTGGTATTTCCGTAGATGTTAATGTACGGATGCATGGTACTGTATCATCTGTAAATAATTGCGGATATTAGAATATATATAGGCATTATTTTTGTATATGTTTGATATTATATTTTATTATGGATGACATACCTGGTTCTGGGGGTTGTATTCTTATGGTGTGTGTTGTACCTGGTTGTGTGTGCGTCCGATACTATGGTATGCACGCTATGGATGGCTTACGTACTGGTCAGGTGGGTGGGTGGAGGGGGATGAGTTTAAAGAGTGGATTCTCCTGCGCATGGCTTTGCTCATCGATCAATAACTGTAGTTGATGAAAATGTTGTATGTATAGATTTTCGGTTATGTTCATGTGTGATCCTTTTCTACATGATTTTATCAGCTCCATTGTATTCTCTATTGTATTATATTCGTGTTGATTATTCAGAATGCGTAAGGCATAGGCGGATTTTGGTTCATTGAATTTTATGTATCTTTTGTGTTCAGTAAATCTTACTCTCAAGCTGCGTCCGTTCTGTCCCACATAATATTTATTGCATGTATGCCTTACACATTCTGAATAATCAACATGAATATAATACAATAGAGAATACAATGGAGCTGATAAAATCATGTAGAAAAGGATCACACATGAACATAACCGAAAATCTATACATACAACATTTTCATCAACTACAGTTATTGATCGATGAGCAAAGCCATGCGCAGGAGAATCCACTCTTTAAACTCATCCCCCTCCACCCACCCACCTGACCAGTACGTAAGCCATCCATAGCATGCATACCATAGTATCGGACGCACACACCATAAGAATACAACCCCCAGAGCAAGGTGTGTCATCCATAATAAAACATAATATCAAACATATACAAAATTAATGCCTATAAACATTCTAATATCCGCAATTATTTACAGATGATACAGTACCATGCATCCGTACATTAACACCTACGGAAATACCAGTTTATCAGATTAACACAAGATAGAAGGTGACTGTGCACATCATTAACAGTGAAGGTGGTAAAACTGTGTTTGCAAAGTGAACCAATGAATAGACATTTTTTAAATAAATGTAGTTTTAGTGACAAAAAACCCCTGAGGATGGCTCAGTGAGGAGCCGAAACATATGTCGGGTTTTATTATAATGTTTTAAAGAACTATACAGTTTTTTAAAATAAAAGTGCATCCAGTTGGTGTTTTTAAATAGTGGTTGTGACAAGATGCACGGTGTTTTTAGAATAAAGTAAAGATTCTTATTGTTTTGAATAATGCTTGAAATTTATATTAGTGACTTGACTGTAATATAGTTTTAAGATATAAAATCTGAAATCAAAATAATAATTCAATTATTAATTCAGAGTGGGAGACATAGAAGTTCTTGTTGTCTTCCCCCACCCTGTTAGTGCAACAGCCACTAGTGGGCCAGGTCCTCCTCATTATCGAGGCTTTACAATCACACTCAGACACATCACACCTGGTAGAACTCCTCTGGATGAGTTACCAGCCTGACACACAGACCTCTACCTGACAACAACCCCCGGTGGGATTCGATCCCACAATCCCGGCAAGCGAGCGGCAAAGACGCACACCTTAACCACACGGCCACTGAGATTGATTCTTATTGTTATTATGCTAAGGAATATGGGTACAAGGGGGACTTAAGCAGTTTTGTTGAACAGATATATGTACATGGAAGGTTTTGTTTGAATTATGTAGTAACTGATAGATTGCTAAGTCCTGGGAGAGGGTAACTGTTGTTCATTGCTCTAGCTGGGATAAAGCTGTGAACATGGTGTTGTGTTCTAAGGTACTCTGGTCATAGAGTTGGTTGTTGCTCTTTGTTTCTTCATAGACATAATATTTTCGTATATTGCTGAGATGTGAAACTTTTCCTGTGGTGTATAGGATTTCCATGGTATTGTTAATGGTATCAATGGGGTTAATGCCAATATCTTCAAAACTAGATTACAGTCAAGTCACTAATATAAATTCCATTCTTCAAAACAGTAAGAATCTTTATATTTCACTTAATTATTTTTAACACATTTCTCTATCACCATTGTGTTCACTCTATTCTTTAGTTTCAATTTCCATATTCACCTTAAAAAAGGTCATAACCTACAAATTACGAACTTGCTCTACAGATATCCTGCAATACCAATAAGTCAACCAGTCTGTACTCAAGGAAATAACATTTAAACCTATGAATCTACACTACAAAATCTTCAAAAAGTAAAATTATATACCTTAATTAAGTACTTTACATAAAATAACCTTAAATTGGTAAAGGCCAGAACTTCAAAACAGCTGGAGTACCTACAACTTCAAAATTTATATCAATAACATAAACTCATATACTATTTATCCTTTATGTAAAAATGAGCTGTCACTTCTTTTTACAGAACTTTATGTTGCTAATATGCTCCCAAGTATTTTGTATGTATTACCTGAAGAGGGCTGGGTCGGCCAAAACATGTCCAAATAAACTCTGAAAACAATAAAAATTTACATTAGTTTCAAGTGCTCTGCTCTACATGTTTTTTAATTTGCACATTGTAAATGGGCTGTATACAATTGCTTGTTCAACATAGATTTTTTCTTATATAAGAATTTGAGTTCTTGGTTGATGCGATATCTGTTGGCTGCATTTCTCGTGTTGTGGCTTTGCCAGTTGTTGCCATTAACAGTGATGTGGATATATTTTGGTGTCAAGTGCTCTGCTCTACACGTTTTAATTTGCACATTGTAAATGGGCTGTATACAATTGCTTGTTCAACATAGATTTTTTCTTATATAAGAATTTGAGTTCTTGGTTGATGCGATATCTGTTGGCTGCGTTCCTCGTGTTGTGGCTTTGCCGGTTGTTGCCATTAACAGTGATGTGGATATATTTTGGTGTCAAGTGCTCTGCTCTACACGTTTTAATTTAGTTTAAAAATTTAGTTGTGGTTTTTCAGTTTACTGACTTACTATATCAGACTGCATGTAGTGACTAGTACATACTCAACTACAAGTTTCAGTTCATGCAAGTCATCTTCAGGTCATCACATAACATTATATTCCTTCAATTAGCTGTTTGATATTAGTGCAACGTTATCACATTAAAGTCACTGCACATAGTAATAACATTCTTTATCTTAAAATTCATAATGTAGGCCGAATAGAAAAAAGTATTCCATCTGCATAATTCCTCTGTTATGGAATGTTTTAAAAATCTCGTTATCCAAAATAAAATAATTATGAAACGATTATACAACAGGAATTTAACACATGATTTCATAACTTAATAATTCCAGTAATGAACCAGAGTATTTCTTAAGGACCATTAATCTTGCATACCAAACCTGTCTGAATTATTATGCTATTTGCTGTTTCTGTGAAGGTGGCTAGTTCTGTACTGTATGGAACCAGTGCAAATCTTAAGGACTGTTAATATTGCATACTGACCCTGTCTGAATGGTTATGCTATTTGCTGTTTCTGTGGAGGTGGCTAGTTCTGTACTGCATGGAACCAGTGTAATTCTTAAGGACTATTAATCTTGCATACTGAATGTGTCTGAATGGTTGCACTAATTTTCTGATCCTGCAGAGGTGGCTGGTACTGTACACTATGGCACCAGCTATTCAGATTCTGTATGCAAGATTAACAGTCCTTAAGAAATATACTGGTTCTTTACTGGAAGGATTATGTTATAAGTAGGGGTCCCTATTTCACGTGTATGTAAATACACGTGTACACGTGTAATAAACGAATCCGGATCTTAATCCGTGTAATGTTGAATACACGGGTACTCATGTATTTCAAGTGTATGGATATTCGTGTATTTACATTACACGTGTATTTTAATACATGTTGATATAGATGTTGAACAGTCAAGCGTGAAGTTTCGTGTCGTGTTTCGTTTAGCTTGAAACGGCTAAATATCTCACGAGAAGTTAAAGCTATCAAAAAAATGTTCTTACAAAAGTTGAATAAGAATTTCTTAATTTCGGCAAAGCTCATGAAAATAGATCTTATCGTATTATCTTTGATAAAACAATAAGGTAATAAATGAATCAAAAGAAACAATTGCGAATTGTTAAAACATAATTTTATTCAATTAACATTCTATTTTGATATAAAAAAAACTAAAGTATTTACATGTTCCGGTAATAGACAATTTCTTTTCGATGTCACAATGTTCCCAGCAGTTGAAAAACATCTCTCTGAGCTAGCCGATCTTGCCGGTATAGCTAAATATTTCTTTCCAAGCTCTCCAATTGCTGGATACTTAATTGCTCGTGTTTTCCACCATTCAAAAGGGTCCAAATCAAATCTTAATTGGGGCTCAGCCAGATAACTTTCAAATTGAATAGTTAAGTCAGACGTATCATTGACCTCATCATCGTACAAAAATTCCAAGGCACTTTTTTTGGATGATTTAGTTTGTTCTTCATTTATCTTCTGGGGAAAAGTACTTTCAAGCATGTATTTCACGTTGTCTCGAATTTCCACTCTCGCAGGTAAGGACTCATGTTCCAAGTCTTTATAAATGGGATCTAAAAAGCAAGTAATTTGTCTTAAAGATATATCACTATTCCATTCAAGATCAAAACAATGTTTAATTTCATAAATTAGAGTTTGTTTGAAGTTAGTCAGAACTTCATCATCGTCGTCCTGTAATTTTAAATGTTTATCTAATACTTTTTTAAGTAATGGCCTGACCATTGAAATTGGAGAATGGCTTTCTCCGCAAAACACTGTTGTTGCAATATGCAATGGTTTTAGGTTTTTTACAAGAGATTCTACCCTTGCCCACTGGCTCTCTGTCATCTCCAACTTTTGTGCCGTAAATGTGTCGGTGATGGACCGGTCTACTAAGACGTTAGATACAGGGCATCGATTCGTATAAAGACGCTCTAACATTATAAATGTGGAATTCCACCGTGTCGAACAAGATTGCAACAATGTTGTTCTTGACATACCAAGTTGATCTTGCTTATGTTCTAAAGCCTGTTTTGCGACGTTCAAATGTTTAAAGTGACCAACTACTTTGCTACATTGTTGAATTAGTTGTTGAACAGTTTCTTCTTTCAGTGCATTGTTGATGGCCAGTTGAAGAGTATGAGCTGCACATGTTGTATTAGAAACGTCGCCACGTAGTAAAGAAATGGCATTGACAATATTTTTAGCATTATCTGTTACAATAACTGGGACCTTTTGATGTATTTCCCATTCGAAAAATGTCTTCGCTAATTCATCAGCGAGATTTTTTGCTGTATGACGTTCTTCCAGTTCATGCGTTGTGAGGGTATAAGACTTTGTACACCATTCAGTATTAATAATATGTGCAGTTACAGTTATATATGATTCCTGAGATAAAGAAGACCAACAATCAGTTGTACAGTTTATATTGGTGACAGCGTTCAGATCTTCCTTTATTGTTTGCTTAATCGATGTTTTTAAAGCAATTAATCTTCTTTTGATCGCTTCTTCTTTACATGGTTTATAATTGGGTTCAACAACAGACATGAAATTTTGGAATCCGATGCTCAAACAAAAAGAAAGCGGTAATTGATTCATCGCTACCAATTTTGACAATGCTTCGTGTATTTTTTCTGTTCTTTCACGATTACATAAACGTGTAGTCGTACTGTCACGATCATAGGAACGTCTCTGACATTTTCTCGGTCTCTGTGAAGTTTCTATAGTTACGTTTTCTTCAGTACTGTGATTTTAAAAAATTATCGTATTTTTATCTTCTGTATTATGAGACTCAACCTCAATACTCAACGACACACTTGGTGGATTAGAATTTGTAGGCTTTTGGTTATGAATAATTTGTAAGTGTCTACTTATTGCTCCGGTCGTTCCACCAGCACATGAGAACTCATTGTTTTATTCTTCATCGCACATCATACAAAACGCTTTATCTCCATCACGTTTTGCATACTGCCATACCCAGCTTTTTCTTTTGCTCATATTACAAATTGTAGGATTAGATATTGTAAAAAGAAACAGAATGAAAAAAAATTTCACTTAACAAAAGAATAATGTGCAATTAAAGGAAACACTGTCGTCACGTATTGCTGTCTTGATTGCGTCTCACTTCTAACTGCCATCGACAGTCATTGCACTTACCTTCCCGATATCGGAAAACAAAAACACATCAGTTGCCACGTAACCTGGACTCGAACGTGCCAAGCGGATCCGTGTATAAAAATACACGGATAACTATATCCGTGTACACGTAGAATAACATGCATAATTACACGTGTATTAAGAACACGGATACGTAATTCGCGAATACACGATACACGGATTCCGTGTACACGTGTCCCTTCTGTACACGTTCAAAACCGTAGCCCCTAGTTATAAGTCACGTGTTACATTCCATTTCATAGCCTAGTCACTACTCTGACTATGCTATTCCAACATCCTACATCCATCTCACTACATGCATTAAACCTAACATTAACTTTACCTCATAAATCATCCTTATGGATCATGCTTTTCCACCAAATGATAACTTCTGCTCAATGAATGCTTTTTTAATGTAAATATTTTACATAGCATGGCACTATGCTTTGGAAATTTTGTTTTAAGTAACCAAGTTTTGAGGCCTCCACTCCTCTGGGATATTACATGGCATTTGTTGGAGGCTGGTTACTGATGATTTTGGACAGCCTATAGGCTATTGGTCCCATCTTGAAATGTTGCAAAACGTCAGTAACCAACCATCAACATATGCTGCATAACATCCCAGAAGAGCAAAGGCCACAACTGCACCACAGCAGTAGCCTGAAATATCCAAGTTTTGCTGTAACTGCTTTTATTAGCCCACTTTCCTTTCTCAAAACAAAAAAAAGTATATGACATTACCACACTGCATGTGTGGGTGTCCCTCCATTCAACTTTGGAACCAAGTGACTGGCTGTCATGAGATTTGGTATGAATGTTATGCCACTGGAAACCACACTAATACCACACACTTTAATATCCTTAAGTCTGTAACACCACCATGGCAGATACAGTAAACTTGTAAGGTGGGAGTGAAAATGATGTCACAAGAACAGTTTTTGTAGCATTTACAATATGTTGATAAAAAAAATTAGCTATCAGTTTCACAAAATAAATAATCCATCACTGGAGCTTGGAATTCAAAACTGTGTATGAGTTAAGATTATAAACATTAATAAACACTGTATGAAACAAGCATGAACACAGCAAAGGTACAAAACATTAAGGTTATAGCTAATAAATCTTGCAAAGAGTTCATAGGGCCTGAAGCCTGCAGGCAAGTTACCTCCATCAAGTTTGAGGGATGACCTCCATTCGACTGGAAAGAACTCTGCACGATACTCTGATGATGCAAAATACTTCTGCTTTAACCATGCCACACATTCACGAAACCTGCAAACACAACGCAAACCTGTATCTGAGTAGCATATACTCTTCACACAAATCTCCAGTGTAACTTTGACCAATATAGAGATCACCCAGAATGCAATGTAAATAAGCCTACCTCTGGCAAAATAATTTACTTAAGCATAATTTTCCAGTGATCAGCACATGTGTTTATGTATGGCTGCTTAGAAATGAATGCTGCCATTCCAAGAACTTTTGGCAATCCACGTTCAGCAAGTGTTGTGAAGATTCATCATCACAGTCAAAGTATTCAGTGTCTTTGCTATTTCTCATGAGTGTCTCAAAAACACTCTAGTAATCTGATCAATCTATGTTAGCAGGCAAGTGGATCACTTAATGGTTGAGATGGCATGGGTCACATCACCAAAATTCTAAATTCAAATACACTCTGTTCAACCCTTATTTCCTGTATTCATCAATTTTCTTCAACAAGTAATTATTACAAGGTAAGATACATAAGGTACATCTCAATGTTAAGCTATTTTTAATGTGTGTATAGTACTGCCAAAGTATATACAGCAAATTCCTTTAATCCAGTGTCCAACAATCTGGAAATCCTGATAATCCGGCATTTGAGGAAGGTATTCCCAAGACTGGAAGTTTTACTTTTTACCAGAAAAAAAGTTCCATCAATGAAACAGGCAGATCTCAGGGACAAGCCCAAAAACACCTCCAAGAGTGTCTGTACATCGGCCATTGTGGTATCTCCTGACCCCTTGTCTCCAGAAAACACAGAAGAGGACCCTGATGACCCTGAACCGGCATATGAAGGAGATATCCAAATGGAATGCTCCTCTGATAAGTTGTACAGCCCAAGTATAGGAGCAGTAACAAAAAATTACCTGTACAAATGTAGGGCAGTATAGGTACCATCTGATAATCCAGAATATTCAATAATAAGACACCTGTCCAGTCCCGTGTGAGTCAGATTAAAAAAATTTATTGTACAGTATATAGCAAATGAACATACTTGTGGCAGATCTCAGAATCTCATAGCAGTGATTATAAAGAACACTGTCTTCTGGGATGTGATGCTGTGTAGTCTGGTTGAAACTCACCGAGTATACAGCATCACATCCCAGAAGACAGTGATCTTCATACTTATGGTAATTCAAATTTGATAAGTATATGTTTGTGTAACCAACCCTGTACATAAGTGGCTGTGTGTATGCAAAATGGACAAGGCACATTTCTGTCTTAATCTGAAAACGTTAAGACAAAGCAGTTATATTAAATGCTAGACACACTGATGGGGAACAACTGCACACAGCAGTCCAAAATAGTGGACGCCTCACACACAGAACTCATCTCACTGATGCCAGCAATTTATACAACTTATTTTACTCTCATCCTAACTAAACTTTGCACTTTAGGCAGTAGAAAAAGAATCTGGTGTACTTACACAGATGTGTTGCGAATGATGCGGCCAGTATCCATCTTCTGGCCAATGCCATGAATCACGAATACAAGGTGTGTGATATCCACTGGGCGGTCAGTTTCAGTAGCATGATGTTTATACCCTCGGCATAAAAGGTAACCAGTAGCTACCAAAAATTGTAAAAAACAATTAAAATTGTAATGTACTTAATTAACTTCCTGTTCATTTCACAAATCATTTCTTCAAGAAGTAGTATTATGCACTAGCTGGTGTCTGTATTTTACAGTCTAATGGAAGATTACACCAGTGTACTTCAACGGCCACATAATTCAGGATGCAATAATTTATGAGTAGTGAACAGGTAGCTGAAGACAAGATCATATGTCATAATGAGCCAAAACTGTCAACCTGACATGCATACAGTGTGATTCTCAATTACATACAATAAATATACATATAAGGATCATGTTCTGCTTCCAAAATCAAACCAAATTTGTTGGTAAGATGTGGCAAGAGAAGAATTACTTCAATTATTACAGGATGGACCAATGGTAACACAACACGTGTGGTTTATGCACAATGGAGCTCTCGCTCATTTTACCTGTATTAAAGCAGTTTTTGGACTCCTTCTAACCAGATCGATGGACAGGACAAAATGGACTAATTCTGTGACCTTCAGGATTGCATAATCTCACTCCAGCTGACTTCTACCTGTGGGAGTCATCTGAAGGCATACTTCGCTCAGAAAGTCAACTAGCAAGATAATTTAATACACTGGATTGAATTGGTTGTGACAATATGACATATGCCTGGTATTCTTCAGTGTATCAGAAATTTTTGGCATTTCAGGACTCACTTATACTTTCAGTTATACTAACAGGGAGCATTTTATCAACTATTGTAATATTCTGTCAACATTAAGACACTGTTGAGCTGAAATCTGATACACAAATGCACTCCTAAAACACAACATATATTGTTTCAAAAGAATCACAGCAAATCCAGTCAAACATGACAATTATTTTCATACTAATCCAACAACACGTTATGGCCTAAAAGGCCATAATCAGGTTGAACAAGAATAAAAGAATATGTACACAGTTTATGTGGAAATTGAGATCTCAACTCCTTAAAATTATGTATTTTTATGTTGAATATCTACAACATAAGAGGAACAACCTTGAGAATTAAGTAATTATGTTTCTGTTTTAAAGGACTGGATCATAAAAATGTCAAGATAAATAGTAATTTTGAAAAGTTACAAGCATTAAGACTAAAATCGGTGGAGGAGTAGACACTTCTTCAGACGGCCTTTATATATTTGTGTGGTGTAGTGGTCTCTTGTAATAAAGGCAGATATTTTCCAAAGAAGGAGTCTAAGTGGGGTGTACTTGTTATAACATTTAGAAGACCTGGAAGAAATATTTAATATGTTAGAAAGGGAAAATACAAATTGAGTTAGAGTAATATCAAAGTGAAATTTGAAGGTGAAAAACTAAAGACTTTATAAAACTTACTTGTATCGGAGAATGTATATGTCCACAGTCTTGAAGAGCAATTTCTTTTTAATTACTGAATTGCTCTTCAAGACTGTGGACATATAAACTCTCCAATACAAGTAAGTTTTATAAAATCTTTTTCACCTTCAAATTTACTTCCATGTTACTCTCAACTTAATTTATATGAGTATTTTCACTTTCTAACATATTAAATATTACTTCCAGGTCTTCTGAAGGTTATAACAAGTACAACCGACTTAAGACTACTTTCTTTAGAAAATATCCACCTTCATTACGAGAGGTCACTACACCACACGAATACACACAGGGCGCCTCAAGAAGCACCTGCTCTTCCACTAATTTTAATCTTAATTCTTTTAGCTTTTTAACATTACTATTTATATTGACACTTTTTTATGATCCAGTCCTTTAAAATAGAAACATAATTACTCAATTCACAGGCTGTTTATCTTATGTTATAGATACTCAACATAAAAATACATAATTGTAAGATGTTGAGAGCTGAATTTCCACACAAACTGTGTAAATATTCTTTTATTCTTGTTCAACATGATGATGGCCTTTACACCAAAACATGTTGTTGAAATAATACTAGATAAATAATTGTTGGGTTTGACTGGTTTTACTGTGATTATTATCCAGAATGCAACAGGGATGAATCATCTTAAAATTATAAACTGTTTCATTTTACTTCCTGAATTCATGCTAACAAAGCATTTGCATATACTTATTGGAAATTCCTGGCTACATTTCAGGACTAAAACATGAACCTTACATTTACTGTATGTAATTAAAAATAACCTTATATATAATAATAGTGTAGCACAGCATAGTCAGAATAGTGAATATGCTGTAAGCTGGACAACCGAGAACTCATTTGATTGCCTGCATAGGCAAGAGTTTTCTCTCTTCTCCAAAGCATCCAGACCAGATTTGGGCCCATCCAGTTTCCTATTCAATGAGTACTGACATCTCTTTCCCTGGGAACTACAGCGGCCAGGGCATGAAGCTGACCATGCACCTTCATCTAAAGGCCAACTTAAGAATGAGTGGAGCTGTACCCCCACTTCCCATATGCCTTCATAGCATTCACAGGCAACTTTAACTTTATATAAGGATGTGCTAAAAGTTATGCCTTGTAATTTTTCATGAGGAAAAAGGTACACATATATGAATATAAACAAAACAGGTAACTCTCTTCAACTTTATTGTTCACCTCTATATAGTTATTTCTGCATGTAATCACACCTTTGCAATCTACACACTTTTTCCAACAATCAAAAGTCTGTCATGATAGAAATGTGCATGATGGAACCACAAATTAATCACCCTCTCTTGACTTCACTATCCTATGTATAGTGATGCCCTCAAAGATGTTCCTTCTGTTTAGGAAACAGATTAAAATCCGATGACACCAACCTGGGACTATAGGGTGGGAGATTGAAGACAGTGAAACCAAGGTGTCCTATCTCTGCAGTTGTGTACGGTTGAGCATTGTCTTCGTGGGAGAGAGGCTGCTCCATGTGAGAACAAACTCTTCAAAGTCATGCTTTCAGCTTTTATGGTGTTTCTCAATACTGCTCAGAGTTAATGGTTGTGAAAGTAGGTATGAATTCTGAATGCACCATGCTTAAACATCCAACAAAATTGTGAACATGACTTTGACAGCAGATGATGAAGTCTGATGTCTACACATTCCTTTCCATACACAACTTTCATTTGCTGAAGAATGTCAATCAGAGGCACGTTTTCTGCAGTCAGGAACTCTTATCACTGCACACAGTTTATCCATACTGACATATGTCAACTCTGCCATGTTTATGACCACAATGCAGAGCCCTCTAGCAGCAGAAGTTTAAAATTTGGCCCTGTGGTGCAGGACAGTCTAACAAATTGAATGCAATTCACTTTGTACCCCTATGCATGTTTCTGTTAGGGGAAAAAAATTATGAGGCATTACTTTTCAGCACCCCTTCATACAAGGCAGTATTGTTAGCAGACACATTATTGCTTCCTTTCAATAATTTCTACATCCTTACCTTGATTTCAGGATTCCGCCGCGATGTTCATGAGACCTGTGCTCTTCTGGGATATTACCCGGTGTCATGTGGTAATTGTTTACCGACGTTTCGGGACAATGTATGGGTTCCATCTTCACGGGTCAAGACTCTTGACCCGTGAAGATGGGATCAATACGTTGTCCTGAAACGCCGGTGAACAATTACTACACGACTCCGTGTAATATCCCAGAAGAGCACAGGTCTCCTACATGCTTGCTCTATGTTCTGACAAAACATGAATAACTCACTGAAAAAGCTCACACTGCGTATGATAAATATATGCCAACATCTTATATTAATATAGTTCTTTGGCTCTTATTTTGTAGACTGATTTTTCCACCAGTGTTATAAAATCCATGCATAAACAATAGTATGAACCATTCAAGTATTGCATATCCCTAATTTATACCAAAAGCTCTGCCTTGCAATATGTGATTAACGTGAAAGCTCAAGATATTTTCAAATTTCACCATGGACTGTATGTTAGAATAACAAACCAACAAATCACAATTTTCATTCGGTAGTTGATTACTGTTACAGATCCTGAACATTTGTCACCACAATCAGAAACAAAGTCTCATTATTAGCCCCTAGTCAGCACATAACATAAAATAAATTGCTTTGTTATGCAGCATAAAGTGAAGCTGGAAATCTGGGTTATACTTTGGCTACTGGATTTGAAATTAAAGTTTTGGCTTAACCATCACCCATCCTCTAGGGCAGGGGTGGCCAAACATGCTTAATGTAAGAGCCACGTAAGATAAACTTCAGATGTTTGAGAGCCGCAAGACATGAACACATATTACGCACACGTTTTTATTGTTACATGCACATTTTGTTACAAAAATTCTTAAATATGTTTACTCACCATGAACATTAAAGTTATGTTTTAATCCAGTGGACTCTCAGTTTATACCTGGTAAATAATTATAAAGCTTGAAAATTTTTTTATTTACCTTTTATATGAATTGTAATGCAAAAACGAGCTCAGCCAACATATTTCTGAAAGCCGCACATTATATGTCAAAGAGCCTCATGTGGCTCGCAAGCCGCGGTTTGGCCACCCCTGCTCTAGGGTCTTGGGTCTTTGGAGTTTATATGGCCAGTTTTGTTCTCCGGATTTTTGTACCTCTTTATGCTTTATCAGTGCTTCCCAAACCTGGGTAAATTACCCAAAATTGGGTAAAAGTGGTTTTTCTTTGGGTAACAACACACCTCAGAATACACATTAAAATTTACCATAAAAGCATAGAAGAAGAAGTACTCTGAAGAAAGTGATCAGTCAGTGTGCACCGATACTCTAAAACAGGCTAACAAGTATTTATTTGCTATCTAATAAATATGCCATACGCTTGTTATTAGATTGAAAGAATTTCCAACATGAAATGGTTAGCTCAGCTTATTTATTTAGTTGATATTTTCTCCCACATGAATGCACTTAATCTGCAACTTCAAGGAAAAAAGGAAAATAGGATTTCTGTAAGTGAAAAAATAACAGCGTTTCAAGAAAAGCTGGAGTATTGGCTAAAAAAGGCAGAGCAACATAAAATTGCATCCTTCCCCACCCTTGCTTTGTTCTTGGAGGATGCTGATGGGGTTGATTTCAGTGAAATCAAGGATGACGTGATCACCCACTTAACAAAACTATCTTTGCATTTAAAGGAATAGTTTCCTGAACTAGAAAGGTCTATATGTCAGTGGATTGTAAACCCATTTCTGTGTGACTTGACTGAAATCCCCGATAGTGTTAATGGTTTTGCAGAGCAAATGGTGGAGCTTAGGTCAAGCAGTCAGTGCAAAATTTTATTTGAAGAAAAGAAGGACCATTTGGAGTCTTTCTGGTTAACAATTCATGATGAATATCCTGTGGTAGCTGGGGAGGCCGTGATGCAATTATTGCCATTTCAAAGCACCTACATGTGTGAAGTAAGATTTTCCACTCTTGCCTTCATCAAGAGCACAAAATGAAACTGTTTGCTGAACTCCGAATATGATGTGAGGTGTGCTCTGTTTCCAATAGTTCCAAATTTTCAGGAACTAGTAAATAAGATGGAGCAGTGGCATTATACTCATTAGCTGGGACCTGGGTGATGAAATATTCACGGTGAATAATTACCAAATTTTTTGTGGCTGCTAAAATGTTTAGAGATGTTTAAAATAAAGACATTGCATCAAACATATTGTTTGCTTCCTATTTTTTACCGATCTCTCTTCACTTGTCAAATATGTTTTCTGTGCAGTTAGTGTTTTACCTACATTGGGTAAAAAGGACTTTCTGATAAGCAGTTTTGGGTAATGAAGGAAAAAGTTTGGGAAGCAGTGCTTTATTGTGTCATGTTTTAGGTTTATTCTGTAATTGCACAGAATGTAAAATGGGAATGCGCTGATTACTCACGACTAATATTTGTAGTCTAACTGCATATTGCATGTGCATGTGCCATCACTTCCTGTACTCTGCAAACGTGAACACATGCTCATTGTGTCTAGTTACAAGCTCCAGGATGAGCAAGAGCTGAGTATGGTGGTAACAGAAAGGATACAGGGTGTGTCTGACTATTATACTGAATGTATTATTATGTATTCCTATACCTCTACACATACATTCAAAATACATAGCAGCAAACCATACTTACACTCCTACATATTATATACAAGTATTTTAATTACAATGTATATAATTTGCAGTCAGTTTTTATGCTGCAAGAAACAGACATCATGCAAAACACATTTAGGACGAGCCTCACTACACCCTCACCGTAGCTAGCCAACAGATATCAGCATTTCACTGCAACCTGCTCACATGGTATTTAGGTTCATTCCATAGTTATTCTAAACAGAGTACAATCTCTCAGTAAATAAAAGTTTACTACACAGAGGATAAGTTGTCTCAATCCTTAATTTTACATGGGCAATAGCACACAATTTAGAATAACAAATTTAAATTATTAGTTCATATATTCACTATCAGCTCTATTAATAGCATTTTTAAAGTTCTTCTCCCTCCAGGTATCCCAGATGGCCTCTTCCTACGAAATTCTTGAATACTACTCAATTATAAGATCCAGAATATGTACACTCACGTTTCTGGAAACCAAGTCTCTGGGTGAAGGTACGGACAAGCTTGGACGGTGTTCCTTCGCTGTACAAGTAAACTTCAGTTGGTGAATACCAGTCAACGTGGAATTCAGTAAATGACTTGGTGTGCAGAACTGTAAACCCATAAACATTTCAGGTCTTATAATAACAAACTTGCAGGCCAGTTACAACTGCAGGCATTTTTCCTGCACCTGTGCCTTCATGTATTCTACATCAGGCAACATCCACATGGTATGGCATTATTCACCAGTAACAACAAAAAATGAAAGGCACTAGTTATCAAATCATATCTGATCACTGGTCTGGGTCAGTTATTTTAGATTGGTTAGTGATGTTAAGAGATACCAGATAGCACAAATTGCTGAACATTAATAACCACTTCCTCAAAACATACCATAACAAATTATTCATTTCAAAATTAAGAGTGAGCACCTTGCAAGTTTGAGGTACTGCCAGTCACGTAGCTGAGAATTCCTTTCTTCTGGATGTGACTCAGTGACAATGGATAATCGCATCCCTACATTTCAAGGCAACATACTATCCTCATCCTCAAGTGTCAATAGGACCTACTGATCTTTGAAGATAGGAAATTTTGTTGCCCCAAAATGTCATGATCCAATTACCCACTGATGCAGTGTCATATCCCAGATAAATAGAATAATCTGTAAGCATCTTCTCAATAAAGAATAAGAAGTGGAAGTTCATAATCACAAAAATGGGACTTTTAAGCATGTCACACAAAGTAACTAAACTAACTTTATGGAGCACAGTCCTTCTTGAGAAGCTAACAGTTCCTCAGCTAGTCAAGAAATTCATCACATTTTATGGAACACAAATGTTCATTAGTATGAGCACAAGAGCCTGCCACCTGTCCATATCCTGAGCCAGATCAATCCAGTCCATTCCCTCTCAACTTATTTCTTGAAGATCCATTTTAATATCATCTTCCCATCTAACCCTAGGCGTTCCAAGTGGTCTCATTTCCTCAGGTTGCCCCATCAAAACCCTCTACGCGCCTCTCCTTTACCCTGTATGTGACAAATACGCCACCAATGTCAGTCCTCATGACTTGATCACCTGAATGATTTGGTGAGGAGTGCAGATCAAGAAGCCCCTCATCATGCAGTCTCCTCCAATCTGCTGTTACCTCATCCCTCTTAGGCCCAAGTATCTTCCTCAGCACCCTATTCTCAAACACCCGCAACCTATGTTCCTCCCTGAATGTGACAGACAAAGTTCACACCCATACGAAACAACAGGCAAAATTATAGTTCTGTATATTTTAATCTTTATAATGTCACACAAACAGAGGGGACATATGTCTGTAGTACTGAACCAAAACAGTTATTTATTTGGTGGTAGTATTTCAAATGCTGTCAGTATCTCAGCCTATATAGTACTGAGTGGTAGGATGAAAGATGAATGATGAAGTGGAAAGAATTTAAAAGAAAGTGGTCATAGCATAATCAAATTGCTATCCTAGCATTTGCTAAAGAAACTGAAGAGAACTATGAGAAGCTTTTGTAACAGGGGGGTGGTCCCTTTGTAAGGGGAGAATATTAGTACCCTACCTGGTTTGGAGTTAAGCTCCGTTGGTAGCTATGCGCTAGCAAAAGCTGGATTGACTAAAAAAATCCGGCTGCCACCACATCAGCTTCCAGTGCTGCCACACTGTGTTCTTAGGTTACTAGGACCGATTCTGCCTTGAGAAGGGGGCTTTCTAACTGAACACTGCTGCAAATAACTCAAGTGTACATATGCTAATTTACTGATATTGGTTTTAACTACTCACAATTACACAAATGGGTAAATTTAAAGCAAATACGTAGTACAAACAGCAAAAGATATCTGGAGGTGCACCGTTCACTATTCTCAATCTCACTTTATAGCAGCACAGTTCTGGGTATGCCACGTTTTAATTCGGTCACGAACGTTAAACACGGAATTTTGAAATTAAATTTATCAGGAAAGGCATGCGCTCTTCTGGGGTATTATGCAGCGTCGAATGATAATCCTTTACCGACGATTCGGGACAATGTATCGGTCCCATCTTCAAGGGCCATGATGTCCAAGTCTTCTTGACCTTTGAAGATCCGACCGATACGTTATCCCGAAACGTCGGTAAAGGTTTACCATTCGACGCTGCCTAATACACCAGAAAAATGCATAGCTCATCAACATCGCGGCGGAAGCCTGAAATCACGGATTCTAAGATCCGAAAATGCTCAAGTTCTTATAAATCCAATATCACATACGGCTGCTGTACCGCGATGTGGAAAACAAACGAAATAACTACCACATTATTACTTTTCCTGGGTAGTCTCCTCCGGAAACAGAGATAAATTCGAGATGCTTCCTCTGGAGACAAAACAATCCGGAGGTAAACTACTCCCCCATTCGGATCTCCGGGGGGGGGGAATGTTTCTAGAGGAGACACCACGCGGTAGGAGTTACAGCGAGGACTACAAGCAGAAGCAGAAAAAGCAGAAGGAACATCACAGCTTCAAGATAGGCACTTGGAATGTAAGGACCTTGAATCAAGGAGGAAAACTCGAAAATTTGAAGAAGATGCAGAAGAACGCAGTGTCTGTGCTAAGTGTCAGTGAAGTGCGGTGGAAGGGTCAAGGTGAAATAAGTGGTGATTATGCACTGTATTATTCCGGGGGTGAGAGGGCTGAAAGAGGCGTAGCAATAGTACTGCATAAAAGCATAGTGAAAAGTGTTGTTAAGAAGAGTGTGTATAGTGACAGAAGCATTGATGTTAAATTGAAGGCAGAACTGGTAAGTATTTTGATAGTGCAAGTGTACATGCCAACATCGGAGTATGAAGATGACGAAGTGGAAGAGCTGTATGATGTAACTGAAGAAATTCTTGAAGAGGATGGAAAAGGCGAGACAAATGCGATTATAATGGGAGATTGGAACAATGTGGTTGGAGATAAAGCACATCACAACACTGTTGGACCACATGAATTGGGAAGGAGGGATCACAGATTTCAAAAGCTTATTGACTTCTGTGAAAGAATTAGGCTTGTTATAAAAAAACACATTGTTAAAAAAACTAAGGAAGATTGTACACTTCTAAATCACCAGCGGATAGGAGTCGACATCAACTGGACTATGTACTAGTGAAACAGCGATTCAGGAACAGCGTGAAGAATGTGCAGACACTGCCTGGAGCAAATATTGGCTCTGACCACAATTTACTAGTTGCAAAGATCTGCACCAGATTGGAGAAAATCATAAGGTTCGAAAAGCGAAAACCAAGATCGGATTTGGAGAAGTTATATGCTTAACGATAGAAAGTACACGATATGCTAGAAGAAAAACTTGGTGCAATCAAATGTGAAAGTGGGAGTGCAGTGGAACAATATCAAGACATGTGTGCTACGTACTATGAGTGATTTGGTTAGAAAAGTCGAGAGAGAGCAAGAAAGCTATGGATTACACAGGAGATGATCAGTAAAATGGATGAACCAAGGAAATGGAAGAAGGTCAACAACGAAGAAATAAGCAAAAACTACAGAAGAATGAGGAACGAATTTAAAAGAGCCACGGACAACGCCAAGAAGGAATATCTTGAGATCACATGCGACGAGATCATAGAATTTCAAAGAACAGGACGTTATGATTTAATGCATATGAAGACAAAGGAAATAGGTTGGAAAGAAAACCATGGAATTCAAAACACTGGCATCAAACACTCTCAAGGGTATATATTAATAGCTCAGAGACGAGTACTGAAAATTTGGGAGAATTATATTACAGAGCTCTACGATCAAGCTAATCGACCAGAACACCTAGACGTCGAACCTGAAGCAGAAGTAGATGAAGACGAGAAAGGTTCTTATATTTTGTTAAGTGAAGTGGAAAAAGCTATCAAGGAGATGAGGGATAAAAAGGCTACAGGAGATGATGGTGTACATGGGGATGTACCCAAATTGTTGGGACAAGACTGTTCTCAAACTAATGACACAGCTGATCAACAGCATACATGTAAATGGACAGTGGCCCAGAGATTTCATTGAAGTTACAATCATTGTCTTAAAGAAGAAGCCCAAAGCTACAAAATGCAGCGACCATCGCACAATCAGCTTCATCGCACATACAGCAAAGATATTAACGAGGATACTTAGAAGAGGAAAAGGAACGGGGGATGCAATTGGGATGCTGAGAATATCAGAACAAACCTTGGACATAAATGACGAATTGTGTGCTTGCTTCATAGACTGGCAGAAGGCATTTGACCGTGTCAACTGGACCAGATTAATGCAGATCCTAAAGGGAACTGGGATAGACTTGCGCGAAAGAAGATTGATCAGTAATATGTACATGGAACAGAGTGTTAAAGTACGACTGGACCATGGGGAGACGAGAAGTGTGAAGATTGGAAGAGGAGTTAGACAAGGCTGCTGTTTGTCGCCAATTCTGTTCAATTTATACATCGAGTACCTTACCAAGGAAGCTCTTGAAGTGTCTGGAGACTTCCAAATAGAAGGACAAGTAATTCACACTGTGAAATATGCAGATGACCTTGTGCTACTAGCTAAGGAAGAAACGGTGCTACAGGGCATGATTGATAGACTAACTGAAATTGGAAAACGCTATGGAATAGAAACGAATGTGGAAAAAACTAAGGTAATGAGAATCTCAAGGCAACCATACTCAATACAAATTATGATAGATCAAAAACAATTGGAGAATGTGGAATATTTCAAATATTTGGGTAGCATGATAACGAATGATGCAAGGTGTACACGTGAAATTAAATCCAGAGTTGCCATGGCAAAAGCAGCATTCAACAAGAATCATTTCACCAGTAAACTGGACTTCAATTTTAGGAAGAAACTAGTAAAGTGCTACATTTGGAGCACAGATTTGTATGGTGCTGGGACGTGGACACTTCGGAAAGTAGTTCAGAAATACATGGAAAGTTTTTAAATGCGGTGTTGGAGAAAAATGGAGAAGATCAGTTGGACCGATCGTGTGAGATATGAAGAAGTATTACACAGAGTCAATACATGCAATAAAAAGGAGAAAGGCTAACTGGATTGGTCACATCTTGCGTAGAAACTGCCTTCTAAAACAAGTGATTGAAGGAAAGTTAGAGGGAAGGTAAGAAATGACGGGAAGACGAGGAAGAAGGCGTAAGCAGCTACTGGATGACCTTAAGAAAAAGAGAAGATACTGGAAATTGAAAGAGGAAGCACTAGATCGCACCCTGTGGAGGACTCGCTTTGAAGAGACTACGGACCTGTCGTAAGACAGACTACAGAATGAATGAATCACTAATAACTTAGAATTTAGAAACAACTTCAACAAAACTTACCTTGGTACGTGAAAATAACAGAGATCATTTCCATCTGTACTATGCCAAAGGTTACACAAATCACTCAAAACAACTCGGTCACTGCAACTGCATACTCGCCGAATGTCGGAACCCAATAAGCGCGTGGCATTGGTTACACGGGTTTTTTATACTCGTATATCTAAACAGTGTCGTCGCTCTGCGATTCTGACGTGATAATCAAGCCACCATTTGATCAAGCGATAACCAATCTCAGAGCCACGCACTGTTCAGTAATCTGCTGACAACATCCGGCTGTGTAACTTACTGTGTGATGTATAGCACCAATGTCGAAAATAAAGTTTCTACTACAAAATATCAAACCAAAATCCTATTTATCAGTCATTCATTGCACTTTCATCAAAACAGTCCCGGCTGAGATTTTAATTTGTCATCTCCTAAATAAAAGTATAGAGTGACTGATAAAGCAGTAATGCTCTAGACTTTTATTTCGGAGATCACTACCAATGGCATCTCCACCTTGCCGTGCTGGAGGGGCTTGTAAGTTCCTGTAACCCTGAGAGCAAAGTTAGCAGTAGCATTGCTACCAGCATGGTCCTCCAAGCCGGACATATTAAGAGCGTAAAAACCAGACGAGAGGTGCCTAGAAGAACGGAACTCCAATACAAATTGCACTGATGTAGGCAGCAGCGACATCAGTGGCGATTTGAAGTACAGGGCAAATGATGCTCAAGACGATTCATTATCACAGAGGTTTGAATGGCTGCTGTACTGCAATGTGGAATGCAAATAAAACCCACATAATCACTTTTCCTGAATAGTCTCTTTCCATAAACAGACACAAATGCGAGGTGCTTCCCCAGGCGACAAAACAATCCAGAGGTAAACTACTCCCCCATTCAAATTTCCTGGGGGGGGGGGGGGTGTTTCTATAGAAAATACCAAGCAATAAAATTTACAGCAAGAAAGACTACGAACAGACGCAAAAGTAACATCACAACTACAAGACTGGATAATAGCTTTTATTTTAACCAACATATGCACTACACCTTTGTCGTCATATATACCCCTACATATGTTTCGACTACTAATTAGTTATTACTACTTACTTATTACTTATTATAGGACAACGCAGCCATCAGGCGAAGCCTACAGATCACGGCACAACACCACGCCACAGATAAATTCACCAGCCATTTGAGAAGGAAACAAGACCAGCTGCCATTAATTTTAAATAAATTTTAAACGTTTTAATCCAAAAAGGAAAACAAAGGCACCTGTATATTTTAACCACTGAAGCAAAAATGCTACATGTTTTATAGTGAACATAGTTCATCTTATTTTAACATTGAACGTGAACCAACTATCATAGTGGATGTGTAGTCTGTGTTTATATACTTTGATCCCCCTGATGATGACTAATAAGTAGTCGAAACATATGTAGGGGTATATAAGACGACAAAGGTGTAGTGCATATGTTGGTTAAAATAAAAGCTATTATATAAGACAGAATGCACGGTGAATATAATGTGAAATACAAGACTGGAATATGGAATGTATGGACCTTGAATCAAGGAGGCAAGCTGGATAATTTGAAGGATATGGAGAACAATGCAGTGTCTGTTGTAAGCGTCAGTGACTGGCAGTGGAAAGGACAAGGCGAAATACGAAGTGGCGATTAAACGGTGTATTATTCCAGAGGTGGAAGAGCTGAAAGAGGCGTGGCAGTGAGTGGTGCATAAAAGCATAGTAAGAAGAGTTGTTAAGAAGTTTGTGTGTGATGACAAAATCATTGCTCCTAACTTAAAGGCAGAACCAGTAAATATTTTTATAGTGCAAGTGTACATGCCAACATCGGAGTATGAAGATAACAAAGTGGAAGAATTCTATGACATAATCGAAGAAATTCTTGAAGAGGACAGAAAAGGCGAGACAAACACCATCATAATGCGGGATTGGAACAGTGTGATTGGAGGTAAATCAGACCGAAACACTGTTGGACCATATGCACGGAAAAGAGAAACCAGAGAGGTCAAATGCTCATGAACGTCTGTGAAAGAAATAGACTTCTTATCACCAACACATGGTTTAAAAAGTCTAAGGGAAGACTGTACACCTGGAAAGCACCAGGAGACCGAAATTAACACCAGTTGGATTACAGACTTGTAAAACATTTCAGAAAAACTGTGAAAAATGTGCAAACACTACCTGGAGAAGACATAGACTCTGACAACTTACTAGTTGCAAAGACCTGCACTCAATTGAACAATATCATAAGGTTCCAAAAGAGAAAACCAAGACGGGGTTTGGAGAAGTTATACGCTCAATGACAGAACTTGCAAGATACTCTACGACAGTGGTATTCAACCTTTTTTGTTCGCGTACCCCCAGATATAATTTCTCTCCAACTTTGTACCCCCAAAGTGGTTGGTGCATAATTCAAGTTATACATAGTCTATAATCTACATCTAAAATAAGTTAAATAAATTACATCCAAAATAATTTATTAAATAATAAGTTTTAAATGAGAAAAAGGAGAGTCAAGCTATTAAATAACAAATATATTATATGCACTATGTGGAATAAAATGAAACTAGCCGCCCAGATAAAAATCGCATAAAGGAGAGAGAAAAAATGGCGCTCCCAAATCGCATGTCCTTACGTCCGGGTCTCTTGTGGATAACCTTAAATCTGGCCCTGATTATTCAGTGTTTATCATGAAATAATATTTTTTTATTTTACGTACCCCCTAAGATGTATTCGCGTACCCCAGGTTGAATACCACTGCTCTAGGAGAAAAAAATCTCAGTGCAGTCAAATATGAAAGTAGGAGTGTGGAAGTTCAGTGGAACACCGTCAAGAAATGTGTGTTCGATGATGGGTGACTTAGTTGGGAAAGTTGAAAGGACAGCAAAAAAGCCATGGTTTACACAGGAAATAATCTGTAAAATGGATAAACGAAAGACGTGAAAGAATGTTAACAATGGATGAAGGAACAACTACAGAACACCGAAAAACGAACTGAAAAAAGCCACGGACAAGACTAAGAAGGAATATCTTGACAGCATATGTGACGAGATCATGAAATTTCTTAAAACAGGACGTTATGCTTTAATGCGCATGAAGACAAAGGAACTAGGTTGGAAAGATCATGGGATTCAAACCATTGGCATGAAAGACTCAAGGGAATATACTAGCATATCAGAGACAACTATTGAAAATTTGGGAGAATTATATTACAGAGCTCTATTATCGAGCTAATTGACCAGAATACTAGAAGTCGAACCCAAAGAGGACATAGATACAGACCAGAGAGGCCCTTGCATCTTGCACAGTGAAGTGGAAAAAGCTGTAATGGAGATGACGGATACAGGAGATGACGGATACAGGAGATGACGACGTATATGTGGATGTACTTACATTGTTGGGAGAAGATGGTCTCAGACTAATGGCAAAACTGATCAACAACATATGAAACCGGAGAGTGGCCCAAGGATTTCACTTAAGATACAATGATTGCCTTCAAGAAGCCAAGAGCTACAAAATGCAGCAACCATCGCACAATCAGCCTCATCACACATGCAGCAAAGATAGTAGCAACGACAGTTAGAACAAGGATTGAAAAGAAAATTGAGGAAGCACTTGAAGAAGATCAGTTTGGATTTCGAAGAAGAAACGCAACTACGGATGCAATTGGGTTGCTGAGAATATCAAAATGAACTTTGGACATGGATAAATAATTGTGTTGCTTCGTAGAATGGTAGAAGGCATTTGACCGTGTAGCCTGGACCAAATTTATTGCCGATCCTATAGAACACTGGTATCGACTGATCTGCAAATTGTACATGGATCAAAGTGTTAAAGTACGATTGGACGAAGGAGACACAAGAAGTGTGGAGATTGGAAGATAAATTACACAGTGAGGCTGTTTGTCACCAATTCAACTTACACAGCGAGTACCCTACCAACGAAGCTCTTGAAGGGTCTGGAGACTTCAAAATAGGACAAGTAATTTGCACTGTGAAATATGCAATGACCTTGTGCTTCTGGCTAAGAAAGGAATGGTGCTAAAGGACATGATTGAGACTAATTGATATTGGAAGATGCTATGGAATGGAAATGAATGTGGGGGAAAAACTACGTAATGAGAACCTCAAGGCAACCTCCCCTAGTACAGATTATGAACGATCAAAAACTGTTGAAATTTAGCATGTTTTTTTGTTGCGTACTCAACATCTCTATAAGTGTAGCTGCTGAGATTTGAAATTGTGATGTAATAGGATTGGCCTCGTATTATGACGTGATAGGCTGGTACCATTTGCAGTTTTTCAGTTCATTTTCTAGAAGGTTTTCTCTACCTTCCTTCCCGGTTTTAGTTTTACCATGATTGTATAGACCCTTCTTCTCATACACGAATCTCACTACATCGGGACTCTTTGTTGACTTTTACCCAAAAAATCCAACAGGTTATGGGCCCAGTCAGACCAATACTGTGTGTGGTGTTGTGTTTTTATGTGTTCTGCGTGAACTTTTGTAGATTAAGTGAAAATGACGACTGCATCAACAAACATTACCCCTATGATGACCACAACACAAGTCACTGCATCGGTGGTAATATCCCGAGGAGCTGGAGCATCGACGATGGTCCGGGAGAGATTATGTGGAATGGACAATTACCGTACTTAGAAATTCACAATTAAAATGGCACTTGCTCTCAAGGCTTACAAAACTGTGTGACCGGAATAGACACTGATGAAGGGCGCAATCAGACTGCCATTCCTCAAATTGCTTTGTGTGTTGAGCCTCAATGCTATGTCCATATTGTTGATGCACAGACTGCTAAGGAAGCATGGTAAAATCTTGAGAAGGAATATACTGATAAGGGACTTTTCTGACGGATTAGTCTCAAGCGCCATCTTCGACGTATGAAGTACGAAAACTTCAGTTCTATGGCGAGTTATATAGAAGCCGTAACCTCTGTAGACCAACAACTCAACGAGATTGGGCACCCCACCGACGATGAGGAGCTTGCTGTGATCATGCTATGTGGACTGTCAGACCCATTTGATCCTCTGAAAGTCAGCACTGCTGTGAACTACAAGGACAAGTTGTACAGCGAAAATGTGAAGACGACGCTATTGCAGAATGATTATTGGCGGACCGAAGCAGCTTCTGAGGGTGTATCCGGTCGTGGAGGTTCAGCACTTGCAGTGGAAAAGTTAGGCAAGAAGACTCATTTCGAACAAGTGTGCCATCATTGCAAGAAACCTGGACATATTAGACCGAAATGTCCGCAGCTGAAACAGAAGAGGAAGCCCTAATCGAAGCAAAATGCTAAGTCAAAGACTAATAATGATACTTGACTGTTAGCTGCACCGTTGTTGAGTGTGTGTATCGAAAGTGACTGAATCCTGGATTCTGGTTGTACAAGTAATGTAAGTGGTCGCAGGGGCTGGATGTGATTATATAAAAACAGGGGGTAAAAGTATCAACATTGCTAACGGTGACAGGTTAGTTTGCCAAGGCCAAGGTAATGTAAAAGTAATTATTGATGGTAATATTCAGAAAACCAACACTGATGTTATGCATGTTCCTGATATTTCTGTTAATTTGTTGTCTGTCAGTAAATTAGCTGAGAAAGGTTTTATCCTGATTTTTGACAAACATGAATGTTGAGTTTACAGGGAAGCTGATGTCATTGTAAAAGGTGTATGTAACTTCAGAGGTGCTAATTTTAAGGGACTTTATATGCTAAGAAGTGTAGAACCTACTTCTTATCAAGGTTTGTTAAATGGGTTTCAAATTCCAGTAATGTTGTTGTAGCTGCAGTTTGGTGCTTTTGAAAGATCTTGCCCATGGATTGCTTTTGAAGAAAAGGCACAAATATCCAGTTGTACACCCTGTATTGAGGCGAAAATTAAAACAAAAACTTTTCCAAAGGGAGGCAGTAGGCAAGCCCAGGAGAAACTGGAGTTACTTCACTCTGATCTAAGTGGTCCCATGAAAGAGTGTTCCTGGGGAGGTGCTCATTATTTGCTTACATTTACTGATGATTTTTTTCAGGAAGAGTTATGGGTATCTTTTAAAGAACAAGAACCAAACATTCAAAATGTTTCTGGAATTTAAAGCACTTGTTGAAGATCAGACAGGTCTCAAAATCAAGAGGCTTGCAACTGATAATGGAGGAAAGTACCGTAACCGAATTTTTGGCCAAAAATGACACTATTCAAGAGACCACTGTGCCATACTCACCACAACAGAATGGAGTGGTTGAGAGATTGAATTGTACCGTCATTGAAAACGCCAGGTCTATGTTGCAAGGCACAGGTTTAGGGTGACATTATTGGGGTAAGGCAATTACAACTGATATTTACCTCAAAAATCGCAGTCCAACTATAGCTGTAAAAGGTGCCACCAATGAAGAGACATGGTCTCGTTCAAAGGTGGACCTAGGCCATTCGCAAGTTTCTGGGTGTAAAGTCTATGCTTTCATCCCAGACAAGGATACATAAAAAATTGACAGCAAGGCTAAACTGTATTGTATGCTAGGATACTGCGAAAGTACAAAGGGATATAGGCTTGCTGACTTAGACCTGGAAAAGTTACGGTTGCTCGTAATATTGAATTTGTTGGGCGTGAAATGGCTATGTTAAATGTGAGGAAATAAATTTCAGGTATTTAAGGTGAAAACCCTCCTATTGGTGTGCCTTTTATGAATACAACTCCTGTGCCAGTTGTAAACGTTAACAAAGCAGCTAAGAATCATACTGAAAACGATAGTTTCTCTGGTGTAGGTACTGTAACAATTCATTCTGATTCTCAGAAACAAAATGTGACTGAGGAGAGTGAATCAGAGACTACATGGCCCTCACTAAGTTTGTCAGCTCTGAATTTAAGTCCAGATAATTCCAATACAGATATTTCTGAGGAAATTATTTTTAATGATGTGTAGCCTATGAGACCAGCAAGAGAGAGGCATGCCTCTACATGGATGAATGACTATGAGGCCAGTCTTTTATCAGGTTTGTATGGGGATAAACCAGAATCGTATGAAGAGGCAATACAAGGGCCAAACAGAGTTCAGTGGGAAAATGCTATGAGGGAGGAATACAAATCTGAAAAGTGGTTGACAGGCCAAGTTATAAAAATATAGTTAAATCTAATTGGGTTTATAAAGTAAAAAGAAATGCCTCAGGAGATTTTGAAAGGCTTAAGGCAAGGCAGGTCGCTCGAGTCTTCAGTCAGAAATACGGGGTTGATTTTGATGGAACATTTTCTCCTGTAGTCAGGTATTCAACTCTGAGAGTCTTATTTGTTATTGCAAATGAGATGGATCTTGATATTGATCATCTTGACATAGGTACAGCATTACTAAATGGGGAGTTAAATACAACCATTTATATGGAGCAGTCAACTGGCTATGAATTTGAAGATGACAAAGTCTGCTTACTTCAAAAAAGCATCTACGGGTTGAAACAGGAGGTAAAGCCTGGAATAAAAGAATTCATAGTCTTCAAAGATTTGGGATTTGTACAGTCAAAGACTGAACCTTGTGTTTGTATTAAGAGAACTGATAATAGACTAACTATAATTCCATTATATGCGGATGACTTTTCTGTATTTATGAACTGCAAAACTGAAAAGGACAGAAATGCTGCTGCTTTGAAGGAAAATTTCGATGTTAATATCTTGGGGCCAATAAGGCACCATTTGGGCATGAAAGTAACTCATACTAGAGAGAAGGGAATTATTATGCTTAACCAAGAATAATACATTAACAAATTACTGGTTTTGGAATGGAAGATTGTAAGGGTGCATCTACACCAATACCTTTAGACATAAAACTAGAAAGACCTCTTGATAATTGTAACCATTCTTTACCATACCAGCAGCTTATTGGTGGACTGATGCAGATGCATTTAACTGTGTGTACTAGACCTGACATAACATATGTTACAGGAATGTTGAGCCAGTTCAACAGCTATCATAATGAGGATCATTGGAATGTAGCAACAAAAGGTATTTTGAAATATCTAAGAGTCCACCAGTGGTTATGGACTTGTGTATGAGAAATCTGGAGAGCATTGAAGGATATGTTGATGCTGACTGGGCAGGCGATTCAACCAGTAGACAGTCTTGTACAGGCTTTGCCACAAAATTGAGTAATGGCACAGTTAGTTGGCAATCTAGGAGGCAAAGAACAGTAGCACTCTCAACAACTGAAGCAGAATATTTGGCAATAAGTGATGCCACTAAAGATGGTCTATTTTTATGTATGTTGCTTGCTAAAATTTTGTGCAGACAAGGAGAAACTATTATATTGTACAATGATAATCAAAGTGCAAAAAAATCACTGTGAATAATGCTCACCATAGGTGTACAACACATACTGATGTGAGGCATCACTTTATAAGGGAGGCTGTTGAGAGAGGAGAAGTGAAAATTGAATCTAACCCTACTAATGATAAGGTAGCAGTCATTTGGACAAAGCCCTTATGCAAGGCAAAACATATGCTATGTACTGAGGGGCTTGGAGTAAAGTTCCAGAGATGCTTGAGTAAGTGGGAATGTTGAAACAGGGCACGGACAACACTATTTGTATACAAACCAATTGCCAGCAATTTTTAATAATTTTTAACAACTTTTAATAACATTGTATTATCATCTTTTATGATTTTAACCCAAAGATGTAAACAACCTACGCCAGACATTTAAAAGATAAGGTTGTATAAACGAAAACAGTGAGTGTTATCAACTGTTAACAGAAACTTGACATACATTGTGGTGTATAAGTTGAGATACCAAATGGATTAGTGAATGTTGATGTGAATGTGACCTTCAACCCCTGATGATGGCTCTATTGCAGCCGAAAACATATGTAGGGTTATTGGACATACTTAAGAAATAAAGTGCACTTGTTGGTTTAATTGTTAAATGTTATCAAAATGCATGGTGAACACAACGTAAAATCCAAATGGCCTCATTTCATGGAGCAAATAACAAAACTGCCAAACCAAAACTTAAACAAAAGAAGCATAAAAAGTTACAGGTGTCCTCCACTTCATGGTCAAGACCGCTTTACTAGTGAAAACCTGCAATTCTGATTTTAGAAACCTCAAATCTTAGGACATTCTGTGTTGACATATACCAAGGTGTAGCTTGCCTGGGATCTCAACTATGATTCTTGTCTACACTGCATTCAGCATTAAAACATTTAGATTCTAATTATCTATAACTCCTTGACAGAGGACAGAGATTCAGTTCATACAGTAGATATCACCACATGCTTTAGAAGTAGCTGGCCAATTAATAAATTATGAATATTCCAAAATCCTTACAAGTACCCACAAACTTTCTGAGGGCACATGATAGCCAAGCATATATGGTTGGTGATTCCTGTCTTAATAATATTTAGCGCATCCTACTAATCATAAAGCTGCTCGTGAGCTTTTCTCCAGTTTCCTGTATACTTCCTCTTAGGTCCAAAACTTCTCAGCACCCAGTCCTGAAACACTCTCAATCTACATCCCTTTCTGAAGTTGACAGACCAGGCTTCACACTGATACAACAGATAAAATTATGATCTCCAGATTTTGTCCCTCCTTTTTTTTTTAGAAACAACTAAATAAACCCCAAGGAGCAGAGCCCTTAATAAAAAACAAGTATTTGCTCAGGTAGTCAAGAAATTTTCCATCTTTTATGGAACCTAAAGGTTCATTACTGTCATTACAAGAACCCATCATGGATCCCTGTCCTGAGACACATGAATCCAGATGTAATCACAGTCTATTTCTCCATGATTAATTTTAGTATTATCATCCTATGAGAGTTAGTGTACAAATTAAGATGTTTCTCTGAATCACTCGTTTTTTGGACTTCGTCCATCGTCTTTTAATGTGAATAAAATATCACATTTTATTCACATTAAAAGACGATGGACAAAGTCCAAAAAACAAGTGATTCAGAATATCATATACCATCGTCAGAACCTTTTAAAACTCAAGATGTTTCTCGTTATAAAATTTTCTCCAGCCTACTCCCATTTACATCCAAGTATTATCCTGATTGCTGTTTTCTAACATCTTCACTCTGTGGTCTTCCCTTAGTATAAGAAACCAAGTTTCACACCTGCAAAAAGTAAACTAATGAATTCCATACAGCAGATTCCTTCATGAGAAGTTCATAGTTGCCCAGACAGAAAGTTCCCTACCCTTTACGGATTCTGAAGGTTCATTACTGTGTTGATAACAGCCCATCACGCATGCAAGGTAAAATTATAGCTGTGCATATTTTAATCTTCACATAACATTATTAGATATGAAATGGAAATAATAAATATTCTGAATTCAATGGTACCAAGCATTCAACAAATTCAAGCTGCTCTTAATTTCTTCCTGATGCTAACCTTACAGTCGTTCCCCAGATATTGCCTGATTTGTTATAGGGACATACAAATATAAGTTTAACTTGGAGAGCGGGTGGGGCCAAGGAAGGGCAAATGCCCCCAAAATTTTTTCTACCTACAAATAGTTTTGTTTTGGCTACTGAGTTGAAGAGGGACAAATAAAAAAATGGGGATCAAAAGGGGGGGGGGGGGGGGGAAGGGGTGTATGTATATTAAGGACTGGTTCAAACCAATCTTCCCCCTGTTTAACTTGACTCCCTCATAAATTGAAGTTCCTAATACCCAAGGTCTATTTTGTCCAACCCATATTATTAGCCAAGTCACGCCTATGCACACAAATATTTCAACTGTGCCATGTTTTCAGAGGATACGCTAGGTAACCTTAATCTCAAGATTTTGTCTTGTATTATAGTGATGAGATATGGACATAAACTTACCTTTCTGAATTTGAACTTGAATTATTTACATTCTATGAATCCAAAATAAGTTAATACCTCGGATGTAGAACAAGTCAAGAAAATATTACATACATACATCCAGTGGTTGATAGTACAATCCAAGTAGCTTAAAACTGTTTTAGCTTAGTTTATCATTCTCCATTTACATTATTAACCTTTTAAACCGTAGCAGTCACTTTATGCACCATCAGGTTTAACATTCAAGAATTCAACATTCTGCACACAGAGTGTACTAATGTGTTTTGTACATATCTCAGAACAAACGGCGATTATTTCCCAATACAGCAATGACCAACTAATTTTCATAACCCAGATGGCAAGTGTTTACTGTCCTGTAGGAGCTGAATGTTTTGATGTAGTTTATGTTATTCTCAGTCTTTAAAGGGTTAAAGCATTCATCTATAGAGTAGGAGGAGTGAGCCATATAAATAATTCTTCAGGGCTGATTTAATTTGTTTAGGGTTATCACTTAAATTTTGGATATCTTGTGGGACACTGTTAAATACTTTTATGCCAACTGAGAAGACTCCTTTTTGATATACAGTGAAACCTCTATCCATCGTTCCCGTTACCGTCGTTTTCCCGCATGTATCGTCTGCCTTATTTGGTCCCGAAATTAGCCCCATATAAATAACACTATTTGTTCCCGCCTCCATTGTTCCTCGAACTGTCGTTTTCCCACATCAATCGTTGAAAAATCACGGTCCTGACGCAACATTTTCCCGCATTGATAGTTTTCTTTTAAATCTGAAGCGATGGTTTAGTGCGCTGCGCGCGCGTGTATTGCTTTCTTAAGCCGGGACTAGACGGCGCGCGGCTGCTCGAGTGACGTGACGTCACTTGCTCGGCCATCAGATCGGAACAGAAAAGACAATCTGGCTACACGACGCGGCGCAGCTCGGCAAATGGCGGACCAGCGCGCACCCCGACAGCAGAAAACAAAGACCAGGCCTAAGTGTATACAGGCTTGGACGAGACTGGCTTGGCGCGTAGACTGCAAGCCCCGTGTAGCCGCATCAGCTGCCCGCGCCGAGTCCCTTTGAGGATCGTGAAAAACCCGCTTCTGCGGCGATCCAACGAGCCTCGCTCGCCGAATCACACACCACGCCGCGCCAGGCCGGATGTCAATGACGTTTGTTATGACGTAAAACCAGCCGAGCCACGCTCCGTCTAGTTGAGCCTTTAGAGTCTTGTCATGGCGGGAAAAACTGTAAAGACAGACTTACTGTTTTACTTTGTGTTAACAGTGATGAAAGTGACAAACAAGTTCCGATTGTTATCGGAAAATCTCCGAAACCGCGATGTTTCAAGAATGTAAAACAATTACCCGCCACATACCACGCGAACAGTAACACGTGGATGACCACAGACATTTTTTCTTCATTTCTGCGTTCATTAGACGCAAGTATGGGTGCGCAAAACAGGAACATTCTCCTCTTTGTGGACAATTGTGCCGCACATCCGAAGGATACATCGTTTCTAAGAAAGGCATACGGTACCGGCAAATTGTACAAGTGTGCTCCAGCCCCTTGATTTAGGGGTAATAAAGTGTCATAAGCACCTTTATAGAAAACGCATCGTGCAAACTGCTGTTTGCTTAATGGATGCAGGCAAATATACGAAAAAGAAGATAAACGTGTTGGAAGCTTTGCACTACACTGTGGCAGCCTTGCAAAAAGTAACCCAGCAGACAATCGAAATTTGTTTTCGGAAAGCTGGTTACGTGCAGGGACAATCTTCAGGCGATAGTGACGTCGTATTGACCAACGATGACGATGATTTCCGCCAAGACTGGGAAAAGTTCAGTGGCATGAACAAAGATAAATTCCAGGACTACGTCTCTGTGGACAGTCACGTGGCAACCTGTGGTGTAGAAACAGTGCAGGAGCTGTGCGTGAGCCTCGTGGCGTACGGGAGTGTGGAGGGTGAAGGAGGAGGAGAAGAAGACGATGGCGAACCCGAAATTGTGCCGAGCTTTGCTGAGACGCATGAAGCGCTGATGAAAGTAAAACCTTTCTTTTATGCGCACAGCACGAGTGACAATGATCGTGAGTGTTCTAGGCCTTGAAAAATCGTACTTTGAATTGAGTAGTTTGCACAAAACAAACGTCAATGAAAGATTTGCTCAGCAAGAAGTAATAATAATCATTAAATTGTTCTTATCTATAATTTTTAATGGTTTCCCGGTACTATCGTTTTCCCGTATGTATCGTTTTTGTTTTCCGTCCCCATGAAAAACGATGGATAGAGGTTTCACTGTAGTGATAAATTTGATTAAGGCTGGTGAAAGTTATATTTTTGCCTAGTATTTAGGTTACAGGCAAAATTAAATTTGAATGTATTTTTGTTAACTGCAAATAAGAGAAGTGATGGTATATATCGTGATTGAAGACGTAAAAAATTAGATTCTTAAATAAATCTCTACATGAGTTCCTACTTCTGCATCCGGTAATAATTCTAATTATATTCTTTTGTATTTTAAAAATTTTGCACTATGTGAAGAGCTCCCACAAATTATTAGTCCATAGTCACTATTTACATACACCAACTGGATGCAACTTTATTTAAAAAACTGTATAGTTTTTTAAAACATATTTAAAAACTTTTTGAAACCCGACATATGTTTCGGCTCTTATAGAGACATCTTCAGGAGTTTATTGTCGTTAAAACTGCATATATTAAAACGTCTTTTTCATTGGTTCACTTTTAGGCAAGGTTTTTCACTTTTCCACTGCTTGGTATGCACAGACACTATTTGTTATTCGTACTAAAATAATATGTTAATGTTTTCGTAGGTATTGTATTTGATGCATGGTACTGGTTTATCTTTTTCATTAGGTCGTATTTTTCATGGTGTAGGCTGTACTGTTTGTGTGTGCGTCTGATGCTGTAGATACTACAAAACATATGTCAGGTTTTAAAAAGTTTTTAAATATGTTTTAAAACACTATACAGTTTTTTAAATCAAGTTGCATCCAGTTGGTGTATGTAAATAGTGACTGTGAAAAGATGCACGGTGATTACAGAATAAAGTATTAGTCCATAGTTCATGACAGAATGAAAATAGGTGTAGTAAACCATCTTCAGTGTTTCCTGTGACATAAAGGGCTTGAGTGATATTGCACAGCAAGCTACACTTAATTTGTGTGTAATTTGTTCAATATGAATTTTCAGAAGACAGTATACTGTCTACATATACTCCAAGAAAGTTTGTATCATATGCTTCAGAAGTTCATTTGTTAGATATGTAATGTCCAGATCAATTTGAGGACTATTTTTAGTTGTGAATTGTATGGAATGGGTATTATCAAAATTCAATTAGAGTCTGTTGGCTTTGAACCATTAATTTAAGGATTCAAATTCTATTTTTAAATCATTTTTAAAATCCTTGAGATTAGAATTGGTAAATATTATAATAGTACCACCTGCAAATACAATTGGTTTAGATTTTCCATTAATAGTATTTGATAAATCAGTTATGTAGAGAAGAAAAAGTAAAGGACCTAAAATTGATCCTTGTGGAAGACCATGTTTTATTTTTATTTTTTATCTCCACTCTTTGATACCTGTTCCTAAGGAATAATTTGACCCATTCATTAGCTTTCCCAGTTATTCCATAAATTTATTTTGGATAGTAAAATATGATTAACACAATTAAAGGCTTTTGTTAAATCATAGAAAATCCCGCCCACAATTAATTTGTCATTAAGAGCAATTTCATTTATTAATCCATAGGGTGCTTTATCAGTTGTTAGAGTTTTCCTAAATCAAAACTGTTCTTCAACTACTATGTTGTTATCATTTAAGTGTCCAAGTAGTCTATTATGCATAACTTTTTCAAAGACTTTTGAAAATGAAGTCAGTAGAGATACTGGTCTGTAGTTAGAAAAGCAATTTCACCTTTTTTATATAAGGGTTTCACTACAGAGTATTTTAAGCATTGAGGAAAAATTCCTGATAACAAAAATGGATTACATATATGATTTAAATGTAAACTAATATAAACAGAGCTTACTTAAGTAAATTAGTAGGGGTTTCATCATATCCATACGCATTTTTAAGGCTTAAGGGATTTAATGTTTTCAATTCCGTGTTGTCATAGATTTGAGTTTTACATTTGGGAATGAGTTGTTAAGAGCATTCAAAGAAATAATATATATGAGTACCTGTATTATTATTATTATTATTACCATCATTATTGTATTAAGGATTTAGGAGTCTTTATTGATTCCAAATTATACTTTCATTCCATGTTGATTATATTTTTTCTCAATCTATCAAGCTTTTGGGTCTTATTCATAATATTACGTTTTCATTTTCAACTCTTGATAGTTTATTGACTTTATATTTTTCACTTTTTAGACCCAAATTAGAGTATGCATCTGTAGTATGGAATTCAATTACTTCTACTGATGCAAAGAAGCTTGAGCGCATTCAAAGGAAGTTTGTAGCTTTATGTTATAATCGATTCCTTTCTCGAGATAGCATTGGCTACAGTTATGCTAATGCTCTTCAAGTACTTAATTTACGTACTTTACATGACAGAAGACATCAACTTGATGCAATTTTTGTCATTCATGTTTTATTAGGTTCTAAATCCTGTCCATCTACCATGGACATTATTGGTCTACGAGTTCCCACTCGGAACCTCCGAGACTTTTCTTTGTTTCATGTTAGCTCATATTATAGAAACTGTTCCTCTGGCCGGTGTGTAATTGCGGCAAATTCTATTTGTAATCATATGGATGTTTTAAGAAGGGAATTTGTTACACTTAGTCAGATGTAAAATTTTATTGCATTATATTAAGGTGTTCTTATCAATTATTTAAGCAAGTTATTGTTTGTTTACTTATTTCTTTTGTTGTGTTAGTTTTATTCTTGTCCTGTTTATTGTCCATTGTTATTTGTGTTTGTTTGTTGTGCTGCTTCTGTAATTGGCCATCTGGCTGTTGATTCGGCACACTAATAAACCAGAATTGAATTGAATTGAATTGAATTATTATTATCATCATCATCATCATCCCTATTACCACTATAATCATCATCATCCACATTCCTTATTTCACAGCCGTTTAGCTGGTTCTCAAACAAGTACAGGTGTCACTGACCCAAGCACTTCTTATTCAAAGTTCTGCCAAAAACGTTCTGACTACACAGCATGTATTAAGTATTACTGTTTTCTGCATTAAAATATACAAGCCAGGGCAAAGGTTAAGCAGTTTTAAACTTTTGTGTATTTTTATTTTTTAGAATTATACCCATTGTGGATAGTACTAGTGGTATTACATATGCCATTTTCAGTTGCCATATTCATATAAACTCTTCTTTCAAGTCAGTATATTTCTGGAGCTCCTCGGTGACACTACTGTGAAGGTTGTGAGTGTTAGGAGTTGCTACATCTATTAAGTACACTTTGATGGTTTTGTCAAGTAGAACTATGTCTGGTCTATTGTTATGGACAGTATGATCAGTTCTCTAACATGGGGTGTGGCTCATATTTATATTATGACATTGGTGGTCCCTTTGACAGGTCACATTTGATAGACAATTCTTGATGGACAATGTTGGCTACTTGATTGTGACGATGGGTGTCATGGCCTTGAGCTAGTGCACGACATGCACCCATTATGTGTTGAATGGTTTCTAATTTCTCTCGGCATTTTCTACAGATATTGTTAACATTTTCTTAAACTATGCAAAAATTAATTATTATACTATTTTTCCTTTTATTAATGGACTCTCTGATCATGATGCACAGTACGTATTGATTCATGACATTGACACATTTAATTTACCTATTATGATTAAGAACATTCGTAAAATTAACAAAAACTCCACTGCTGATTTTATTTATTATTTCAGTTTAGAAACTTGGGATGATGTTTTGGTGGATAATGATGTAAATTCTCTATATAATGCCTTTTCTAATAATTAGCTGCAAATATTTTATGCTGCTTTTCCCACAGCTGTGATTAGCAAAGTTAAGAGTCATAATAATAAAAAGAATTGGATTACTAATAAATTAAGAACTCAATGTCACCTTAAAAGGGATCTTTATCTACTAACTAGAAATAGTAACAATATGGACCTTTTAAATTATTATAAAATATACACTAAAGTATTATCTAAGAAAATTATGGATGCTAAAAAAGATTATTATAATAATTTGATTATGCATTCTAATAATAAAATTGCAACCACTTGGAAAATAATCAAAACAGAAAGAGGTGAGACATGTATTAGAGATAATATCACTAAAATGGATGTTACTGGCACTACTACTTGCAATCCTCAAATTATCTCTCATGCTATAAATCAGTATTTTCTATCTGTCAGTAATAATAATCTTATTAGCATGACTAATACTAATTATAATGCTGTCATTAGTTCTCCAATGGATTATTTATTAGGGACCTTTAGTATGCCTTTCCCTAGAATTCAATATAATAACATAACCAGACATGAGGTTTAAAAAATTATCAAATCATTAAAATCATCTAATTCCTGGGGCTATGATGAGATATCTGTTAAAATCTTGAAACTAAGCTGCAGTTATATAAGTTTGCCTCTGACAAAATTATGTAATATGACCTTATCTACAGGAGTTTTTCCAGAGTACCTCAAATATTCAGAAATTAAACCTTTTTTTAAGTCTGGTTCTAAGGATAAAATGGATAACTATAGACCAATATCATTACTACCTTTCTTTTCAAAAATATTTGAAAAACTTATACTTCACAGACTTATTGAACATTTTAATGATCACCACATTATAGCTAATAAACAGTTTGGTTTTAGGCAAAATTATTCCACTGATAAAGCTATTTTTCAGCTATTAAACCATATATTAAATTAATTGAATACTAAGAAAACTGTTGGATGAATCTTTTGTGATTTAAAAAAGGCATTTGATTGTGTTGATCATGCTATATTAATGTCTAAACTAAAGTTCTATGGAATAACAGGTCAAATGTATGATTTAATAAAATCTTATTTACGATATAGATATCAGCAAGTAGTAATATGCTCTGATATTGCTCATAATATATATTCAGGATGGGGTAAGGTTTCTAAGGGTGTCCCACAAGGCTCCATCCTTGGACCTTTTCTTTTCTTGGTATATATTTATGACTTATTTATATTCTTAAATAAAAATTCTTTACCAGTTCTTTTTGCGGACGATACCAGCGTTTTGGTAACTAGTTCTAATCAGCATGCCTTTCAAATCGAAATTAATGAGATTTTTACACAATTATACTCCTGGTTTAAATGCAATTTGTTATCGCTTAACTTGGACAAAATCCAATTTATTCATTTTAAAATGAGAAATACCCCTTATATGAACACTAAAATTAACAATAACCATAACACTATTTTTAATGCAAATGTCACAAAGTTTCTTGGATTAACCATTGAAAATAATTTGTCCTGGAGAACACACCTAGATCGACTATCATTAAAGCTAGGCAGTTATAAGAACTGTTAATTCATACATGTCTCAAGAAGTGCTAGTTATGATTTATTATGCTTATTTTCATTTGGTGCTTAGTTATGGCATAATCTTTTGGGGTAATTCCCCACATAGTATTGACATATTTAGACTTCAAAAAAAGGTTATTATAATTATTTGCGGTATACATAATAGAGTCTCATGTAGAGACTATTTTAAACAATTGAAAATACTTCCTCTTCAATCTCAGTATCTATTCTCAATATTGATGTTTGTAGCTAATAATATTAATTATTATAAGTTCTGTTCTGATATACATGATATTAAAACTAGACATACTAAAGATCTGTATCAACCATCTTCCTCCTTATCAGTTTTTAATAATGGGACTTTGAATATGAGTATAAAAATATTTAATAAACTACCGACTGAAATAAAGATACTAAAGAATTTAAAAAAAGGTTAAAGGTCTTCCTTCATTCCAATTCTTTTTATACAATACAGGAATATTTTAATTATCAAACTAAGTAATTCTTTAATTTTATATGTTTTCTTCTGTTATAATTATTGTTTTATTGTATTTAAATGGACAAACACATTTTGTTGTGTTCATATGTATATAATAAACTGACAGATTTACCATTATACGGATTGACAGAATGTATAATATGAATAAATAAATATTATTAAGGTTCAGACCCTAGAAAATATTCACTGAATGCACTTGTAACAGTTTGTGAATTATTAGTATATTTATCATAAATATTTGAAACTTTGCTTCTTCATTAATATTTTTTATACCTGATTCAATTTCACAATTTTCCAGATGGTTTTAACATTACTGTTCGATTCTAGGATCTAATTGTTACAATTATTTCATTTGGCTTCCTTAATGACATTTGATAGAATTTTACAATACATTTTGTAGTAACTTTTTATTCTCAGATCATTCCTGTTCCTATTGACCAATATAGTTCTCTTTTACGTTTACATGAAGTTTTCATTCCCATTGTTATCCAGGTTTTATTTGTAGTACTATTTTTCATCCTTATTAATGGAAAGCTTGAATAAAAGATCCAAAAGTATGTATTTAGGAAACTGTTAAATTTAGAGTGAGTATCATTGCTATCAAATACAGTGTCCCAAGTTTCATAGCCTAATTTTGTAATTTTTCTCTGCATTTACTTCTAGAACAAACTTTCTACTGACAGTTCAAATAGTTAAATGGCAGAAATATTGATTTGTTGTTTATTACCTGCCTTAGGAGTCTTGTTGCTGGGATCAACAATATAATCAGACAACTTTTTACCACAAAAAAATTCCAGATGGGCATCCTCCAAACTGTTGCTGTATTCACTTTCTATTGGCTGCCATGAGCCATCATAGAACCATATACCACGGGTAATCACACACTCCTCTCCTGAGAAGTGAAAGTAGATATGGAATTATAATTTAGAAAATGTTACAAATAAGTAAATAAATAAATAAACCAATATGCAAAATAAGCTGCAACATGCATGCAAATATATACCTCTACCTGGCCAGTAGATAGAGTCACATTTAAAGGTGTTTAAATCCACCTCATACATTCCACCACGCACAACAATTTTGTGCTGCTTTGAGTCTGTGTGTGCAGCACTAGCCTCATTACATTCACACCTTGAACTAACAATGTTACTACTTTCCACGGGTAAGGCACTTCTATCGATGTGTGATGTATTTCCAGAATGTGATTCTGACGCATTTTCTTGATTGCTGTATGTGGAATTATAATACTGACATTCACGATATGGATGTCTATACTTGGATTCGATTCGAAGGGAATCATAACCACTAAACTCAATCCAACGTTTATCTGCACAGCTTTTATAAAACCAACGTACTTCTTCTGGCTTGAGCTCACCTACAACCCCATCCATAAACTTTGAATCGGGTGCCGGGGGTTTCCATGCTCCAGCTAAAGTACCACCACTCGGACTTGCCCTAGAATCTAAAGGCGGAGCATCTTCACCACCATCGTAATAAAACTTATCAGGCACAATTTCTTGCTGTGTGACATACAAAACGTCATCCCCCTCACTGTACTCGAACATTGAGTCACTTGGACGTGATATTTCACCGAATTCTTCGTTCACCTCATAGGCAGAATTAACACTGCCTTCATTCGATGAATTAAAATTCATTTGAATGTATGGAGACGTTATAATTTAAAGCAGAACTTTGCCGTAAACATAAAACAGTATGACTTGCGTTAGTTCAAGGTCCTTACATTGCCTTACGAAACATCATTACTAACGGCAAAGATTGCAACAAGAAAGATACCATACGTAGCTTGGTTTCATTTACGGACGCTAGTTTTATTTTATCAGTACCGTTATATTAGCACAATACAAGCAACTAAAGTGTTCTTCTAATAATAAAATATGTTTTAGGCGCGCAGTGTTCTTACATAAATCACTACAACTCAAATAAAACAAAATGCTCTATTCTATAAATTGTAAACATCTAGTTCATGAACTTCTTTGCACCATAACAAACAAAATAGAAGCTCTCACCGCATTGTTGCTCGATATTTCACAGTCGAATTGCAACCAATATAGCTTAGTTCCATATCGTTCTGTCAATAAAGTAATTTACAGAAGGGAAACTCTGCACTTGCGGTACTCAAACATGCAAGTAATAATCAAACAGCATTTGCTACTGTAATGGCTTTGGAAAGCAGCAAAGAAATTGCTCTGCCGGGCATCGAGGAATAGATATCTGAAGTACTGGACAGTTCGAAATTTTCTCACATCGACAGCTTGATTTATACCCACGCCGAACAAACGTTCGTGACAGCTGCTCCACTGCAGATGAAATACTGCGCCCCCTTTCCTCGTTTACGTTTATTTGACGGGAAAATCTCCGATATCCATATTCGGTAGATGAAACCACATGAAGCAGGACAGCAAATGCCAAAATAATATTCCAGCTGAAATTTAAAACAAAACTTCAATCAAAAACGAACGATTTAAAATTCATTAGCGCACTTCTAAAATTACATCCCTTACCTTGCCATGTTTGTGCGTCACTGGATGAAGGTGGTCAGAATCTTTGTGTTGAATGCTGCCAAGGTCACCTTCATGAATAGCAGGTGGTTGTTTTGAACCACATAATATTAAACACGCCTGACAAAAATGCTGAGTCATTGCCTCAGGTATAAGGCAACCAAGGGACGGTAGAGCAGTTGCCAGTTCAAAACACCTTATCTTCATAACCAGCTGGTTATTGTGTACTGGCAAACAAGCAGAAGCTGGACATCCTCCAGTACACTTCATTCTTATTTACTTCATTTTACTTATGAGTACTCATAAACATATTTCTCTAAAAAAAAGGCACTCCTTGTAACAAAATCTGAATGTTTGAGCAGAGTACGCACCACTCAAGAGAACTTGTATGCTGGTAACTTCAGACTTCTTGATTATTTTGTTAGTTTATCATAAAAACATGTCAAGTACCCATAATGGATAACTCAAAAACTTCACCAATGGAATCTCTAATGGAGAGAGACCTCACTGATCCTCTGCCACAAAACCCTAAGACCTCTCACATGTACTCTTTATGTAAGACTAGAATTTGTTAAAAGCTCTCCATAATTCCATCTACTGTAACATGTATTGTGCATCTAAAAGACTGTGCTTTTTCATCAGAATACACACCAAATAAAGCCATGTTATATTAGATACTTGCTAATAAGATTCAGTTTCTCACTCTGGCACATAACTGCAGTAATCAAGTTCTATCATTCCTGCAAACATGAATTTATCTTCAAATTCACAGCAAGAATAGTAAACATGACAGAAATATAAGTGCACTCAGCATCCAAAACAGCCCTGTGACTCCACCCAGCCTCATATTAATGGGTAATGGCGGCTATTCCCCCAGGAGTAAATCAGCCAGAGTGTGAAGAGAAGTACTCAACTCCATTTAGTGCTGAGGTTAAGAATGAGTGGAGCTATAGCTCTCCTCCCCCATATGCCTTCATTGTATGCAGAGGGACATATTTACCTTCATCTTTACTTAGCAAAACTGGAAAGTATGTAGCCTATGCCATAACACAACACACACACACACAATTCCCACATACATTCTTCACAATTTATTAGTCTTACTTGCAGTCCATTCATAACATCAACAATTTATAACACACATAGAAAAGTCTATTTATGGTCTCAGTAAACTGGACTTTAGAATGAGAGTTAATATGGCTGAATATTAAAACTGTCTAACATTTAAGTCTCCCATATCGAAGTTTTAAAAAAACCTGTCCAACACATTGGGTGCTAATATTACATCACAGGCAGAGGGAAAGACAGATGTGACCTTCAATAAACTTGTACAATGGCCTCCATTACAGCATTTTTTTACAATTAATCCAACAGATGTGAAGTTATAACGCAGGAAAAAATTCATTTTCTTTAATTATCTCAAAATCCACAAGAATTAAAGAAACGTTTGTATTTGGTATAAAATATTCATTTTCCTTTGCTTTTTTCATACCTCTTTTGCTGCAATAAATATTTAGACAGTGACACTTCAATTAGACTCAAGGTATGCACAGAAACACCAGAGGCAAGTGTTCACCGCACACTTAATCTACTTTGCTCCTGGCGAAAAGAGTCCACTATGTCCAACAGCCAATAGCCAATGGATACAGAACAGTTGGCCTGGCAGTGGCAGTGAAAATCCTTACTGTTTTTAATCAAACCAGTAGTGAAGCCCACAGCTATCTTCATGTAAACTGTTGAAATTTTTTTACACAACTGCAACCAAAAGTGGAATTGTAACACAGATTTTAGTGAAGTCCCCCCACATTAAGAAAATCTGTCCAGCAGTTTAGGCGATGCTATTAGGTAACAGAGAGGCAGACAAATCTCATATAAGATGCTTTGTTAATTTGCAAAGCACAGCAATTAATGAAAATGTACTTGGAAACAGACTAACTAACTAAAACTAAACTAACTCCATGGAGCAGAGTCCTTCTTGAGAAGCTAACAGGTCATCAGCTAGTCAAGAAATTCCCCGCGTTTTATGGAACCCGAAGGTTCATTACCGCACTCACAAGAGCCCGCCACCTGTCCCTATCCTGAGCCATATCAATCCAGTCCATGCCCCCCCATCCTACTTCTTGAAGATCCATTTTAATATTATCCTCCCATCTACGCCTGGGTCTTCCAAGTGGTCTCCTTCCCTCAGGTCTCCTGACCTAAACCCTGTATGCACCTCTCCCCTCACCCATACGTGCTACATGCCCCGCCCACCTCATTCTTCTCGATTTGATCACCCGAATAATATTTGGTGATGAGTACAGATCATTAAGTTCCTCGTTATGTAGTCTTCTCCACTCCCCTGTTACCTCGTCCCTCTTAGGCCCAAATATCCTCCTCAGCACCCTATTCCCAAACACTCTCAGCCTATGTTCCTCCCTCAGTGTGAGAGACCAAGTCTCACACCCATGCAAAACAAGATGCAAAATTATCTTTGTATTTTTGGATAGCAAACTGGAAGACAGAAGATCCTGCACTGAATGATAACAAGCATTCCCCAACTTCAGTCTGCTCTTAATTTCTTCCTGAACGGAATTTTGATTTGTTAGGGTTGTTCCCAAATATTTGAACTGTTCCACCCTTTCAAAGGATTTATTATCTAACTTTATGTTGTGATTTTGTCCTGCATTCTGATTGCGAGACATGACCATGTACTTAGTTTTCTCAGCATTTACTTCTAGACCAATCTCCTTACTAGCGACTACTAAAGCTTCTGTGTTTTTCTTTATAGCATGTACGCTTCCACCCATATATATTAACATCATCAGCATAAACTTGAAGCTAATGTGTACCATTCAATTTTAAGCCCTCCTGGTTTGCCTAAACCCTCCTAATGGCATATTCCAAAGCAAAGTTGAAAAGCAATGGCGATAAAGCATCTCCTTGTTTCAAACCATTCTTAATAAGAAATGTGTCAGACAAATGTTTGCCTACCCGGACTCTGCTATAGGTTTCATTTAGACACATTTGTACGAGCCTTACTAGTTTCATAGGGATACCAAATTCAATGAGAATATTATACAAGACCTCCCTCCTAACTGAATCATAGGCTTTCTTGAAGTCTATAAATAGCTGATGCACTGCCTCATTGTATTCCCATTTTTTCTCAAGTATTTGATGAATGCAGAATATATGATCAGTAGTCGACCTGTTACGTCTAAATCCACACTGATGCTCCCCTTGGAAACAGACATCAACTTTTAATCCACACTACACAAACGTCCAATGCCCATCCCTCGGTGACTTGTGTTACAAAAATTCTTCAAACAATAGAAAATCTGGAAATACCATAAATACCTCATAAAGATTGATGTAACTAACACAAAGGCTGCCCTCACTAGTACTGAGAATGAGGTGTACAGGTTCAGCAGGAAGCAAAGGTGCAACAACTTACTGTAATTGACATTTGGAAGAAGTGAAATGAATTATGTATTTAATGCAATATATTGAATTGGATTACATTTTTAAAGTAATACAGTATTGAATGAGTGTATTTAATTTCAGCAGTAACAAACATTTTCATATCTCTGATTTTACATTCACTTTAAATGGTCTCTTCAGAAACGTAAACACCAAATTTAACTGCATACCTCTTTACACTGATGACACGTAACACCAATACTATATACTAGTTGTCTATACTGAAAAAGTTTTCACCGAGATTTCATGGTAGTTTTTACACACACACACGCGGGCATACAATATTACTGGTTCTGTCATTTCATAAAATTGACATATCTGCTTTGTACATTTTTTAATATACATGCCTTGGGTACCTCCCACTGTTATATTGAAATTCGTTGATGGTGGTCTAGTGAGGCTGAAAGATGTTGGTGGCGAATTAATAAAATCTGGTTGTGAATTACAATTCTTGTGCATGAAGTTAATTTCTGGTGACAAAAATAGGAAGTATTTTATAAATGATCTAAAAGCATTTTTACTTGATAAATCCCTCTATACAGAAGAAGAATACTTCACTTATATGCAAGAGATGAGGGCTGGTGATGTTATCTACGGATTATAAGCTTTATTGTATAATTATTATGTCTTTTATTTGTCTATGTTTTGGTTGTTACAACTGGGCTGTGCATGCTGGGCTGGGCTGTGTATGCAATAACTGTATTCAGTTTACTACTGACCATTGAATGATAAGAAATGTGGTAGATTATTAAGAGTTTTATTGATTAATTTATATCTTAATGATGGAATCTTAACCTGTTTGTCTTTTGTGTCCATATGAAATATTGCTTTACAATGAGAGTATAATATTTATATTATTTTATCATACAGTGTGTCGCATTTTGCTATTTTGTATTACATCAAATTTGTATGTATGTTTGTATTCCAATGTATTTTATGTTATGCGTGATATTCTGTGTGTCCAATATGACACAACTGCTGTGCAATCTTATATTATTATAATGACATGTTTTATATCCTGAGCCAATGGGCTACATGATGGTTCTATGAAATGCATGTAATGTAATGTAATTAGTACATGGTAAAAGATGCAACACTTCCAAGTTTGTCTCCTAATTTTGTAAACATAACATACACAAAAATAATTTCCTAGTACTGATTCACAGTTGCAGAATATTGTACTGAATCCACATTAACTGCACAAGGTTACTGATTTTAATTACTGAATTAATCCTAAATTACTTGGTTGAACACTTTTTCTATTTCCACTTCATTCAATTCTGATTATCATATTCTAATACTACTTTTGCATCATAAAAATATATTTCAAAGTACAGTTATATTTTGGATTCATTGTTAGCTAATAGTCACTTTGTACTTAAAGACACAGAAAGTACTTGTACATTAGCCACATTTTCTGACACTGATCACTAATTGTACATACCGGATTCAAGAGTGGCACGAAGACCACATGGGTATATCTTTGCTTCTAATTGACTATGTTAACTGGAAGCAGCAGTAAAGGTACACTTCCCTACACAGCAATCTGTACCAACAACATTTTATCACAAGACTGACAGTTACACTTACTTGTATTTACTGAAATATGTAGAACTTTGCATCATGACAACTAATCATGATCTTGATTTCCAATAGGAATACAAGGTTTTTCTTTACTCCAAAGCATCCGGATGGGCTCTGGGGCACACACAGCCTCCTATTCAATGGGTACCAGGAAATAATGTGCTATGGGCATGAAGCAGATCACTTACACCTCACCTACTGCATCCATTGCATGCAGAGGGACAACTGCATATTTTTACTTTTACCAGTTTGTTTAAAAAGTTTCATGTATCTTAATATAGGCATGATGGTTCTGAAAGTATATATGTATACATATGGGGAGTTCAATTGAAAACCAAACCCAAACAGATGGTAAGCTTAATGGCTTTACATTTCCTCATATAATGTACATAATAAATAACTTACTGTATGTTAGAGTAGGTGTTTGAAATTACCTCCTTCAACTCTCAGGCATGCTTGACACGTGTTGAACAGATCATTAAACACTATTTGAAGTTAATGTCTAGAAATTGTCGATACTGTGTGCCTGACGAAATGGTTGCTGCATTAGTCACAAATGACCAGTACTATCAACATGCATATGGTTACGTTGGATCATCTGGCATCTGAAGTCACATAGTTCATTTAATCTGCTGTGTGTAACAGATGTGCAAAACACAGTGTAACATAAATTTTTTCTGTTCATGAGTATGCAGTACAGTTTAATGTGGAGGATTTTCATTGTGTAAACCTATATAAGGAAGAAATTACATGACAAGTTTCATAGGAAATTCAGAATATGGTTTCCCAGTGTTTCAGTTCCTTCAGAGAGTTGAAGGAGGTAATTTCCAACACCTACTCTTAACATGCATAAGTTATATCATGTATATTATATGTGGAAGTGTAAGGCTGTTAAGCTAGCCGTGCATCTGGTTTGTTTTCAATGGAATTCCCTGTACACATAAACACATGCATACGCACACACATGCACATACATACATATATACATACCAACTACTCCATGAGGCTATTAACTGTCAAAATTCCAGATACTTTACTACATCTGATATCTTTCAGGTTTGGAAATGGAACTCCATGTGAAACATAATAACTTCAATTACACCCATGCCAGATTGATAGTAAAAGTAATAGGTGGCATATGGGATATACAGCCCAATGTGAAATGCAGTCACAATGAAACTAAATTCTAAGCCCCTTCAGCAGTAAAAGTTTGAAGTTTGGCAACAAGGAATCTGCCTCTACCTACAGACAAGGACTAAATATGGGACTGTTTGCGCAAGACTGGCATTTTACACAAACACCACAAGAATGGAAGTTAAGAACAGAAAACAAAAAATCTGTACTACATGGAGGACGGAAAGGTTTGCTGGTGAAAAAGGTGTGGCGATTAAGTATTCTGATTTGAAAAATGAACCATGTGATGTAAATTGTGAATTAGTGAACACAAATGATATAGTGCATGATGATAAGTTGCTGAAAATCAGTTTACACTTAAATAAACTTCCAAGAGTTATATAGTATGGCTACCCATCCACATGTTGGACGAACTATGTCGACTTTAGTTACTAAAACTAGAGAATGAATTTGTAACATTAAAGTGTAAATATAAAAGTGAAGAAACTTCAATGCCAAAACAAAAGTGGTGAATAGATGTGATGCATGGAATAGGAAAGAAAAATCTACAGTACAAAACAAACCTTCAGTCATAACCTCACAAACCTCCCACACAGTAAATGCAAAAAAGACTGGCACCAGATCAACAGTTGGTGAAGAGGCTTTCACCTCGCGAACATTAAGGAACAAGATCGACTGTAGAGATGAAGTACAAGATCAAGAAGGAAGACATAAAGTTATACTCACTGGTGACAGCCATGCAAGAGGCTGTGCAAGTGAACTAAAATAAAATCTCGATAAATCATATAAAGTAGAGGGTTATGTGAAACCTGGTGCAACTGTGTCTGTGTTAGTGAATACAGCCAAAGAAGAAGTGAATAGGCTAACAGAGAAGGATACAGTTATTCCTTGGGGAGGTACAAATGTTTCCAAAAATGCTTCAACAAAGGGACTCACCCAAATTACATATTTTATGAGAAAGAATCAGCATACTATTATATTGATTACTGTTCCACATGCTTTATAATTTACTCAGCAACATAATAATTCTGTAATTTAATTAAGTAATGTATTCTTTGTATTTTGCAAGTGTCCTTTAATATTTATTTAATGATTACTTAACATGAGCAGATTCTTATTTACTTTAGTATTTAATGCTTCTACTATATATTTATTAAACTGTGATGTACCACTCGGACTTAGATAAATTTATTTGTTTATTCGGACATCCGACTCCTTTGGTCTTATCACACTATTGCTCACCTGCGGACTTTGAGGTCTCTTGCATATGTGTATTGCATCCGCACTTGTGTATCATGTTGTGCTTGTCTGGGGCCCTCAATGGTCTCTAGTATATTTACATGTTTTATATTACTTTCTTGTATATTTATTCTTTATATTGTACTTTTCTGACATGTTCTATATCCAGTGGTTTTGTAACCCTTTGGATTTGTAGAATGAAAATGAAATACAATACAATACAATACACAGATATGACCTAAATGGTCATTTTTGTGTAAATAAGGAAGTTAGGACATATAATAGAAAACTGAGTAAGATAACAAATCACTTTGATATGGTATCATCGTATGTACAGTATCTGAAAGGGATTTATTCACTCGACATGGCCCACACATGAACATAAAAGGGAAAGGAGCTATAATTAGAAAATTAGTTGCTGTAATACCTGAAATAGTAGACAAGCACAAAGTAGGTGAGCCTATATACGCGACATGCCAGGATGACCTGATAAATCAGTTAAATCCTGTGCTTCAGACTGATGTATTACATGCAAGAAACAAAGAGGAAGATCGCATTATCAATGACAGAAATATCAAAGATGAGACAAAACTAGACATAAATATTGAAAAAAATTAAAATAGTAGTAAACTAACAGAGGCAAACAAAATGTCCAATAACAAGAAGTGATGATTTTTTATGGAATTAAGAACAAGAAATGAAGACGAATAGATCACTTGATTATTTATCATCAAAATATTAGAATTTTGTATAAAAACAAAGAAGAATTAAGTGCTATTTTTTTAAGAAGGTATCTCAGTCCTCATCTTATACGCTTAAGCAAACATCACATGAAAGACAAGAAATAATAAATTTTTCAATGCCTGAATATAATTTAGTAGCAAGCTTCTGCTGAAATAAATATCTGAGAGCTGGAGTGTGTATTTTGGTAAGGAAAGATATATCAAATATATTTAAATATTATATTTATTATATTATATTAATTTAAATATTATCAATATATTAAAAAAATCAAGTAGGGATAAAATCTTTGAAATACAAGCAGTAAAACTAAAAACAAATTCCACTAACCTAATCACTTGCTGCATTTATAGAGCCCCATCTGGCAGCACACATCAATTTCTAGATCTTGTAGATGATACTCTAAAATGTTTATATCAACCATTTGTTGAGTTTATACTCTGTGGCGACATAAACATTAATTATCTTATAGAAAGCAAAAATAAGCTCAAACTTAATATGATAATGAATACATACAATTTAGAGCAAGTGGTAGGTTTTCCTATGAGAGTATCTAAAAATAAAGGAACACTAATTGGTAGGTTTTCCTATGAATCTAAAAATAAGGGAACACTAATTGGTAATATATTCCTGGATAAGCCAAACCAAATTGCATCTCAGTTTATTCCATGAAAAATGGATTATCTGATTATGATGCACAAGTCCTTATATTAGATAGGACTCAAATTCAATTTCAAAAACTTATTCAAAAAAAATAAAACTATACAAATGATCAAACCATTGCACGGTTTCGGCTTCTTTTAAAGGAAGAATCATGATACTAATGATGCTAATAGTATGTTCAACAATTTCCATTGTACTTTCTTGAGGTATTTTGACAGCACTATTCCAACTACATATAAAAGACATGAGGCAAGCAAAAACAATTGGATAACAAAAGGAATTAAAATATAATGCAGATATAAAATAAATCATTATGGTATATATAAGAATATAAAATGATCCCTTAATAAAAGATTATTATACTAGATATTGCACAACTGTAAAGACAGTAATAAAAGAAGCAAAAAAACTATATAATAATAATAAGCTGATAAAAATATCTACAAATAAGATTAAAACAACATGGACCATTGTTAAAAACAATACTGGGAAGATCAGGATATAAGACAATTTTTTGAAATAAACCTGGAGACTGGAAATACCAAAGATGTTAAAAAAAATAGCTTATGCTTTTGACAAATTCTTTTTATCAATAGTAGAACATTTAAATACTGATCGTTCCAACACAAATATGGCTGTAGAACTACTGAAGAAATCATGTGGAAAAAAATTATGGAGATGAAAACAATTCCGGTTACAGAAGTAGAAATAATAAATATAACAAAATCTCTCAAACCTAAAAACTCGTCAGGCTATGATGAAATTTCCAGTAAAATCATAAAGCACTGTGCATCAGAAATAGGTAAACCACTTAGCCATCAACGTAATTGTTCATTACAATCAGATATCTACCTGGAAAGATTTAAGTATTCGGTAGTTAGACCCATACATACAAACGGTGATAAAACCAAAATAACAAATTACAGACCAATGTCATTACTGATAACCTTTCAAAAAATTTTACAAACTGTACTGTTCAATAGATTGAATCAGCATTTACAAGCATACAATAACTTAGTATCTGAACAATTTGGATTCAGGAAAGGTAACAGTGTTCAAAAAGCAATTTTTATCCTAATCAATAATATTCTTATGGAACTAAATCAATGACAACAAACAGGAGGCATCTTCTGTGATTTATCCAAGGCATTTGACTGTGTTAATCATAAAACTCTTTTACGTAAACTGAATTATTATGGAATACAAGGAGTTAATATTAAATGGTTTGAGTCGTATCTCACAAATAGGAAACAAAGGGTTGATCTAACATCTTAAAATCATCAGCACAAATTTTCATCAACTGGAGAATGACAAAATGTGGAATTCCTCAAATATCAAATTTTGGGACCACTGTTATTTATAATATATATGAATGATCTCCTTCTTAATATGAACACTGATTCTAAACTTGTATTATTTACTGATGATACAAGTGCATTAATCACTGCCAATAACTTAAATGATTTGCAAATAAAATCAACAACTATGCTCAATCAGATGAATGAGTGGTTTAAAGTAAATGGACTACCCCTAAATACAGAAAAAACGAATGTAATACATTTCAAATCACATCATCTTCAAGATCAACCATTTCAAATTTATTATCAAGGTAAAGAAATTAAAGAAGTAAAAAATACAAAATTTCTTGGACTAAGTCTAGATCAACAAATGGAATGGAAAATACACATCAACTTCATGATATCAAAAATGAGTAGTCCTTGCTATATTATTATTAGATCCATGTATCTATTAGTGATATAACAACACTTAAAATGATATATTATGGATACTTCCATTCCATAATGGAATCATATTCTGGGGGAATTCATCAGGAAGTACGAAAGTATTGCAAGTTACAAAAGAAAACTATGAGAATCATGACAGGGTCAGCATTTAGAACTTCATGTAAACCTTTACTGCGAGCACTGGAAATACTAACCTTACCATCTCAATATATCTTGTCTGCTGAATTTTTAAATAAATAATTTGGAACATTTCACTTTTAACCTCTCAATTCATAATATAAATACAAGAGGGAGACTACAGCTTTGTAAGCCATTGGCTAACCTTACATCTTATCAGAAGGGTGTATATTATGCAAGCATAAAACATTTAATGTATTGCCAATATCTATTGCTGAATTAGTAACAAACAAGAAACATGTTATAATAGCTGGAAAAAATTCCTAATTCAGATATCCTTTCATTCTATTGATGAATATTTTAATTATTGATGTAAGATGAAGACTGATGATGATGATGATGACTAAGAAGATATTTGATCATTATTTATTATTTTAGCTATTTAAAAATTGATTTTAATATGTATATAATTATATTTTAAATTAATATATATTGACTACTGACTGTATACTGGTAATGTCCAGTGACAAATGACTTGTTTCATGTCCAAAAGACGTAAGTGGCTATATGATGGATTGATGAAATGCGTGTGTGTGTATGTCTGTACTGCCCAGTACATCTGGAGCAGGGGTTTTCAATAAGTATTACATGGTTTAAATCATGATGGTCCTCAACAGTTAACATCATCCTACATTTATCTTATAATTAGAAAAATAACTAATTATGACTAGTGTTTTTGTTTCTGTTTCTTTTTACCAACTGAAGAGTTGGTGTTCAGTATTACCAATAATGTATCTCAGAAAAAGTTAGTGTCTGGCAGTTTAAATTATTTCAAGTGCTCACATAATACAATTGTAAATGTTCAGTGTCAGGATTTAAAGACTTCTGGAATTTTAATGCCTCATACAGATAGTAATTTTATTACAAAAGAAAAAGCACCATCACAGTACATAGTGTAACATTATGTTTTTTTTCAAGTGTAATACTTCAGGTACATGGTGATATATTGAATTTAAGTAATTTTTATATCATAAACAAACATATTCAGATGTGCTGTAATAATCAGGCTCTTAAAACAATGTAATACCATCAAAACACAACAGTTACTGCAGAGATTTATTTTAATGGGATTACATTATTCAGTGCATTAGTGCAATGGTGTGGAGTCTAACGTGAAATATGACTTACTTTTACTATTCATTGTCAAATACTTGGGTATCAGTCCTCAGAAAACCTTTTCTTCCACTAGTTCCAGTCAAACACATGAAAAAACCCCTATTTAATGAATTGCTTGGGGATTAGAATATATTTCACTAAACTGAGGTTTTCATTAACCTTTAAGAGCCGGCGATTTAAATGCCCTGTACTGTCAGCGGACCGGAATTTTCTCTGGGGATTTAAACGTTTGTTGCAATGGTTAGGAAAATTTTGAATATCTTGAAGAATATTAACGCTGGATCTGTGAAATAAATCGTAATTACTCAAGTAAAGGATGGAGAACACGGTAATGTATATCATAGTTTATTATAAAATATTTTGATGCAAAATAAGAATGAACCACTTCCCTAAGAGACAGAAATTTTAGTCTTCTTTTCTTTCTTTATCGTGTCCGGACCATTAATGAAATTTTAGTAATATGTCATGTTTCGTTCTCTTTAGCCTTAAATTCTGGCTCCTTTCTCCTGAATTCGTCCCCACTTTCAAGGGAAAATATTTCTGTGAGGTTATTTTAACAACAGCGAAATGCTTTTCGTTGGTGTGATTTCTGTAAGGGTGTACTTACAAAGAGGTTTACAGTTTTACAACCATGAGGAATCTGACCTGCGAAAGGAAAAGTACGTTTCTCGGTATTCCTACCAGTGGCCACACTCTTTCAGTGTTTGTCGCACAGTGCAGTGACCCTGTCGCTTGTGAAAATTATTTATTGTGAGTACATAATCAGCATCATGGCTCGCAGAAGGCATATTCGTGATGAAGATATTGAATCACAGCTGATCTGTGATATTGATTCGGATGAGAACATCTAATAATAAGGTATGTAATAATTTCTGTAACAAGTAACTTCCTTCTGATGACGCATCATATACTGCCTTTCTCGGGTGAGCTATGTTTCATTCTTCCATCAAGTACGTAAGAGTAAATACAGCCGGAAGCTTTTAATTTTTTCGTATATTTGGACAAATATATTGTGAAAAAGTATTGAAAATTTTTCTGTGAGTACAAGCACGGGCTAGAACAGTGAATAAGTTATACGACTACCAGAAAGGAGATCAGGGTTCGGTTCCCGGAAAGTACATAAATATGTCTATCGACTCGTATAAATCTTAACTCGATCCTACCGGCTTTTTAATCGATGGGTATCTGGGGCACATGAATGTACAGATGCTGGAGCATGAAGCTGAATACGCTCTAAATAGTGTTGAATACATAATTTTATGGTATATTACCTCCGCGCCCCAATACGCCCCCTTGGTATGAGGCACAACTGTAAAATTACCTTCAAGTCTGTTGTATGTATACATAATATTTATGCACGCTTATTGCCCCGCCAATATCGTATTTAATGCGAAAAGTTTAAATATATATTTTTGGACAAAAATGTCCGTTTCGGCATTCTACCTACACATAACGATGGACAGATTTGTCCGTTTCGGCTCTTAAAGGTTAAATGGAGGTTCATTGTTTATATGGAGATACTGTCGGGACATGAAAAAATCATCATTAACTCCGAGAACATTAAATCGTGGTTTTACTGTATACTGTGAAACACATCTAACTAGAAGTACCTGTTACAGTGGTTACCTCTCTGAGGCAAAAAAAAAATTCCATTACATATTAGTAGGTTTTACTGTAGTAGTAATAGCTGAGTACGATTGTGCAGCACTAAAAAATACAGCCACAAGGACCAAATATTTTCAGCACTGAGGGCGGAGTCTTGAAGAACATGTGTAGGCAAGGGTCAAATTTACTGAAACTGTAAAGGAGTTTCTTATTTCACTTAATTTACAGGCATTCTGCTGTGCATCGTATTTTATAAAAGAGCTTTATAAGAACACATTCATTACTGAATTAAATCAAAGAAGACTTCAGTATTAATTCTGTTCTGAATTTTGAGGTCATCTTAATAAAAATTACATTCAGAGTTTGGGTCTAGACATCAATTTAACTCTCTGAAGACTAAAATTAATCTATATTAGACATAAAGATTCAGTTCATACTTCACAGAGAACACAGTATGGCTCCAATAGACAGACCAATCAGTTAAGTGCTGTAGAGGAAAACAATCACTCTTTCTGAGATTCATATGAAACACATACACTCCATGTAGGCAACATGTGCGGCCTTTAGTGTTCAACCTGGTGGCACATATACTACCCACTAGGCCGTAAATGGTTGACTGAATTAAAAATATCTTTAAAAAGAGACATTACTTACAAGCCTCCCTCGAAATTCTACATTAAATATGACAACTCTAAAATGTGGCATTGCGTATCAACACACTGGTGCCCCTTTAACCTTTAAAAGCCGGCGATTTAAATACCCTGTACTGTCAGCGGACCAGAATTTTCTCTGGGCATTTAAACGTTTGTTGCAATGGTTAGGAAAATTTTGAAAATCTTGAAGAATATTAATGCTGGATCTGTGAAATAAATCGTATTTACTCAAGTGAAGCATGGAGAACACGGTAATGTATATCATAGTTTATTATAAAATATTTTGATGCAAAATAAGAATGGACCACTTCCCTAAGAGACAGAAATTTTAGTAATATGTTATGTTTCGTTCTCTTTAGCCTTAAATTCTGGCTCCTTTCTCCTGAATTCGTCCCCACTTTCAAGGGAAAATATTTCTGTGAGGTTATTTTAACAACAGCGAAAAGCTTTTCGTTGGTGTGATTTCTGTAAGGGTGTACTTACAAAGAGGTTTACAGTTTTACAACCATGAGGAATCTGACCTGCGAAAGGAAAAGTACATTTCTTGGTATTCCTACCAGTGGCCACACTCTTTCAGTGTTTGTCGCACTGTGCAGTGACCCTGTCGCTTGTGAAAATTATTTCTTGTGAGTACATAATCAGCATCATGGCTCGCAGAAGGCATATTCGTGATGAAGATATTGAATCACAGCTGATCTGTGATATTGATTCGGATGAGAACATCTAATAATAAGGTATGTAATAATTTCTGTAACAAGTAACTTCCTTCTGATGACGCATCATATACTGCCTTTCTCGGGTGAGCTATGTTTCATTCTTCCATCAAGTACATAAGGGTAAATACAGCCGGAAGCTTTTAATTTTTTCGTATATTTGGACAAATATATTGTGAAAATGTATTGAAAATTTTTCAGAGTACAAGCACGGGCTAGAACAGTGAATAAGTTATACGACTACCAGAAAGGAGATCAGGGTTCGGTTCCCGGAAAGTACATAAATATTTCTATCGACTCGTATAAATCTTAACTCGATCCTACCGACTTTTTAATCGATGGGTATCTGGGGCACATGAATGTACAGATGCTGGAGCATGAAGCTGAATACGCTCTAAACAGTGTTGAATACATCACTTTATGGTATATTACCTCCGCGCCCCAATACGCCCCCTTGGTATGAGGCACAACTGTAAAATTACCTTCAAGTCTGTCGTATGTATACATAATATTTACACACGCTTATTGCCCCGCCAATATCGTATTTAATGTGAAAAGTTTACATATATATTTTTGGACAAAAATGTCCGTTTTGGCATTCATACCTACACATAACGATGGACAGATTTGTCCGTTTCGGCTCTTAAAGGTTAATTAAAAACCCCATTTTCCAGACATATTACAAGCATTTCTATGTTCTAGCCTTGCATGCCCTCTTAGTTACATTTTGTAGTTCTAAAATGAGGCTCCTTAAACCAGTACTGACAAAATGCTTGCTAAGGGTATAGAAGTGCTTTCCTGAGTGGTACTTCTCAAAGCTAGACTCCTTTGTGAACCAAAGCAAGACAGATGTTACAAATACAATTTCTTTCAATGTGCTCTTTGTGTGCAGTATAGACTTCACACTGTCTTGCAAAATACTACTTCTTTCCCTGCTCAGCATCACGTTTTATCCAGTTTATGTTAACTGAAGTCCCTAGACACTCTGCCTGAGCAATCCTATTTAGGCACCGGTGGTGCTGGTTGCTTCCCTGGAGGCTGCAATTCTTTGTTTCTGGCATCCAAATTCTGTATACTTTTCCAGTACAGTAGTGGGCATACAAAGCACATACAGGACAGCACAGAGCACAACAAGTTTTAACACAACTTAACAGTTTTCCTCATAATTGAGTAATAAATGGGGAACAACCTGTCCTACCTACACTTTTAACAAATTTATTATATGACAGCTCAAACGGTTTCTTCACCTATGGGTTAGGTTTTCACCCTTCCTTCCTGCGGTGTCCATCATTGTTGCCTCAAGGACTGTACTTTTCATTCATACAGGTCTCCCTCCCCCCAGATCATTACATCACTTTCTTCTAGAACAATGGCTGCACTCTATTTGCATTTTTGGCTTCCTTTTATAGACTGAGTGCAATCCCTCTGTTAGCACTCACTGTACCACAGATGCTTGCCTCTTTGCCTCAAGTTTCTGGCTAATGATACACAATTATAAAAACTGACTAAAACTGATAGCACTGTGTCCTTCCACCTTCTTTCCCTCAGGTGCATTATTTCCATGTTACAAATATATCCTGCTCAAGCTTAACATACCCATCTTACGAATACTTCACACTGAGATCTGCGCCTTTCTGGGATATTACATGGCGTTGTGTGGTAATTGTTTGCCGACATTTTGGGACAACATATCGGTCCCATCTTCATGGGTCGGACTCTTGACCCATGAAGATGAGACTGATACATTGTCCCGAAATGTCGGGAAACAATTACCATACAACGCCGTGTAATATCCCAGGGAGCGCATATCTCATGAACATTGCAGCAGAAGCCTGAAATCAAGGTTACTTCACACTTTATTTCCCTGGATTGTATGACCCCATTTTTGGGTAACTCCTCCATAGGTTAATGGCTTCATATATTGACAGTTATTTTTCTAGGATGTAAACTGACCCTCAGTATTTGCTAGTGGTTGTCACTAAAATGCTATGCTTGCCATATGGCTTAAAATCGGTTTCCATTCATAATTTTAAGGTGGGGGAAGAGAAATGGGTGTAGAATTTGTGGAATCATTTGACTAGCAATCTCTTAAACTGTCCTTTATGACTTGTCCCACTATTGTGCATTTTGAGTGCAGTACAAACTGAATAAAGAACTGTACAAGACAGTTACCAAGTACAGCATTCACTGCTTAATGACATAGGGTTATAAATTAAACACTTAATATATACAATCTATTTGTTTAAAAAATAAAAAACAAAAATGAATAAGTTTGCTTGATTTTTTAATTAGTTCCGTACCACAATTTTGCATCATAAAAACCATCACTGGTACCTGCTTCATTACTTTCATCCTTGCCTGTTGTTTCAGTCCCTAGTAAAAAAAACTAAAGGATGGGACCATGATTGATTTGTCTGAACTAGTAACAGTGATGTCACTTTCCAATGTTTCTGTTTCACACTCACCATCATCCAAACACTCTGCATATGTTTAACACAAACTAACATTTTATATAACTCTCCTGCACAAAGTCATGTTTCATAATGATGGAAGTTACACACCAAAATAAGGTGCAAGATCTAAATCAGTGGTTGTTTTGTTTTGAATTTTTATGGTCTCTATGAGTATGGGGTCAAGTGGAGTCATGTCTTGCTTCAGGATGCTACAAAACCATGGGGGTGATAAGTGAGCCAGAGCAGAAGATACACATCTGGATGACACATCGTAAGAAAATGTCAGAAATGTCTCAAATAGATATTACACATGTCCATGCAACAGACAAGCAATACATATGTTTATTACCAACTAATTACACTAATTGTAATTAGTTAGTTACTTCCTGTCGCTCCTTGCGGAGCATAGGGCCTCCTTTCAGAGGTTTCTTGGTCTGGTAATTGTAATTAGTTGGTAATAAATATATGTACTGTCTGGAATAGAAGTCGCTTCTTTCTATTTGACCAAGTGGCAAAGTGTTAAAATTGATTTCAGCACATACTAAACTAAGCTGTGGAACATCCATCAGTAACTGTATGCAAATAACAGGGGAAAAAAATAGAATACAAGATAGGTGGACGTAATGTTTAAATATAAATACATTCCTGGCAGTTAATACAGTAATAACCACATTAACGCTGCCCCATTTAGCACTGTTTCGTTATAGTGTGCTTGCGCCAATGCTTGATAACTCCTGAAAGCGGCCACTTCTACTTAACTGCTAACATTCATTTAATCATTCAGTGCACTTCGTACAGAATACATTTTTGCCCATCTGTGAGGTGCTACTGTGAGAAGCACAACTGAACCTAAAGCATTGTTGTTGCTTGATAACGTTCCAGGCCACTTCAAACCTGCATTCCTGTAGAACTAGTTTACGTTCCAACCAACACCATTTCATTAATACAATCAATGGATCAAGGAGTATTATCGAATTTTAATGCCTACTACCTCCATTGCACATTCAAGCAACTCAGAGGGAAAACATATGGTAAAGATAAACAATCCATCAGGCAATTTTGGAAAGATTACATTATTATGAATGCCACATATAATATCACAGCAGCCTGGAACAAAGTGACTCCAAACTGCTTAACTGAAGTGTTGAAGAAGCTACGGCCAGAAACATGCAGCAACTTAGAAGAAGTTTGAAGAGGGAACAGTTATCCACAATATTGTCAAACTGGCCAATGAAGCAGGACTGGAGGGCGTTAATGAGGACGATGTTGAGGAGTTGCTGCAGTCCCATGGCAAGTCTTACAAATGACAAGCTTTGAGAATTAGCATCACAATGCATCCAGAGTGAATTTACAGCGTCTGACGCAGAAGAGGAAACACCAGCGAGAGAAATTTCTACAGAATTCCTCAGCAACAGCATCACCGAATCAGGCAAGTCATGGACCAGTTCAGAGGTAATGACCCTGATTATGAGCAGGGCTCTAAGGCAGAGCGAGGTGTTCTTGAAATAATATCCTGCTACCAAGAATTGCTTCGTGAGAGAAAAGTCAAGAAAAGATATTCAACTCTTGATGCCCACATCATTAAGAAGAAGACATACGCGGAAGACCCACAGCCCAGTCCCTCATCTGGTGCATAATTATGGACAGTGACTTATACACATTTCTCAAAAAAGTTCATTATTATTATTATACTTGTATTTGTATATTCACCTATCCCAATTTACGTAATGTTATCAGGACCCCACTTAGTGCTGTTTCAGTTAGCGCTCCACGGTCTAGGAATGTATCCTCAGCGTTAAGTGGGATATTACTGTACTATCAACAACCACCACATAATGTAATTTAGTTCAGTAAACCCTCTCGCCATTCCACAATCATGAAATTATATGCTGAAAAATGATGAAAATAACATTTTAAAATAACACACAAGTCACAAGTAATTCAAGTGAAACAAGTTACATTAATGAAATACTTTATTTAATTATATTTAAAAGTTGTATTCTTCTCTGTACTTTACAACAATCTGTCATTTATTTAATACTTCTAAATTCTTTGTTCAAACTGAAACATTATCGGCTGATTTAATTTTGTGAGAGTGCATTTCTCACAGCAGCAACTCTGAAGATAACTATCTTCTAAAATGTGATGCTATGTTGGCTGGTAATTAGCTACCGAACTACACGGCATCACATCCACAATAACAGTAATCTTCAGATGTAATATTCACTACTTATTCCCTTCAAACCACATAAATTCCAGATATATAAAGAGATCATAAACAAGATAATCCATTTGCCAAATTATTCCAGTTTGAGCCTCACAAGGTACAGAATGATGTCACTGTAAAAGTCTCAACCCTCTTCTCAACACTACACCGTTATGAGTTCAGGTCATATACAATGAAATTCTAACAACTGAGTGAAATGCGTTGTGGATGTTTTGATGCACTGATACTGGCCATCAATGCAGCAAAGCAACAAAAGAAAAGTTTACAGAGTGATCAAATGACTGGGGACATAGATCATGGCATACCATCCACCACTCACTGTGAACGAGCTGCTTGACGTCTCAGCAATACATATATTTTCTCCTTGATCCAATCCTTGTTGTATGGGGCATAAGAATTAGTGCTCTTCTGATACCTGCATAAAAAACACAAAACCACAGAAATTGCTTTTGCACAAAAATATATTTAAGGTTTCTTAAGGAAACAACAGATTTGAATGCTAAAGTGACGAAAACCTTAAATGAAGATATTTATCTTTTTAACTTGGATCATTCATCTAAACATTACATTATGGAAAACAAGCTGAGGATTATTAAGTGGGGAGTCTGTCATGTATTATGAAATGACTAACACTTGTGTCAGAACCTCTAAATCTCTGTACAACCCAAACTATTTCTGCATGATCCACTTAAATATTCTGGGGAGGATATCTCTTAAGAAACTGACAGACAACATGGTAGTACTATGACGGGTGGTATAAGATACAATCCAAAGGAGGAGCTTTGTGGTATTGGTAATCGGAACAATAGTAAACTTTGAACATCTGAGTAACTTGATAGATATGACATCCTCACAGCGGTGACTATGAACCATACTGTCTTCTGGCATGTGATACCACGTAGTCAGGTAGAAGTTTACTGATGTCTCCATCTTCACAGCAGAAGATGGTAGTACTAGGTCCCTGTGAAATGTTGAATTTCTACCTGACGACATGGCATCACTATCCAGAAGACAACATTCCCCATCACAACACTTATCAACTACTTACTGTGCTTGGGGAATGCTCTGTCAAGGAGGTTATTTGTTACTAGTCTCCTACCTCATTCCTGGTCTTTAAAAGTATCCATATTCCAGAGTTTTTTCTGTTCTAGATGACCTCCTAGTTCTCCTATCTAAGCTATCTGAATACTATAAAAAACTACTATTACCAAACCCAGGACAACAGTACAGACATGCTGCTTATGCAGGGTGAAGAATGCACAATGTGTCACTAACAGGTACGTTTGTATACACAGACTTTTTTTACATGACAGATCTACTGGCAAAATAATCAAAACAGTTTCCAATTGATTTAGACCACAACACTATTTAACTCCATGTGTCATTAAATGTAAGAGAGACATGCACCAGTACACAGTTTATCCTGAAAAATCTACAACTGGCATAAGCATAAACACATGAATATGTAACACATTTCTCTGTCCTGTATTTTTTTGTTATACTCAACTACAGTAATTTTCTGCTATCAAAGCACTGGGATTGGGTAGTAAATGGTTCAGCAGACATCACAGAAATACATAAAGTACAAACAGAAATGAGCTCACATTCCTTTGTGCACTGCACACAAACTTTATGTAACGTTTTGTCCATTTCTCGCAATCAAGGTTTGAGACGACTGTCACAGAGGTGTTGCAAGCACTCTCATAAACCTCAGGATATGGAAAAATCTGACTCCATGCTCACTGACAATCACGGACAACACCAAGTGCACCATCATTCATGAGACTTATGAAGTAACAGCGAGGAATGTGAAAAGTAAACTGTGCTTTGGGGGGGGGGGGGGAGAGTGTGGAGTGTGGAGTGTGGCCACCTATTTTAGCCAGGAATTCAGAGGAGGGTCCACTGCCATTGTGTAAACTCAGAGTCAAACTGGACAGTTTCAGTCAATTAGGTCTCCTAGTAAGCCCTGATAACTATATGTGCACAATAAAGCAAGCAGCAACATACACAAGGCAGGAAAGGTCAGCAAGTTGATCCACAAAATCAAACAGCTGACTGATGTCATATGTAATCGATGGTGTGTTTGGATTCTGTCGTTTCAGATGTTCTTCATAGATCTTGCAAACACCTGTAATGAAAAATGTCATGAAGGCAATCAGCAATTCCTTTATAAGGATGTAAATTTAAGTCCATACATAGGGTTCAGCAAATATGTTTGTACAGGGTCTTTCTTTCATCACCACATTGAGGATGGTGGATCCACTGCACAGAAAGCTTGCATCCACTGGGACACATGTGGTGCTCAGGACAGTGATAAAAAACAAACACACTGTACAATAACAGCATAGCAAATCACTGGAAATGATGTTCCAGCCTTTACAAAATTAAACAGAAACAGCCCACTACATTTTCAAAAATTAAGTTAACTGCCATAATTCTTTTGTTTACTAATTCCTTATTTTAGAGGATTTATTATCCCTTCAGTTTATTCTGCTTTTTTAGGTGTACCATTCAAATCACAGTCTTCTGGCTTCTTACACTGTATAGGATAATGAGTTCAGTCCTGACATTTTGCAAGAACATGCAGCTTCCAACTTCAAGGTGACCAGATCTGTTTCTCCTATTTTTTAGTTTTTTGCTCTATTTGTTGGTTTGGTTATTAATTCCTTATTTTAGAGGATTTATTTTCTGTGTGTAGGGTTTATTCTACTCTTTTGGATGTACTAGGTTGGGAGTTCATACAGTTATGGCCAATAGGTGGTCTTCTAGTTAAGTTATTCTTTGTACCATATGGCATAAGATCTACCACCTCTTTCCTTGCGACAGTTCTGACTAGCCACAATTCTTGCAAGCTTTCCACACAATCAACACCTGTCCTCTAGCCAGTCATTTCAGTATCCACTTGAACCAAATTCAGTCACCCTGAACATGAAGACAGCATGTTTCTCCAACATATCAGAACACATTTATTGTCCTGCATGGTGTAAGAACTCAGAAGACTATCATCTGAGCAGCATCTGGAGCATTAAAACTTATAAAACTACAGTTGTTCACTCTCTGCAACAATGTGATCCAGTAATTTCTGTACTGTAGCTTCTGTCAGTTCACAACAGCAAACCTGATGGTGTTAATATTTTTTCAGATAAAGCCTGTTTTATTGAAATGGATGTGTGGGCAAAAAACAACGGACACTGGAGCCAAGAAAATCTGCATCTTATTCACAGTTCTAGTAAAAGTTTGTGTTCATTGTGGCCTGAGTGCAACAACCATGCTTCGGTTAATCAAACAGCATTAATTCTGGAGAAATGTGACTGCAAGCAGACAGGACTGCTTCACCCTACAATGTATTATCACCACAGCTGACAAAGTAGGAGCAGTAAACCATGCAATGAGCAGGCAAATCAGAAAGGCCACGGCCCAAAATAGTCACCAATATCCTCCTTGTAGCTACCTGTCTACAACTTAATATTACCAGCCACTGTGGTCTATCAGATAAATCTAATAATAGAAAAGGCTAGTGGTTTTCAAAGTGTGCTTAATAACATTCTGGGACAGTCTTAGAATACAGTCACCAGTGAATAAGTAACCTATTGTACCCCAGCCTGAGTATGCCAACATTAAGCAATGGATGACAGCATGTGAAGCAGCTAAAAATATCTATTACTATGTGCATCTCCCCACTGCACATGCACATTCTCTGACCTTTGTTGGTTCTTTTCCTTTTGCCCTTCCTAATTATATTAAGGCTACCACATGTCCTCTTTTCTCCAGACATCCTCATTTCTGACCCAAAAATATCCATCTGGGCAGGTTTCTTTAATTTGCATAAATATCCAGGTTTTTGCCAACCTGTTATTTCTTAAAGTTTCCGCATACTTTAATGGTACTACAATGTAACAAAATTATACTACTTTTTTAAAGAAATAAGTAGACATAATATTATATTATAACAGTCCAAATCAAAAAATAAAAACATATGAGTTCAGCAGCTGATCTTCAGAATGTCTCAGGAAAACTTCAAATAGCTTTAACTCAGTGAAATACATGCTTAAATTAAGTCACACTCAGAATTTCACATCCATGAAAGTCAAAAAACTACAGCAGAATCCCCACTCAAGGTTTTTCTCTGGGACAGGCTTTTTGTATCTTAAATAAAAAAAATAATAATAAATACAATAAAAATAAAAAATAAAACTTAAAATGGGGTTGTGTCAAAATCAAACAGAAAATTATTGCTGTAATTACTCAAGCATGATATTCACCCTGTATTTATACCTAATAACATTTTTCTTCAATCTGTTTTATATGAAATGAAAAACTTGAAAAATGAACTAAAATTAGGGTTTCAACGCACAAGATATTATGTGTGTCCATTCCACTGTCAGGAGATCTGGAAAGAGAATACCATGTAAGTGTTACAGAACATGACTCCACTGAGAACAATCAACACTACAGCATAAAGTGTGAATGCAACTGGAGTTGCAAGCATGTATACCTGAAACGCTACTTTCAAAAGTAATCGAGGAGTGATGTCTGTTTTGTTGGTCAGGTCTGATGAATAAATAGCAGTTCTCTCTCTAAATGTTCAAGTCTGCATAAAATGGCATTACTGATCTTGCAGGAGCACAAATGCCTTCTGACAACTTCAAAACTTGACTGCCTCACCAAATGCAGGAACTGAGGGTCCCTCAGCTGCCTCTTCTTCACTGTCACCACTTCTTTCATTGTTTACACTTCTCATTGACTGACAGAGTTCCTCTATGGTCACAGCAGCTGTTGTTTTAACAGTTTCATCTGCATTCACAAAATATGAGAACTTAATCACCGGGTTTTAAATTGGCTTCCTACAGTCTTCCACCCCAACCTCCTCGTTATCTTCCTCAGAGTCTTCATGACTAGGGTACCCTGCTTTCCTGAAGCAATTTCTTATTGTTGCAGGGGGTCAATGACCTCCACACAGCAACTAACCATGTGTACTGCATGTAGAATATTGTTTCAGCTCAGTTTTGGTCTCTGTGGTGGCAAATGCCCTCCACAAGAACTTTCCTGTATTTTGCTTTCAGCAAATGAATCACTCCAAGATCAATGAGCTGCAACTGGCTGGTGCAATTTTGGGGAAAAAAATATCACTTTCACATTCGTGAGGAACCCTGTGCATGCTGGGTGTGTCTGACATTTGTCTACTAAAAAGTGGCACCTTCCTGTTGGCAGCACCCATACTTGCACCTAACTGCCTCAGAAACTGTGTGAATATGGCAATGTCATCAATGCATTAAAATTATTACTGTACTGACAACAAAAAGTGCCAATATCTTTTAACACCTGGGTTCTGCAAACTTTCCAATTATCAGCAGCTTCAATTTTTCAGTGACATCAGCATTGCAGCAAAGCAGTATTGTTAACTGTTCTTTGGATTTACAACCTCCTGCACAGGTTTCACCTTTCAGTGTCAAGGTCTTGTCTGGCATCAGTGAATAAAAAAGGGGCAGTTTCATCTGCATTAAAAATGTCTCTGGGTTCATAACCACAGTTCATTCCTGGGAGGGAATCGTTAATCCATTGGGCTACATTTTCTTCATTAACATCATCACTTTCACCATACACCTTCCTGTAACTTATGTCCTTTTTTGGCTGCAACTTCTGTAGCCTCTGCACATAAGATAGGTCTGTACATCGGGATCTTGTCAGCTGACTTCTGTTGGAACCATTCAAACAATACAGTTTTCAAACCACCACTGACCTCAGCGTTCACATACTTCTGTTTTCTTTCTTTTTTGTTGCTTGCACTCCACATTTCATTCCTGCTTCCTTTATTTTATCTTTCATGAGGATTATATTTCTCAATGAAGATGGTACTAGTACGAAACATTTTGCCATTTCCACACACATTATATTCAGATTTGCCTCCACTCTTCAATTATCTGGTAACTTGAACTTAAAACGTAGAGTTTTCGTGACTTCATGCCCATGTTTGAAACATTTTACAACACTACTCATCAACAAACGCAACGAAAATATTGGTCACAGCAAGTGGAAGGGTGGAGACTAGTCATGCCATAAGCAGTTTGCCTACTATGTACATTTCACTGCAGTCAGAGACTACACTACTACTACTGTAGCTTACAACCAAAATTCATGATCAACCATTAAGTAACATGTTAGAAACATGCTTAGATGTAAATGCCTCATGCCACCTGATTTTTTTACCGATAACATGGATGTTAACTCTTGAAAACAGAAAGTACACTTCCGCGATAGCTTGTAATCAATTCTGACATCACTTCACTTCCAGCATGCACACCGGTGGCATTATTTATGCAGCCTAAGTGAGTTGTAAAGGTGATCCTTAAATCGAGGTTCTAAAACAGTGTACGAAACTGAATTTTTGTGCCTTAAATGGGGAAAACACCTAAAATCGAGAAACCCTAACTTGTGAAAATCTTAATGTTACTTATATGAAGGTTTGGCCAGGACCACAAGAAATTAACCTAAAATATGGGAAAACTTCATATCGAGAAAACCTTAAAACAGGATTTTTACTGTACTGGCAGAGAAATGTAGAGAGGGCCATGATAAAAGAATGCAAAAAATGTGGTACTGGAATAAACTGTATGTACAGCATATGTGTAGAATATTTGGAAAAGTGGACAAAACCTATGGAAGATTCCTCTTGTTTCACATGGATGACACCAAGTAAGCCATCGAAATGGAACCAATTCATGGTAAGTAATGGAGTGCCAATTGATGAGGTAAAGTGTTTTGACCAACTCAGTCATCTGAAACTATTCACAGAAAGTCGCTTTAATGATGGAATAGTTCACTGGTTTATTAGCAGGCCAGAAAATTTGAAAACTCAAGAAATGGTGAGTGCCACTCAAAAATTGTTAAAGATTTCACAGTTCTTCTTTGCCATTCCCCCTCCTAATGTAAATGTACAGCAAGTTTCTCACTTATGCAAGCCCAGTGGACAACGGAGAAGAATATGTTGAATGCTGAGTTGCTCAGAAGGCTTTTATTCCTACAGTTTCAAAGAAATTTCTTCTATACATTTCCATACCTTCCTAAGAACGTACAAACTACTAAACAAAATCTGATCTACAGGAACATGAGAAGGAACGTGACTAGAGAACTGGCAAGAGACTACACATTGTGTGTGTATTGTATACAGATTTGAATAATTTTTGTTTTTAATCTTGTACACTTTCTTTGAAATGACAGTGCTAACTTCATTTAATAAACCTGTGGCTACATGTGCGCCCTCTTTTCTAACCTCCTTTTTCACTTGTATGTAGCCCTTTTTTATAGTCAATAAATGGGAAATGTCCTCTTTTCTTGTGAGGGATATATGGCAACATTAAATTATTCAACACTGTACACCTCCACAATGAATGAGACTCAAACAGCCTCTAGTCACATGTATGGCTGCAGAAACAGAAACTGTGTCCACCACAACTTAAGACCACCAGGCTAAAGAATCTTAGACATTCTTGGTGTAACAGCTTTATAGGAGATAAGCAATTGTAACAGCCTGAATGTTAGTGAAAATATTCTTCAGCATCCTTTAGTGTATACTAGGCAGCCTAAAGTAGCCTACACTCTACAAATTTTTAAACACTAATGATACATAATAGCTTTTATTTTAACCAACATATGCACTACACCTTGTCATCATATATACCCCTACATATGTTTCGACTACTTATTAGTCATCATCAGGGGGATCAAAGTATATAAACACAGACTACACATCCACTATAATAGTTGGTTCACATTCAATGTTAAAATAAGATGAACTATGTTCACTATAAAAACATGTAGCATTTTTGCTTCAGTGGTTAAAATATATAAGTGCGTTTGTTTTCCTTTTTGGATTAAAACGTTTAAAATTTATTTAAAATTATTGGCAGCTGGTCTTGTTTCCTTCTCAAATGGCTGGTGAATTTATCTGTGGCGTGTTGTTGTGCCGTATTCTGTAGGCTTCGCCTGATGGCTGCGTTGAGTCATAACGCAAAAATGCTACATGTTTTTATAGTGAACATAGTTCATCTTATTTTAACATTGAATGTGAACCAACTATTATAGTGGATGTGTAGTTTGTGTTTATATACTTTGATCCCCCTGATGATGACTAATAAGTAGTCGAAACATATGTAGGGATATATATGACGACAAGGTGTAGTGCATATGTTGGTTAAAATAAAAGCTATTATATAAGACAGAATGCACGGTGAATATAATGTGAAACTAATGATACAGTATCAATGCATGAGTGAGTGTATATAATGACCTAAAGTAGCCTGATCCAACTGCACAATGACAGCAAAGTCTTTGAAATGTGTAGCACACAATGCATATTAATAGAGGGTGTGTATATAGTAACCTATGCAGCCTATCATAAATACAAAAGTGCAAGAGATTTGTTATACTGTATTATATTTTAATCTTGGCAAACAGCTTTCCAGTCATCCTAAGCACTCAGGCCACAAGATACATCAGAAATGTGTGGTACAAATTTTCAAACCGATCACATATGGCGTGCATGTTTTATTGCCAGACAGCTCACCATAAAGCCAATGACATCACTGCTGCACAGTGACAGATGATGTCACCTGCTTTGCAGTGTTCAGTCCAGCGATAAAAAGTACTCTGTACTAATATACACACACACAATAACCTAAAGCCTAACATAGATGCAAATATGTAAGAAATATTCAGGGACTACTGTGACTTGTTTCATATCCAGCTGTCTTGTGACCGGTTCTTTGGATCTATGAAATATAGATGTATGTATATATGGTACGTAAATATGGATGGATGGATGTATGTATATATGGTACGTATATATGGATGGATGCATGTATATATATGTATATGTCTGATTAATAACAGTGCATGACAGTACTGATAAGGCAAGCCTCGGTCCATGTAGCTCTCTGGTGGCAATGGTGTTCTATAATTAAAACAATATTCTTTTATTCAAGTATTCAGGCAGGTCTATGTATCCTTTAGTGTGCAGTTGCAGGCTGGTTCATATATCCTCTGACACTGACATAATTTCATGATCTGGTCTCATTACCAATGACTGAGTCTGAACAGCTACAGAAGTGATATCCATAAAAATGGGCCACATATTTAGTAATCTAAATTCTGATATAAGGGCTTCAAACTTTATCATCAACAAACGCTTCCCAAACAAATGAAAACATTCTACTCCCATCGCTTATAACTAATACAAACAGGTGGTATGTAAGGCCCATCATTACGAAGTTGACTCACCTTCCATACATTCATTTACAGACTCGTAGTCTGAGAATGTTCTCGTTTCAGGTTTTGAACCAGGCTGAATTAACAGAATAGTGTGAGACTGAAACAAACAATAAATGCATAATATTTCTAAAGGGCACACATTTTATACGATTTACAATAGTGCAACGTACGACAGAATAGCTTTGCTAGGTAATAAATTACATTCATTAACGTTTACACTACAACTGTTCTCGGCCAATACCATTTTTACAACTTGTCTCAGCTTCCGCAACTGAAACGACTTCCGACACCTCAAAGCACACACTACAGATATGCAATGTCCACAAAAAAACGTTACTTCTCACACAACTTCTAAACAAACGGTACAATTACACCAAATGCACGGAAATATGTCAATGATCAACCAGGACTTTTTAGCGGGACGTTCACTATCACTTGGCAACTGTGGCTTATATCACTGATAAAAATCTAAGAGCACGTATTTTCGAGATTGGTAATACCACGGGTATTATCGTGGGTATCACAGGTTGTAATGCTCTAACACCATAAGTCAGACGTATACGTCACGTTACTGCAGTTTCAATAATAGATACATAAACAAAATGTACCACATCATCTGAATTCTTGGCTCATAGTGAGGTCGAGTCTGGGCAAAACAACTTACAAAGTATCCGCAGGCATACTGAATAAACATACACAGAAAAGTGACAAGAAGTAAGCCTACTGTTTATGAGCTGACTGGGCTGTCAACCCGTAACCTTTCAATGTAAGAAAAACTTTTCATTCCACATCTGACGATCAGAATTTCACATTTTCTGGCAAAGTGTCAAAACTGCAATAACTTCTGTGAGGTCAGCATATTTTGTTTCTTTGTTTCAGATAGTTCCCAGTGTGCAGATAGCCATACGTTGGGATTCGTAAATACATATCTTAGACTCTTTTATGCATGTTTTCCCATAAAAAAGGTTAATCAAAAATGTTACACAAAGGCATGGATAACACCAGCAATTAGAAATTCATGTATAAATAATATAAAACTTTATATAATGAGCAGAGATAGTAGTGATCCTAGCATAAAAAAAACTACAAAAATTATTGCGAGATATTATCTGAGAACATTATTACAGCAAAAAACGGTACTATACTAATATTTTAATGCATTCTCAAAATAAGCAGAAGTCAATATGGAACATTATAAATAAGCTTACGAACAATAGCAAAAAAAAAAGCAACATTAATAATACAGCTTTGATGAAGATAAAGGATAATATAACTGATGATCAATCAACTATTGCAGAAAATTTTAATAAATACTTCTTATCCGTTGTAGATAATATAATTGACGAAAACATGAATAATGGAAAACTTGCGTCAGACTCCATTAGTCCAATCATATACCTACATGACGCACATACACGACCATTTACGAATGTTAAATTAAAACATACCACCACTGGGGAAATAGAGGAAGTTATTAGACTCTTAAAAGCAAAAAATTCACATGGGTATGATGAAATATCAACCAAAATTTTGAAAGCAAGTGCACCATACATATTATCTCCTTTGAGTTATATAGGTAATAGGATCCTATCAACAGGAATTATTCCAGATAGATTGAAATTTTCGGAAATAAAACCTTTATTTAAGAAGGGTGACAGGACGAATTTTGCGAATTATAGACCATTCTCATTGCTCCCATCCTTCTCAAAAACTTTTGAAAAAATTATATATAAAAGGTTATACCAACATATAAGTAATAATAACATATTAGTAAAGGAACAATATGGTTTGAAACCTAACTCATCCACTGAAATTGCTACACATGCCCTGATAAATAATATACTATCATCACTTAATAATAAATTGTGTGTAGGTGGACTGTTTTGTGATTTGCAAAAGGCTTTCGATTGTGTCAACCATGAAACGTTAATATCCAAATTAAACTTTTATGGTATCACAGGCACAGCTAATAAATTAATCAAATCTTACTTATCAAGTAGATATCAGAGAGTGATAATAAATGACAATTATTTAAATAAATTTTCCTCCCAGTGCACAGTGGGTCAAATTAAGCGAAAGCTGGCCAAAATTCAAACTGTTCGACTTCGATGAAATGCCTAAAAATCTACCTGAGGGGCAATAGAAAGCTCCCAGGATAAAGAAAATGTAAATTTTATGACAGTTTGGTTGGATTTGTTCCCGGTACAGGCACACAAACAGAGCGTTTTTATGCAGCGGGTCGGAGGGTACTTTGTACACAAATTGCGGTAGTGACTTTGTTAATTATTTTTACGGTCACAATTTAATTTATTAAGGGAACTGATTACAGAGCAGAGAGATAGAGGTAAGTAATGTGTAAAATAATTAAGAACATGGTATTTTATATGAAATAAATAATTTTTTTTATCAATTTATATGACGCGAATTTTTTTGTGGTATAAAATTTGAAGTCCATTATTTACACAGAGCTGCAAAATTGATCTGAGCCGACCCAGCTCCGTTTGTTGCATTGTTGTGTAGCTTTAAACGTTATTATTATTATATCAAAAAATTAGCTGCTAATACGTGCTACTCTGGAAGTTATGAACTATTGCATAAAGTAGTGACGTGTACTTACAAAATTTAATCATGGCGTTTGACATGTAATCTACCATTTTGAGTGCCCACGGTCGATTTTAATAAACATTTAATAGAGTACAGATGACTAACCAAGCTTACACATTATGTATGTTATGTTTATACATATGTATATATTTTTATTTCCTAACATATATATTTGTTCTATATTTTAGAATAAACCATGAAAAAATCGCACAATTATTTACAGATGGATACAAAATTACAGGAACAAAATAGTGTCTTATCTGTGAGTCATAACATGGTGTTAACAATGATAGATGGCAAAATTTGTAATGCGGTCACTTCAACAACATCTGCCCAAGTTTGCTATGTGTGTGGGGCTGCACCAAAACAGATGAATCGTATCGATTAAATTGTTAAAAGATATGTCGACGTAACAACCTACAAATTCGGGCTATCTACACTACATGTATGGATTAGGTTTTTTGAATGTTTGCTTCATATCTCATACCGGTTAGAAATAAAGAAATGGCAAGCAAGAGGAGAAGAAGACCAACGAAAGGTACAAAATAAAAAACAAGCTATTCAAGATCTCTTCAAAAATGAAATGGGTCTTCTGGTCGATAAAGCTAAGCCTGGCGGAAGCGGAAAATCAAACGACGGGAATACAGCTAGAAGGTTTTTTAAAAATTATCGAGAATCTGCTAGAATTACTGGTGTCAACGAAGATCTTGTTCGCAGATTCTATGTAATTCTGCAGATTATTTTATCAGGATTTGAAATTAACACCGAAGAATTCGACAAGTATATAAAAGACACGGCTAAATTATTTGTACAAGCATATCCATGGTTCTACATGCCAGCCAGCGTTCATAAAGTACTGGTCCATGGAGCCGATATTATTTCTGGGGCCATTTCGCCTGTTGGGTAATTGTCCGAAGAAGCTCAGGAATCTAGAAACAAGGATCTCAAGTCCTTCAGACGAACTCATTCAAGAAAAATGTCTCGATCATCAACGAATGAAGATGTTTTTAATTTACTTCTTGTTTCCTCGGATCCACTTATCTCGAGTTTGAGAGAACTGCCCAGAAAGGCTACCAAGACATATTTGCAGAAGCATTAAAACTATTAGACGTTCCGAAAGAATGGGAAGATTTGAGTAGCTCCGACGCTGCTGCCACAGAAGATGATTCTGATGACACTAGCGAAGAATCTTTTAATTAGTTTCATTCAGAGTAAATACTTTTATATTTTGTGATTTCTATGAATAAAGGTAAAGTTCGCCCTAGAACAGGCCATGAAGGCCCAGAGAGGGAGTAGAGGTATAGTTCTACTCTTTCTTTAACCTCGGCGCTAGATGGGGGTGGGTGGTCAACGCCACGCCCCGGCCGCATTACCCCCGGGAATGAGCAGGTACCCATTGTACAGAAGGCTGGATAGGCCCCAGGGCCGGTCTGGACGGGTGCGGAAAATCTCGCCCCCACCGGGATTCGATCCCCGGACCGTCCAGCTCGTAGCGAGTCACTATACCGACTGAGCTATCCCTGTTTTTTATGAACACGGTTTAAAAATAAATAAATTGTATGTTTCCAGAAAATGTGAGATTTTTGGCCAGCTTTTTTTGCAATCTGACCCACTGTGCAGTGGGAAGAAGTAAAATATGGAGTGCCACAAGGCTCTGTTCTTGGCCCTTTGTTTTTTCTTTTATATATCAACGATTTCCCAAAACCTATATCTGAAATATCTAATCCTACATTATTTGCAGACGATACGAGCATTATTATTGCTAAACCTACGCCTACTGAATTCATAAGAAACATTAATCAACTTCTCTGTAAAATCAATAGATGGTTTCAAAGTAATATGTTATTTTTAAACTATGATAAAACGTATTTAATACAATTTTTAACTAAAAAGAACAAAGAAATTGCTATACAAGTATCCGTTGCAAATAAACACATTACTAACATCTCTAGTACAAAATTCCTAGGTTTAACTATTGATACCTACATGTCTTGGAAGGAACACATTAAAGAGTTAACTTCCAAACTAAATAAAGCTTGCTATGCTATAAGATTGATTAAACCGACTGTTTCCTTAAATGTTCTGATAACGATTTATTTTTGCTACGTTCACTCTGTCATATCATACGGCATAATATTTTGGGGCAACTCATGTTATAGTAAATGTATTTTCACAATTCAAAAGAGAATAATTAGGGTCATTATGAATATTAAAAAAAGAGACTCTTGTCGTGAATTATTTAAACAGTTAAATGTTTTACCGCTCCAGTCACAATATATACTGTCCATACTCATCTTTATCAGTAAAAATAGAGAACTGTTTAGATTCAATTCAGAGATACATGGTATTAGTACAAGATTCAATTCTGATCTTCACGTACCTTCAACTTCCTTAACACTATTCCAGAAAGGTATCTGCTATTCAGGAAGTAGGATTTTCAATTACTTACCAACTAATATTAAGGATCTACTTCACAATGAGAAAGGATTCAAATCAGTGCTTTTGGAGAATTGCTTTTATACTTTGGAAGAATATTTTAACGCAAATACTAAAAAGGCATAAATTGCACAGGTCATATATAGTGGTTTAAATAACTACGGTTGTAGTATGTGTTAAGTTGAGTAATATTTACAGTATGAAGTATATAGATAAAAATACTTATATTGTACCTTGGTTTGACATGTTCAGTGTTACATGTGTGGCTTATTGGACGAACAAGGTTACTGCCATTACTACTGTTACTAAATTGATGAATATTCTGATTAGATATCAAGAAAGATCTTAGCTCCTTATGATTATTGTTTTTATTTTATGTGTATTTTAATAGATATAATATATTGCTGTATGATTGTTTCTTTATAAGTAATATGTTTTAATGGTTCAATAATGTGATTGATTTAAGAATTATGATGTGCCACAGTATGATTAGTTGTTCTTTACAAGAAATATACACTATGTTTGGTTTTATGAACATTGTACAAGGTTTAGCAGATATATTTGTCTTGAGCAAATTAGAAGAACTCAAGTTATATATCAGGTTCTGTTCAGTAATTGCAATATTTGTACGAATTGTGTTTGATTATTATGACAATGCTTGGTTTAAGCAATATTTTATATTAAGCAAACATTTTATACATAGTAGTATTGACTGTGTCCATATCCATAATGGTGGTAGAACCTTGTAAGGATTTACGGAACAAGAAATAAAATGAAATGAAATAAGAATGACTTTTAATAAGAGACATTGTGTAGGATTGTATAAGGTTTGCCATTGATTCATACAGATGGTGATTAAATTTATGACACTTACTATGTACTTGTCCACTGGAATTGTATTCTATATTATATGTTGTGTTGCTGTATGTTATGCTGCGTTTGTTTTTGTTGTATTGTAAACTAGGACGATTTCCACATCCACATGAGTTTGTACTCCCGGCAGGATTTACGGAAAATGGCCCTGGGGTCGACTCAGTCTGTAACATAAATGAGTACCAGGAATATTTCCTGGGGCGTAAAGGCGGCTAGTGCGTAGGGCTAACAACCTTACCACCTTCGTCTGCCGATTGTCAGGAAATCTGGGAGCCTCAACCTCCTGGAACCCTCAGGGCCTGTCCAGGCCTGTACAGAGATTGCTTTATATAAAAATAAAATTACCTGTTTAATGTACTCTATTTTCCCCCGCGGCTATTCTGCTTTGACTGCTTGACCCTAAGCATAAAGGAACTGAGATCCGTCGAACGTCGGGAACTACTCGTCAAACGACACAGCATCACATCCCAGACGACTTGAAGCTTCTTATGGGCGCAGTGTTGCAGGAGGTATATTCCATTTCTTGTATATGGCAGACATGTATAACATGTCGTATTTATAAACATGGCTATTCTGACGTGCAAGTAGTAGACGACAGGTTGTCGTCAGAATAGTGGATGTGTGGAAGGTTAGAGTGTGAATATGGAAGGGACGTTTGTTTTGATTCTTTTAGTAGTACTAATGTTAGTGGGAAGTTATTTGGTTGGATCTATACCGTTGGTTATGCCCATGTCAGAGGTAAAATTTAAGGATCATGAAGTTTTACATAAATTAAAACCTAGGCTTTTGTTACCACATACCAGTTGACGCGGCATTAACATCCCAGAACACTGGAGCTGCAGTAACATCGCTGTGAGAACCTGAAATCTCGCACGTTTTGTTTCGCTGTCTAATCGATTTTTAATTTTTATCGTAGGAAAAGTTGCAGTTGGTTTCTGTTCTCGGAGCTGGCCTGCTGGTTGGAACTGCTTTAGCTGTAATCATTCCGGAAGGGGTTCGATCGTTGAATACTGTAGTCACCGTTCACAGTAAGAATATTTTTATAATATGTATTTCTTTTGATTGTTAGTTACCTGATCAAATTCAGTCTTGAACAGAGTGGTTTTTTCCTTTGTGTTACAAATTGGCCTTCTGAAACCCTGGATACAATGGCAAATTTTACTTCAAATTAAAGCTTATGAAATTCCATAAATAACAGTATCTCTTTTTAAGAATTGTTACAAATAATGAACGGGCTGGAGGATCTGGGGTTCGAATCCTGGCAGGGGCAAGAGATTTTTCTCTTTTCTGAAATGTCCAGACCAACTCTGGGACCCACCTAGCTTCATATTCAAAGGGTACCAGGGTTTTTTTCCTGGGGGTGAAATGGCCAGGGCATGAGGTTCGTCACTCATCTCCATCTAGGGCCAAGGTTAAGAATGAGTGGAACTATACCTCTTCTTTCCTTGATACGCTCTCATGTTGTGGACTGAGAGATTTTTTAGCAAGTAATTATGACTGTGTTTTAGAAGATGACATATTCACTGTGTCTGTTTTAGCACTTCCCTCTACAATGAAAGATGATGGGGTGCTAATTGCTCATCATGAACCTACATCATCTTCGGATGTTCACTCACTTATAGGAATCTCCTTAGTGCTTGGATTTGTGTTCATGTTATTAGTTGACCAGTGCTCTGTTTCTAGAAGTAGAGGTAAGTTAATCAGTTGCATAAGAATGCAGCTTTCCAAATTGCATTCATCTTTTTCATACTGAACATTGGCGTGTAGTTAGTACTTCGACTAGGTATTTATTTCTGAGGTTATGGGTTTGAATCTCGGCCTGAGGATTGGCTTGCAACACAGATTGTATATGGTTTCATTGAGTCCATCCAGGCAAATGCTGAATTGGTACCCAAGAAACAGTTAATGAATGCATCTTCCCATCATTCCTGATTTGTTATTTACAATATTGTGTTTGTTGTTATGTGACTTACTTTATTCAGTGTTATATAGCTTGAGCTACTGACAGCAGTGTTGAATAAATTATAAGTGAATTATATATAAAAAAAAAAAAAGGTAACTTTATATCTAAGTAATTCACTTCATGGTGCAGGGTCCTTCTTCAGAATGGATAGTTCAGCATGGGTTTGAATCTCGGCCTGAGGATTGCCTGTCAGCACAGATTGTATATGGTTTTAGTGAGTCCTTCCAGGCAAATGCTGAATTGGTACCCAAGAAACAATTAATGAATGCATCTTCCCATCATTCCTAATTTGTTATTTACAATGTTGTGTTTGTTGTTATGTGACTTACTTTATTCAGTGCTATATAGCTTGAGCTACTGACAGCAGTGTTAAATAAATTATAAGTGAATTAAATAAAAAAAAAGAAGATAACTTTATATCTAAGTAATTATCTTCATGGTGCAGGGTCCTTCTTTAGAGTGGATAGTTCAGCATGGAATTCTGTATCAATATTAGATACATTTATGTTGCTATCAGGCATTTTATGTGTTTTGGTTTTTTAAGTTGTTTAAGTTACCTGATGCATGCTTTAAACCTTTGGCTCTGAGTGATGCATGTGCTATGGGGGCAGAGTGTTGGTTTCAGTTCCCAAATGATGCAGCATATGTGTTGCCCAATTATGTCTATTATTGTACAGCCTTGTTGGGGGTTTTTACTTTTTTTCATTGTAAGAGTTTGTATGAAAAAATTAAATCCTGTAACTCAGAGCAGGGGTTGTGCAGATTGCACCAGGAATTTAATTCTGGCACCAAAGGTTTAACATTGTATTTTCTGCCTTTGTTTTATTACAAAATGGTGTCTGGAAATAGCAATTGAAGTGACAAATATTGTAATCCATAAATGTCTGTTGGTAGTGTGAATTCAAGGCCACCAGGCTGCCTCTCTTGATATGAACCAAATAAAACTTGTGCTGATAAATTATGCATAGCTCACCCTGTAAATAAGGGTATTTCCTATGAAATGGTGTTCTTGTTTTTGCAGTGAGATTCTGTATGAGTAGAAACTTAACCTTTAAATGGCCTACATTTGCATATGTCATTGCATGTAAAAAACAGCCCTAGAAATTTATTTTATATGCTTAGGCAACAAGGAATTTACTGCATTTTTAAGACTTACTGCATAATCTCTGTTTTATTTTTCACAAAATGCCATTTATTTCATAATTTTTATTGTTTTCTGTTCAAATAATACATTTTTCATAAAACATGTCCTAAAATTGAAACACCAATAATGAAGTTTTGAAAGTAACGGTATGATATGCCACAGCCTGTGGTTTTGTATTTCTGTTGATTTGTTACATAATATAATAAATTTATTTTAATTGTTATTTCACTATGTAGAGCTGTTAAAATATTGCTGGAATATCTTTGTGTAATTTAATGTAGTCAACAAAGAACATCAATGATGTAATATTTAAAAATTCCTGGAAACTGCATTCTTTGTCTTAAACTAATCAGATATAATAACAGTCTGTTGACTGTATATCTTTCATGTGTGGACATAGTTCAGTGGTTATGGCAGGTTGTTTGAATATTGCCAGCTTTCACATGCCTCATTAGATTGTCTGTGCTACTTGTTTAAGGTGAAAACTGTTCACAACTATTACCATATGTCTTTAAATCCCTCACGATTTGAAATGGACCAAAGTTAGTAAACAGTGACAATGCTTTTAATTGGGATTTTAAACTTTATGATTTCGGAGTAGTTTAATAATTGCCATCAACACAGCCGATTTTTATTATATTATATAGGCATATGGCTACATGTTTCAACCACTAGTGGTCATCCTCAGGCTGTTAAAATATATAGAATTGAAATTGCAATAGCCATGCCAATCATGAAGATTGGATTGAGGTTGGTTTTGCTATTGTAATTTCAATTTTATATATTTTATCGGCCTGAGGATGACTACTAGTGGTTGAAACATGTAGCAATATGCCTATATACTATAATACAAATTAGTTGCATTGATTGTAATTATTAAACTGCTCTTTAATATATAACACAAAGGGATGTCCAAAGTAAAAATTTATGATTTCTGCTGGGAAGTTAATTGGATTCAGTTGAATTAACTTTATTGCGTGGTATTGAGATGGACACATTTAATTATTTGTTTACTGAGATTTTATGCATGCATAACATCATAACTTTTATGATAATTAATTGCAATAGTGTAATTTGGATTTTAATCTAATGGCAATTTCAGAAAGTAGAGGTAGTATAAATGTGTTTTTGAGACCCTTCCCAGGCTTCAACAGGTTAGATGACCAATAAAACTTACAAATTTTGTTGAAGAGATAGAAGGATACTAACATAATTGGTAGAACCATTTGGAAAGAACAGAAAGAGAAGAGTCTGCCTCCCATAATTAACATTCCATTACTAGCCAGAAGGATGACAAGGCATAGGACACCTGAAACTGTAATATAGAGACAAGAGCATCTTGGGATTTTGAGGAACAAACTTTAGCGATCTAAATGTATGGATTTCATGATGATGATGTCTAAAGATTACATCTTCAAGGCATATTGAAGGCAGAGAGATAAAGCCCAATGGATCATGAACAGTAGCACTAAATGAAAGTTAGTTGCCAGTTTTACAAGGTCAGATTTTCTGTAACATAATATTTTTAATGAACTAAAATAGGCTTGGAAATCTTACTTTGACTTTGTTTATTCCAGACACTGAGGGCAGCTCTAAGTCAGCAGAGAGAAACATAACAGCTACGGTTGGACTTGTAGTCCATGCTGCAGGTAGGCATTAGTAGGTCACAGAGTAGGTTGTTGTGGTTGTCCAGTTCCATTACAGAATTTTCTTAAAATAGGTTTGTAGAAGAGTATTACCCTGGGTGTGTAGAAGGTATGTTTATTTTGTTAATGTGTATAGATCAAAACATTTCTTAGTGTGAAGGACACTGGCAAGGTTTGTTTAAAAGTGTGTTTATGTAATCATGATTAAAGGCAGTAGACACTCTGGAATATTCACTGCTAATGTTATTAACACGGACATGTTGATATGGCCACCACAGTGATGCATACTGGTCTTCATACTTTCTTCAGACAAAATGAAAACAAGCGTATTACGGGCATTCTGTGTCTGTGTCAGGTTTTTAAAATGTTCAAATCAATGTAGGATTTTGATGCTTAGTGTGAGGGTGTTTGGGAGCATACTGCTGAAGAGAATATTTAGAGAGGAGTTGCAGGGGCTTATTGTTAGGGTGATCAAATCAAGGAGGATGAGATTGCTGAGCACGTATGCATAGCACACTTGAGAGAGAAGAGCAGTGCATACAGACTTTTGGTAGGAAAACATGAAGGAAAGCAACCAGTCAGAATATGTAGGAATTGGTGGAAGGATAATATTAAAATGGGTCTTGAGAAAAGAGGGTGGGAGGGTATGGACTGGTATCCTCAGGATTGTGATAGGGACCAGTGATGTGCTTTTTGTAAACAGAGTAAAGAAATTTTGGGGTCCTTTAAATTCAGGTAATTTCTTGACTGACTGAGCACATATTGCTTTCCAAAGAGGGACTCTGCTCCATGGGTTTTGTTACTTATGTAGGAATTTGATGGCATTTTGTCTGGAAAACTCTGAACTAAAACTTCATGACAGGCTATGAATTTCAGTATTAATGAACAGCTGGAATAAGAACTTTATTCTAAGATCTAAACAGGTTTTTGTTTTCAACGTGTACCAAATCAAAGAATATTTCTAGCATAAGATATTCATGTGAGAGAAACTTTTCATGTCATATAGACATGTTTGTATAACAGTTTCCTTTTTTAAATTGTAAAAATTGTTACTTCTTTATCTTTTTATTTTTCACAAACGAAAAATATACAAGGCTATTAGATTTGTCCAAATATCAGAATCTTTCTTCTGTTATGATAAAATATTTACATTTGCAGTTTATTATATGCTATTAATGTAGCAGATAAGTTTATTTAAGGAACACATTTATGATGTCATTGAATTAGATAAATAATCCTTATACTTAATGCATAATACTTTAATTTGCTCATTTGTTTTTAGTGAGAGAAACAATAAATTGAAAATGGTTGGTTTGGGACCAGAAATGTTATCAGAAAAGTAAATTGAATGAGTTTTTTACACTCATACAAGTATGTGTATCTGTTCATATGCATATAGTAACATTTTACTCCTACATATGATGTCTGGCAAAAAAGAAACAAAAATATGTTGGATTTGGCTAAAAATTTGATATTGATGTATTGCTATCAATGTCTATCACACATTTTCTGGCAAGGGCAATGAAACATGTTGTACACAAAGAGGCATAACACAAACACAGTTGGCCCAATTTTAACATGCAAGTACTTCTTAGAACCAGGAAAGACCATGCTAAACAGCTGGTTAGTCAGTTTGATTGTGGAGGGTTAGTGAGATGGCTAAATTTTCAGTCTCATTTAATTTTTGCCAGACCTCATATATATTTTAATTCAGCATTTATTCTGAAATTACCACATAATATAATAATTTTGGCATTTCTTGGCGATTATATCTGTCACTTTAATTACATTTATCAACATGTACTGAGATTTAAATATTTTGTGAAAATTTACAAAGTTGAAAAGTGAATCAGACAAAGCTATACAACTGAATTGTTTAAATATTTTGTGTTTTTACATTTCTTAGATTTTCTCAAAAGTTTTTCAGAAAATGGCTTTCAGACTTACTGGTATATCCCTTTGGTGGTAGCAGTATCTAACAGGCTGTTCTCGTTTTATGCCAGGGTTACGTTCCTGAAAAACATTGCACAAATCGAAAACAAAATTCCCATTTAAAATTGTGTATTTCCTGGGGGTTAGGGGACTGACAACTTCATTCTATATAGTGTATGACTATGCCACTAGTGGACATATGGACCTGTAGAGTATATTTGTACTGTATGTACAGTATATAGACATTGCTCTACAGTATACATACGTTTCTATACAATATATCTATTTATTTGTAATGCAATATAAAATGTAAGAGACTCACATCCATAGTTTTTGGTACTGTTCATTCCAAGAGGACTGTGGTAGTCTTCCTACACAAACAACTTTGGTTCCTCGACTTAGCACTTTCTTTAATTCTATCAGCATTATCACAAATTGTACGTACACTGCTATGAGCAAGTCTTAACATTACGGCATATGTCAACAATTCGTTCACCCTTTTCAAGTCGACTTATTATAACTAATTTCTCTGCAGTACCGATTGTCTTTCGCCGATTTTTCACTTGGATTGCACTAGGTGATGTAGATTTTTTTTTTCTCACTCAAATTGGTAAGAAAAGTCATTGCTGTTGAAGAGGAAGCTAAATGAACGACGTGATTGTATCACAAATGTAAGCAATCTGTACATGTGACTGATGGCGTGACAGTGATGTAATTTCTGTTAGCCTCCTACAGAAGATAAATGAGGCCACGGATCATCTATCACAAATCGCTTTAAACCGAAAATTGTCGCGTAAATTTGAATGGTGTAAATTTTTATGTCGCGTTAAAGCGAAATTGCACAAAACGAAATCGTGTAAAACGAGACCTGCCCATTGCTTTATTTGTGGCACATGAGTGTGTTTTGTAATTTGTTTTGTGATAATTTACATTCACTCAGATATTTATTTATTTCAAATAATCATTATTTGGTCTGTGATATTAGCTTACGAGGATTCTCCCAGAACTTACACATGTTCTTTTGAAATGCGGGTAATTTAAGTGAAGTTTCCACAATTATTCATTTGTACCCTGTCATTAAGCTCGTGAAACCATTTTATGAGGTATGATACATTCAGAATTTCAAAATGGCTTTGGATGCTTTTATACAAAAATCGTCAGACTTTGAGTCCAAAATAATAAGGAGAGACATAGGTTGAGATCATCTCTTCTCCTGTGTGCAGCTGATGGAGTTGCGCTTGGAGCGGCTGCAACTACAGACCAAGCTGGAGTCGAGATGATAGTGTTCATTGCCATCATGCTCCACAAGGTACCATAAAAGAATAGCCACATGTAAACATATAAATAAAATCACTGAGGATGCACATTAACTCACTGGTTTTCATGTCTCATGTGGTGATTGGTTTTTGTTTTTATGTGTATTCTAACTATCTAGCTGCATAATCAGGAGGTATCTGGTCCAGTGTCATCCATTGCCAGTTGTGATGAGTGAGTTGTTTTGCATTTACCCAGTTTTATCAAACAAGTGTGGATACAGTTCCTTATCCAAAAAGGGATATTGTCCCACTTCCTTTTCCATCTTTAATATTAGTATTAGGCATTATGTGACAAATGGTTCAGAAAATACATTCCATAATTTGGGTGAAGTAATTCAGCTAATTGAGTCTATGTGGTGGAACAGTGCACAGAGAGGTGAAGCAGGTCAGTATGTTACTTGGTTTTGCGTACAGTAAGTTATCTTGTAACATTTACATTACCCTTTGAAGTACAGGACTAGTACTGCCTGCACATTGACAGTTTCCCTCACCACTTTCCTACTTGGGGGGTCAGCTTAGCATAGTGGGTATAGTGATTGCTCTACAGACTCGATAACCAAGGAATTGTGGTTTAATTCTTGTGCAGGATAAGATATCTTTGCTTCTCCAAACATCCAGACCAGCGTGGGGCTCCGCCCATCCGTGGCTATCGGAGGTTCATTCCCTGGGAGTGAAGTGGCCAGGGAATGAAGTTGACTAGTGACCTCCATCTATTGTTGAGATTAAGAATGAGTGGAACTATACCTCCACTCCCCCCATATGACTTCATAGCATGCATAGGGACAACTTTACTTTTACCTTTACCTTTATTCTACCAATTTCTCTCCTTTTCTCTTTTTCTGTGGAGATACATGCATGATTCCTGGTATAAGGTCTACTATCCCCTGACCAGCTACAGTGGGCCTGTTGCTTATCCTGTAACTGAGTAAAACCATTAGGCATATGCAGATGTTCTGGGTCTTGGACTGCTTGATCCTAGAGGCGAGGGCAGGATGATCCTTCGAGACGCTGGGAAGTATTTACCCAGGGACACAACATAACTTTCCAGAAGACTTTAATTATTAGAAAGGATAGAGGGGGAAAAACTAGCATCACCATTTAATCCTCAGTTTATTTATTTATGGTTATTTAACAACAATATTAGCAACTCAGAGTATTTAGTATTGACTTGCAGGATGGTGGCCTAATTTGAGTTACTATTCTGCTTTTATCCTGGAGGAACTGAGGAAACCAATGAGAAGCCTGTCAACATACTGTGTATTTCAGCCAAGATTTGAAGTGAACACCTCCCAAATACAAATCAGAAGCATTACTGCATGAGTTACCTTGCTTGGAAGTACCGTGTGTGTGTGTGTTTGTGTGTGTGCAAGCATGCGTACTTCGGATACTTATTATTGAAATATTGATGTTTCATTTGTACATAATATTCATGGGTATTGTCTTAATTCAAATTCATTGTAAGGGGAGAGGGAGATGTTTCAAAATAAACCAACATCCAAAATGCATGGGAGCTTGGCACCTGATTTTCTTCAAATACTTCAATTTGTATGGTGATGATAGCAGGAAGTATACATTGAAAGCAGTAAAAGATAGGTTATAGTTGTCATGAAGGTCTGTTTTGAGATTAGGTAAATTTCATAACATTCATAATCTCAACACTGAATGGAGGTGAGTGACCATGGTTGTACTCTGCCTGCTTTATCTCCAGGTCCCTGAGTTGGTCTGGACATGGTGGCAGAGACAAAAATCCCTTACCTTGCCAGCAATTGAAGATAGGTCATTCATTTTCAACAATAGAGTAATATGGGTACTTATTTCAGTTAATAGGTAAAGTCTTAATAATATTCCCACTGGAAACAAAAAACATCTACAAGTGTGCACGTAATCCTGTACTGCATACACATACATATCACTGCATCTTATACTTCACTACCTGTGAAGAGTAAATAAGCACTAGCTGCTGTATAAAAAGTATCATAGAGCCGCCTAACTTACACAGGGTGTTCCATAAAAAATGAAATCTAGGAACGTCCCTTTTAACAGAAGCTGCTACACCATCTGTAAATATAACGTTTGTAATAAGATAGCAAACACACTATTGAACTGATCCACTACTCACTCTTTAAATAAAATATAGCAATCTCTTCCATCCAATATATCGTAATGGCTATACTCGGGCAATTTTAAACTACAGAAACATATGTAAATAGTATATTATTCCTTATAGGGAATAATAAGTGATTATACAGGGTATACACAAAAGAATGGTGCGGTATCAAAAGTGAATAAAGAATGTATTTCTCACCTTACACGGGCACAACATACACCGTCAGCGGCGGCAACTGTCCAAGTTTCTCATTTGGTAATTACAATCCTTCAATGTGTGCACCCTGGGTCACACGACACACATCGACACTGTAATCAAACTCATCCTAGACCCGGTGTAGCATGTCCGCTGTAATGGCCTGAAGTGCATGCGTTATCCGATCACGAATTTCATGGATGGACGTGGGCAATGGTGGTACATAAACGCTGTCTTTAACGAACCCCCAAAGAAAGAAATCGCACGGTGTAAGATCTAGTGAACGGGGTGGCCAAGGGAGAAGGTTCTTGTCTCCATTTGCAGCAGCACGTCCGATCCAGCGCATTTCCCGTAAACTGGCCCCGCGGCCACGCAGTAAGCATGAGAAGCGAACTGCTGGTAGTGCATGAGAAACTTGGACAGTTGCCGCCGCTGACGGTGTATGTTGTGCCCGTGTAATGTGAGACATAAATTTTTTATTCACTTTTGAAACCGCACAATTCTTTTGTGTATGCCCTGTGTGTCTTCATAATTTTTATAATTTTGTAACTTCAGTTTTTATCTGTAAAGGGGAGGCCTCCACCTTAATGTATACTTTTCTTTTATGATTTTGTGAGTTTCTACCTGATGATGGCCAGCATACGCAGCCGAAACATGTCGTAGTATAATAAAAGGAGTATGAAGATAGTGTTGTGTTTATTCTGTGAAGATTGAAATAGTGAATGTTCCCACTTGTAGAGATTCCCAGTGAGTTAAATTTGTGCGTTATAATCTTACAGTTTTACAACATTGCCAAATTTTTATGTTCTAAGAATCTTTGTGGGCATGTTTATTCTTCTTCATACAGAATTTTCTGTGTCAGCTCTGAATTTTTCATTGTTATCACCAGCAGGCCACAAGCTAAACATAAATTGTGCACAACCATACTGTTGTTTTATATTCTACAAAAGTTGGCATACCTATGAACTGTGATCTGTTCAATAAAGGGGTTTGCAATGTATCCCCTATCTTCCTGTGCACGTTATCCATGATGTTGCACTGATTCCTTTTTGTTACTAGTATAAATATGTCCAAGGATAAGAGTTCACGATGTTTCCAAACACAAATATAATGTTAAGTTATATTGTGTCTGCAGTATTATTGCAGGAAGGAGAATGCTAGGTTTCACAAAAGTGATAATGGTTTCGAGGTCTGATTAAACATTTCTGTGACTGAACTTCTGGGAAATAAAGCCCACAGTATGGCTGTTAAGCAGTTGAAGTAGCTGTCTGCTCTTGCTGACTTCATCATTATGACATAAATAACCATTTTGTTTCAGTTGTGACACAAACACCATTTTGTGCAGCTGTGTTGATTGAAGGTGTTAATGTCTTTAAATGTTGAATGTGTATTCATAAGTACAGTTAGTAGTGGTAGTCTACTCTTGCAGACTTCATCATTTTGACAGAAATCAGCTGTTTTGTTTCAGTTGTGAAGGGAACGCCATTCTATGCAGCTGAAGGTGTTAGTGTCTTGAAATTTCTAATGTGTTTCCTTAAAATTCTGCATGGAACTTGGGAAGACAACCAAGACGATCCTCACATGTTAAAAAGCATTTCTGTGATTTGCTCACTTTAAAGATGTGTGAACCTCTGGGAAGGATGTTGCATCCTCCAATTGCACATTGACGTTGCATACTAGCGAATTATACACTCTAGTTCTTCGTGACATAAGAATGATGATTTTATGAAGTAATTGCAGATGTTGCTATCTGCTAGGATCATGCAGCTGAGTCTGGGGATGAGGATAGTCTTCTCAAAAATTTGCCTTCAAGTGGTAGAGATTCCAGTTCTTTCTGTGCTGTCCATAAGGAGAATCTTGACTAAGCATACCATTCTACAGAGTCTCCACTCACTGTAGTAACATATGCTGTGTGACTATTTTCTGTTTCCCCAAACAGTAAAGGACCTTACAAAAAACAATATTTCAGGTAGTTTTAGAAGTGCTACATAGTGCAGAAATCATATGATGTTCCAAAAGAAACAGTAACATAGGTGCCTCAACCAGTGGAAGGATGTCTGTAATCAAAGTGTGGTGAATGGGAGATATTGTGCTTTTTGTTGGAGGTAAATTGGCCGAACTATTTTGTTTATGTCCAAAAAATCATGTGTGGAACTTTTTGTTCAGCTTGCTGTATTGCTAGTAATTTGGAGAATTAAAATCCTGCAGCCAACTGCAATGGAAAATTATGTATGTGAAGAACATGAAATGCAGACAAACACTTTACACATTTTTGACTTTCGAAATAGCATACTTTGTGATGTATTGGAAACATGCAGGATGGTATTGAACACACTTTGAGCACCATGATGAAGATTTACTAATGTAGTATTTTATTTTCTAGGCTCCAGCAGCCTTTGGTTTAGTCACATTTTTACTCCATGAGGGTTTGGATCGAAACCGTATTAGGAGGCATCTTTTAGTGTTTTCGTTATCGGCTCCACTCCTTGCACTTCTTACTTTTTTTGGTATAGGACAGGTAAGGTGAACTTGTTATGTAACTGTTACTATGTATCCCACACTGTTACAAAGCTATTCAGTGGTTCTGGAATAGTAATAAGTTCATTGAAATCTAATGTATGATGCATTTCCTACTTGAACCTTGTGATTGCCCACTTTACATAATTAGTCTTCACCCAGTATTACTGTGATGATTAAATGAAAGAGGTTTGAGTAGGGAGAAATGAGGAAATATGTACAGTGTTTTGGTTTGAGAAGTTAATTAAAAGAGGCTGTTTAGCAGATTGAGGCATGTGGAATGAACCTCAAGTTGTGAAAAAAGTATGCACTCTTGGTAAACCAGGTCTGTAACATGGATTGTGGGCATCCTGTCTGTTATATACACATAGTGGTAATGTGGAAGGAATTAGTATGTTGAAATAAATTATTTACTGATAGAAAATAAAAAAACTGATATTTAGCTATTTACATTGCTTAATGTAAATGATGATTACAACAGATGTGCAATAATTGATTCTTAGAGAATTGGTATACATTATGGACATAAATAAATATGCTTGGAAGAAAGTAAGTTGATATGAGTTGATATATGTGTGTCCTTTCAATATCAACACTAATACTAACCATAACAGAGAGGCAATAGTTGATTGCATGTTCAAATGAATAATATGGAAGGTGAAAAGTCCTTTTCTATGAGGCAGATCAAGATATAGTTAATAATCATACTTTCACATGACATGCTACAACAACTGATGTCATGCATGATGTTCTTATGATTGCAGGAAGGTAAAGAAACCCTTTCATCTGTAAATGCAACTGGAATTGCAATGTTATTTAGTGCAGGCACATTCCTGTATGTAGCAACAGTACATGTTCTACCAGAACTAACTTCCAGGAGTGGCCACTCGCATGGAGGCTCCATCATTGAAACGACTGAGAGGAAAGGGTTACGCACAATTGAACTCATGTTCCTAATTATTGGTGCGTTGTTGCCATTGCTGCTTACACTAGGGCATCAACACTGAAAATGTGTGAACTTGTTTTGACCTGAGGTGCATGTTATGGTGTGGTAAACCAAGTTACCATAATCCAGAATTTTATATATTCGATTACAAGGGTATTCTTGTAGGCAGTGCTTGAAGTGGAAGAAGTAAGGAAGTAGGATGGATGGTTTGTGAAATTTTTTTAAACTTTCTGTGTTTGTAAATATACTATCATGTTGTTGATCAATATGCAGCCTTATGCAGTTGAGTCTTAAAGGTTTGATGGTGAAAGCTGACATGAAAAAAGAGTGCTGAGGTGGTTTGTAAGTATTGAATTTGAAAAATTAAGAGAGTCGGATTGACTCATGAGTAATTTATTGTATTATCAAGTGTGTCTGTTCTCACAGTAACTTTTATCTAATTGACAGATACAGTGAAACTTCTATGCATCGTTTTTCAGGGGGATGGAAAACAAAAAACGCTACATACGGGAAAACGATAGTACCGGGAAACCATTAAAAATTATAGATAAGAACAATTTAATGATTATTATTACTTCTTGCTGAAAAAATCTTTCATTGACATTTGTTTTGTGCAAACTTTACTCCTCAATTCAAAGATTGATTTTTCACGATTACTGTTACTCGTGCTGTGCGCATAAAAGAAAGATTTTACTTTCATCAGCGCATCATGCGTCTCAGCAAAGCTCGGCACAACTTCGGGTTCGCCATCTTCTCCTTCTTCTTCCCCCCTCCACACTCCCGGACGCCACGAGGCTCACGCACAGCTTCTGCACTGTTTCTACACCACAGGTTGCCACGTGACTGTCCACAGAGGCGTAGTCCTCGAATTTATCTTTGTTAATGCCACTGAACTTTTCCCAGTCTTGGCGGAAATCGTCATCATTGTTGGTCAATACGACGTCACTATCGCCTGAAGATTGTCCCTGAACGTAACCAGCTTTCCGAAAACAATTTTAGATTGTCTGCTGGGTTACTTGTTGCAAGGCTGCCACAGTGTAGTGCAAAGCTTCCAACACGTATATCTTCTTTTTCGTATCTTTGCCTGCATCCATTAAGCAAACAGCTGTTTGCACGAGGCATTTTCTATAAAGCTGCTTATAACACTTTATTACCCCTAAATCAAGGGGCTGGAGCACACTTGTACAATTTGCCGGGTACCGTATGACTTTTACATTTCTTAGAAACGATGTATCCTTTGGATGTGCGGCACAATTGTCCACAAAGAGGAGAATGTTCCTGTTTTGTGCACCCGTACTTGTGTCTAATGAACGCGGAAATAAAAAAAAATGTCTGTGGTCATCCATGCTTTATTGTTCGCGTGGTATTTGGAGGGTAATTTTTTTATATTCTTGAAACGTCACGGTTTCAGAGATTTTCCGATAACAATCGGCACTTGTTTGTCACTTCCATCACTGTTAACACAAAGTAAAACAGTAACTTTTCCCGAGTCTTTCGAAGATCTTGTATAAGAATATACATGCATCTCAATCTCGCAGAAAACCAAAACGACAGTAATTAAGGCAATTTTCTCATTCTGGTATTTGGTTCAACACGCAGCAGCCAATCCAGGCGGCACTAAGACAGCAATGTACGCGCACGCAGCACACTAAATCATCGTTTCAAATTTAAAAAAAACTATCCATGCGGGAAAATGTTGCGTCAGGACCGTGATTTTTCAACGATCGATGCGATAAAACGACAGTTCTAGGAATGATGGAGGCGGGAAAAAATAGTGTTATTTATATGGGGCTAATTCTGGGACCAAATAAGGCAGATGATCTATGCGGGAAAATGACGGTAACGGGAACGATGCATCGAGGTTCCACTGTATTTATGAAGCTCAATCATAATGTAATGCAAGTAGAAACCACCTTATCTTTACACTCCTAATTTCCTATCATCTATAATATGAAGTTGGTGGCCATGCCAACTTATGTTGCGAGAGCATCAATGGTGTAAATATAGGGAACTGACTTTTTGTGTCTTAATAGATCTTCACATAATGTGCAACTTTGTTCAAATTATTATTTCTTTTTTGTAGAATGTAAAATGACGTGGTGCCAATTGAAGTCTGTATTTCATGATGAGTATTGAAGCATTACTGTTAGATATGTGGAATGTAATATGGAGGTATATCATAAATGTATGTACACATTTTGTATAAAGTATTTTTTTTAATGGTAACAACTGCAAAGGTGGTAGTGATGCAAAATGATCAGATGTAGTGATGCAAAATGATCAGATACATTTAATGTAATGGGAATATGTATTAGTGTAAATTATGCTCACAAGTGAACTACTAACTGCACAATTGTTGAAACAGGACACTGTGTATTAGTTGAAATTATGCTCGGAAGTGCATTATGAATTGTATAAATACAGTAAAACCTCATTAATTGGAAGTGCCTCGGACTAAAAATTGGGCTTTGAATTATGTAATTTTGAATTGTTCAATTTCTCAAATGCATGCTGACCCATTATGTTGTTGGTTGAAATCCTGATTTATGTTGTAAACTCTGATTTTTTATGTAATTGAGTAATTAGATCTTATTCATTTATTTTTTAAATGTCTACTATGAAATTGATTACAATTTACATCAAAATTCAAGCCAGCAAACAATAATTCATGTTTGTCAAAGTTTGAGCTTAGTGCAATACTGTCAAACCATACATTGACCATACTTGCGACACAGTGAGGCTTGGATCATTGTTAGTAGCCCAGCCAGGTTACTTCACTGTACACAATGTGTGATACAGAGTTATGTTGACTTTATGCATAGAATACATAATGTTGCCTTCAGATCACAGAAAATTTGGAGGTTGGCTTCAGGTGTAGTTCAATTCACACAATTGTTCCTTCATATCACAGAAAGGTTATCAGTGGTTGGGATGGATCAGTCAATGCTATAAGCTTGTTATAGCTACAAGGACAGTCCATGTGACCTTGTAGTTCCTCCCACTTGTCTTAGAGCAGTACAGAACACATTCAGTGGTTGGTAGCCTAGCCCTTTGCACATTCCATGACAAGAAACAATAGACTTCACACCCCAGTGTGACCATCACAGAGATAGATCAATTCAGGTATATATGGTGTGTACCTGCACATACAGCTGAATTTTGGTTGCCTCTGTGAAGGTCATGCCAGAGTGTGGAGTAACCTGGCTGAGCCACCAACACTGTTGAAACCTTGCATCCCCATTGTAAGAACAGTGACTGCACTCTTCTAGAGTAGTGCGCAAATGTTTACATGAATTGTTCACAAAATAATTTAATGTTTCAAATTATTCAACTTGTAGTAATCAAAGTGCTGTAATATACCTTCAAATACAAATTAACTGTACTTTTAATTAACCACATTAAAAAGCACACAACATTCTGTGTTTAAAGCTGGAGAATGGCACATGCTTTGAATTATATATTATTTTTAATTAACCAGTTTTGAAAAATTAACCAGCTTTTACTGTGATATGATGGATCTCAAACAATTTGAGGCCATGGTCTGGATTTATCTGGTTCAGGATAGAGAAGAGTGGCAGGCTCTTGTGAACATGGTAGTGAACTTTCGGATTCCATAAATATAGGGATTTTTTAAATTAATGTAACTTATGAAATATCCAGCTAATCCATTTCTTTGAGCTGATATTTTTGAAGTTCCTTTCACTTACACCAAAGACTATGCACAGAAGTAGACAAAATTGTCTGCTACATTTTTTCATTGGAGAGGAGAAGAGCAAGATACCATGCCAGTAAACGAGAGGCTGACTTCGGGGGAGTTTTGACGGGGTTCATGTTTTATAAATGTGAGAAGATAAAAACTGTCATGTTTGCGAATGTTAGTTTTTTAAATCGTGCTCGTAGCATATTACTTTAAAGAAGATTGATATTTTTTATGTGAGCCCATTTTCAATAACATAACCAATATCTTGAATGTTGAATATTGTAGATTATTATGCACATTTTCAGTTCAGCTTGTTGAGTAGGAACTCATACAGACTTGCAGTGGTACCCTCGTAAGAGGTCTCCATTTGCGTCCCAAAAATTTCCTTATGAAGGTACCATATTTCTAGCCTTCTGAAAGTGTTTTCCCATGTAAAACAATTCACTTCATAAGCAGCTTCATTTAAATTTACTTAATTAGTATTTTACCCATTTAATTTGTTTTTCAATAATTTTTTTTTCAAGCTGACTCTTTCCTTACACACTTCACCCATTTATAGTAAATGGATGTGGATGGTATTATTTCTATTGGCTAGCACTCAGACACCCCTGAACTGAGCAGAAGTTTTTTGTATATGATCACTAATCTCCTAGCCAGCACTTAAAAGCTGTCACCTGTTTTGTTTCTGATGAAGGTATTATGATTCTATTTCATTTTTAGGTGCATTCACATACTCTCAAAAAGTGCCTGTTGGCTTTATCATGTCTGCCTGTTAGTTTGTCTGTCCATGTGTATCAGCTCAGCTCCCACTGGATAGATTTTAGTGAACTTTGATGTTGGAGACTTTTGCTAAAACCATTAGGAAAATCCAGATTTGCTTAAAATCAGATAAAAGTATTGGGCACTTTACATGAAGACCTAAGTATGTCCTCACAAAATCACTGTTTGAGTGAAATTGTATCAGACTGTTAGGATAGCTGAGAAGGTATAAACATTACAAAACATTTATCTCATTGACAGTAACAGAAAGTAGACAACACCATGGGAAAACTGGGTGCAATCAAGAGAGTGGATTGCTACACATATACTTATATGGATTAAAGTGGTATTTTTGATATATGTAACAATATGTATTATACGTAACTTGACTGAGGCTAAAATAAATTTGGTTGGCTTCTCTTAACTTACTGTGTGGGAGAACCACTTAAAAACTGTGAATTGTCTGATCTCCTGGAAAACTTGAAAAGAGTTTTATTGTATTGACATATTAGAATTCAGTAATTGTGGTATGTAAATGCAGAAATTTTAGACCTCAGTAGACCAGAACTTGGATTTACACATAGCTTTAAATCAGGGTTAGTTTATATTTTCCACAAGGCCTGAGAAGTGTATGCTCATTGTCAGGCATAAAGGAGGAATTCATCAAAACATTCTTGGTCTTGTGGCTATGGATTATAGCCCAAGAATGTCTTAGTGAATCTGTGCACCATGAAAGTTTCAAGTCTTACATAAAGTAGGAATGTAAGGGATCATCATAGTCCATGTTAGGCTTTTAGAAATAGATGTTCATATCACAGAAAACATGACAGAAAATCATGGTCTCACTGAGTTCTAAAAGTGTTGTTTTAAATGTTTCTTTAATGCTGCTAATGTTAAACAATATATTTTAGAAAGTTTATTTTGTTTTCAAGAATCATTTGAACATACTTAAAAGATACAATGAAAAATTATACTTTTGGCTCAGACATGTGGTGTAGCGTAAAATCTGAATTGTCCAGTATGGACTACAAAATATTTTTGAAAATAAGTAAGGGTTATAAGCATTAAATCACATGAAATTCCAGTAAGGTAGATAACGAACTTTTTTCATGTTAAGTGGGTTTAGGGTTTAAACTTGCCATGATCTAAACAGAATACATATGAAGACATTTGCAGAAAGAGGAATTTAAGTGACAATCAGCCTTGAGAGCCCTACCTTATCTGGGCTGGTTTCATGCCTTGGTTTTCTTTTCTTTAAATCTAATAACAACAAGTTATTGGAATGTTTATCACATCACTCTATTCTGTTTAAAGTGTTGCTTTCTTATAACAAATGGCCATTACTATTTTACAAATTCAGATCATATGCTTTTCTTTAAAGTTGAGAAAAAGGTTTTCATTGCTTTAGATGAAGATTTATATATCAATATTGGTAATCTAACTTCTTTCTTTTTCACTTTTTGGCATTTGCACTGCATTCTACCCTGCATTCTACCTTGTACATGGCCTGGCAAAAATTAAATGAGGCTGAATGTTTAGCTTAGACAATACCTGCTCTAAAATCACAGATTATAACCGGCCGACTCTCTCCTACTCAGTCAGTAGAGCAAACTCTTGGTTTCAGGGAATATAAGTGGTCCAAGTGATAAAATTTGCTAATTGAAATCGAAAACATATTCTTTACTATTATTATTTGTTTAAGTACAACAGAGTCTTGTTTGATCTTTATGAACACGACACTGAATTCCCTTAGCTCAGTTTATCGCACTGCCCGTGTCTGAAGCTAGGACGCTACTCATCTGGCTTGGGCATGCACTCTCTAGCACCCTGGTTCGAAATTCATCCCCCCTTAGATTTTCCTACTTCTTCCCATTGGCTAACTCTGCCCTAATTCTGTAATCTAAAAATCTGCCGAACCAACTGGATTTTTCTGTAGTCAACACCCACATGTTGAAATATGAGGGTCAAAATCTGTCATAGTATCGAATTTCTAAGACTCTGGAGTTTGCTAAAATCCCATTAATTTTGACAGTGACAAAGTGCGACAAGTACTGGCCCCCCTTCCCTTCGCTGTGCCTGTCCACTGTCCACACTTCTGGCGTCCAGATGTTACTACTTGACCTACCATGTCCTGTTTTAACAAAATCCCCCAAACCAAACTAACTACTCACGCTTGCAATCAAATATAAATTTTAAATATCAAAATTAATAAGTGCAACGATTACATACTCCCCTGTGAAAAATTTTGATACTTTCGCAAAGCTAAAGTGATAAAATTCTTTCAGTGCCACGTCCATTTACATCTTCAGTGACATATACAAATTATTGATTAATACTAATATGTGATTAGGCAGTTTGTGGAATATCTTAAAGCTTAGGCAGTTCTAGACAAACACTTCTCACACCCCTTAGTCATCTGCCCTAAACCAATGACCTTTTCCTTACCCTTTCTTAGGTCTCCTACCTCATGCTGGGAACCTCCTTACACAAAATCTTACCCTATATTGCTGTCCCTAACTTGTTAAGGTACGGAACAATTCATTCTGTCCTCTACACAACTGGCTAATATTACTAACTGGCTCCTAAATAACGGAAATTCATTAAAACCTGTTTAAAAGCACATAGAAACAAATTAATAATAAGTGACATTGTTACAAATTAAGCCTGAAAGTAATACAAACATTATTGAAAGAACAGTAACACAACTAAATACATGAATAAATGTATACATTTTGGGAAAAAGAACAAACACGTAACACAAAATACAACATTACTCAAACTCTTACAAATGTATTTCGATGAAATAATTGTTATTGGATCATTGTCTTCCTTCAGAATCTCAAATTTCTCTCATCAGTCTGTTGTTGGTCATAAAACTCCCCAATACATTAATTAACTCCTTTATATTTTGGACAAAACATCCAGCTATGGGATAGTTTAATTAACTTACTCCTAATTGTAATGTTAATCGATGTAACTCTGAGTTGCAACAAAGAATGTACTACGTTTCTATTATCCTTCAGTGCACCTCCCTGGTCTTTTAGTCAGGCTCCTTTGATATTTGCTTAACACCTTGAATAATTCCTCTTGTTGCGATGGTGACAATTTATTATTTTCGCATACTTTAGCGCGTAGCTGGTCCGTTGTAATCATCCGATCATCCTGTGTTATAAATGTTGTTTCTGGGTTCTGTAGTGCGTTGGCGGTTCCAGTCTTGGAAAAGTTTGCAGCTAAACATAGTATGGTCTTATTGGTGGCGGTATCCTCAATACAACGTATATTTTCTTCGCATATCTCATGCATAACAGCATTTAAATAGTCAGACTGCTGACCTTCCTTGTATGTATCAAGGGTATTCAAATCTATAATACTCTCTTTCCGACACACATTGTCGTTCTTATCATCGCAAGCATTTTCGCATTGCGGCAAAACATCATAATTATACAAACATTCGCCATTTCTCATACCTATACTAGCTTTGCTTCCCCTACTCTCAACCAGGCTGTCTCTACTAGCGGTCGAACCCTCTTCCATGTGGTGTAACTGACCTGCTTCCCTGTCAGCTGTTTGTGGTGGTGGATTTTGAGCAAGAATTGACATAAGTCTAAGCTCCTGGTGATGATTTTCGGACATATCTTGCGCTTTGACAGTATCTTCTGCCGCATCTTCTACGCCTAGAAAACCTAGTTTATGGGTTACTTCATTTATCTTCAGCGTTATTTCCCGCTTGGGAAAACTTATCTCTGCTTCATTATCGAAACTTAAAACGGAATTTTCGGCTTTCTGAATGTGTTTTTTTTGTGTTGGGCGTTGGGAAAGACTGTGGGGTTACGTCGGTGGACGTGGTTTGCCCATCAATCACGCCACTTAATTGTTTAAAGGCTGGGCAGCATCATCTCGGTCTAGGTAGTCTCTGTTATTTTGAACTGACGACCTCTCATTTCTAGGGTTGAAGTTTGGTGCTGTAGGATTAAGTTGACTACCTCTATCGCCTATCACGCTCCCCTGGCCGCGTCGATTGAAGTTTCGGCCGTCTTCATTATTCTGACGTCGGTCTGTAAACCATCTGTTACGTCGGTTTGTTTGTTGCCCTACAAATCTGACATTAACATCACCCCTATCTCGATTTCTGTCTCTGTCATCCCTTTGCGGCGTGTTTGAAGATCTCCTATTCGAATCTCGTCGGTCATAGTCTCTTCTCGGCGATCGGAATGTATCTATTTTTGCTCAAGTCCCTGGAATTTTGCAAGGTAAGCCAACGCGTCTTGGGTGGTTTTAAAATTTCCACAAATTAGCCCTTGTTGAACTCGTGGTTCGAAGTGACTGGTGAGTGCTGAGAGAAGATCAGTTTCCGACATAGGTGGATCTAATGTAGAGGCCAAATTTGCATACCGAATAAAGTGATTGACATATGTTTCCCCTGAACTCGGTACATGTCTATCCAGGTATATAGAACTTCTAATACTAGACTGTCTGCTCGGACACTACAGTAGCTCAGTAAATGCCTTTTTAAATTCTCCATAGTTTTTGAGCTTATCAATTACGCTCGATAACCACTGTTTGGCAAACGGGTCCTGCACTGCCCTAAATACCAAAGGTAGACGAAGTTCCTCAGGTGTCTTTTTATGGCGAAAATACTCCTCCAAATTTCGTAGAAAATGTAATGGAACCTCGGTAACAGAGTCATTGAAAATAGGTAATGTGAGTTCGCTAAGATCTACACTATTTGAATGCAGCTCAGATGTCACATTTACATCATTATTACATGAAATGACTGGGTGGTTGTTCATGCTAACATTATCATTACAAACAGATACACTGCATGCATGCATTCCACTCACACTGGGGTTGTTTGTGTTAGATACTTCTGTTCTGTTTGAGTTATCTGTCTGCCCACTAGCTCTAACAATTTCATTCTGTTGAACAGCTAGTGTAGGGTTACCAGATGTGCTTGTCGCTAACTTAGTCTGTATGACATCTAAAGTTGCATTTATTTTCAAAATCTCTGCCTCATTAATCTGCTTGACCTCTTGAATTTCTAGCGTAACTGCATTAACTCTGGTATCGACATATTCTTTGGACTGGTCAACCTCCTGTCTAAGATTATTAACTTCCAACTCTGTCTGATTTTGGTGGTCATTTACGCTAGCTAACACAGACTGTGAACTAGTCAACACCTCTTTCCCTTGTATCTCTAGCTCCTTCCTGGTCTGTACAATGTGTGCATTCATTCTCTCACTCATACGCTCACATGATTTATCAACTGAAGTTCTTAAATTAGTAATTTTACTTTCAGTATCATTTCTCAAACTGTCAACTTTGTCTGATACAAACTGAATTCCTGACTGCAATTTGCTATTAAATTCTTCCTCAAGTTTAGCATTTGCAGATTCAAAACGTTCAATTAAACTAGCAGCCAATTTTTCGTTTTCCTCTTTTAACTCCCTTTTCAAACTTCCTACAGCAGATGTTAATTTTGCATTAAGTAACTCAATCTACTTATTGCTCTTAGCTGTAAGTCTAGCTTCTAAAGCCGTAGTTTGTTTAATCCCCTCGGACTGAATAGCAGCCATTACAGTCTGAAGCATGTCCTGGATTTGATTTGCCGAAATATTAGTTGACTCTACATTTACATTGACATTACTATTTATAATTTCCTTAAAAGTCGGCATGAAATCTGAATTTCCTTCAATCATTTCGGTCACAGGATTTTCCCTGACTGTAATGTCAGCTTCAAAATCAAAACAAGTTGAATTATCAGCTTCCCTATCTACATTTTGTGCGCTGCCTGCATCACTACCCACAGAACTGCTTCTGCTTGCACTACGAAGCCATCTGTCTGCCATATTGAAAGTATTTATTGTGAATGTGTTCTAAGTCACTGATATCAACTGCCGTAACTTACTATGGTTGCTGTTAATTGTGTTGACGAGCAGGTACTTGCCCCTTCACTGGCTAATTCCTTCCGGTCGCGGTTGCCTCGTCGTTTCCCGTCGTATCCGCAATAATGTAGGTTTACGGATGCACTTGTCACACACGACACACACTTATACTTCCCGTAGCTCTTGGGCACACTGCTGCTGAGTTGCCGTGGTCCGTCTTCTTTTTGCAGACTCCTAGGTGTTGGGTTCGACTCTCGGCTGGGTCGGACGTTTCGGTAGTACCAAGTTCTCTTATTCAGATTAGTGTCTCAGTCCTCTGCTTCTCGGGTTTCCTCCGACGTGTCTTCCCATTATTCGCCTGATGACCTTGGCTTCACAGTGTGGTATTTTCTTTCCTCAGGATAGCTTGCACCTCATGGATTGTTCGGTCCTTTATTTTTCACTTTTCAGATTTTCGCGCTCCGTGCTCGGGCAGTCTTAATTTTCACTTGCTAGCACTAAGATTATCACGTCTCCTGTTACCACACGGATAGTCGCGTCCCGCGGTTAGGCAAACACAGCTTATTAATTTAATCACTCGGATTATCGAGCCCCGCGGTTGGGCAGCCAAAAACTCTATAACCGGCCGACTCTCTCCTACTCAGTCAGTAGAGCAAACTCTTGGTTTCAGGGAATATAAGTGGTCCGAGTGATAAAATTTGCTAATTGAAATCGAATACATATTCTTTACTATTATTATTTGTTTAAGTACAACAGAGTCTTGTTTGTTCTTTATGAACACGGCACTGAATTCCCTTAGCTCAGTTTATCGCACTGCCCGTGTCTGAAGCTAGGACGCTACTCATCTGGCTTGGGCACGCACTCTCTAGCACCCTGGTTCGAAATTCATCCCCCCTTAGATTTTCCTACTTCTTCCCATTGGCTAACTCTGCCCTAATTCTGTAATCTAAAAATCTGCCTGTGTGGACCCTGTCGCATCCTAACGAACCAACTGGATTTTTCTGTAGTCAACACCCACATGTTGAAATATGAGGGTCAAAATCTGTCAGAGTATCGAATTTCTAAGACTCTGGAGTTTGCTAAAATCCCATTAATTTTGACAGTGACAAAGTGCGACAAGTACTGGCCCCCCTTCGCTTTGCTGTGCCTGTCCACTGTCCACACTTCTGGCGTCCAGATGTTACTACTTGACCTACCATGTCCTGTTTTAACAAAATCCCCCAAACCAAACTAACTACTCACGCTTGCAATCAAATATAAATTTTAAATATCAAAATTAATAAGTGCAACGATTACAAGATTAAACACTTGTTTAGCATGGTCTTGCCTGGTTCCAAGAAGTGCTTTCAGGTTCAGATTGATTATTCCTGTTTATTGCCGTTGCCAGAAAATGTGTGATTGCAATTTAGTGCAGTGCATTAATATGAAACTATTAGCCATATCCAACAAAACTCCAGCTGAAGTGTATGATATGTTGACAAATGTTTATGGTAAAAAGAAAGACCCATGCTCATGTATTTGAAAGGCATAAAGGATTTTTGGATGGTTGAAAAGAAGTGGATGATGATCCAACATATAGTGAGCCCATGGAAAAAAGTTTGAAAGTCAATGGGCAATCATTACCATTTAATGATTAGAATGATGGCTAACATGTTAAACATGAGTGTGGAACCAATTCAAAACCACACTGATAGAAGGTGTAGCCATGAGAAAGGTGCGCGTGAAGATGGTGCAAAAAATTCTGAAGCATGACTAAAACATGAAGAGTTTAAATCTGCACGCCTTGAATGAAATAGAAAAAGAACTGGACTTTGTGAACAATTTTATCAATGGTGACAAGTTTTGAGTATGCCAGTATGACCTGAACTAAGGGACAAGAACACCAGTGCACAACAGGCTCATCATTCGAACCCAAGAAGGCAAGATGTCACACTCCAAAGTGAAGAAAATTATTTGGTTGTCTGTTTTGAAATTAAAGGTACTGTGCACCATGCACATCTTTCAATGGAGCAAATGGCCAACCAGTACTCCACAGAGATATTCGGGAGCATTTAAGAGAAAAAGTATGTTGCAAAAGACTGGAGCTGTGGCCTTGCATGTGGGTTCTTTATCATGACAATGTTACTTGTAATTCACCAATATCAGTGAAGCAATTTTTTACCCAAAAGCAAATCACAACTTGTTAACATCACCCTATTTGTTTCATTTCATTTATTTTACATTCCAGAAATCCATAACAGGTAACATAACCTTTGGATATAGAACAAGTCAAAATACAATAATAGAACATAATATAGGCAATACACATCATGAAAATACAATATATAATAATCAAACCTGCAAAATATAATTCACAAGAAAATAATTGAGTGTATTATATTAGAGAATGCAAAAGATGTATGAAATGTTTATTTTAGGGACTAAATTAATTGAATGAGCAAATTATAAGATAAATAAACAATATATATAAACAGAAATGTGAAAAGCAGTATCAATTGATTCATGTTAAGGTTTTAAATTGTATGCAATTCTAATAAAATGATAATTAACAGGAAATTTAGTCTTTATCGTAATTGAAATATTCCTCCAATGAATAAAATGAGTGTACTTTAAAGGAAACTTTTTAAAGCTGATTTAAACTGTTTCATATTACGGGATAAAGTCTTTATATGATTAGGAAGACAACTGAAAATTTTGATACCAAAATAGTAAGTTCCTTTTTGATATGATGTTAAAAGAGATAGTGGTTGATGAAAATTGGATTTGTTTCTAGTGTTTATATTATGTATCTCAGAAGTCACTGCAAATTGATTTTTATTAGTAATTATAAAAAGTACAAGGGAAAGTATATATTGTGAATATAAAAGTAAAAATTTTAGGCTTCTAAAATATTCTCTACAAGAGTCCCTAGTTCTAGTGCCCATAATAATTCTGACAACCCTTTTTTGTAATTTAAAAACATTATTACTGTATGAAGAATTTCCCCAAAATACTATCCCATAAGTTATGATGGAGTGAAAATAGGCATGATATATCATCTTCAAAGTTTCCTGGGACATAAATGGTCTAACAGCTCTGATTGCAAAACAGGCTGCACTTGATTTTGGGACAATTATGTCTACATGATTTTTCCATGAGAGTATGTTATCGATTTGTAGTCCAAGAAACTTCATATTAGAGATTTTAGATATTTTGTTGTTATTATATGTGATATTCAAATCAGTAACATAACTGTTCATAGTTGAAAATTGCATAAAATAAGTTTTGTCAATATTTAAAGATAATAGGTTTGCCTTAAACCATTTATTTATATAATTAAATACCTTGTTAATATCATTTTTAAAATCTAACTGGTTGGGGTTAGTAACAATTATACTGGTGTCATCTGCAAAAAGAACTATTTTGGAATTACTATTTGTAATTTGTGGGAAGTCATTAATGTAAAGCAAGAAAAGCAAAGGACCAAGTATTGATCCCTGAGGGACACCTTGCTGTATTTTCCCCCAATTAGAATAAGTAGTATAATTATTATAATTATCCTTTAGGATCACTCTTTTGTGTCTATCTTGGAGGTAGGATTTAATTAACGAATAAGCCTTCCCTATTACTCCATAAAACTTTAATTTAGACAGTAAAATGTCATGATTGACACAGTCAATAGCTTTTTCTAAATCACAAAAACATACCTCCAACTACGAGTTCACTGTTAAAAGCATTTAATATTTCATTAAGTAATTTGAAAGAAGCCTTTTCAGTTGATGACTTTGTTCGAAATCCAAATTTGTTGTCAACCAGTGTGTTATTAATAGTTATATGATGTTGTAGCCTTTCGTATATAAACTTCTCAAAGACCTTTGAAAATGAAGTAAGTAATGAAATAGGTTTATAGTCGACCATATTATCCCTATTACCCTTTTTGAATGATGGTTTTATAATGGAGTATTTTAAATGAGAAGGGAAAATTCCTGCTGATAAAGATTTGTTACAAATATGATTTAAGGGGGAACTAATAAATGGAGCACTAAATTTAAGTATTTTTGTCGAAATCTCATCATACCCTAAAGAATTATTTTTTTAAGAGAGTTACTAATCTTTTCGATTTATTTTGTAGATGAATTGTTAAATTTTATCTGTGGAAAAGGTTTTTTTTAAATGATTGTAATAAATAATGCATCAGGGTCATATTACTGTTACTATCTATTTTATTATAATTTCTCTGATATTTTGGATGATTTTCTCAGCTATTGACAAGAAGCAATTATTGAAAGTGTCAGGACTGAGTTGTTGGTTGTTGCTTACATCTCTATTATGATCCTGTTTACCAGTTTCTGATTTTATAATATTTCAAACTGTTTTTATTTTATTATTCAAATTTAAAATCTGATTATTATACATAGTTCTTTTTGCTTCTTTATTGACATCCGTCAGAATTTTGCAGTATAATTTGTAGTAATTTTTTAAATTAGGGTCACTACTGTCCTACTAAGTAGATAAAGATTCCTTTTATGGGGACACGAGATTTTTATACCAGTTGTAATCCATGTATTTTTTTAACTCTGTCTTTTAATATTATTGTGGGGAAACTAGAATTAAAAATCCTGAGATAAGTATTAAGATAGGAATTAACCATTATAGCAACACCATTATTATCATTACAAAAACATCATCCCATGATTCATAGCTTAATTTAATCTTGAAATCAGTCCCAGAATATATATTTATGTTCCTGATGGTATAAATCTGACAATTTTGAATTTGAAAGTTAATATCCTTTATTATTAAAATTTGAGCAGCATTGTCTAACAGCACATTAAGTGTGGGCAAAATACTGTAATTATTAATTTTGGAGGTATCAATAAAGATATAGTCAATTGCAGTACTGGATGTATTTTGAATTCTTGTAGGGAAATGTACTAGTTAAATTATAGGGGGGCGCCCAGAAAGTAATGCAACACTTTTTTTTCTCATTCACAATTGATTTTATTAAAACTTCAAATATGTCACATCATTACATGAATCTTTGGCTACCTAAACCTATTTTTCAACAAAGTCTCCTTCTAAATCTTTGGCCTTACGCCACTGAGATGCGAGAGCCTGTGTGTCTTCGAGGTACCACTCTGCAGGTCTCTGTCGCAACCACCTCTTTACTTCGGTAATGACCTCCTCGTCGTCCTCAAACCTCTTTCCGCGGATTGTATCTTTCAAGGGACCGAAAAGATGGTAGTCAGAAGGAGCCAGATCAGGGCTATAAGGTGGATGAGACAGGACAGTCCACTGAAGCTTTATGATGGCCTCTCGGGTATGCAGACTTGTCTGTGGCCTCACATTGCTGTGGTGAAGAAGCACTTTTGTCACATCTTTATGGGAACGAACCCTCTGGAAACGCGTCTTCAGCTTCTTCAGAGTTTCCCTTGAAAGACGCAATCCGCGGAAAGAGGTTCGAGGATGACGAGGAGGTCATTACCGAAGTAAAGAGATGGTTGCGACAGAGACCTGCAGAGTGGTACCGCGAAAGCACACAGGCTCTCGCATCTCGGTGGCGTAAGGCCAAAGATTTAGAAGGAGACTATGTTGAAAAATAGATTTAGGTAGCCAAAGATTCATGTAACGATGTGATATATTCAAAGTTTTAATAAAAGCAATTGTGAATGAGAAAAAAAATGTGTTGCATTACTTTCTGGGCACTGTAATAACATAGTATCACGGTGCTTTTTCTTATCATTATCAGCTTTGAAAAGTGTCTCAATTATAATATCCAAAAGGTGCTCTATAAATTGTTATAATACAAACCTTGATTTCAGGCTTCCACCGCGATGTTGATGAAATCTGTGGTCTTCTGAGTTATTACATGGCGTTGCGTAGTAATTGTTTACCGACGATTCGTGACATCGTATCGGTCCCATCCTCATGGGTCAAGAGGATGGGACTGATACGTTGTCCCGAAACGTCGGTAAACAATTACCACATGACGCCGTGTAATAACCCAGAAGATCACAGATGTTATAATACAAATCTTAGATGTGTAATCCAATTTTATGGCACATGCCTCGATATCCTTGAAACCTACAGTACACATGTAATCTGATATCTGAGTATTTTATACTCTTAAGAATGAAAATACATATTCCACCCCTTTCGAAAGGCTGTCTACGGTAACCAATGTCTCACTACCAACTAATGAGAATGCACGGTGAACCCAGAATAAAATTTGTCTACGGTAGTTGGCTCCAAGTATATAATTGTCAATATTAATCTGCTTCAATTCAATTTGATTTAAGTGGTGTTCAGAAAAGCATAAAATATGAGGAAAATTTTGATATAGGAAGCTGATTAACTCATCAGTTTTCTTTCTTAATCTACAAATATTCTGGTGATATATAATTAGGGAATTTTTATCCATCATTTGTTGACAAAAATTATTTTCTTGATGCTCTAAATTTACAGTTAGTAATTCCTGGTTTACATTGGGAATAGTTTTATAATTCATGTTATCACAAATAGTAATCTTGGGGGATTTATATAATCTTTGGTAATTTTTTACCATAAAAAATCATCTTTTTGGTGATTGGAGGTTCCCTTTTCTTTTGGATGTTCAAACTATACCCTCATTTATATTGTCATGTTCTTTAACAGTTTCTTGTGGGCTTATTAACTGTGATAGATGATTAATTTTTCCACTTGCTTGACCCAATATTTCTTGAGTAACTGTGTTATAATTTTCAGCAGTTTCTTCTAGACCCACCGACTGAGATGGGTGATAAATTTTCCCTTTTACTTGACCTAGAAGTTCTTTTTGGTTTCCATTAATTGATTCCCATTAATGAGGCATCATACAGAGTTTTTGAGTAACAACATAATTACTATGTGTACCATTATCTTCACCACCACCTTCACCATCATCTTGATTAGTTTTCCACTGTAAACTGATTGGTTCTTGTGTCTTTTTTTGGAGGATCTCAAGAACAGTATTAACTATTTGTTTCATGACCTTTTCTCTTTCTAAGTTGTTCATGTCTAATCCATGTTTAGTAAACATTTCCCTATCAAAGTCTATTTTCATTACTGTGAGATGCTTTAAAACTTTCATATGTTTCACCAACTTCCTATTAAACCTTCTTACTTCCCTGTTAACACACAACCAATTCACTAAATCATGTTGATGAGGGACATTTATTATTGTAACATTTGTGTGGCTATTGTTTTTCACAAAGTTAACTAAATATCTTAGCCCATTTTGAGAGATATATTTACCTGTATCATTGGTACCCTCCCCAGAAATCCACTACATCTCTTTTTGTAAATTGTTCAATATCACCATTAATTGTAGAAGTTATCATGTCAATACAAGCACCTGGTTTCACAAACCCATTAACTACAAAATTGTCATTAAGGTTACCTTTAACTTCAGTTGCTCACCCTCTTGCATGGCTATCCCCAGTGATCACTACTGAATGCATTTTATTTTTTGCAGCACTATTTGTATTTGCTTTTTCTAAGCTTGTTAATTTATCACTATTATTCATTGGAATTAAGCCATTGATGATAACTGGAATTGTACAGGTTAACTCTCTTCTATGTAGTAGATGTTGTCTATGTCCAGTAGAAAGAAATTTATGGTCTTTAGATTTGGACTTAAAACTTTCAAAGTGCAGTTTATTAATCTCAGTAAAAGTGTTGTCTTCACATGCGGCATTCTGTTGTATTCTTCCTTTTGTGTTTCGTGACTTCTTGTTAGATTCCATCCAGTCGCAAACTATTGTCTCTGTTAGGTTAGATAGAGGTTTAAAACGGTTAACAGTTACAGGGATTGATTTTGAGAATTTTCCCATTTTTCTAGGTTTCATAGGTTGGTTTGAAGGTACTCAAAGCCATTTAATGGTTTTTATTGTAGTAAATGTTTGTTCGTCATTAACGGATAAAGTTCGTGTACCTGGGTTTTTTCCACAATGGGTCGTGTTGAGTTCAATTCTTCCTGTAAGATTTTTATAATTTGTCTGGTTAGATCTTGCTTGTTATTACTTTTGTGTTTTCAAAATTATAACATTTCATGAAAGGAACCCATGTTGACAATGTGGACCACATAAAGGGGGCAGATGACAGAGCACATAAACATCATTCCTGAAGAGGACTTCCAAGAATGTTTCAAAGAATGCAAGAAGAGATTAGAGAAATGCATTAGAGCCTATGGGGTCTCCTCCGAAGGGGACAAACTCTGAATTCTGTAATTTGTTCTATAATAAGTGTTACAATAAAGTGTCTTTTCTTTTCTGTTCCTAGACCTGTAAAGTTTTGGCATTGAGGTTGGTGATGTTTGTGCACACATCTGTTGCTGTCACTGACTAAATATTGTAAGCTTAAAATAGTATGAAATCTGACCACTACACATCCTTACTTTATACTGCATTTGTACTGCAGAACAAACAGTAAAGGATCTTTATAAACATGCCTAATTCATGGTATAGTGACTGTTGTATTGATTGCATTTCACTTTTGCAATACACAAAGTTTTCTTTAAATATACATGTATATTAGCTAAAAGTGCCAGTAGATATACAGCAAAACCCTAATTTTACGTTTTTCTGGGGACCATCTAACATGGCATAAAATCTGGGAAAGATTGTTCTTATGGGCACTTGGCCAGGACCGTAAAAGTGCATAACATCTCAGAAACTGCAAAATGCATGAACATAAAATCGGTGTTTTACTATATTTATATGAGATATCAGTACAAGTATTATCAGTTTTACAACAACATTACACTGATAAACCAGAAATATTTGATGTCCTTGAAAAAAAAAAAAAAGTAAAAGAAGTAGAGTAAATTTGTCATGGAAAATTTTTTGTATGAGCTGTAACCTTCCATTTGTCAGGTGGTTTCATAAAAATCACTTTTATCAGATCTGTATGTCCTTTCATCAGTTAAGACTTAGCACTTTTAGGAACCTGGTTGTTATCCCCTTTCTGAGAAGGTGTTCATGATTGGTAGAATGTGAAAATTATGTTTGTATGCATGCTGAATGAAAGTACGTATTGTGAGCATTTATGAAATGAATTTATGTTAGAGCTTTTACCTGTTTTATGTGAAGAGTGTGCTATCTGAAGTTTCTGGAAGTACCAGATTTTGAATGTGGCAGAAACTAAGCTTTGAATATGTGTTAAAATGCTCCAGAAAACTTAGACTTTGCTTGTAAGTATGCAGTATGATAAATGCTGATGTGCAGTTTATACAAAAAGGCACCATAAAACATGTTTTTCCCTACCAGCCCAAAGAGTGACACTACAAAGGTTCCATATGGGCCAGTGTGCTGCACAACCTCTCCAGGTGTGATTTAAGTAGATGGTCTGTATGTGTTTCATTTAGGCATTGTAGGTATGAATCTATTTTTGCATAGGGGGACCAGCTGATTTTATTTTGATCAGCACTGGTAATGCAAGGAGAAAGAAATGATATTCACATTTCTGTACTTACACAGCAAACTATAACCAGTGGTAGCTTTTCTGTACATCATGGGCCTCCAAATTTTTTTGGCAAAGGACCACACCCGGTATTGTGAACTGGTTTGTGGGCCACATGTGAAAAAATAGCAGTAAGTGGTATACCTAACCACCTAATTATTGTGTAATTTTTGTAATTATACGTAATTTACAAATGTGGCCATGGGCCACATAATACAACCTTGCGGGCTGTGGGTTGGAGACCCATGGCTTACAGATTTGAGGCTCAAGTAAACAAACATAAACACTTGTATGAATATATGTAAAAATTCAGATGGGTTAGTGTTTCTTGGTAGTGTATACTTTTTGTTGGGTCCCTGGTAATTTGCTAGTGTTGATGGGTCATTACTGTGGCTGTGTTTGACTGCATTTGTATTACTACACTCGTGTACATAGGGCAATGAACGGCATGTGAAAACAGTGACAGGTGATGTGTGAAAATATACCAGATTAAAAGCTGGTAATTTAAACAAGTTTAACCTCACATCTCCTCAGTCAGTGTTTATTTCGCCATTCAAGAATAGAACCTGGAACGTCTCATAATAAATGCATTAACCAACTTATGCAAATTAAAATGCAAAATAAAATTTAAAAAGTCTGACACCTCTCATTTACTAGGATAGATGCTGTTTAATTAATTGTAATCAGTGTTGCCATCCAGATCATTTGAGACAAACAAGTAGACCATGGGCCAAGCTCATACACGTACAAAGGAAGAGCTATAAGTAAAAGATAAGTTCGAATCTAGTAACCTAATGAAAAATGTGTATTGGTGGTACAGTGAAACCTCTATTCATTGTTCCCCTTTGCATTGTTTTGCAATAGGTATGGTCCATTTTTCTGGTCCCTGTAAATTGCCCATATAAACAGTGTATAATTACATCAGATGCATTGCTCCTTGAAGTGCTGTTTTACTGCATCAGACGTTACAAATTCTTGGTCCTGACCCCACAATATTCCTGGAATGATTGTTTCTGAGACAAACTAGCGAAAGTAATGTGGTGTCAGCAGTAACCTGCTCATATTGTTGAGTACTGTTAGAGTTGTAACCATACTGATGACATATTGCCACACGGTGGTCAAGTGGGGAATGGAAGTGGAGTGGCAGGTATGAGGGGGAGGCTGAAGTTGTAATTTCGCAATCCTCAAAGATATGTTATTCAGATGTTAGTAGTATTGTCTCCCATTATCCTGTTAACTTTGCCTTGTTGAATTTGGCATTTAACAGTTGTGTGGTGTAGTGTTATTATGCCTGTTATGATTTCTGTTAATTCTTTCTCTTTTATTATTATTTATTATACATAAGGCCTGCATATCATGGCTTGTCATGTCATGCCTTACAAAACAAGTCAGAATGCTTCACAAAAGATTGATCATTAAGGTGTGGAGAAGAATCGGACTGGGAAACCGACATAACTAAGCACCCCAGACTACCATGATTCACATTAAACTCCATTACTGTGAATGAAAGGGAAACCTTAGAACAAACTGACAAGTGTGGCAATTCTTGTACGAAAAGGAATATGGGAAAATAATCTACTTTACACAAACTTGAGAGTGTCCTGTTGGCTTGGTACCAGATGGCATGGCCATAAATTATTCCTATTTATCACAATATCTTACATGAAAAACACAAGAAGCTAGCTGATAACATGCAGATTGACAATTTTGATGCGTCAAATAGAAGGTTCTATAGATTCAAAGATTTTAATGTCCTAGTATACAAAAAACTAGCTGGAGCACTACTGTTGACCCTGATGTGAAGGACCGTAAGCTTGGGAGACTTCCAGTGTTATGGGAAGGATATGAGCCATACGACATATATGGTACAGATGAGATGGGCATCTTCTACAATTATCTCCTGGAGAATGCTGACATTCAAAGGTCAGTCCTGCAATGGGGGAAGAGTGCCAGAGAGGATAACAGTGCTAATGTAGGTGGGCATGTGTGTGTGTGCATATATGTGAACAGTGATCACAGCAAAAGAAGGGTGCTCATCATGGTTGGAAGATCATCGAAAATATGTTTAAAAAATGTGAAAACGTTTTTTGAAATACTACGCAAATAAAATAGGATGAGCGACCATGACCATTTTCACAGGATTTTTAATGCGCTTGATGCCCCCTTGTGTTTGCAAGGTAGAAACTTTATTTTAACAATTGTGCTGCTCATCTGCAAGGTACTTCATTCTTAAGGAATGTGTAAATTGTATCTGATCCACAAAACTGCACAAGTGTGTGAGACAATCTCTTGATTTGGGCATCATAAAATGTTTGATACACTTGTGTAGGAAGCAACTATACGAAATGCTGTGTGCTTGAGGGACTTTGAAAGGACATCAAACTGAAAATCAATGTTTTTCAAGCAATACATATCACAGTTGTGGCCTGGCAACAAGTCACATAGTTAACGAGGGTGATTTTTTTTAGTGAGGCTATGGGCATGAACGTAACACAGAAGGCGACTCAGACTCCAGTATTGAAGAAGAGGAAGACGCCTTCCACAAAGGCTGAATTCAGCTAAGGATTGAGAAGGACGTTGACATCGGTTCTTAAGTATCTGTAGACAGTGAGTTAGCCACATGTGGTGCTTCCAACATTGATGAATTGTTTGAAGATCATGGTGGTGGTAGGAGCAGTGAAGAAGAGGAAGAGGTGGACAAATGTGAGCCTGAACCATTGCCAAGCTTTACTGAAGTGCACTCTGCTTATGAAACTGGAAAATCAGTCTTTCACATGCATAGTACTGGCAAGCATGATGGACAGTTTGAACTTGGAATTGGTGCTGTTTTGTCTGAAATGTAAGGTTTTAGGTGAATAGTTGTCAATTACAGATTTCTTTGGAAATAAGTGATTCATTCACAGTTTTAAATTAACTTTTTATTTATCTATTGTTTTTGTAGGCCCAAGTTGAATATTATAAATTTCATTTTTTATTTTTTCTCATTGATCGAAGACATTTAATGATTTCGTGCAACTATTGTTTTCCCATGTTTACTGTTTTTTTGCTCACCCTTCAGAAACAATGGATAAACATTTCACTGTAATTAAATCAATGTTTGTGGGCTGATAATGAAAAGACATTTCTTATTCACAAATATCAGCCTTTGTATGCAGATGTTGATTTTGTATATTAGCATCCAAGTACAGTATTTTGATTGAAAGATATATACAACTAAACTAGGCAGCCAGGTTCTTGGTTTCTTGTCTGTAATCTATCCCACGGTGAAGAATGTGCAAGGATATAAAATAATTTTTTTTTAGTTGAAACAGATGATTTGCTGTAGCTGTGAGGCATCTCATGTGTTTTTGAAAATTAGTACGGGCTGGCATTATTTACCATACATATTGGCAACTCACTTTAATTTCGTAGGAAGCAAACCCAAGTATCCGAGATATTATAATATGGAGCTATACAAATGGCGACTGTAAAGACACAGGGCATCAAATTTTAACTTCTTTTTCCATAATACAGACAATATTGTAATACTTCTTTCTGACATATGGAAGGTCTTTGTCTCAAAAATATTAACCCAGCAGTTAAAACATTTATTGTAAATTTTAAGCTATTATTGTGTTCCCAGAACCCCCCACCCCAAACATTCTCATAGTAAGAGTCTGCCATTTTACCAGGGTGAAATAATGCTGGCTGCACATGAATTACCCATTTTGATGTAAAGTGCTTATGACATTTTTCTCAAAACTGTGATGTGATGGAGACATTTCACATCCATGTATGGAATTTGCATGTCAGAATCACTTGAAAAATGTATTTCCCTTTTCTGTTAGCAAAACCCTGTTTACTAGTGGTAAAAGGTAAAGGTAAAGCAACCCCATTACAGGCCTAGACAGGCCCTGAGGGGTCCAGGAGGTTGAGGCTCCCAGATTTGTGGACAATCGGCACTTGAAAGTGGTAAGGTTGTCAGCCCTACGCACCGGCCGCCTTTACCCCCCAGGAAATATTCCTGATACTCATTTCTGTTAGAGGCTGAGTCGACCCCAGGGCCATAGTGCGACCGAAACGATTATGTCAAGGAATTAATTCCAATGACATCATCGGGAATCGAACCCGCGACGTTCCGGTTTGTAGCGTAGTGCCTCAACCAACTGCGCTACCGCGCGCCCCGTTTACTAGTGGTACTTATTGTAATGTATGGATATAGTGCGATGTGATGAATTACTATTTGTGTAAATATTTGTATAGAAGTGTTAAGTATGCATTTTTAATTGTGACTCATGTTATTTTTTGAGGCATTGTGTATAATTTTATAACACTAAAATAAAGAGAAAAATGGGTAATTTCTTGTACTTGCATATGAATTGTTATATGAAAATATCTTGTTCATTCCTTTATGAGAGGCAAAATGTAAGTAAAGTGAAAAAGCTTAAATCAAAATACGCTATAATTCAATTTCTTTAGATCTGTCACATAATGTAAAACATCTGCTCCATTAACAGTTGATACACTTACAGAAACTAATGAGCCAAAATAACTGAAAAAATATGTGCAGTCATTCTGTATGAGAATTTCTATCCTCTCATGAAAACACCATTACTGTATTTTGATGTAAGAGCTAACATTCTCTTACATGGAAGAACAGACATTGAAATGCATTAGAAATACTGAGAGGAATATTTTAATCCAAAGTGGGATGAACAACATTGAAAATGAGAATATACACACAGTGTTGGCTGGAAGATGCTATGGAAAGAGGCCATCACTGTGTCCTGAATAAAGTGATTAGACTTAGTCGGTTATCTAAACTCATTAAATTCATTGTTCTTTTAGATATTCAGATTATTCAAGTTTTCCAGTAGCTGCACTCAACATTATCATTTGTGTCATCTTTCAAACAGTGGAATGAAGACTTAAAATATCTGTATTAAGAGTGGTCTCTTCTCTCCTCTCCATGCCACTGCACCACTCCTCTCATTTTCTGTAATTTGTTCACCCTGATGTTTGGCATCCTGATCACAGTGGTCATGTGGTCTAAGGCATACACTTGTCTTTTACCAGGTGGACACTGGGACTGTGAGTTCAGATCTGACTCAGCACATGGGCATGTGTGTGATTTTTCTGTGTTTAACCTTTAGCATATGACCTTTGAAATGCCAGTTTTCTGCTGTAGCCGGAGCAGTATTCAATTTTAACTGCCAACTGCAGGACAGCATTTTCCCATTCTGAGGAAAAGGTTGTACCTTCACTGGGACAGCAGTGTCCTATTCCTCTATTAAAGGTTAAGTAAGAGGCCTGGAAACAGGCTAATTACCCACCCCTGTCAGTAGTCTACAATGTTCAGCAACTTGAGATGTGTGAGTTTTTGGTCCAATATTGCCTGCATAGACACTGAAAAATAAAATATTCAGTGTATGATGCTCCTCATTATGCAGTTCTTTTCACATAAGTGTTGTTTTATCTTAGGCGCATTTGTTCTCAACACTCCGAACTTAAGTTGCTTTTAGTCTGCATTTGTAAACTGTGGTAATCAGAACCACTTTACAAACATGTACATACATTTTCCTTCATATTTTATGCCTTTCAGGCAGTTACTAGTATGTACTAGCATAGTTTGCTTTCTTTTAAGGGCAGCCATTTAGATGGAAACAAATGTCTTCACAGTTGGGGATAAACATACATTTCCAAGTACACAGATTCATCAATAATAAAATTCTCTTTCCTTAGTTCCATTACATCCATCCACCCATCCTGACTGGTGGTTACTCAAGCATGAAATTATTTATACACACCAGTGTCATTCATAGATGGTCATCGTCTATAGGACCGATGCATAATAAAAATTAGTTAGCATGATGTACCACCATGCAAACTATGGCTGAATGTGTAGCACCTGTACTTTACACTGCAGAGGTCCCAGGAAAAAGTTTACTGTCTAAGGTTTAACAGTAACGCATTACATTAAATTTTAGGGAGAAGAAAATTTTAATCCATCTTCTTAGCCTTTTTGATCATGTAATTTTAACTTGCAGAAAATAACACATATTTAATTACCAATTTTGTAAATGGTAACTAACACCATGGTCAAACAATTCAGAACATCAAAACAGCTTAATCAGTAAGTAAATACATTTGTGAATTACAAAAATAACTGTGGTTACATAGTTAAGAAAACAGTGTGATATACACCCATGATATTTTAACTTGTGAACATAGCCAACCATTTAAGCAACTGTGACGTACCGTTACCAGTGCCTGAGCTGATGTTGATGGAAGAAAACTAAAGATTGTTTTATTTACTGTGTTTGTTCTAAAACTAAAAGATAAGTTACAATTAAAATTAAATTTAACATACACAGCGTCTGTACTTATTACATTCTTTCCAAAAACCAAAACGTACTACTACTGTCTTTGCTGCTGATACTACAATATAATAATAATAATAATAATAATAATAAGAAGAAGAAGAAACTGAATGAAATAATAACAGCACAAGATCAGGCATTACAAACAAAATATCATATAACAAAAATATTACAAACACAAACAGACAGCAAATGCAGACTATGTCAACAATTTGGTGAGACAGTAGAACACATAATATCAGCACGCCCAATATTGGCAAAAGAACAGTGCATAAAGAGACATGATAAGAGTGTGTGCTCAACTACACTTTAATATATGCAAAGAAATAGGGGTAAATTTAGACAATGAACACTGGTATGAGCATGTACCAAAATTAGTAGAAACAAGTTCTGAAGTTAAGGTAACCATATTATAGAATCAACAAGTGCAAACCGACAGAACCATCCCTAATAATAAACCGGACATCATAATCTGTGATAATGAAAAAGGAACACGTATGTTAATAGGTGTTGCAATTTCAGGAGACAGAAATGTGATCAAGATAAATGCTGAGAAGATCCTAAAATATAAAAACCTTACAATAGAAATACAGCAGATGTGAAATGTGTAAACAAAAGTAATACCAGTAATAACAGGGACAACTGGAACCATTTCAAAATCATTCAGAAAATACCTGAGCAACATACTGGGAAAGCATAAAATCAAGGAACTACAAAAAACAGCCATACTGGGCACTGCACACATACTTTGGAAAGTATTCGTGTAAAAGTACAAAACATTTAACCTGGGAAATAACATTACATATAGTGTAAACTGTACACACAGAATACCTGCAAAACTATATATCCTAGAAACCTGATTTGTTTCAGGTATATAATTGTAAATACCCTGCATAACGGTGATAATTAATAATAAGAATAATAAGAATAACAACAACAACAACACTAATAAACCTGGTCAAAGCTACCAACATATATGCCACCTCTGTCTTGACATATTCTTTTGGTGTCGCCAACTGGACCCCAACTGACCTACAGAAAATTCAAACTTGTACTAGGTCCATACTTACTAAGTACCACTTTAACCATCCAACATTTGCAGTTCAAAGGGTCACACTCCTCAGAAAATATGGAGACAGAGGTCTTAAGGGCATATCTGCCCTTCACAGCAAGCAAATATTCAACATGCATAATTACATGCAAAAAAATGTCCAAATATCTGACATACACAGAGCAATATGTAAAGCCAATAACAAGCTTATAGTCTTAAACCTGAATCTTGATGATCTACCTGAGAATGCATTGCCTGTGATTGATCTGAAAACTAACCTTATATGGCAGACATCCTCAACAACCACATCAACCTGGCACTGACAAAGAAGCCACACATACCTGGCATAGGAGAAGTGATATATTCCCAGAAATAGTGGGAGTTATGTTTGCCCTACAGGACAAAGTTATTCCTACATGTTACTATCTAAAATACATTATCAGGGATCCCAGCATCGTGACTGACACATTTTTTCTTTGTGGCTCTTCAGAAACTATCCAGCATGTGATTGCCTGATGTCCAAAACTAGCCCAAAATACTTATAAACACCAACATAACAAGGTCACCAAAATTTTCCATCAGGAATTGGCAAAAAAAACTCGATCTTCTTGAGGAACCACATTCGCCATATTTATGTTTATAGCTTTTGACGTGAATACGTCTTTAAATTCGGTCCGGTGTAGGGGGGGTCTCTACGAAAACTCTAACTAACTAACTCCATGGAGCAGAGTCCTTCTTGAGAAGCTAACAGGTCGTCAGCTAGTCAAGAAATTCCCCGCGTTTTATGGAACCCGAAGGTTCATTACGGCACTCACAAGAGCCCGCCACCTGTCCCTATCCTGAGGCTCTGTATGGTGTTTCGTAACATGGTAATTTGTTACGGTGAGGAGTTGTTAGCACCTCGCCCAACCCCCAAGCTGGAGGACCACCCCTTGTCGGCTGTCCGCGACTGCATATTCGCATTTACCCTCCATATTCGGAGGCTGTTCCTCCATCCGCAACCCGAGGACGCGCCATGCCGTGGTGACTGGGACCCACTAATCATGGCTACGAAAACTCTAGCGACCAAAAAAATGGCAAGATTTGTCGCGCTTATATCTCGTAAACTATAAATGATAATGTAATGATTTAAATTTTGTTGGATAGAGGGTTGATGTCCGTATCTAAAATGGTGGGTAGTGGGGGTCTGCAGCGGTGAGGGGGGGAGGGGTAACGCTTGCGCGTGAACACTGAAAATGGCGACGCCGCGCGGCGTTTGGGCAGTGTAACTTTGAATTACGAAGAGATAGGACGTTGAAATTGGTGTCGATGTGTAGAGAATAACAGGATCTACAGTATTATTTAGCAATAATAACCGATAAAATAGAATTTGTAAAGTTATAAGCCGATAAGTGTGCTGAGTTGAAGAAAATTTTCATAATGTCGAAAAAATTGCAAAGGAAATATGAATAGAAATGTAAGAAACGTATATCATTGGAAAGGAAAATTCAAAAGGAATCAGAAAAGCCCAAATTGACTAATGCCGAACGATGCAGATTGTATAGAGAGCGTAAGAAAGCCGAGCGCGTCAACGCCAGCGCGAGTACTTCGAGTGCGCCGCTACTATGCCATATGTATCTTACTTCTCCTATCATCGGCCTTTGATAAATAAAATTACGAGGTCTGTCCAAAAAGTATCCGACCTTGGGCCGGGAAAACAAAGTTCTGTATCTGGGTGGTTACAATATCTAATCCCCTTCAAAGTAGGTTTCTTGTGACCAGCGGCCCTTCCATCGCTGGAAGCAATTCTGGAAGGCTTGTTTTGGAATGGTGTGCAGCTGCGCCGTCGCGTTCTGTATGATGTCCTCGCGGCTGTCAAAACGGGAGCCTTTTAGCGGTGTCTTCAATCTCGGGAACAGCCAGAAATCACAAGGAGCCATGTCAGGAGAGTAGGGAGCCTGGCGAACCTGCGGAATGCCGTGCTTAGCCAGGAAACCCTGGATCAGGTGTGATGAATGAGCTGGGGCGTTGTCATGATGCAGCTGCCAGTTGCGTGCGTCCCAGAGCTCCGGTCTCTTGCGCCGAACTGCATCACGAAGATGACGGAGGACTTCTTGGTAGTACTCCTTATTGACAGTTTGGCCTAGTGGTGCGTACTCACGATGCACAACACCCCGGTAATCGAAAAAAACAGTCAGTATCACCTTCACATTGCTCCGAACCTGTCGTGCTTTTTTGGGCCTCGGGGATGTTGGATGGTTCCATTGTAACGACTGGACCTTGGTTTCCGGGTCATATCCGTGCACCCACGACTCGTCACTAGTGATCACAGTCTTCAGGAACTTAGGATCCCTGTTGGCGCACGTTCCAGCACGTCCTGCGCGACCTCAAGGCGGAGTTGTTGCTGCTCCGGCGAAAGCAGATTGGGCACAAATTTTGCCGCCACTCTTCGCATGCCCAATCCTCAGTTAAAATCATGTTTGCGGAACCTCTACTGATCCCAACCTCATCAGCAATTTCCCGGACGGTCAAAGAACGGTCCTCCATGATCAATGTCCGCACTTTGTCAATGACATCAGCATTTCGGCTCATTGACGGTCTCCCGGAACGCTGGTCACTGTCCGCCGACATGCGGCCATCTTTAAAGCGGTTGAACCACTCTTTAATTTGAGTGACCCCCATTGCATCATCGCCGAAAGCCTGCTGAATTTTGCGGATTGTTTCCGCTTGGGTATCCCCAAGTTTCTGACAAAACTTGATGCCGTATCGCTGCTCCAAGCGTTCTGTCATCTTGAGCGAAACGAGAATGCGACGAACACGTGTTACACCACTTCGCTATCTGGCAGCGACAGACGCATCCGGCGGTGTTGCGAGGCAGCAAAAAATCACGCATGCGCATGAAAGTCTCTTCTACCACTACGCTCAGTTTCCCCACCCTTTCGCCATTACTTACCGCGGAAAAAATATAGTCGGATACTTTTTGGACAGACCTCGTATACTTCACTTATAACCACCAAGACTTTATTCATTTACATCTTACCCTTCCTCTAATAACACAAAGACGGATTCACGCCTTAAACGATTGCGGTTGTGTCCCCGTACACAAGCCACGAATTTTTTAACTATAAACAGTTATATAAATTGTATTTCCCAAGGCTATTCTACCCATGTTATGTATACCCACATAACAAAAAAAATTGTGAGGTTTTGAGATCTCGATTTCATATAAAACTGTGTGTATATATATATATATATATATATATATATATATATAAATATTCTTTTAATTTTGTGCTCAACTGATGATGGCCTTTTAGGCCAAAACATGTAAATAATAGAATAAATTGTTGTGTTTTGACTGGACTTGTCATAATTCTAATTACTAACAACTGTTCGGAGTTCTTACCTAGAAATTGCTGATGATTTTAAAGTCATCACCTGTGTGTGGGTTGTTGTAATAAATGATGTCTTTCAAACTTCGCCTACGATAATAGTCCCACAGCATCATATTTTGTGAACAAGCAGACCACAAAGGACAAATAATTATTTGATCTCCAAAATATTGTATAAGGTGGCCACTCCATTATTGGCCAAATGCTCCATCTTGGTGGAAGAATCTATATTTCTTCTCCATGTCACTTGCATTTTCAACAAGACAGGCAATGTATGTACAACATAACATTGAGGTGCGTTCACATAACCACTGTTGCGTGGAAAAGCAACAAGTATTACATATTCTGAGTGTGTGTCTGTAGCCTTAGTTATCCAGCACACAAAGTGCATGCACTGTATTTTATTGTCATCTGTGGCCTGTCTCACTCTACCGTATTTTTCCACATTATCTCGTAAACGGCACAATTTTCATAAAAGTTATTGAACATAAAATGTGTGTTTTGATTTTCTCTACAACTTTTGTCTGAAACATTTCTCATTCTAAGAAGAAGTCAGCAAGATATTATCATAAATGTACATAGGTCTTCATGTGAAGTACCCCTTATTCTTATCAGATTTTAATCAAACTTGAACCTTCTCAACAAATTTTCGAAAAAATACTCAAATATCAAATTTCATGAAAATCTGTCCAGTGGGAGCAGAGTTGTTCCATGTGGGTGGATGGTCAGACAGACAGGCCGAAGCTAATAGTCGCATTTCACAATTTTGCGAACATGGCTAAAAATGGTGTGCAAATATGTCCATCATACATTACTGATTTTACTGTCTGAAAAAAAGGTGGGTACAATTATTCTTCTTGTACTGACAGCTTACCATACTCCCAAGTTTCATGCATGTAACAGCACCTTGTGTATTAGTCTTGGATTGTTTGCCAACATTATCTGTTATTTTGAGTAATAGGTTTAAGTAAAACCATGGCCTAATCTGTAAAATAAGTTAGCAATGTGTTGACTTCACTACATACTGCTTCATGAAACCAGTTAACATACCTGTACTCTAACAACACAGTCTACCTCCTGGAGTTTTTGCAGAGTTGTACATATGTATGGCTTCAAATGAAGCAATTTTGTGGCTCTGTACAGATACCTTTGATACACCAGTTTTCTGGGACAAATGACTTGAATATTTTGATGGGAGATGCTTCCAAGTATGCTCCAGTATCCTCTAATGATTCTTCTGCAGGAAAATGTCCAGTTCATCTCCACTGCTTCTCTAATAAAGGACCTGTGTGAAATTTGTTCACCACTTGATACACTACTGATTATGGAGGAAATGAAATGCTGCAAAACTGATGTACAAATCTGCTACAATACTTTTCTTACTTGATTTCTTCTTAGTACAGGTTCTGACAATGAACACCCTCTGTGTTATATGGTATGACAGTCATGAACAACAATTTACGTCTGTTGTGTGCAGCTTATGAAACTGGACTGCTCTGAAGTCTTGTTGATGTGTGAATAAGCCTTGAATTGATGTAATGTATCAGAACATGCAGCAAACAACTGGAAATGACTCTGCTGCTGGGATGAGATCAGTATTGAATCATATTCAAAGTAAGCATACGGATTATAAACTTACATTACCTATCTCTACACTAAAATACACACTTTGTAAAACTGACAATGTGTGCAAGGGAAGTGGTTTTATAAGTTGTTCCCCAAACTTGTGAGAAATTTAAATGAATAAAAGTAAGAAATGGGTGGGGCATGTAGCACGTATGGAGGAGAGGAGAGGTGCAAACAGGGTTTTGGTGGGGAACTAGGCATAGATGGGAGGTTAATATTAGAATCAATCTTCAAGAAGTGGGATGGGGGACATGCATTGGATTGATCTGACTCTGTCAGCTTCTCAAGAAGAACTATACTCCACAGAGTTAGTTAGTTAATAGTCTGCATTTGTTAATGTAGTTAAGGTTCCAGTGCAAGATCTGAGGTTCTCACAAGCTGTGCTGCTGAGGACTCAGACCTTCTGGGATGTGACACTGTCAATGGGCAAGGGATTCTTAGACATATCAAAGAAACACAGTGGCTTCAACTTCTAGGGTCAGGCAGTCCAAAAACAAATGCCTTCCTTTACTTATCAGGAACCACGCACCCAATGACACAGTGTCAAATTCCAGAAGACCTAACTCCTGTAGTTATTTGCCATTGTATTGTTTAAAATGGTTATGAAATTCATACCTCAGTACAATTTAATTGAAGGAAAACTGGCAAGTAACAGATACTTCTATTTTATGGTTTAATGAGTTTTAATATCAATATTTTCACATTTTTGCAATTAATTTTTAGGTGAACATTCCAGCACACTGAAGGGTTGTAAGAATATATGATCTTGAAGACAAAATTCATTTTCAATACTTAATTTATTGAATACATATCAGTGAATGCAAATAATGAAATGTACATATTTTATATACATATATATCTTTAAGAATATTTAGTGCTGATTGACCTGTTAACATGACTGGAATCACTACATGGAAAAAAATGTCAACTATATAAGAGAAGTAAATAAATGACATCTTTGAAAAAAATATACATAATCCTGCACACGGGCAATTAATCATTCCTTTCTTGCAACCAAAATACCTCAAAAAGACAGGGAACATAAGACATAGGATGACATATAGAGGAAAAGGGTGAATACACACATCAAGAAGTAAATAACATGTGTATCAGAATACCATTCCTGGAAGTGGGCAGGGTGCAATTCTGCAGTTGGTGCCTGCATCCTTACCAAATTCAATGTATCGGTATAATCAAAATATGACTTGGCAATAATGGAGCTCATAACATACATAAGATAAACTGCCTACTCCATCAACCTGTTCATGTGACATTTTACAGTACCTTCCAAAGGAAAGTCTTTGCAGGAAGTAATATGCAGGCAATGAAGAGACTACGCTAATAATGTGCACCTCATGTTGAAACTCAACGTGAACAATCCTGAACATCTGCAGTCCCATCATCATTGCTGAAAAGTCTACATTTCATCAGAACAAGAGATTTTATCACTGTAAGTGAATGACCCCACATCCAGCAGTGCACACATTGAAAATGGTGTACATGTGGTATTCAAATAAATATGGTATGTTACATTCCACACTAATATGATAACAACTCAACTGATAAAATGTACCCAATTTATATAGGAATATAATCAACTTCTTTTTGTAGCAACCAATAAAAAGAAGGTTGGTAAGCATGAAAATTTTGCTACTATAAACATAACGTGCACAGCTCTGTTTTGATTGACCAGAAAGGACATAATTAATTGCTACGTGCTTGTCTGTCACTATATGCAGCATGCATACTGTTTTAATTATATGTACAATACATGGTCACAGAATACCAGAAACTAAATTCAGAAAAATGCAATCCTAGAAAAAATTGTTTTTCTGTTTTCTTTTTAAAAATACTAAGGGATCATCGTATGTTAATATTTCATTCAGAATACAATTCCCAGATGCATACAATTGCTTCATGATGTGTCCTCAATAAATATAAAACTAGAGATGCATGTGTACACGGTCAAGCACTTGCCACTTTATTTGGATAGAGCACTTTTTCTAGTGAAGACCCAAACCCATGCATGGTGCTGTTCTGCAAGTTGAAAAATGCAACTGTCCACATTCTAATTCACAAGAGAAAACCATAGTTTAAAAATGTGGTGGTACTTTTTAACATGTTTGAAAAAAAGAGAGAGAGAGAGAGAGAGGGGGGGGGGGGGGGGTTTGTTAAAATGTATGTGAACCAAACTATAACTTTCAGATGGATTACATATGAATGACTGGGTTCTTGTATTTCATCCTACATATGCCAAACATTATATTAAAACTCAATGCTTTTGTACCATGTATCAAATGTAACATTTTTTTTCACCAAACACCACAACAGCAGCACTGTACTTGATTGCTGAACTTGCACAATGATGCAGAGGTCTTGATATCCAACCTTGAGTCACATCAACTTGCATAGCATGGAACTTGACAACACTCAACAAAATAAGTCATAAGGTAGCAGACATGTTACCCTAACCAACCAACATAAAGGCATGAAGGACAAAGTGTTTAGTCTGCATAAACAATGAACTGCTGGTTATCTGCATCAGATACCTCAACTTGCACAAACTGTGGTGGCTGCAGTGGTTGTGCGTGAATTGTAGGCACTGAACGACTCACAGAATTGCGTGATCTGTAATGAAAATTTTAGTAACTTAACACGAAAAATAAAAAAAAGGTAATGAGAGATGCATCAGGACAATATCATTTGCTTCATTTCTGTTCCCTGTTCATTTAATATGAGAACTGCAAATCATAATTAGGCACCTAGAAAGTTGGTTCAAACCGTAATGCTTTTGTGCTGTATTCAGGAGAGGCCTGGTTGAATCTCAGCCGAGACATTGAGTATGTTACGATTTTTATTGTTTTACTCAGTCCTCCCAGAAAAAGTACCTGAAATTAGGCCAAAACTATTTCCTTCCAAATCACTTCCAATTCCTTATTTAGTAACCATTCTACCATCCAACATTATAACATATAACCACAGACAGCAACATAAATGAAACTGCTTCAACAGGCATTGTTGTTGAAGTGGGAGATGATGACACAGTTAACCTTCAGATGGCAGGCCATTTAATTTCTACAATTCCTCCACTGTACCAGGTTTTCCTCACAGGGTATTTAAATTTTAGCACATCCATTATGACCAATATGAAAACTACTTGAATCAAGACACAAAATTCTGAAATAAACGGCATTTTATGGAAACAAAGTCACAGATGTTGCAGCATGTCTTAAAAATGCAGTTAACTATATATATATAATAAAGTTCTAGTACATTATGCTTTTTGGCTTTCTTTTATTTAAATTTGGATTTGAGTTGCGATTTTACAAAGGCACCTGCCAAATCTTGATACTCCGTCTACTTGAATGGAGCTGTGAACCAGGTGTTCACATCTGGGCCTGGTTATTTGACATGCGTGTCATCGTAGCTGTTTAGGTCTGTGGGAAGCCAGTGCTTATTCACACTACACTCCATCCTGTGGACGCTGGTTGATAGTACTGCATGATGCACTGCGTAATGAATTTCATATGTGATCCTGGACAGGAAACTTGATGTTTTCAAGCCATGGATTTGTTGTTTTTCAGAGACAGAAGGAAACGGAAATGTGTAACAACCCCTCACAAGTGCGTCTGCTGATTTCATAAGCTGGTATATGTTATTATCACAAACCTGTTTTTGTTGTTTGGTATATAGTATTTCAACAAGTGCCAATTGTGTTGCTTAGTCAGGATCTTGGCCTTGTGAGCAACAGAAACTGACCTGAGTGCATAATGCATATAAATATAAATGATAATCCATAAAACAGATGCAAAAACTCACAAAAAAAAATAATGAAAGAAGGTATCCAATACAGTCCTTTTGTGTTAGTTCCTGTTTACTAAAATTTAAAAGACAAAATTTACAGAGCACTGAAAGGAGTTTCTTGTTGTTTCTCAGAACAAAGAAGACTTTCTTAGTTCCTTTTTCCAGCAATCACTCCTAGCAGTTGCGTGCAGCAGGAAAGTCACCTGGTATGTGATGTGGTTTGTGTGCATCATCGACAAGTGGTATGGCATACCAAAGCTATACCGTCATAATTCAACCTATCAAAAGTGTACAGTCAACCAAGGCAGTATGTTCACTTATATTCCTTATGTGTTTCAACAAAGATTTCTGTACTGAATTCCCACAAACAGACAGACAGACAGACAGACAGACAACCAACCAACTCCTTGGAGCAGAGTCCTTCCTTAGAAGCTAACAGGTCCTCAGCTAGTAAAGAAATTCCCCACATTTTAAATTCCCTCACTAAATAATAAAACAAGAAAAGAAGCCATTTTGAAAAAGATCATAAACAAAGTTACATTAAGCAGAAGGACTGCTTCAAAAATTTGAAATGGGTAGACTGATCAATTCCAAGGAGTGTACTTTTTATTTCAAGGCTTCAGCTTCAAATATGTGTAAAATACAATGGGTAATATAAGCATATGAAGATACGGACATTTAAAACGAAATGAAGCCTCAGCTGTCAAGGAGTATGTCTGTATTTAAAAATGCAGGACAATAAGAGATTGATCTTAGCATTCTACGGAAGTGAGCAGTCAACCTATTGCTCCTGACATTCTTACCATGATGAAGAGCCCCCAATACCCAATGAAAAGAAGGTTAGGTGCAAGGACTTCTGGCAAAAATTTCCTATCCTGCCAAAAATCAAACCCAGGACTATTCAGCCCATACTGCCAAGTCACTATAATGATACACTATCATGCTCCTATAGTGTATGTATACTTCAAAAGTGGATGTGACAAGAAATCTTTCATTTATAAGCCATGAGTTGGGATCTGTTGTTGAAATGCAAGCCATTTCAGGAGAAGTAAGTTTTCACTGCTGTCTGCTGGATTTTTCATTTTAGTAACCACAACTTCTTGTGTAAAGATGCTCCAGACTAAGCTTTCAGGCATACACATCGCAATATGCACAGACAAATGCAAAGACTACAAACTCCAGTGTTGCCATGTTGGCAGCCTACATGTAGTATGCACATATGGGTAAAAGCAAAAACATGTGACCTAGATGTAGTATGCATGTACTGTAAAAGTTAATATACAGTGCAAAAACCACAATAACCTGAAAATCATTAGCCCACTGACAATAATACAACTTACTTGGCCTTGGCATGTGTGAGGATGTGAGATTTCAGATTGGTTGATTGGGCAAATTTCTTGTTGCAGCCATCAAATGGGCATACATATGGACGGTCCCCTGTATGTATACGAACATGGGTTCGTAGATTGAAGTCCAGTGAAAACCGTTTTCCACATCCTTCAAATGTACACTGAAAATAAAAAATGGCAATACAATTACAAAAAAATCTTTCAGGACCTAAGCCTTACCTTGAGGCCATATCTGCCCATAACAGATATTGCAGTTACTGCAATAATGATCTATAGTTATTTAACAATAATTTATCAAGTGAATAAATAACTCAGTGTTCTACGACATGGCAGGGTGGACTGGAGGAACGGAATGAGGAAGCAGCTATTGGATATTAAAGTCATCCCTCCAACCATTCACTCAGCAGGATGGCTTGCAGGTTAATGAATTCAATGCAAGATTTTGAATATAGCAGATGTTCACAGGTGACCTGGGACAGTGTAGTCAGTAGTGACTAGGCTATGGGCTGAATAACCAAGGAATCATGGACTGCTTCCCAGCATGGGAAAAAGATTTTAAATCTCTTCTTCCCATTTTATCAATAATAGTTTCCAGTAGAGATTAACAACAATAAAAAAAGGGACCAATACCCATAATAGAGGTACAATGTGACACATCATGAGGATACTTGAGTTTTAATTCTTACAAAAATTCATTTTTACATCTGAGAATAATAACAAATAAAATTCAAAGATGTCTAAACCATAACAACCAAAAAAAAAAGAGAGAGAGAGATAGATGGAGAGAGGGAGAGAGAGAGAGAGAGAGAGAGAGAGAGAGAGAGAGAGAGAGAGAGAGAGAATTTTCAAGTCATAAAAGAGTAGCTAGCCCTCACAGACTTATTACTGTAAACCTTGGTATTTGACTACATATTTTTTAAACAACACTCCTTGAGGATGACCATGTAAAATGGTTTGAAACATGTTGGAGTAATAATAAATGGTTGTTGATTTAAGAAGTGGTGTATTAGGTGTTGCTCCTTTGTGACTTGTTCATTAAAAAGGTACATGGTTGAACATGGTACATTACAAGTTTTATGGTTCATAACCAAAATTTCAAACATAATCCAACAGTTATTTGGCACACTTTGCTTAATAAAGTTCATTTCCACTATAATACACAGGGACATCATATCAATGTATAGAATACATGACTATGGGCTTTGAAAGTCTCAGTACAGTCATGCAGATGCCTTTGTATCAACTGAAGTGCATAGTGTGATGTGCTGGAATGTTTAGAATGATATTCCAGGAGACACAGTGAATGCTGAACAGTACCACAAGCTCCTTTCAGACTATGAGGGAAATTAAGGTTCTCACAGAAGTGTTGTTGAAGATTCAAGTCTTCTCACATCCTATGCTGTGTCGCTGGGCAAGAAGTTCCAAGAGTTTTGAAGGATCGTGGTGCCATCATCTTCAGGGTCATGCTTCTCAGACTGCTTGACAATGAAGACGAATGACACAGCGTTATATCCCGGAAAATCTGAATCCCCCTTGACACTATTTTTCCCCAACATCTCAAGTAAGTATAGAAAAAACATTTTTCCAAGAAAACAGGACAGTGCTGGCCTTAGCAAACGCGGGGCCCAATTGCGATCCTTGTGGCAGGCTGCTAAAAGTTACTGTACAGAGCAAAAAAAGGACTAACATTTTTGGTATATTAACGTGAGTTAAATGGTCCAGTTTTATCATTTAATATGTACTTTTAATCAAGCAATCAGTCAAACATATTATTTATTTAACTGCCCCCATTAGCAACAGGGCCTGATTGCATCAAATCGGCTCAATTGGCCTACGGCCAGCCCTGAAACAGGACACAACTTATACAGGAAATATATTTCTTAATTTCTTGTTTTTAATCCCTCTGGTATTGTGATAACCAAAGTATGATGACAAAATAATTCACATACAATTGGAGAACAAAAGGCAGAAATAACATTTTCTGTGGACAGCATTAGTACAGAAACATTGACTGCAATGTTTGATAATGTTAGTTCATATTCTGAAAATGTTATTACATGATAAAAATCTCTCACATTTCCTGCGCATGGTGGTACAGGCAAACAACACAACACATTACATACTTCAACACATACAGGTCTTTAACCACTCTAGATTTGTCACTGAAATTTCAATGAGTATATGATACTTTTCTTTCTACAAGCCTCATCCCAGGTTTCAAATTTTACCCAGAATATGGATATCCTACCTGAAAGGGTTTCTCTCCAGTGTGGACCAACTGGTGCCGTTTCAGCTTCGAACTCTCCACAAATGCTTTCCCACATTCAGCACACACATGAACCCGGGGTCCATGAGTGTGAAGGTGTTTCCTCATTGCTGAGTTATCACGAAACATCTTGGTGCATCCCTTGTGTGGGCACGCTATTGTCCTGTCCACTCCATCACTCATCTGTTTCTTCACTTTCATCTTGTGGCCAGGTCTAGAATCGTTAAGTACACGAATGCTATCACTTACGCAGCAAAAAATGGATGATGAACACTTCACATTTCTAGACACGCAACTACACAGAATATATGCAGGTACAAACATAACTACATGAAGAATACAGTAAAATTAGCATTTTACCTTTTCTGAGAAATTTTCACACAAGAAGGAAACTTCTGGAACCCAATGAGATACAATACCAACACAGGCTTTAACAACACGAACAAATAATGTCTGTTATACTTAATATTATTTTCACCATGCATGTTTATTAACACTAGTAAAAACTGTACCAACACATGTACTTTTTGTTAAAACATTAATAGTTTTAAAAACAAGCCCTACATATGTTTCGGCCAGCTAACTGGCCATCATCAGAGGCAACTAGCGTTCACAGCGTAATCACGTTCAATAGGTTTATATAAAGATGTGTGGGTGTTGTATAAAAAAAAGTTAAAACAATAAAGTTCACGTCGTTCATCGGAGACACATCAATGGGCACTGTATATCACTTTGTTGTGGGCACTGTATAATAAAACACTGACTTGGTTTAAAGCACTGTTGTGTTGCGTGTTTCGGTGAAGCACGTACTTTCTTTATCCATGCCGACTAATGTCTGTTCTTTTATGCGATGGTTGTGGGTGCATTATCTTGGCATTGGCATGGCGTTGTACCGTCTATCGAGAGATAAATCTAGTTAGTAAATGATATTACTCCTAATTAAAAAGTTAAGTGTAAATACGTTTTAAAAAACGTATTATGTTTATTATGAGTGACATACCTGTGCTGGGTGGTTGTTATTATAGTAGCGTGTAGCCTGGATGATATCTGGTTGTCTACTGACTTGTGTGTTGTGTACGTATCAGGTTTTTTATACCTGTGTTATGGAGGGGGTTGGAGGGGTGATAAATTTAAATAGTATATTTTCTTCCATCGGGTGTTGTTCCTCAATCAAGGCGTCTTGTTTTTAATACAACTGTATATAATATTGTTCAAGGATATACTGTTATACAATTGTATCAAAAACAAGACGCCTTGATTGAGGAACAACACCCGATGGAAGAAAACATTCTATTTAAATTTATCACCCCTCCAACCCCCTCCATAACACAGGTATAAAAAACCTGATACGTACACAACACACAAGTCAGTAGACAACCAGACATCTTCCGGGCTACACGCTACTATAGCAACAACCACCCAGCACAGGTATGTCACTCATAATAAACATAATACGTTTTTTAAAACGTATTTACACTTAACTTTTTAATTAGGAGTAATATCATTTACTAACTAGATTTATCTCTCGATAGACGGTACAACGCCATGCCAATGCCAAGATAATGCACCCACAACCATCGCATAAAAGAACAGACATTAGTCGGCATGGATAAAGAAAGTACGTGCTTCACCGAAACACGCAACACAACAGTGCTTTAAACCAAGTCAGTGTTTTATTATACAGTGCCCACAACAAAGTGATATAGTGCCCATTGATGTGTCTCCGATGAACGACGTGAACTTTATTGTTTTAACATTTTTTTATACAACACCCACACATCTTTATATAAACCTATTGAACGTGATTACGCTGTGAACGCTAGTTGCCCTGATGATGGCCAGTTAGCTGGCCGAAATATATGTAGGGCTTGTTTTTAAAACTATTAATGTTTTAACAAAAAGTGCATGTGTTGGTACAGTTTTTACTAGCAGAAATAATGTCTGACGCAGGCTTGACTTTTTCCCTAAAGAATCAGGTTTTATGGCCATTTTAACTAAAAACCCGCTCCATGTAAAATTAACTAACATAAAAATATGTGGCTACCTGACTATGACCATGACTAATTTGTGAAACTGGCCACATGCCAAGGACAGAAAAGATTAAAAAGGGGCTGCAATACAATTTATCTCCCTGTAAAATGTAAAGCAATCCCCATACAAGTGTGGAGAGGCCCTGAGGGTTCCAGGAGGTTGAGGCTCTCAGAATTTCTGGACAATTGGCACATGAAGGAAGTAAGGTTGTCAGACCTACACACCAGCCCCTTTACCCCCCAGGAAATATTCCTGGTACTCATTTCTGTTGGAGGCTGAGTTGACCCCACGGCCATAGTGTGGACGGAAGGATTACGCCAATAAAAAATTCCAATGACACCATCGGGAATCGAACCCATGACCCTCCGGCTTGTAGCGCAGTGCCTCAACCAACTGTGCCTCCACGTGCCCCTAATTCCCTGTTACTATTGCGAATATGGAGATAATTCAAACACCAGTTATAACATAATTATTCAATTATGAAAACCGATATACCATAAAACCTGTCCAAGCTGGCCACCTTTGGTTCCTTTCGAAGCTACCCAATTCATACAAGCGGCCAACTTATGGAAACCACTTGACATAGTGAAAACTGAAATGTGCACTAGCACTTGTGCAAATGAACAGTTCACAGTGCAGGAGCAGGCGGTGGAGATGGAAAGCAGGTACACAACCCTCTCAATGGATAGGAACTTGAGGTACAGTAATCAATTGCCACTAGAAAATTTCAATGCACTGTTCATACTTGTGGAGAAAGGATGGAGGATGGGTGGACAACAGGTAGTTCTGTTAATGAATGAGGATTTCAGCCCATGTACAGCATGACACAAAAACTATACAACTCTTTAGTTTGGCCAACATAGGGAGGGTGAACTTACAGAGAAAGCATAGCACTAAATGTGAAATTGTGGCCACAATTCAAAATACAAAGATGGCCACGTTATCAAGTAATGAACATGTACAATATCATAGGAATTTGCCAGTTCCATATGAGTGTGGCCAATTGTGACACGTGGTTGACTTAAATGCGTGGCAAACTTCACAGGTTTTACTGTATATTTATTAGTATAAAAGTGTGATTAATGCCATACTGAAACTCCTTCACATTCATCTATGGAAACATATGTTGTGTCCCTGTACAATGCCTTGTAAAAACCAGCAAAAATTTGCAATGTGTAATTTTTACATGAGAGAAATTTGCAATAGAGTGTTTCATCTTCTGAAGACACTACTGACATTAAACAGGTAAAGTTGTCCCTATGCCAAAAAGGCATATAAGAGAAGTGGAGGTATAGCTCTACCGATTCTTAACCCCAGCCCTAGATGGAGGTGAATGGTCAGCCCCACAGCCTGGCCACCTTACCTCCAGGGAAACAGCATCTGGTACCCACTGAAAAGGAGACTGGGTGTGCACCAGAACCAGTTTGGACCTATTGATATTACCATGCAAGACACTTGAAACATATTAATTTCAAAGACAGGAAGCATATGACATATGTTGGACGTAAACTGTGTGGTCTGGAAAAACAGCAAGACTATAATTCACCAAGTAACATTCAGACATCCCCGTGGTCCACCTGTATATTTCACTGATTGCCAAAAGGTAACACTGCTGGACACTTCGGCATATGTTCAAACACAAATGTTACTACAGCTCAAAAAATGTCAAAAACATTTGCACAATACTGCTGAAAACAAACCACTGAAAAATTTACCTTGGTCGTTGGTAAGTTTCTGTGTAATGATACTTTAGTGCCTTTACACGGTTTATATTTTCACTGCAATTTTTAAATTTCATGTTTATATTTATGCTAAAAATAAAAATGTGTAACCAACAAGCATGTAGTGTTAATACGAAAATGTCTGTTTCTAACTGGCAACAAATATATGAGTATTACTAAACATTTCAAAGTGTCTTAACATACACTGCCATCTCTTTTAATACACATTCCTTAATTAATAAAATATAATACAGTGAATTGAAGACAATGCCACAGTTAAAATTTCTTTATGAAATCACCCACCAAAACTAACTAGACAGAACACTTCACAAAAAGGAGGGGAAAATGGGTTTCATTATTTCATATATCAGATTATTTTAAGCTAACTAACACTAATTTCATAACTATGAAAAACTGTGCTATAAATAGTGTCTGAAATACTTCCTCACTTGCATACACAGTGTGTGCCCATTACCTAATTCCCTGCACACACGGGGCAAAATTCTTGAGGAAAATGTATGTAAAAGAGCCCCCACACCTCTAAGGACCATGAACTAAAGGTATCAATCCATTTCTCGCCATGTACGGGGCCAAATGATTGAGGAACTGCATGTAAGAAATCTTCATGCTCCAAGGGATCACAACACGTGCAGCATTAATTTTTCAACAGAAAACAGTTTTAAGCTCATGTTCTTCTACCACTTTCTCCCACTCTCCTACTCATAATTCAAGCTCTTGTGCACAATTCTGCGGAGCCATTTAGACACACGTCCAAGAGACAAAAATGATTATAACATTTGTCAATAATAAACAAAAACAACACCAATAAGGGAAATGCACACAATGTGCATTAAATAAATAAATAAATATGTGGTGCACTATGTGCAAAGTTAGTCATGTTTTTTGCTGTAAGCTACAACAGATCGTTACTTATGCTAGTGATTAAGCTTTCATTGCTATTCACACATAAATGACAGTGCTCAAATTTTATGTTCTGTGTTCAAGCAAAATGTGAGTGAAATAAAACTCTGACATTATAAATTTGTAAAGAGACTTATCATTTACAACAAGAGTGAATGATACAAATTTTTGGTATAATGTGTCATTTGTACAGTGTCCTATTCTAAAATGAGTGTTACTGAATGTGAATGCATGTTCAGTACTACTTAAATAAAGCAGTTTCTTTATATATATAAAAAGTGAGGTCAAAGTACACAACATAATTGATTGATAAAACACTGAATGACTTAAGATAGTGGCTAACAGCAAATACACTGCTAACTATAATAAGCTACCTGAAGAGATGCACCATTAAGTATCACATATATTAATACGATAAGGTCTGTTTGTAACATTATGGTCTACTGAACTACCAAACGAATCTTTCAGGACAGACATTTTTAGAGAGCTTATGATTTAGTATGGCAATCTCCTTTGGTATTATTAATTCCTTCTAAAAAAAACTGTTTTTGACAAAAAATGCTAACATTAAAAATTGACAGTGCTGCCTCAAGCGAAGGCCAAGGGAAGCTTACATTTCATATACTTCCCTTGGCCTCTGCTTGAGGCAGGACTGTCAATTTCAACATTTTGTTTCTTATTTAAATGTGGTAGGAACCTACTGTTTACCTCCTGCTTCTGATCCATCAATCTCCAAAAGAAATTACCCAGCATCAAGCATTAGTATGTAAAGTTTTTAATGTTCATTAAGATTAAGATGCTGTAATTTTTCTTGATTAACTATTTTACTGTTTCTATGTGCGAATTATTCACACGTACAACTGGTTACATTAAATTCCATAACTTGGTTTGGATGGACTACTTTCCTAAGATAACATTCTATTTATCTGTTTTGCTTGACATTTTACCTCAAGAAAATGTAATACAGTCAAACCTGGTTATAATGACATTAGTTTACATCACAACTCATCCACACTGTCATATATTCTGTGGTGCCAATTAAGTCCTCACCGCTAACCATAATATTAATCTCCTTGGTTATAACAACACTCGTTTATAACAATGCAAAATATTCAGTCCATTTCACAATGTTACAACCAAGTCTGGCTGTATTTTAAAAATGTTATGAACTATTTACTTATTCAGACATATGGTGTATTATTAATTCATTTGGTAAAAATGTGCATGTTAAAAATAAATACACCCGAGCCTAGGTTGTGAACTGCAATTTTATAAACCTTTCATAATGTGTCCAAAAAAAGAATGGTGTGGTTTGGGGAGAATGTATCTTGAAATATACAGGAGGCATCACATTAATACTTGTACCTTTAGAGTCTCCCACTCAAACACCTTCGTGGAGAGCTGCCAGAGGTTCCATATTTCCAAGTTTAGTTTCATATGACTGATGGGTGCGGTTGTCCAGTAATGTCTATTCTGCAGGAAAAAGTGCATGGCCATCCAGGAACCCTGATTTGAGACCTCTTGAATTCTTCTTTTGGGCTTTGTAAAGAATTATGTTCTCATGGTAAAAATTTAAAACCTGGCCCATTTGAAAAGAATCCAAGAAACAGGTATCAAGGGACAGGCTGCAGCCTATACAGCAAGGAGTGGAATATTGGTCATATGCAGAGCCACTAAAAGTGCACATGTAGAAACTTACTACGTTACATTGCTACTTGACTAACTCTTTAATTTCGTGATGTCAATTTCTTGAATACCTTGATCTTTTCCCAAACATGTGCTCTCATAACCCACCATTCCTTTTCGGACAACTGATATTATCAGTACATTTTTCTTGTACATAAAGTATAGAAAAATATGCAGATAAGGTGCTGTATACTTATGCATTCCACATTTTATGTAATGAACTTTGTGTTGCCAACGTACAGATCAGATTTTGCTGATGTTTCCTAAACAATACAAAAACATCAGGAAGACCTAACCCACAGGGTTTCCAACAGGCAATTAATCCTAATTCTGTATAGATCATGACAATAAAAAATATAAGCTGAGGTGACAAAAACGTCACTGCATACACATTCAATTATACACACAATGCAGCCCACACTAAAAGACCTGGACATACTGTGGCTATTAAAATGAAAATTGAGACAAGAGATAAAGAACAAGAGAGGCAATGTACATATAAACATAACACTGAGACGTGTTCGCATAACCATTGTTGCCGTGCAAAAGTAATAAGTAATACATATTCTAAGTGTGTATCTGTAGCCTTAGTTATCCAGCATGCAAAGCGTATGCGCCGTATTATACTGTCATCTGCGGCCTGTCCGATTCTACAACACTTTTCCACACTGTCTCATAAACAGCGCAATTTTTGGAAAAAAAGTTATTGAACATACAATGTGTGTTTTGATATTCTCTACAAATTTTGTCTGAAACATTTCTCATTCTAAGACGAATTCTGGGAGATAATGTCATAAATGTATGTAGGTCTTCATGTAAAGTAACCGTTATTCTTGTCAGATTTTAATCAAACTTAAATTTTCTCAACAGATTTTTTAATATAAATATCAAATTTCATGAAAATATTTCCAGTGGGAGCAGAGTTTTTCCATGCGGATGAACAGACGGGCAGATATGACAAAGCTAATAGTTGTGTTTTGCAATTTTGCAAACACACCTAAGACAGCGATGTGCTCCCAGAATTTTAATTACAGTTCTGTACTTTCACAATTACAGTCTTTCACTGGCCACTTTCTACAGTGAGAAAGTGGTTTATAATTTCTTTACTGTGCATGTGCCCTCTTTAATGGAGTAAAAAGGGGGGCAAAATAAGAATACATATTTATAAAGAGAGGTAAAAACAGAAAGACTGACAGACAATATAATAAATCCCCAACATTCAAGAGTCTTCCACTTGCAAAATTTGCAAACCTGTGATGTTAAGTCTCTATGTCTTTGCCAACTTTAGTTGATGTTTATTTTCCTTTATATTTTGTTCTTGTATCTATTGCAATTTTCCAGTATTTATATTACATTTTTATATATATATATCTGACCTACATCTGGTACTTTATTTTATTTTACATACTTTAATATAGTATCAACTGTAAAAAATATGGTGTCATAAATTAACATGTTTCAATTATTATTGTCAGTTATGTCATATTAGCGTCTAGCATTTCTTCTAATGTTTTGTGGCAAAGCCAAACAGTTGTAAACTTTTACACAACTAAAAAAGATTCACAACACTCTGGCCATGCAAATACATAACTGATCTCTTAACAAGACTTTTCTTTTACTGGAACTGATTACTGCAATCACACTAGTTAGCCACATGTGCAAACATGAATCAAACATTTTGTACACCACATTAACCATAATAACGCTAAAACAAAAGAAAGTTGTGAAAGCTGCTGAAAAAGTGCATCTGTTATAGAATGGCAGAAAAAGGTGATGAAATTAAATGGAAAAATGAATGTGTTCAACATACTGGCTACCTGTGACAGAGCATCAGAAATTGGCAGACATCTTTTGGAATTAAGGAGTCAATAGTTAAGAAATATACAGGAAAATCAAGAGGCAATCAGAAATTGTGTTGTAGGTAGTGCTCTGACCACGCAAAAGGTATAAAAAATGCAACGTAAGGCAACCGAACATATGGAAAAAGCACTTCATTTCTGGATAATGCATAAGCCCATGAGAAAATTCCTATGGGTAGTCCTGTCATTCACACAAAGGCGAAGAGACTTAACTACTTCAAGGGGGAGAGGAATGAGGAGGAATCAGTATCATCACGTGATTTTCAAGCACGTAAAGGATGGTTCAGTCGACTTAAGAATAGGCACAGCTTGCAGAATGTAGAGGTCATCAGTGAGCATCAGCAAACCACAGGGAAAAGGTTCTCCAAAAAACTACTAAGTTTACCGAGGAGAAGGATACCTACCACAAATGGTCCTCAATGTTGGTAATATCTCACTGTTGTTTGGGGGGGGGGATGGTAAAAAGAATGTTTGTTTTGAAAAACGAATGGACTGAATCTGACATTAAGGCAGTGAATGATTATGTATCCCTTCTCATATATATCACTCTTTCAGGTGACTGTGTGGTAAAATCTACGCTGTTGTATCAGTCCATTAACTCTGTGCAATAAAGGGAAAGAATACAAGTCTGATGCAAATATTTTGGTGCAAAAACAAGAAAGCATGCGTCACTGCAGCATTATTCTTGAAGCTGTTCCATGATTGTTTTGTCCATGAGATAGGAACATTCAAGGTATCCAAAAACCTTGAATTCAAAGTCCTTCTCCTCACTGATGTGTCCCTGGACATCCAACTGACAAGTGTGCACATCCAAATATGGAGGTGTTTTCCTGCCTTCCAACATCACCCAATCCTTAGCCGAGGTATAACACCTACATTTAAGACACACTTTTAAGTGTGTTTTGAACGATAAAGAAACTAGATAACAATCAGTTATAAGAAATTTAACATCAATGACTGCATCAGTGATAACCATGCTTCACTGAACGAGATAAAGCAGTCTATGATCAGTGCTTGATGGAGGATGAGTTGTAAATGAGGTCATTGAGCTTCCTAACCTTCAAGACACAGCTCAGTTAGCACATCAAATTGGAGAAGGCTTTGCAGATATGCAGCTACACAAGATCACGGAAGTGATCAAGTCATACAGCAAGGATCTGAACAATGAGAATCTTGACAAGCCAATCAATAAAAACAACAATGAGGGCAAGAGTGAGGATGAGGAGGATACTGGTACAAAACCTAGTCTGAACCTGAAATTAAGACTAAGGTTGCATCTAGTCCTTACATTGAAATTCAAAGGTAATGGCAGAAACCAACAAAACAAATGACCATTACCAATATTTTTTCAGCCCAAATCTTAGTCCCTTAGTCAGTGCCAAACCACACCAGGCAATGGATTCAGACTAACCTTTTTAAACACTCCATTATTTTTTATGCTGCACTTTCCGCTGCCATGACATTTTCTTGTTATCACTTCCTTACAGCAACAAATAAATTGTTACTTACAAATTACTGACTATGTTGATACAATTCACCTTTCCACTAACTACGTTTTGCCAACAAATGACCCCTAGCCCCAATTTTCCTATTGAATTCTAGTCGCCACACTCGTTAATTCGACATTTGCAAGAGCTTACCAAAACGTATCCCTCATGAATGTTGGGAGAATACTTGTTGAGCATTAGGCAGCAGTTATAAGAATAGAGAATACTTATTCTATGAAATAATTATTCCCTGTAGCAATACTATTTATAGATTGGAACAGAAAACAAAATAGTTTAAAATTTGTATGTATAAAAGATTACAGAGTAACAAGCAATGAACTGTATGTGAATATTAGCACGCATCCAAGATCCATGCAGCACATCTTTCTTTTTACTAAGCTCCTCTCCCATGTACACCTTTCATTTTCTTTTGCAAGGTAAAACAAAGGTAATACCTAATGTGTATGGCAACAAATAATGACAAACAGAAATCAGATCTACAATTCAAATATAAGACAGTGTACCTTGCAAACTCTGCAAGCTGCTTTGGATCACTCAAGTCAAGACCTGGGATTCCTTCTGGTGGAATTCTTTTGCCTGTCATATATTCTTCATAATCAGGATCAGGCTCTGGATTACTTGTCTCATCTGCACAGACCATAAACATATGACATGGTGAGATATGAATATATCAGACATCCTACATTATCACAAGCTATTCAACAATAGTGATCAATGTTACCTGTTTTCAAATTATTCGCATTTTACAGATTGGTTACACGTCTCACCTACATATTTCCTATAGTGACATCTACCTGTTATAATTCTCACGCATCCGTCTAGAGGTTCGCAAATATGCCGTCACGTAACAGCGCCGGAATCGATCTTACTCCCCCTTCCATGTTCACTGCTCACAGCCATCAAGGACAAAGGGACCAGAAATTTACAACACAATGCCACATAAAACCAATACATTCCATGCATAACAAAAACTTATGTGAATGTATGCTCTAATACAACACCATTATTCACGGTCTCATATTACGTGTGCAACTCCAAAACTTCCCGTAAATCTTAACAACATCGCCATTCTCCACTAGCCTCTCTATACAAAAATGGCTACCATCCGCCATCATATAAAAGAAGCCATTTGTAAAATATGGCTGCGCCCTAGGATCATTCATGGCCGGCGAAGTATCAAAACAAACCAAAATATTTACATTTCTAACGTTATTAAAAATGAAACACACACATTAAAAGCTGCAAGTCTTACAGAAATGCCAACTCCTTATCGATCGCCACTCCCGGATGTAAGAGCGATGACGTATATTCACTAGGATCTTATGAAAATGACGCTACATAAAAATAGCAAACTGCTCTCACGTAAAACTGTTAACACTTAAAAAATATTTACGATAACGCCAATCTTACCATCATCTGTTCCTGAAGCCCACATCGTCACGGAAAATTCACCTTCCAAAGTTTTAATCTGAACTTGTTTTTGTTCCCACTTGCGCGTTTTCGTTTCTGCAACCTCGCTAATAACATGTTCATTCCCTCGCACCTTCCCACCTCTTCTTGTTTTACGACCACCCCTTCTTGACGGTCCTGGGCTTGATTCAACATAAATATCACTTTCTGATGGAACTGGTATCTGATCATAAACTGATAAAGGGTCCCCACTGCCCACAATTTCTTCTTGTGTTTGTAATATAACTTCCTCACGTCCAGGCTCTGGTAGCGGCTGTAATGCAATCATAGGCTGTCCTTCCACACCATCTATTGTTGTTTCCACAGTTTCGCATGGAATTTCTACAGGTATTGCTTCAATTTCAACTTCCTGAATGTCTGGATGTATTTCCACTTCTGTAATTATATCAGACGACGCCATGTTCAAAACCAAAATGGCTGTAACTCTTCTGCTCGGCAGCCACTTTGATCACGTGATCACAGAGCTACGCTAGAGTACACGCTGCATTTACTGTCGGTGTAGTGTATTTGCAGGCGTGTTTACCTAACTGCGCCATCTTTTGTCAGCCATTGTTAACAGCTCGCGTTACCTGTAGTGAAAATTGACGCGGCGGTTGCGTTAATAATTCGCGTTATGATGTGTAGTAATTGAAGGTTTAGGTGCGTTTTATATCGTGCAAAAGAAGAGTAAAACTCTGATATTGCGTGAACCTGAAATATCTGGAGGCGTATTTGAAGTTTTTGTTGTAGATGTCTGTGGTGCAGACCCGAACAAAGTGATTAATACGGTTGATGTAAGAGTCACATGGCGGATGTAGGGTGAATATGAATGACCAATTACTTCTTCTGAAAAAGTTTCCTCTTATTGTACCTCAGAACAGAGAGTTTACATTGTACAGAGGATTTATTCAAGTAGGGGTAAGTGTGGAATGTGAAAATAAAACGTCACACTCACTGCTATCCTTCCGATGAACCAAAAAAAATTGTGTTAACGCAGAATAAGAGCTCGCACTGGAAGTGAATTAATTATAATTAATTAATTAGATGAACATTGAACACGTTTCGTTTTTGAGCAGTGTGTTCTTAATAGATTGAGTTGTGATTTTATATGTGTTAATTGCTGGAGTGATGCAGCATTAAAAGATACTCAGTGGATGATCATAAATGGTAACGTGGGAGGCATGTGGTAGTAAGCAAACATGTTAAAGCATGGTATATCTTGTCAGTGGTGACAGGTTATGTATGCCCCTTTTCCTTGTACTATATTTTGATGTGTTTATGCTGCTTACAAGCAGGTGACTGTAGTTCTACAAGTGCAGTTAAATAGTTATTTTTTCTTGAATTTCAACACACTTCTTTGTATGTATCATAATTCCAATTTCATTACAGGTTAACTTATGTTGTGTTAGGCAACTTTATTCTAGTTTAGTTCAATTTAATGTAATTTACTCCACATTATGTTTATGTTGGGCCTAGTAAGCATTAATTAAGCCACGTGAGACTGGTACGAGTTTCACTGTAAATTATGTTGCTGTTGCTGTTTCTTGTACATGGCCACCATATTTTAAAGCAGTTAGTTATGCCTGATTTGAGTTATAGTCTCATTATTTTCCTGGAGTGCAAAGAGGTTGTGCAGGTTGGAGTTCAAATGCAGTAGTTTTGAAATACAGGTTGGATGTCGTACTGCTGCTGTCTTCTTTCTGTGATTTTGTGTTTGCTTCTTTCATTTGTACAAGAGGTCCACAAATTTTTCATAAATGTGGGAGCCACCTCCAAATTCTAGGCACCAAAAGGGTGACATGAAGTAAACTCCATAGTGAGGACCAACAGTTGTGGAGTAACCTGTGAACTGCATGTTATCTGGTGTTTTATGCTCAGTGAATTTGATGTGATGCATAGTTTTGTATGTAAGACGGGGTAAATGCCATAATTACGTTGAATATCTTGGGCACCACTATACAAACTATAGTCACCAGGGCAACCAGACATGTATAAAATGATTCTGTAGAGGTATGTCATGGTTGTCTCTGCATTGTGAACCACTTAGTCGTCATCATCATCATCATCATCATCAGCTCTGCAGCCCTTTGTGGGCTTTGGCTTCCTTGAACCACTTAATTGTTTTCCTTAAAATTTTGAGTTGTAAGAGGTCACACCGAAGGAAAGAGAACCATTGGAATACTTAACCATAAATGGAAGGATAATATTATGATGAATCTTAAAGAAGTATATTGGAAGGGTGTGGACTGTATTAATCTGGCTTAGGGTAGTGATAAGTGATGGGCTGTTGTGAGCATGGTAATGAAACTTTGGATTCCATAAAATGTAGAGAATATCTTAACTAGCTGAGCTTCTGAAGGAAGACTCTGCTTCGTGGGGTTAGTAAGTCACTCACTCACGCACCCACTCACACAAACCCACACACATACATACATCTCAGGTCTACACTGAACTATGTCAAGAACATTTAATTCATTTCATACTTATTCATTAGCATTTATATTGTCCATTGGGCCATAAATTAATATGTTGTTGTTCTGTGTATATATACACCAGCTGAAAGAGAATGTTCCAAATACTGTCAATCATAATTATGACTGTAATTTATGTTAGGTGTGTATCTGCAGTCCAGTTCCCATATGTTGAAACTTGCAACTTGCAGTGTGAGCAACTGGTGAAGGACGAAGGAAAACAGAGGGGTGGGGAATGAGGATAGTACCTGCTTTATGGCATGATATGTCAGTGAAAAATACCAGTCCCAAATACATTGGCCACTAGAGCACTTGGAGATTTTTGTAGCATCTAGAAGATCTAAACTTGGCAAACTGTGCAGTGTTGCATTTATTTAGTGTGTTTGTGTATATGTAGTGAATTTTTTGTGTATGGTTTTTGTGTATATTTAGTGTGTTTGTGCGTACGTAAATTGTGTTTATGTAGAGTGTGAAATACATTGTTGCCGCATGGCATAAAGCTATTCACAATGAGGGCAGGGAAATTATAGCAAGTGTTATTGAGATATGGGATGAGGAAGCAAGGCATGAACGACTCTTGGTACTGAGAAGTCAAGCAACGGAAAGGGTGGTCATGTACACAGGGAACTCTTGATCAACCATTTTAAGGATTCGAAGACAACACGGAGAGAAATACTACAAATCGAGATCAACTTCTGAAATTCCCGGGCAAGAAGAGGTGGGAGGGCACTTGTAATGTTGTGTTTGTGGATGACTTTGATAACCGCATTATCAGAAACACAACCCAGGATTTCTATATGTATGAGAAGCAAGTCCCAACTATCCCCAAGTTGTTACCAGTACTTAAAAATAAAATGCATTTTCCTTGGGGAAGGTGGTCATTACATAAGGTTGTAAAGAGTCTAGGAATTAAGTGGAGGAAATGCTGATCAAAGAGAAAAATTCTGGTAGAGAGAGCAGACATTGTTGCCTGGAGGTCAATATATCCAAAGGAAATAAAGATCTTTCAGGATAATGGACATGTGATATTTTACACTGATGAGACGTGGATAGACAGCAACTTGAATTGCTGGTGGTGGTGGTTGTTGGTGTAGTAGTAGTAGTTGTTGTTGTTGTTGTCATCGTCGTTCTTCTTTTGGAGTTTGTGATACTGCTAGGAATAGGTTTACAAGATGGCTGCTGTGTTCTATTGTGATGTATGCTTGCAGCATAATGAATTCTACATTTGGCTGCATGTACCGCATTACCCCTTATTGAAGGAACTGTCAGTCATGTGCTCATGGGAACTGACTCTTATTCTTCAAGGACATGAAAAAGATTTAAAAGAGGTAATCTGATGTGTAATCTATATTTGTTACTGTTTCCAGTCAGTCTTTTACCCCTAGTTGGTTACTGATAACAAACACCTAATTCTCAACACTGGTGGGGGTAATCATTCTCTCTTTATGTATATGTGTTGCAAAGTTTACTTTTTGAAGTGGATAAAATGTATTTCTCTGTTTATGCCAACCATTGAATATCTAATAATGTCATACATAATGGATATTCACAAATTCATGTAGAAATAAACTGATTCTTTCATAAAAATCCAGTACATCTTTTGATGTTATAAGTTTAAAACTGTAATTTATATAATTTATTTGGTGAATTGCTGCATACCACGTGCACACGGCATGAAAACCTTTAGCCGTGACAAAGTACTGTCGGCGTTTAGAGTCAATAGATAAAGGGAAAATGAATGTCAAGAGTGACTCATATAGATAATATAAATAACTCTGTTCAAAGCCCCTTTTTTGCTGGCAAGAAGGTTCCCAATATGAACAAATAATCCAGTATAACTTGACCTCCTCTCTATTCTCTGTCTCTGCATCTCTTGCTATCATGGCGTAAACCCCCATCCCTTAGCCAGAGGTGCACAAATCCTGGGTGCCAGGTTACTGTGGTGACTACAGTATATACAGTGGCTTCTAATATTTTTTGTTCCTCAGTATAGAATTTGCTTCATGTCCCCTTTTGGGTGCTTAGAGTTTTGAGGCTATAACCATTGAAAAAGATTAATTACTTTATTTAGAAGAATCGTAATTAATTTCTGGAATACAGCAGTACAGAATGTGGACATTAGGAGGGAAGTGAGTTGCATCTGGTAGTTAACACACAAGATCTGTATGGTAGCAGGGAGGAAGATAGGTTACAAGAGCAGAGAGTGAGATAGAGTCATATGTGATGTAGGCTAGACAGCTGAGGAGTGAGAGAAGTAGAGGTTGGCATAGGATAGGAGATGCTGCATGTTAGTAGGAAGGGGATTTTAGTTTGTTACACATTTGTCAATGTCAAATTAATGGGGTTTTGGAGTTTGCTGGGACAGTCAAGATTCAAGGTTTTGACCCCTTTTTGAAATGTAAATCACAAGGGGGTGGATACTGTGTTAGTAACAGTAGTACATTAAAAGTGTCCGGTAGACAATGCTCATACGAGATTTGCATACATTATGTTAAGGGGTACCGTGTCAGTCATAAGGAACCAATGGGGAGATAGAATACAAACTTTTAAAGTTTTGGACATATTAAGGGATTGCTAAATTTACGTAGTACCAATCAGACTAGTTAGGAAAATTAGAGTAGAGAGGATTTTGAACAAGGGAACCAGCTTTTGCCTGCCATAGTGTACGACACACACAAGTATTTTGGCTTTCTTGGAGGACGCGTGATCACATCACTTCTAATTTTCAGTTAATATTTGCGGACAAAATTCGTCAACTAGAAATTAATTAGCAACTACTACGGGATATAGCATTTAAATAAGTGTGTTAAATTGGATTTAAGTGGCATATACAAGTTTCAGAACATATGAATGACTGTTAATTATCAAATTAGTGCTGTGCAGTGAAAACGCCAAGCAGCAAAGTGATCTGTGCCATGTTTGTTTATATCATCAAAAAATGTAACCAATTAGTTCCCAGTGAGTTGTAATAAGTCAAAAAAAAGATACTTCATATTATTAACAAGAACATAAATCTGAATGGCTCATTTTTGCTAATTTCACAACACTCAAACTCAACAAAGTGATCTGTGTCATGTTTGTTTATATCATCAATACCTGTAACCAATTAGCGTCCAGTGAGTTATAGTAAATCAAACAAAATATACTTCATATTATTAACAAAAACATAAATCTTGATGGTTCTTCTTTGCTAATTTCACAACACCTAAACTATGTTTTTCCCTGTAAATTCGGTTTTATTGCAAAACGACTGAGTATAAAGGTGTGCTGGACAGTTAAAAGTTGTCTCCTAGGTCTTTGGAAAATCTGTGCACCCCTGCCTACACAACCCCAAACATATATACATATATAAATGAATGTCACTAAACCACTTATAGCAACTTATAGGATATTTTTTAAACAACATCACACATATCTGTACACTAGGACTGTTTTGCTTGACAGCAGACAGCACAGTGATTGTCACTGTTCCAATTTGCCATGAGTCAGGGTCCATGCATTTTAGATCAGTGTCTTGCAGTTAATGTAGATTTTGTATTTGCCATTATCAGGGTGTTGGAAATTATTTCCTTGGGCTTACAGGCACACATTGCATGTAACAAAATGTTTATTGTGTGTTGAAGTTCTGCTGATGGACTTGGAAAACACTACAGTCTTAATGCTTTCTTTCAGATCGTCTTCATTGTCAGGGGTATTACTGTACACACTATCCATTAGCAGGCCTTACAAGTAAAAGCTGCACCAGTTGATATCAGCAGACAAGGAGGTCACAGTCCTCTACTTTATTTTGTCACAACAAGACTTTCTAAGTAATACATACAATTGTTTGTGGTGTGAAGTGTTGCACTGTCTTCCTGAAAAAGGCATAGGCTCACTCATAATCATGCAGATGTTCAAAAAGTGGTGTCAGAATGTGTGTTACATATCAACGTGAACTTGTCCAAAAATAATGGGTGCAATAATTTTAGTTGTACTCATAGGACACCACACAGCAACCTCAACACCCTGTATGGCACCTCATGGATTGACGTGAAATTTTTTGCAGACCAGTGCCTGTTATTCTGAGAGTTCACATATCCACCGAGCTGAAGCCAAGCTACGCCACTAACCAGGATGAGTGTGGGGGTCTGTTTTCCATCGTGCATCTTGCTTTATGATGTGTCATACAGGTCGTGAACCACAGTTGTCTTATATGGATGCAAATGCAGCATTTTTGTTGCATGTTGTGCCAATGACACAATCCTGCGTGCTGTTCAAGTCAAGCCAGTACTTTTCTTGGAGGTGTCTTGACCATTTTCATGCAGTTTTTCCTTAGTATGCATCTTCTGCATGTTCTTTTAACTGTCTAGAATGGAACCTGCTGGTTGAAACCTTTCCACATAATTGTAAATTGTCCTGTTTTGGAACATGTACATCAGGACTTTTGTTTGAATTTATTATGACTCTTCTTGTATTAATTGTATTTGGCATATGTATCATACATGAACATGAAATGCTGTAGTGGGGATCAACATGGCAACTGCAGTTGGCTCATGTAGACTTCACAGAGTCTTAGATAAATATCATGGGAATGAGCTGAGCTGGTAAGTGGGTTTGGTGTATGATATAGGCGACCTACTTGGAAGTGACAAGTAATTGAGGGAATTTAAAGTAATGGGTACAACAACCTACTATGTATGATGGGGGGGGGGGGTTGTTGATATAAAGAAATTAAGGGATTGTATGTTCCCATCGCATCTGAGTAGAGTAGCTAACTATAGCTGCAATTGGCCAAGGACAGCCTGTCTGGCCTTCCAGCCTAGGGAACAAAGAGAACCAAGGGGAGTGAGTTGTTTGTTCAAGCCCCCAGTGTGTAACACTGTCTTTCAGAACGTGCATTACTCCAGGCTGGTCCCATTGGTTCACTAGAAAACTAAATACTGAAATAGTTGTGTAATTTCAGTTTCTACTAGGAAATGAAAATGAGAATCAGTATTTAAAAGCAGTGATACCAACAGAAAGTTTAACTCATTTTGAATTTGTATTTAAATTACTTTGAAGTTTGTTTTCCAATTCAATGTAAAAGTCAACAAACATGGATTGTCTGTGGCTATTTATGCTTCTTCTGTTTTTCAGTGGACAAAAAGCTGCTCATCCCTGTTTTCTTACCTGGAATGTCTGCAAAATATAATTGTACGTATACTGATAGATTTAATCTCAAAATGTTGTTTTCCACATTTTATATTTTATGAGACAGTCTATACATATGAGCTCTTCATATCTCCTCAGTACTTTTAAATCTATGAACTAACTTTCACAGAACTGCAGTACTGATGTACATTTTACCGCTGAGTGCCATGTGACTGCCATAGTTGTCAATATTCCCTCTCCAGTACACCACTTCTGCAAGTTTTGGGGGTGGAGCAAAAATTATACCGTTCTATGACTGATACTGAAGATTTGTGTGATGATACATATTTGTAAAGTAGACTGCTTTCTTCAGGCCTTTTTTGTGACAATAGAAAATGTACTGCTTGTTGGGCTGTGTAATTTACAGGAATTTATTTAAATATCACATTATAAGAATGAACTTTTTTTTTGCTAGGCATGTCAAACTGAAATTAATTAAGATTACATGTGCAAAGTTTTGAGCACTGAAAAGTGCAGTGCAGTGACTTATGTATAAATATGATGTGTGGCTGTTAAATAACCAGACTGCACACGCAGCTCCTGATCTTGAGCATTGATCACCAAAATACATGTACACTAGTTAATGCTGAACCTTATTCTAGTTGTGTGTCAAACTGCACTCCATTGTGGTGACATAATGTTGAATAATCCTTTTGTAGACTTTTTTTTAACTTGGAAAAAAAAATGTGGAATGAGTAAACATCAAATTTCTTGCAAGATCGAAGAAAACTGCCACCGAAACCACCTTCAGTTTGTTGTATGAGGTTTGTAGAGAATATGGCAGAGTTACTTAAAACAGTCACAAAATGACTTCAAGGGATGTTTCAAGGCCTGGAAGGATTGTATGGAGCAGTGTGTAGCTTGTGATGGAAATTATGTTGCAAAGGATAACAAGTAGATACAATAAATTATTAATACAGTTTTTTTTTTAAACTAGCCTCATTATTTAATAGCCACATCTCATGTATGTTCCTAGTACTGCACGTGGAGTTCTATAATTTGTATGCTTCACCAGATGGTTCTAGGGTAATGATGTCCAGAAGAATGGCATGGGCAGGATATATAGAAATGAAAATTGTGTACAAATTTGCAGTCAGAAAACATAAAGAGAAGAGACCATTTGAGTGACTTAGGTGTAGATGGGAGGATAATATTAAGATGGATTTGAAAGAAATGGGGTGTGTAATGGACTCATCTGCCTGTGGAGCTGACCCCACATCCTATCCAGTGGTTACAAGGGTTTTTTTCCCCTCCTGGTTAAAGCAGTTAAATAAATTTGGTAAGTTACCTCCATTTAGTGTCAAGCTGGAGACCTCATGAATTTATATATCTATAATCCCATATGACTATGGTGTGGTGTTGAATTAGGTACAAAGACAACGTCATGTTTTACTTACAGACTGCACTGATAGGAGTTCTTGTGTCAGATAGCAGATGTGATTCACTAATAAAATCTGCAGTGTGTGTAGAAATATTCATGTCTGTTGCCTTTAAACACTAAATTTGAAATCATTCTACTTCTAGATGAAATGTTTGGAGACCGGCTGTGCTGCATCATTTTTGCATTCAGGTCATCATCTGCTAGTTGAGACATATAAATACATTGTATCTGAGCTGGAATTCCTTGGCATGGAACATGTTCTTCACATCTCTAATAAACTGAATGAGGTGAAACTGCAAACTGTGGACCAGGCAGGGAGAAACCACATACTCACCCTCATTCTGGGAATGAACTATCCAACCTCACCACCAGTCATTCAAGCAGATCTTCCTGAGCAGCTCATTGGAAATATGAAGAAAGTAAACATTATATAAATTATGTTGGACATTTTTCATTGTGTGAGGTACATTTCATTTCCACAGCAAATCTGCTCTAGTCTTGTTTTCAGGTGATTGGTTGCTCAATATAATGACAATTTTTTTTAAAAGTTGGTGGTAATGACTGGGATTGCCTAGGACATTCTGAGTACTTAGGCTGCTAGACTACCAGGCCAGTCCAGTGGTATCATTCTAGCATCAGTGTTCAAAAGGCTGTGTGGGTTTAACACTAGCCGCCACCACCAGTCATGAAAACACCAGTGAAAAACCCCGTTGAATTTCACCAGGAAATCATTTCTTTTGCATCTTCACCCTTCACCCCATTTGTTCCATACCTTTATCTCATTCTCTCCCTATAAATTTTTTTGCAAGTCTATAGGTTGTTGCAACAGTGTAGCTGAGGTATCTATTCTTCTGGCATATGCCCCCACATCACTGGGTAATTGGTTTCTGATGTTTTGAGACAATGTAGTGGTCTGAAAACATTGGGAACCAATTATCCAGTCATGTGGCATCATGCCCCAGAAGAATGTATACCTATATTTTTTCCTTTCTTGTGAGAGTTTCTCTCTGACATGACTCTTTCCTTCCAGTAACCAATCTGACAGGGCACATCCCAAGGCAGCTGGACCTTTACATAGAATTTTAATGGAATTCATTCTGTTGTGCTGTGACACATTAGTAGTACTCATAATTTATATGTATATTGCCATCAAATGCAACAAATGTATTAAATCGAACATTGCATGCTGCATGTTTCAGTCGTCCTTGACCATCTTAAGGGATTAAAGTACATAATTTAAAATACAAGTGCACGTGTGTTAAAGAGTGTTTTGCAATTTGTGACATCTCACAAATTTCACAATTGTCATAACATTGGATTGTTGTGGATTTCTTATTCCTTAAGTATCTTTTGTATTGTTATTAAATCATGCCCTGACTGTTTCTATGACTGTTAAACATTTTTTAAAAATTTTGTGCAGACTATGTTTTGTTGGACTTGTTTGAGTATGTAGTTTCCCTGGTATATTTATGTATGTGCGTACATTCTCTGAAAACCGATAAGTTCAAGGTGTATCTGCATGAACAATATGGTTATTTTAATATTCAGAAGTTAAAATATGGATATTATTCAGAAGATACTTATAGTGTTTTTACTTGCGATTAGTTATCCCATTTGGCATTCAATACATGTTGGGTTGCTTATGTTTCTGAAGTTATTACACTTTGTGTGTATTCACGTTTAGTATTTAGCAGTTTTCTCTATAGTATCCTGCAAATATAATAAATGTTATAAGTGTGGTATTTTATGGTATAAAATTTACTGTTGAGGATCATATTCTTTAGATTTGAAGTTAGTTTATGCTATGCACGCCAGTTTTTCTTCCTCCTCCTCGTCTTCTCCTCCTCCTCTTCTTCTTTCCCCTCCTTTTTTCTTCTTCCTCCTCCTTCTTCTTCTTCTTCTTCTTCCTCCTCCTTCTTCTTCTACTTCTAGGGTAAACTTTAGATTGGTACAGAAGTTATTAAATTTGTTATATATTGCTAGAATATCATCAACATATCTAAAATATCCCACTATTTGATGCTTCAGTTGTGTATCAATGATTTTGCTGTGTTTGAGATGTTGTAGATATATCTCTGGAAAAATTGATGATGTGGGCACATCCATAGCTAAGTCATTTGTATATAATATTATTCGTTATGCTGGAAGTAATTTTGGTTCAAAATAATTTTGCAGTGTTTATTGATTTATTTACTAGTGTGTTTATCAATGCCATTGTGTAACATGAGTATGTTGATACAAAAATTGTTTGAAAATTTTTAACATTCATTGAAAGTGTGGCATGGTTTTAATAACAGAACAAAAACATATTTAAGGAATGAAAAAAGTCCATGAATATCCAGTGTTATGACAATTGTGAAATTTGTGAGATCTCACAAATTGCAAAATACCGTATATTCTCGAATCTAATCCGCACCTTTTTTACAGTTTTAGAGGGCTAAAAAATCAGATGCGGATTAGATTCGCGTGCGGATTAGATTCGCGGTCTAGAGCTGGATTTTGGAAAAATGATTGAGCTGCTGTACAATATAACAATAACATAATTAACGTAATTAATAAACAACGTAAGAACAATACAATACAATAATCTATTATTTTATTATTTATTATTATAATTTATTATTCATCAGACTCGCCGTCATCACTCATAACTGAATCGTTATCCGTGCTCTCCACCCAGTCACTATCATCTTTATCTTCAACATCGTCCTCCCATACAATATCATCTTCGGTTCCGTCCAAAGCATTGCTTATGCAACTCTTCTTGAAAGATCTGACGATAATGCTCTCCGGGATGGCTTTCCATGCAGCCGACACCCACCGCGCCACTTCTGAAGGAGCTGCGTCACACCCGCTGATCGCTGCCCTGTGTTTCCGCCACAGTCGAACGTTGCTTTCATCAACTCCAAAAATTGCAGTGGCTTTGCGGTTTCCATTCTCCTTTGCGCACCGAATAACTTCACGTTTGAACTTTGCCGTATATGAGAGTTGTTAAGATTTCAGGCGTCCCTCTTCCATAACTACGGTACACGACAAATTGGAACAAGCACCTCCCACGTTTCAACAACTAAGGCTCAGCTGGCTTCAGACGAGATTGCGCACGTCTGTTGAGAAAGGCCTCGCCTCTATCGGTATGACTCATCGGCCACAGGCGTAGCGTCGGATTTTAACGCATTGGTAACATCCAATATTATTCAATCAGTCGCCCCGTGGGCAAGGGGTGGTTGAAGGAAAGGTGCGGATTAGAATCGCGAACTAACTTTTTTTCGTTTAAGAAGTCGCCAAAAACTGGGTGCGGATTAGATTCGAGAATATACGGTACTTTTAATGCATGTCCACTTGAGTTTTAAATTATGTACTTTAATGCCTGAAGATGGTTGAGGATAACCGTTACATATAGCATGCAGTGTTAGATTTAATAAATTTGTTGTGTCTGATGGCAATATATAAATTACAGCTATTTTACATGGTGGCTGAAGATGGTAAAGGATGACTGGAACGTGTAGCATGCAGTGTTAGAGTTAATAAATTTGTTGTGATTGACAGCAATATATAAATTGCTGCTACTTTACGTGGTGCTCCGCAAATAATGTTTCTTTCTTAAATCAAAATGGGCTGATGTAGAATCCATAGATCCAAGTACGCAATTCAAATGGGATGTAAAGAAGTCTAAAACAAATGAAAAGGGGTAACATTGGCTTTTACATTGCGAGTGAAGTGGCCAGGGCATGCAGCTGACCACTCACCCCCATATAATGCCAGGGTTAAGAATGAGTGGGTATGTATTTCCACTTGCCCATATGTCTTCATGGCATGCACAGGGACAACCTTACCTTTACCTTATGGACCAATCAGCCATGAACTGATTGTTGCATAGAAGTGTTCTCCCATATTTCTGGATGGGTAATGTCCTTTCTTTCTCTGTTTCCTATAACAGGTGATTGTCACTTTATCTGTCCAGTGTGATGGTAGTTTTGCTGAATCTTGTAACTGTCATATTCACAGGGTTCTTCACTTACAACAATTTACAACAGCTTTGTGCATCAGGTTGGAGTATTACAAAGGTTCTGGGATATACTAGACGAAATCGATCATGATTGCTGGGTGTTGGATCCTGATAATCCAACAAGGAAAGATATATACAGGAGGATTATGATTGGTATGGTTTTAAATTGTACTGTGTAATAGCACTGAGGAGTTGAATATTGCCTGTATTAATGGACCAAATTAGCTGATCTGTGTGTATGTATCTGATACTCAGTTTCTCCTGTAGGGAATAATGTGTCAATACAGATTACAATTGATCCCCTCAGTGCAGCTGAGAGACCAGACATCAAATTCCTTGGTTCAGAACGAGCTATCACACCATTTCAGGAGTCTCTTACTGAAAAGTTTCAGGTAAAATTACAAAAACCAGACACCTAATACATACATTCAGCATATTGAAACTCGTTTTATTTTGTGTGTTTGCAGTAACATGTTGTCTGTTACACTGTCAATTTGTGGCTTTTGATGTTCTCAAGCAGTGACTGTAGAGATTGCTTGTCTTTTGAAATGTGATGTCATGCCATTTGGTAGACTGGTATTGACATTTTGGAGGAAATGCTGCCTTAGCAGGTTCCAATGAAGCATTGGTATCTGTCTACCACACCACTTACTTCCACCTTCCAGATGATGATCTACATTGTTGGCAGTGTGCTGCATAGGTTTTCTCTGAGAATAGTCCCAGATGCCATTGAATGAATATTGATGAGCAGAGTCTTCACTTCCATTTGGTGGTGCAACAGCCTAACACAGGCCTAGGCCACCTCATTGATGAGGTTTCTTTATCACTCACACCCAGTAAGAATCCTCTGAATGAGTGATCGGCTCATTGCAGAGGCCACTACCTACACAACACACAACAAACACAAGAGACAAACATCCATGCCTTCAGCTTGATTCGAACCTGCAATTCCATTAATCGAGCGGCTGGAGACCTACCGCGCAGCCATCGGGATCAGCAGCATGGGACTTTAGTTATGTTTTATTGAACTCAGCTGCATGAAGTGAAGGAAATTGTTCATCAACTGGAAGTACCCATAAAACATGATCAATTAGTGTGTCAGCAGATGTATTTAATACAGTCAGATATAGATTGTATGTTACCCATTTATTATTAGAATGAAGCTATTTGAAAAGTGTGTGGAATCCTAACTACTCTTAGTGATAGGATGTCATATATAGTGCTGAGAGGTCGCTGGTGTAATATAATTTGTCTGAATGTACATGCACAAACTGAGGAGAAAGGTGATGACTCACAGGAGGTTCTATGAGGAATTAGGTCAGGTGTTTGATTACTTTCCTAAGTACCACATAAAATTCTGTTAGGAGATTTTAATGCAAAATTGGGGAGAGAGGTTATTTTCAAACTGACAATTGAGAATGAGAGTTTGCATGAGGATAGTAACAGTAATCGTTTTAGAGTAGTAAACTTTGCCACATCACAAAATCTAGATGTTAAGAGTATGATGTTCCTGCACTGAAACATTCATAAATACACCTGGACCTCTCCTGATGGGAAGACTCAAAATCAGATTGATCACGTGTTGATAGATGGGAGATGGCATTCATGCATACTCGATGTACAATCCTGCAGGGGAGCTGACTGTGATACTGATCATTATCTGATGATTGTTAAAGTGAAGGAAAGAATGTCGGTAAATAAACAAGCAGCACGGTAGTTTGATGGCGAAAGATCCAGTCTCAAGAAGCAAAGTGAGTTGGAAGTTAGGAAACAGTATCAGATGAAAGTCTGAAAACAGGTTTGCGGATTTGGACAACTTAAGTGATAGCAAGGACATAAATAGGGCATGGGAAAACATTAAAGTGAATATCAAAATCTCAGCTAAAGAGAGTCTAGGTCTGTATGAATAGAAGCAGCATAAATGATGGTTTGATGAAGAATGTTCACAATTTTTAGATCAAAGGAAGCAGGCTAATATGCATTGGTTACAGGATCCAACCAAAAGTAATGAAGATAATGGAATAATATGAGACATGAAACTAGTGGACATTTCAGGAACAAAGAGAGGGAATATTTGAAAGCTAAAATGAACTTGAAACAAACAGTACGAACAAGAATATCAGAGTCTTGTATAGCAGCATCAGTGACTTTAAGGAGGGTTACCAGCCTAGAACTAGTGTAGTAAAGGTTGCAGACTCCCACAGTATTTTGGCTAGGTGGAGGAATAATTTCTTTCAGTTATTGAATGTACATGGGGTTAATGATGTTAGGCAGACTGAAATACATACAGCAGAGCCACTGGTGCCTGAGCCCAGTGACTCTGAGGTTGAGATGGCTATAGAAAAGCTAAAAAGGCATAAATCACTAAGTATTGATCTAATTCCAGTGGAACTGATTAAAGCAGGAGGTAGGACAATTCATTCTGAGATCCACAAACTTGTTAATTCTATTTTGAATAAAGAATTGCCTGAGCAGTGGAAGGAGTCAATCATTGTACCTATTTATCGAGGCAAGTCACTTTTGTCAACTACATACAAAATTCTATCCAACATTCTTCCGTCAAGGTTAACTCCATATACAGAGGAAATTATTTGGGATCATTGGTGTGGATTTTGACGTAACAGGTCAACTACTTTTTATATATTCAGCATTCCTCAAATACTTGAGAAAAAATTGAAATAGAATGAGGCAGTGCATTGGCTATTTATAGACTTCAAGAAAGCCTATAAGTCAGTTAGGAGGCAGGTCTTATAAAATATTCTCATTGAGTTTGGTATCCCCATCAAACTAGTAAGGCTAATAAAAATATGTCTAAATGAAACCTACAGCAGAGTCCGGGTAGGCAAATATTTGTCTGACACGTTTCCTATTAAGAATGATTTTAAACAATGAGATGGTTTATCTCCATTTCTTTTCAACTTTGCTTTAGAATATGCCATTAGGAAGGTCGAGGCAAACCACGAGGGCTTGAAATTAATTGGTACACATCAGCTTCTAGTTTGTGCTGATGATGTTAATATACAGTGGTGCCTCACAATTCAACACTAATCCGTCGCCGAAGTAATGTCGAAATGCGAAACTGTCAAATTGCGGGACAATATTTCCCATATAAGTCTATTGAAAATAGATTAATTCGTTGTCGGACCCCCAAGGGGGAGAGAAATACACCATAATGGATTATTTACTTTACTATACTAACACACTAAATTACGAAATACACTATTATAGTCACAACACAACAGTTTATTGAGCCTTAGATTTTGGAAGGGGGTCTTCCTTTATCCTGTTCTACCTCTTCTCGTCTCCTCTTCTCCTCCCCATGTCTGAGAACACTATGAATGCCTGTTCTAACTTTGAATCTATGAAACCATCCTCAGCTTGCTTTGAATTCCTCAGTTTTATTTGAGGTAGATCCTGGAGTTTTCTTCTGCAATTCTTCAAAAATTAACCTAGCCTTCTCACAGATCATTGCTTGAGTTACTGGATCTCCCTTCATCTGTCTTTCTTTAATCCAGGTAATAAGCAGCTTTTCTATCTCTTCATTGATCGAAGATCTATTCTTGTCAGAAATCTTCATTGCTCCAACAGACACCCTAGCACTCATAATCTTCTCTCTCTGTTGCCAAAAAGTTGCCACAGTTGACCTAGGAACGCCATACTCTTGAGCTACACTTGTAATTGTGCTACCTTTTTGCACTTTATCTACAATTTCTTTCTTCTTCTCTATGCTCAACCAAGTGTGTATTTTCTGTTCACTTCTGTTTTTACTCATTCTTAATGGTGTAGGGTATGAAAAATGCAGAATTGAAAATTAGCACAAACAACACGAGCAAACACCAACGCACTTCAATAAGAACTGACAAATAACAAATGACAACGCACAATTCTATGCACGCGCATGAGCCGGCTGGCGCGACTCAACTGTCGAATTGCGAAACTGTCGAATTGCGAAACTGTCGAATTGCGAAACTGTCGAATTGCGAGACGTCGAATTGCGAGGCACCACTGTATACGTACTGTAAAGAAAAACAGACGCTTTAGTAATCGCTAGTAAGGAGATGGGTCGAGAAGTAAATTCTAAGAAAACTAAGTACATGGTCATGTCTTGAGATCAGAATGCAGGACAAAATCACAACATAGATATAGATAATGAATCCTTTGAAAGGATGGAACAGTTCAGATATTTGGGAACACGCCTAATGAATCAAAATTCCATTCATGAAGAAATTAAGAGCAAATTGAAATTGAGGAATGCTTGCTATGAATCGGTGCAGAATCTTTTGTCTTCCGGTTGCTATCCAAAAATATATAGATTAAGGTATACAGAACTATAATTTTGCCTGTTGTTTTGTATGGGTGTGAAACATGGTCTCTCACACTGAGGGAGGTACAAAGGCTGAGGGTGTTCGAGAATAGGGTGCTGAGGAGGATATTTGGGCCTAAGAGGGACAAGGTGACAGGGGAGTGGAGAAGGCTACATAATGATGAACTTAATGCTCTGTGCTCATCACTGAATATTATTCAGGTGATCAAATTGAGAAGAATGAGATGGGCGGGGCATGTAGCGCGTATGAGGGAGAGGAGAGGTGCACACAGGATTTTGGTGGGGAGACCTGAGGGAAGGAGACCACTTGGAAGACCCAGGCATAGGTGGGAGGATGATATTAAAATGGATCTTCAAGAAGCTGGATGGAGGGGCATGGACTGTATTGATATGGCTCAGGATAGGGACAGTTAGCGGGTTCTTATGAATGTGGTAATGAACCTTTGGGTTTCTTTAAATGCGGGGAGTTCCTTGACTAGCCGAGGACTTGTTAGCTTCTCAAGAAGGACTCTGCTCCATGGAGTCAGTTAGTTAGTTAGTGTGGAATCCTAAAATGGCTGGATAAAAATTTCTTCTCCTATATGTTGGCAGAAATGTTAAACAAACAATGAGATGACTGGAGCATGTAGCCCATTTAGGAGGCATACAGAAGTGTAGTCGGAAAAACTGAAGAGAAGGTTGTACCTCAGCAATCCTTTTTGTTATGACTACATAATATGACAAAAGCTGTTATCCATAACACGTTTATTGTTCACTCGATCAAGCCGGTTCGTATTTTTGGTGACATGTATTAGCTCAAATAGCCATCTTCATAGCCCCTCAAATTGAAACTGGTTTCTACACTTTTGTTTTTTTTAAAGCTGGAGGTACATATATGCATGAAGCTGTAGTTTGATAGTCTCTTTTTTCATAAAGATTTCATGTTATTAAAGCTTGATGAACTAAATTTAAAATGAAATTAAAATGAAAGTGGAGTGAAATTTTTTTTTAATGCTGCATCATATTCAGGTCTTAAATTTTTGTTGATTTCTGTGTATCCGAACTGCAACAAAAAGAATTGAAGCGTGAAAAATAAATGTTTGTTGCAGTTCGACTGCTTTTATCATTATTAGACTGAAAGTAAGAGCCCACTAGGCATAGGTGGGAGAACAGTATTAAAGTTGTTCTTAAATATAGTTTGAGGGTTTTGACTGGACTTTTCTTGAACACAATAACAAACCTTCAGGTTTTATACAAGGCAGGAAATTTCATGAGAAGCTGAATGAATGTTAGGTTCTCAAGGGGGACTTTGCTTCATGGAGCTAGTTCTAGCTGATTCTGCTGTGTAGCATGAGTGCAGTTCCTACTGTGTAAAGTTATGTGAAAAGTTCCAAACCTAAAAATGCATTTAAAACAAAATTTGAATGTGAAAATTCAAGCTGTTTATCATCAGTTATGTTACCTGATATAGGTCTACTTACGTACCTATACAAGATAATTTGTGCTTGGAAGTAACATTTGTATACAATGAAATGCCTGCATGTTTCTGAAATGAATGTAGAATGTGTAATATATGTCCATAATGCTGGCTGCATGTTACATGCTGCATCCAATTTTGACAAGCAAGGTTGTGATGGTCAAGTCATATAAAGAGGAGAGATCAGGATGAAAATTCCAGAAAGCTTGGTTGTATAAACATTACGTCTAATATAGATGAAAGTCATCGCCTTGTAATGAATTATGTATTTCTAAACGGTTGATATGAATAAAGCTTAATCTGTGATAACAACTGGTGAGAAGGAGGGAGAAGGATTTTACCACATGCTGGATGTCTTATTTCAGTTGTGGTCCAGTGGTGATGGATTCATAGAAAACCTGAAGTTGTTACTGGGATTGTCAGATTTTCCAGTTGCACCAGCTGTTACGGAACACTCACAAGATCTTATACACCAAGGGGAATGTGCCATCTGCTTCATGGCTCGGTTGGAGGGAGAACTTCCATCACGGGCTTGTGATAATGAGAAATGTGACATGGCATTTCACGTGGCCTGTTTGTTTGAGGTACGTTATAATCTTTCCAAGCAGATGTGGAATGTTCATGTTAAACAGGTTCACTGGGCTCACACAATCAACTTGAGCAATCTGTCACTGCTGGAATAGAATCTGAAGACCACTAGATGAACTGAGTTCTCATATTGCATTGGTAAAATATGAGAAACCAGTTTATTTTGTGTTTGCAAGTTTTCTTTATAGTGGTGGTTTTAAACTCTGTTTCAGTCAGTGGCAGAACATTTATTTTAAGTGTGTGATTCTGGCTAACATGGTGAACATGAATTAACCTGCATCTGCTTCCAAGTATTTCGCATAGGTTGTCTCTTATGAGTATTACAAATCAATCTTTGCATGTTTTTAGAGGCCTCTGTAATCAAGTCTTATAATGGTTAAAGGGAATCAGAATTTGAACTTTTGTTACCACTCTGTTTAGCAGGTAATTGGAGATCTTCCTTTAGTCAGCATAATGCATAGTTTATAAAAGTAATGGATTATGTGTCTGGACATTGTACATCTTTAGACCCAAATACATGTACAAAGAGCATTCAAGCTTTCCATTGTCACAGTTTTTGTCCCATTTATAGTGGTATAAAAATGCAACTTTTTCATTCCACTGCTCCTATCTTGGATGTAGTTGAGAACACCCAATATTATGGAATTTTTTCGTTTTCAGTTCCAACATCATAGAAGAACCTGTCTGTCCATTACAAAGACCAGTTTGTTAATGCTGTTTAGATAAATGACTGTGTATTCTGAGAATTATATGAAACCTGTACATAAGATCCGTAATGTCAAAACAGGCAGTAAGTAATGGGTTTTCTGGGTTGTAATGTATGAAGAAAATGTGCGAGTGTTATGGTGGAGTGTTGGGATATTTTGGGGGTTTCTTCATTCTCAGCTTTTACAAAATTATTAGTGTACTTTAATTTCTTATCATCTTTTTATTATGTCCAAATGTTTACTTTTGAACTTACACAAATTTCATTCAGTCGCAGTGCCATAATTAGGGACCTCTTAGTTGTGTTACTTATTGTGTTTTAAGTTACTGTGATTTAATAAGGAAAGTAACTGTATCTCATGAATATAATAGGTGCTGAAGGTGACATATTTCCATAAGAAAAAAGTGTGCTTAGTCCAGTAAGCTACATGTTGTGTTGACTGAATTAAGTTCTTCAATCAGTTTGTAAGTTATGCAACAGGATGCAACAGTAGAAATTCTTCTCCAGTGTTGTGTGAACCTGCTGTTGGTGAAATTTATAGTTCTTTAGTTGTGTCCATTTTTATTTCCTGTCCAAAATGTTTGTGATGTACTGTCCATCACATTAAACGCATTTCAGGTACATGTGTTTATTATTGATAATGCAATGCAACATGTTCCAGAAATGGTTTTGTGTGTGTGAGATTGTCTGGATCACTACCATTCTGTGTAACATTTGCTGAGTTGTGTGTTAGATTTCCTTGTAACAAATCACCATTAAGCCAGATTTTTTTCCATTGAGTTTGCTTAATCAGTTCTCTGGTATAATAGCCCAAAGGTCCATTTTGGTAGCATAGGAGATTAAAGAATACAGAAACAGCTTCCATGGTGTAAACCAAATAATAGATGCTGAGGAAGACCTTGGAAAGAATGGATTTAATGGTAGTGTGTGAAGTCAGAACAGATGTGATTACTCACACCTGAGGGGGTCCAGTACCTGGCCTGCGTCACCGTGGGATGCACCCTGCCCATGGTTTTAATCAAAAAAATTTTTTTTGTCCAATTACCTAGCACATGAACTAGTGGGCCAGTAGGGCCTATCCACCTGCCCGCTTCTTATGTATGACTGCTGAAGTATTCATAGTTTTGGATGACTAACAGGCTATACTTCAACACTGTTATCAATAAAAGAAATTCATGTGGCTGGTATTCATGAATTTCTGAGCATGTGGCCTCTGTTGAAAAACTTGGATGCCTGTGACTTACATCCTGTGAAGAAGAAGGGAGTTGAACACCAAACACCATCACTAGCTCTGACTGCAATAGCATTTTTCATTACCAAAACCTGATTTTTATAAGACTTATTTTAATGTTATCCTTACATCTCCGCTTCTGTAATTCAAGTTTAATTTTTTAAGATGGTGCATGTCCAGGATTATCTAATGTTTCATGTTCCTGTAAAGCTGCATTTCCACTGTCTATATTCATTATATAATGTTTGATGCTAGAGACATGTTCATCTGATACAGTGTCACCTTGGCAAATGGGGTAGCATGGTTGGTGTAGTAAACAGGCTGTGGGCTGGACAGCCAAGGAATCATGCTTTGAATTATCTACTTTATGGACTGTTCATCATCTCATGTTAAATCATTATTATAAGTATGATGTAGGATTGTCAGAATCATAAAGAATCATACAAGAAAATGTCATTTGTTTCCCAGCAGGGACTAGAGATTTTTCTTTTCTCCAGAGCTTTGAAGTTGGCTCTGGGGCCCACCAAGCCTCCTTTTCAGGGGCTACTGGGAGTGATTGCATGAGGGAAAATTGGCAGCCCCCATACCAATTATCTCAGGAGTGAGACAAGGACATGTCCTGTCACCCATAATATTTCTCATTATAATGGATTAGGTGATGAGAATACTGAGGGAAATAAGAAAAGGTGTTGACTGGTGTATCTCAGAACATTTGGAAGACCTGGACCTTTCAGATTGTATCTGCCTTTTGGGCCACCCCTTTGTTGACATGGAAAAGAAGCTAAGGGACTTGCAAAGTGAAGGAAAAATTTGCCAGATTACAGATTGTGAGAATGCTAAGTCTCTCAGAATTAATGCAGAAAGTGACAAAAGATAAAAATGAATGAGAATGTTGCTGAAGAAGTAAACAAATTTTCATACTTTGGCAGTGTGGTGACCAACTCTGGTGGGGCAGCGGAAGGTGTGAGGATACAGATTCAGAACGCAAATGCAGCTTTATTGAAATTTAATGAGTATGGAAGGCTGGGAAATATCTATTGCAACAAAGTTGAAAATGAATATCACTTACACCAACGAAATGCACTTGTTTATTAAAAAGAACACTAAATAGTTCCTAAAATGTTAGTTAAAACCCCTACATATGTTTCGACCTATCGATAGGTCATCTTCAGGGGAATGTCACAACTGCCTGTATTAAAAACACGTACACATATTGTTCATCTATATAAAAGTATAGTCATCGTCATATTTCATTAGGCTTATCACCATTATTATTACGTGGACAAATGCGTTCTTAGAAGCACTTCGTAGTATTTGTACACTTTTAAAGTATATTGTCTACACCCTCACTATTGTAGTGATATTTCTAGCAGTTTTTTTACGTTAGAATGTAGATATATATATATATATATATATATATATATATATATAGTTACGGTTTTCACTTTTGCTATTATGTCTCCTTTGTCTGTTTAAATTAGCAGTTATAATGTAATTTAATTTAAACAGACAAAGGAGACATAATAGCAAAAGTGAAAACCATAACTATATATATATCTACATTCTAACATAAAAAAACTGCTAGAAATATCACTACAATAGTGAGGGTGTAGACAATATATTTTAAAAGTGTACAAATACTACGAAGTGCTTCTAAGAACGCATTTGTCCACGTAATAATAATGGTGATAAGCCTAATGAAATATGACGATGACTATACTTTTATATAGATGAACAATATGTGTACGTGTTTTTAATACAGGCAGTTGTGACATACCCCCTGAAGATGACCTATCGATAGGTCGAAACATATGTAGGGGTTTTAACTAACATTTTAGGAACTATTTAGTGTTCTTTTTAATAAACAAGTGCATTTCATTGGTGTAAGTGATATTCACGTCAAGAATGCACGGTGAAATCAGAATAAAGTTGAAAATGTTTAGAAGTAATGTGAAGTTTGTTCTCCTGTATGGGTGTGAAACATGGAAAATTACGAAGAGAATCACATGGTACTTGCAAACATTTATAAACAGGTGATGTAGGAAAATTTTTAAGATCTTTTGGCCAAATATTATCTCTAATGAAGAACTGTGAAGGCATGCACAAGAGAAACCAGTGGTAGTACAAGTCAAACTGTGGAAGTGGGATGGACGTAACACTGAGGAAGAATTCCTCTGCCACAGAGAAGCAAGCTTTGAATTGAAACCCCTGAGGACAGTGTACAAGAAGATTTAAGACGTTGCTGGAGGTAAACAGTGGAGGTGGAACCTGAAATGTTTGGAAAGACTTGGAGAGAGTTGCAGGCAGTAGCTGGAAACAGTCTGCTGGCATTGCTTTGTGGAGTCCCTGTGCTCTGAAGTAAAGGAACACTTATTGACTTGACTGGGAGTGATTTCCCCAGGGGTAAAGTGGCCTGGGTGTGAAGCTGAATACCCATGTCTATCTAGTGCCAAGGTTAAGAATGAGTAGAGCTCTACCTCCACTCCCACATATGCCTGCAGGGTGTGCACAGGGGTAACTTTGCCTTTACCATTGTCACTTTATTTGATCACCTAAACAGTACTAGGAGATAATGGAGTACCACATTGTGTAAGGTAATTCTCTTCCATGTACAGTTTGTCTCCTCTGTTGCAGTATCTTTCCTAGTATGTTGTTTTCAACTACTTGTAAATAATCTTGGATGTCTTGATTATGAGCCATGCAGTGTAACTGTAATAGCAAAGTTCTCTTGTAATGATCCATGTGGCACATATGGGGAGTAGAGGTATAGCTCTACTCAGTCATAATCTGAGCACTAGATGGGGTGGACAGTCAGTGCCATGCCTGAGGCGTTTTGCGCGTAGGAAGAGCCCCATTATATATTTGAGGTGTTTGGGTATGTCACAGGACTGATCTGGACAGGTTTTGGAAAAGAGAAAAGCTCTGGCCCCACACTGCTTCGAACCCCGGATGTCCAGCCCGCAGTTGGTCGCTGTACCGACTGCACTATCCCAGCTCTAGCAACTGTAGTTAATACATAGTATATTATCATAGTACTGTGATCATATGGTACTGGTTGCAGTTATGCCTGTAACTGATGTTTATCTTTCACTGTTTATTTCACATTATTGTATGTTGCTTAGCACAGTAGAATTCCTTTAATCCTGCTACTGATAATCTGGCACACTTGATAGTTCCACACTGGAGGGAAATAGTCCCAAGACTGGACGTTTCACTATTGCCAACTTCCGGTATGTTACTGATTCTGTGACTTTATCTTGGGTTATCTGGACTTTATTGAGCCCATTGAGTCATTATAATGGCTTCAGAAGATCCCAAGGTGAATGAACAAGGTACTGCTGGCAAGAGGAAACATGTAACCTTAACAGTTCTTCAGAAACTTGAAATAATTAGGAGGCTTGAAAGTGGCAAAAGCCGAAATGTGGTTATGGCTTCATACAACATTTGATCGTCAGCTGTGTATGATATAAAGAAACAGAAATGCCAGTTACGATTATTTATGGCATCAAGTGAAAGTGTGAAGTGCCTTTTCAAGCGACAGACATTGAAACAGCCTAAATTAGCGTAATTGGACGAGGTATTGTAAAAGTGGTTTACAACAATGTGTTCAGAAGGAAAACCCATGACTGCGCCTATGATAATTGAAAGAGCTAAGTTTTTCTATGAAAATAACTGACAAATGCATTGTCTCTGTGGGCTGGCTGCAAAATTTTAAAGAACTAGCAGCTAAAGGAGGTATCAAAATGAATTACTCCTCTGATTAGTTGTGTAGCCCAAGTGTAGGAGCAGTAACAAAAAATTACCTGTAAGAACTTACATCATTATATGTACTCTCTGATAATCCAGAATATTTGATAATCTGGCACCTGTCCAGTCCTGTGGGTACCAGATAAAAGGCATTCTACTGCGCTTGGAACAGTGTCATAAAATAACAGTGTAGGTTATTTAGTGATGGTGTCATACTGGGATTATGTATCAAAATAAATGTAACAATGTGGATATATGCAGAGTGTATTTGTGCTTATTTTATAACTTTTGATGTTCCAGTGGCTCCAGACACTTCCAACTACAAACAAGAGTTTCACTTATATTCGTGGAGAGTGTCCTAACTGTAACATGGTAAGTTACTACAAACTGGAATTCCATGGATTCATGTTTTTACTGTACATGTCCAGTTGCTGGATAGTTTGTATGACCCATGATTTTCACCTTCACTGCCAGTCATGTTACAGTAGTTGTCCTTACTATCATAAATGACCATGTTATTAACATCACTAGACATTTACTCATGTAGTTACCAGATTTTGTTTCATATCACTGTACACTGCAATGAAATTCTCAGTGGGTATGAACAAGGTAAGAGAACAGAGCTTGGCACAGGAGGTGATTTAGCGTCAGGATAATGACTCTCAGTCTCCATCATTCAACTTTTTAATTTTATCGCCGAATGGCTGCCCCTTGTCCTGTTAAATGTAACTCTTCACAAATGAAAGGGAAAGTGCTGCCCCATGCAGGTGCAGGCATGGGCATTTAAAAGTGAAAATTGCCGCCAGTGGCCACATTGGGATGTAAAGGCTGAATGATAAAAGTTGACAATGGCAGAATGGATTTCTGTGCCTCTTCAGGCCATGCAAACAAATTTGTCTCCTACCCAGTTTCAAATCTTTTTACTGCACACAGATATTAAGTTGATGTTTTAAACTTATGTATACGGTGGCCAAGAAATCACCATACCATACTTAACTTACCATGTAGATCTGTATTTGCATACTGTGTGCTGTGTACAGTGTACCACGGCACACATACTTTCACCGCCAGTTCCACATGGTTAGTAAGTGGGGTATGGTGACTTCTTGGCCACTCTGTAAGTATGTGGATGTCTGTTTTGTTTTGTACAGGCAATTTCATGTCCAAGACCAAGGTGATATGAGAATTGTAATTCTGTTCTGTGGGAACTCGGAGCTCACAAGTATATTCTTTCAGTCTTGCCAAGTCAGCAGAGGACAAAGAGGAAAAAGTGTTTTGCTCATGTCAGAGAACTAGCACCATTGTCATAGAAGGGCATGAAAAGTATTCTGAACGTCCCAGAAAGCCTAAACACCAGGTTAACAATGAGCAACATAACTGTAGCTTGTATGTCTGTTTTGTTTCTCATTATGATTTTTATGGATGGTTTGTTATTTTTTTTATCTGTGAAAGTTCTTTGTGTGTGTGTGTGTGTGTGTGCGTGTGTGAGAGAGAGAGAGAGAGAGAGAGAGAGAGAGAGTGAATTGCAATATGATCTTGTCTTCTTAAAAGACTGATATTTTTATATTGGAATGACTTTCAGCATAAACATGTATTTACTTCACTGACTGAATAAAGTGTATATTTTGATTTAAAAATATAAGTGATATAAAACATGTCAAAACATTTTGTTACTTTAATATTAAAATTAATTTTAGGTAATAGGGTTATTGTAGGTGAACTGCCTCTGTTTAGTGTGTAATGGCAGGCACAGGTGCTAGCAGTGAGTTCTATTACCAGAGAGATAGATGAGTTAGTGGTGTCTTTGTGCAGTCCAAGGAATATAAGGTACACGCACACTGGAGCGCGTTGGACGCATCAGACAAGTCGGAATATTTTTACTGAGTAAGCACACTGCATCGTATTTCCGCCTACGGGCTGACAGAATTCATTTCAGTGCAGGCCATTGATTAGCAAACAGCATGAGCAGTTCTGAAGAAGAAGAAATATTATGTCCTTGTTAAGTGAGGAAGAACAAAAGAAGAAAAGGAAGAGACGAAGATTGTGGGTGCATAATATATGAAAGAAAAGAATGATTCATGGCAAATTTCATTCCCTATATCTGGACTTACTAGAAGACAAGGCAAAATTTTGTGAGTAATTTCGGATGACTTATGGAAGTTTATAACTCTCCTGTTGGGACCTAATTTGTCAAGGGAAAATACAGCCTTTAGAAAGGCAGTAGGACCAAAGGACAGACTGGCACTTTGCTTAAGGTAATGTATTTATTTGTAATAAAGTTATTCAAAAATACAAATTGATAATTAAAAATGTAAATCTTAATAAAAGATTAATTTTAATTGTTGTGTATGTTGCTACTTCACTATGGAGCAGATTGGCAATAATAGTTCAGCAGGTCGCCAGATGATAATGATAATCAGGATTATAGTGGTTGTTAGTAATTTTCATCAAGGCAATTATCATTTATATAGAATTCACCTTTGGAGTGATTTTCCTTTAATTTCGAACTGATCTCATAAAGGGAAAGTCTTCACAGTTTGCGCCATACTTATAAAAAAGTTAATGTGTCTTCAGAGGATGGCTGATTCTTCTTTTTTGACCGTAAATATTCCTGAAGAACAGATGCTGCAGAAGGTTCTTCGGGTGAATGTGTTCTTTTTCGTCAGTTCTTTTGCACACAAACAGTGGAGGCATGAGGTGACGAAGACGCAGTGGTGTTGGTAATATTGCTGTGTGCTGTGTCGTTACTATCGGCCGTGCCGTGGTTATCCATATCGTCATTGCTCTGTTCATCCTGTGATAAAGTTGAAGGGGAAGAAATGTTTGATTGTTGTGTTTCTTTGTCAAAGATATAGGGAACTAAGAAAGTTAATTCTTTTTCAAATTTCAGAGCCTTCATCTTTGAAGCTGCTTGGCCACTTTTTGTTTTTCAAAGGATTTTGGTAAGAAAATTTTGATTTCTTGAAAGAAAATTATGTATGTCACACGAACATATAAAGACTGTTTTACTTGCTGCTTGCTGTTTACAAAATTTTTTGAGGGATGACACCTGTCACTGGACAGAAAATGATATCAGTATTTCTATTTCCGATATGATGGGCTTGCAAAATATTCAGAAAATTAGTGGAAACTTCTCTTCTCAGTGCACTGCAAATCAGAGGCCGGTTTAAGAGTTATTTTAATTCGGCTGCAGGTTCCTTAGAAGGGCAACTGAGAAAAGTTTGAGAAAGAAAAATATTTACTTGAATCACATGTCTACTCTTTACGATATATGTGATTTGCTTAAGTGTTTGTATTATTTTATGTCAATAAAATATTAAAGTGTAATAGATTCACATTGTTATAATAAACTTCTGTTAAAACTTACCTGGTTGTTTCATTAATTGCCCATTTTCTTCCCAGATATTTTCTCGTCAGAGGTTGCTGTATTTAGGATTTTTAAAATTGTACATTTCTTCGTACTGTTGCACGAACAAAATTAATTGTCCTTCGTCCATTGCCACGTGTCCATCACAGTCAATCAAGACGAGAACCAAGTCTCAACAAGGCAGACTGCATCATATTCCTCTCCGTGTCACGCCATGCAATACGATAACTTCACCGCTGAGTCAACCGGACGGAAAAATATTCCTCGGAGAATCTGAGACGGAATTGCCGCATTCCGTTGCGTCCAGTGCAGATCAGTGTGCGATGCCACATAACTAATAAAGGGAAGAATATTTTATCTCCGTGCGCTATGTCTGTCCGTTCTGCCCGATGTGCTCCGGTGTGCGCGTACCTTTAATCTTGTATATCATGTTTGTGTATGTTGGTTAAAAGGCATCAGAATCTGTAGTTGTTTACACTTTCTGTATTTAATACACGTATTCTCAACCAAATATTGTCAATACCAAACTACAGTTTTGATGCACCAGCTAGCAGTTAAAAGTGTTGAAAGAATTTCAGGCTGTATAGGAGCCTGGTATGATTGATTTACAGTGGTGTAGACAAACTAGCAACACAGACATTTCTGCAGCCTGAAAGTTAAAACATTAATATGACATAAGTAACGCAAGCCAAATTGACTATGTGGGTAACTAATTCCAGAAAGTTAGACATGCTGCAGTGACCATTGCCTGGGATGTGTAGTAGTGTGTCCTGGAGATAAACTCTCTAGCATTCTTCATCCTAATACTACTGGTATTTGATCAGAATGTGGGCCACAGCGTAAACAAAGAGGTGTCGGCTGTCCTTGCAGGAAATGACTGTGTCAAGCGAGTATGACTGACATGTGCTAGACACAAACAGACGTGGCAAATGTATAAATATGGATGGTATGGCGACTATGGGGGATGATGTAATAGGCATTCAACCAAGCATTAGAGGGCCAATTAAGAAGACAAAGAGACGAATGTACAATGTTTTAGATACGACACACATAAATGGTAGAATATAACCTGTAAGAAAGCAAGACTTGTTCATCCCCTATGTATCCCCCTCAGGACAATGACCAACCTACCTCAATGGGTGCATCTCAAGAGCAACATTCAGATGACTGATGACTAGGGCAAGGATGTTTATGACCTAAAAATCATGCAAATATGCAAGCATTTATGACCTTTAAAATTACAAAATATGACCTAAAAATTTCAAAATATGACCTACAATCTCCAACATAATGTAAAAAAACCATCAAGCTTATTTATAAAAAAATCTGACTGATTAATTCTCAAATATCAAGGTGTAACCTAAAAATAAACTTGGCCTCCTTTATAGCATTTTACTTTAGTATAAGGCTAAATTGTAAAGGTAAAGTTCTCCCTAGAACAGGCCACGAAGGCCCAGAGGGGGAGTAGAGGTATAGCTGTACTCTTTCTTTAACCCTGGCACTAGATGAGGGTGGGTGGTCAACTCCACACCCTGGCCGCTTTACCCCCGGGAAAGAGACCCGGTACCCATTGTATAGGAGGCTGGGTAGGCCCCAGGGCCGGTCTGGACGGGTGCGGAAAATCTCGCCCTCACCGGGATTTGATCCCCGAACCGTCCAGTCCGTAGCGAGTCGCTATACCTACTATGCTATCCCTGCACACAGGCTAAATTGTACTGACTATATAAGAATCATTCAACACAATATTTCAAATGAATAAGATTCCACTTTATTTACTGAACATATAATTGTTTCCATGCTAATTGGCTACAGCGTATCATGTTCAGTCGTCACTGTCGTTCTCAGAATTACAGTAAACAACTACACATATTGTTAAGTTTTCAAACAAAAATGATCTCCGATTGTCACTTAGCATCGTTTTATAATGGGAAAAACTCCTTTCCACTTCACAGGAAGTAATTTGGGCATATTTGAAAAATGTGAAATCATTGCTACTAAGTTCTGGGTCGTCTTCCTCGAATGTTGCCTGCTTACCACTAAGAATGTCACGAAACTTGCAGATTGTTGAATATCCTTCATTTTGATGGAGTGCACTTTGTAGTTTTGCAAACACATTGTCACCTACCATGCCCTTTTACATTTTCTTACAGGGTATCCTGTTATTAATATTTTAATTGGACAAAACCTGGTGTAATTCTGGTCATACTGTACACAAAAGCTGGATTCCAAAATATATCACTTATATAGTAGCTTATCCATCCCCAATTCTTTGTTTGTAAATGAACCGTAACTCTAGCAGAAAGATATTTCTTGCCAGGTCAGAAAATCAGTAACTTCCACTTGGTATACAATTTTCACAAAATTTGGTTTGAAAGGAACAAAATGCATAAAATCTGATAACACATGCCCTTAAATGGTCGAAATATGACCAAATCCTAAAAAAAGGCCGAAATATGCAATTATATGCACAATAAAAACCATATAATTTTAATCAGAGTAAGCTAAAATGTACTGAAAATAACTTTATAATGATAATAATGGCAAGGAAAAAAATATGACATGTCATAAACATCCTTGCCCTAGTGATGACTAATAGAGGAATGAAGCTCGGTGATTAGAGCAAAACTGAGTGATAATCAGCATCAGTTACAAGTGGAAAATTTGGGGCTTGAGTGGCTACCGGGCACATTGGCAGGTGGCAGATAGCCGGGGACCTGTCCCGGGCCTGGGCTGGATGAACTCTGGTCTGACCCTGGCATAGGTCAGTCTCCGAATATACAGAATAGGGGACCGTGGACCAACTGCCAAACCCCAAGGTGTTATGTGTGGCTTGCCTTAATCCGTGCCGAGGGGTGCATGGCACATGGGTGATGTGTCTCTAACAGAGCCTCTGGGAGACCAGGTGACATCCCAGAGTAAGTAGCCTTGCACTGGTATAGGGAGCTCTGCCAGTGTTGACCATTATTTCTCCCATACTTGTGGGACAGAATGGACACTGAGAACAAAGAATCTGAACAAGGAGCAGCTGTGGTTGCAGACTTGGTTACATTAGGACTGCCATAGGGAGGTTGTGGAAGGTCCCTGAGAAGGAATAAATGTTGGCCTTCTTAACTGACCTAGAATCTTACAAAGAACTTGCTGAAGCTGAGAGTTCTGCAAGTGAATTTTCATTACAGTAGGGCAGCTTCCACTGCCCAATGTGTGGCAATGAAGAATTGTGATGTTGCCCTCATACAGGAACCTTGGACCTATAAGGGGGAAATAAAAGGTCTAAAAGAGGTAGGTGGAGAACTTTTTTATTATAGATCCAAACAGAATACCAGGACTTGTATATTAGTTAAGAAAGATTTCAAAGTACAGGTAGGGCTCGGTTTATGCCCGCTTCACTTTTGCGCCTCTCGTAGATCATGATTGGAGGGTGTGATGAGTCATGTCTGCCCGACTTCCTAGACACATGGTCCCGACATTGTAATAGTATGCACACTAGTTGAAATAGGAAGGAAGGTACTCTCTGGTTCAAGGAAAACCCACCGAAATAATATGGTAAACGGCACTGTTTCACCAAGGTCCAGTAAAATTAAGGATAAATATAGTGAACAGATATCGTATTCTATTCCTGTTATCGTAAATGGTGCCATACAAAAAATAATAATGTTGAAGTGTTAACTAGTGGTGCTGTCAATACAAATGATAGTGTTAGTGTTGTGGTGTCAACTAAGAAGAACGAAAAGACGAATAGTGATGATAATGTCAGCTACTTAGTACCCAAAGTTTCAAATGAAGATGAAAGTCGTACAGTAGTGATTTATGGGGACAGTCACAAAAGGGGGTGTGCTAGCAAGGTAAAAGATAACCTTAACAAGACTTTCAACGTTACTGGGTTGGTGAAGCCAGGATCTGATATCCGCACATTGACAAATTCTGATATGGGTGCGTTTCATAATTTGACGAAAAATGATGTGATTATATTTTGGGGAGGCACTAATGATGTTAAGAAAAATAATACTAAGGAAGGGTTAAGACGTGTTGAATTTTGTAAGGAATAATACTCATACTAACAATTTTGATGCCTGTGCCTCATAGGCATGATCTTGTTAGTTGGTCATGCATTAATTATGAGGTAGATGTCTAACAGAAAATTGGAAAAAATTATGAAATGGCATGAACATGTCACAGTAGTAAGAAATGATCTCAATAGAGACCTCTTTACTAAACACGGCCTTCATTTGAGTAATGTAGGGAAGGAAATCATTGCTAAGCATATAGCGGCCATTTGTACCAAGATTTTTGAAAAGAATGTGGTCCCCATTAGCATGCATTGGAAGGATAATCGTACTGATAATGATAACATTGAAACATATTTTTTTTTTCAGATAGTAATAACTTGCTGACTGGTACCCTAGACCAGAGAAATGAAACACTTCGAATGTCTCAAAGACAGAGGAAACCTCCAGTTACCAAAAAAGATGATTTTTTATGGTAGACGAATGTCAGAGAGGGAGAAAATTGATCAATTATAATAGCTTTAATCAAGTGAACTTTAATTCTGATAACAAAAGTGTTGACAGGGGAGTATCAACTCATACACATATTATGCAATGTAAATCTAAGTCACACCAACAGTTTCCGAACAACAAAGGATTACTGGTATATCACCAGAACATTTGTGGATTGGTAAACAAAACGAAATAGTCACTTCATTTACCCTAATTTTCCTCACATATTATGTTTTACAAAACACCACTTAAAACAGATGCAAATAAACCATATATCAATAGAAAACTATAATCTGGGTGCCAAGTTTTGCAGGGATCCTTCAATAAGGGAGGAGTTTGTATATAAATCTCTAAAATTCTCTCCTATTAATATACAAGAATTTTGTAAAGATAAATACCTAGAAGCATGTGCAGTGAAATTAGAATTTGCATCTACTATCATTTGCCTCATAACAATTTATAGAGCACTGTCTGGTAATTTCCAGTTATTTATTAATGGTTTAGAAACTTATCAAGAAGCTCTATAAACCCAATCTACAGATTATAATATGTGGAGATATAAATATAAATTATGTCGTAAATACCAATAAGAACAAACAACTTAACATTATGTTGAATTCTTTTAATCTATATAGCACAGTACATTTTCCCACAAGAATTAAAAATGGGTCAAGTACAATGATTGATAATATTTACTTTGATACAACTCAATTTAATAATGTTATTGTTTTTTCCGATATTAAATGGGCTATCTGATCATGATGCCCAACTGTTACTATTACAAGACCTAAATTCTGATACTAAAAATAATTGTAATAACATTACAACTATACGGAAAATTGACAATATCTCAATGGTTGAATTTAAAAGTAGATTGAGTTATGAATTATGGGACAATGTTTTCAATGCTGATAATAAGGATGTTGATAGTATATTCAACACATTTCTAAACACATACTTGCAGATATTTTATTCCTGCTTTCCTAAAAAAAATTTAGTGAGACATCTAACAAAATCTTGGATAACCACGGGCATAAGAATATCTTGTAAATGGAAAAGAGACCTGTATTTACTAAGAGTAACAGTGACACAAATTTAAAACAATACTATAAATCATACAGTAAATTTTGACCAATGTGATTAGAGAGGCTAAAATATCTAGTTATAATAAACAAATCATGAACTCTCGCAATCAAATAAAAACAACGAGGAATAACATAAAATCTGAAACAGGTAGAAAAATGATGAAAACTGATGGTTTCGATACTTGTAAAGCCAACCCAGATTTATTTAATAATTACTTCTTAACGATTGCTGAAAAAAAATACTTATAACATTTGTAATAATACCAAAATTGACACCAATAACATTAAAAATCCAATACATTATTTAACACAAACATTTCAAAACTCTTTTCCAAAAATTAAATGTAACTATATATCAGCAAAAGAAATTGAAAAGATTATTAATTCTCTACCATCAAAAAATTCACATGGATACAATGAGGTTCCAATGAAGATTTTAAAAATTAGTGCTCCCTGTATTAGTTCTTCTTTATGTTACATTTGTAATAAAGCCATATCATCCGGAATCTTCCCTGCACGATTAAAATACTCAGTTGTAAGGCCTTTGTTTAAAAAGGGTGATAGGGAAAATTTAGCCAATTACAGACCAATTTCATTACTAACCTCATTTTCTAAGGTGTTTGAGAAGGTAATATATAGAAGAATATTAACACATGTAACCAATAACAATATTTTAGTAAATGAACAGTTTGGTTTTCGATCTAAATTGTCAACAGAAAAGGCCACTTACAATTTAATTAACGAAATATCAGAAGCTTTAAACAACAAAAGACAAGTTGGAGGTATATTCTTCGATTTAGAGAAAGCTTTTTATTGTGTTAACCATAATATTTTATTACCTAAATTAGAGTTTTATGTAATAAAAGTCACTATGTATACTTTAATTAAATCTTATCTTGAGAACAGATATCAGAGAGTAATACTTAATGATAAATGTTCTGATAATAATGTTACTTCCAATTGGGGTACTGTTAAGCATGGTGTACCGCAGGGGTCAATACCAGGACCCCTACTATTTTTACTGTACATAAACAATATACCTAAAGTCACAATCAATATGAATTCAAATGTTAACCTTAAAACAATACTATTTGCGGATGATACAAGTGTAATCGTCAAAAGCCCCAATTTTTTTTGATTTCGAACGAAATATTAATATGGTTGTTAAAAATATGAATGAATGGTTCAATGCAAATTTACTCTCCTTAAATTTTGTTAAAACTTATTTTATGAAATTTCAAACTAAAAACAACTCTCTTATCGAAATGAATATTACTAACAGCAACAAAATAATATCCAGCACCTCTAATCTAAAATTTCTAGGAATCATAATTGATAACACATTGTCCTGGAAAAATCATATTGATATGAGTGCTCCTAAATTAAGCCAGGCCTGTTATGTAGCTAGAGTGATCAAACAGTTTTTATCACGAGATACTCTAAAGATGATCTATTATGCGTACTTCCACTCCATTATGACTTATGGGCTAATATTTTGGGGAAATTCCTCAAATAGTGGAAATATCCTTAAGCTACAAAAGAGAATCATTAGAATAATAATGGGAGCCAGACCTAGAGATTCTTGTAGAGAACTTTTTAAATTTTTAAAAATATTACCTTTAACATCTCAATATATTTTTTCTTTAGCCCTGTTTGTTGCTAACAATAAAAATTTATTTAAGGAAAATTCTAAAGTACACAACATTAAAACTAGGAATAACTCTAATCTTTTTCAACCATCATCTCATTTAGCGATTTATCAGAAGGGGCCTTGCTATTTTGGCATCAGGGTGTATAATAATCTTCCCTCTGAAATAAGGAAAATATCACATAATATTAAACATTTTAAAACAGCTGTTAGGGATTTCCTACAAATCCATTCTTTTTATACTTTAGCGGAATACTTTGATTACAAAATTAGTTAATTGTCTTTTATATTCTATTTATATACATTGTTTGTTTGACTTGTGGGATACTGGCAGGATTTCTATTGCTAGAAAGGATAACACAGCATCCACATATAGTCAGTCAATATATTCTTCAATCAAAGTGTGTTGGTACAACGAGTGTGTGTAAGTGCTCTTCTTCCTCAGTGAGTCGGGAAGTGGAGAGGTTGCTGCTGGAAGTGGAGAGCGGCAAGATGTACCGTGCTGTCCTTCCTCAGTGAGTCGGGAAGTGGAGAGGTGGCTGCTGGAAGTGGAAAGCGGCAAGTGTACCGTGCTGTCCTTCCTCAGTGAGTCGGGAAGTGGAGAGCGGCAAGATGTACCGTGCTTTCCTTCCATGTTGTGTTGGGACGGCGGTGTGCCGATGGTGTCCCGAGAGTTGGCTCGCTGTTGCCGTGCGTAGGCTACACGTCAGTACAGCGAGTGATGAGTGATGGCAGCTGGTTCCCAGTAGAGGAGTCGGCCGCGAAGTGGGCGAGTTGGGCGCATAGTGGCGCGGTCCCACCGACCGGGTCTGCCGCTTGGTGTGTGACTCCTTTGCGTGATTAGTGAGCTTGTGAGTGCTGGTTGTACCAACCAACCAACCAACCAAAGTGCTAACTAAGGGCGGAGACTTGCGCGGAGCGCAAGTCGACGTCCCTTGATCTGTTTAGCCATTCCTGCGTTTTACCGCATTGCTGGACTCGATAACAGACTCTTTATTCTGAACTGGGGATTTGCTTGCGCTAACAAATTTGAGGTCTCGATTAAGTCGGGACCTAGCACACCAAAGGCTACGGCTCTAAGAGCGTGTAGTTTCTCTAAGTGGGGGGAATACTTTGGTTGGATGGCTCCCTGGGATTTGAACCCAGAGTAGCATTTTCACAAATAATTTCGCGAAGGATCCAAAACCTGGACACGGATAATTTAGTCCTACAGGGGGGGGGGGGGGGGAGAGGGGATGCGGGCCGTGCCCCGACTTTTGTTATACCCTGGCATTCACCTTACAACTGAGGAAAATCACGGAAAACCTCAGTCAGGGTATTCGAAACGCGCCTAATTTTAGGTGCAGTGTCGGTTGGCCACTAAGGGCCTCGACATATTTGCTGACCTGTCCCCGTAGCTTGCGCTAGGCGGCTTGGGTCAGCCCCCGGTCAGCGTAGATATCTGCCGAGTTGCTGGGCTAAGGGGTACCCCACACCAGCTAACTTAGAGTCGAAGCTCTCGGTTAGAACTCTGATGTGATCAACAAAGAGAGGAACTCCCAAATCCTCGTGAATTTGCACGTTACTCATGTACCAAGTTGCAACAGTAGCAATGCGAAGACACTTGGATTGAATAACCTGCAGCTTTCTGAGGTGGGTGCAGGCAGCAGACCTCCAAATGGGGCACGCATAGTCCATCATGGGCCGTATGGCTGCTTATACAGCAGAACCCCGATCCTGATGGACAGGCAGCTTCTCCTGTGAAGGAGAGAGCTAAGCAGACCCAGTCGTTGGGCAGCTTTCTTTTTGACCTGGACGATGTGAGGCGACCAGGTCATCCGTGTATCAAGGATCACTCCCAGATAACGGGCTGTGTCTACCCATTGGATTGGCTCTCCTAGGAACTGCACCGGTCGAAGCCTGGAGGACCTCCATCCTGCCTTCGTAAAAAGCATAGCATTGCTCTTGGAGACATTGATGGCGATCCTCCACGCCTTCAACCACCTCTCTAGATCACTGAGGTATGCTTCTAGGTAGCTAACAAACAGAGCCGGGCTGCGGGACGTGGCAATGATTGCCGTGTCATCCGCGTACAATGCCAGCTCGACGTGGCGGGAAGGGACGGGCATGTCATTGACATACAGACTGAACAAGACAGGAGAGATTAGTCCCCCCTGTGCTACGCCAGCCCGCATGCCACGACGGGTTGATATGGCCGTTTGGAAGGACGATTCGAACGTCCTGTTGTAAAGGTAGGAGGATATGGTTTTGACCAGATAGGAGGGGAAGTTAAGGGCCGTAAGCTTGAAGAGGAGACCGTCGACCCAAACAGTATCGAAAGCCTTAGCCACGTCGAGAAAGACTGCGCCTGTTAGCCGCTTCTCGCTAAAGTTTCTGGTCACCCTTTCGACAAGGCGGGCTAGCTGGAGAGCGGTGCTATGTTTGGGTCTGAATCCAAACTGCTCATCTCGCAGAAGCCCGCGCCCGCTTACTTCACTTAAGATCCTACTAAGTAGAATCTTCTGAAACAACTTGCCAATGGTGTCCAGAAGACTTATGGGACGATAGGAAGAGGGTAGCGCTGGGTCCTTCCCAGGTTTCAGTATGGAGACAATGCGGGCATGCTTCCATACTGATGGGAAGTACTGCGCTAGGAGAGCTGCGTTGAATATGGCAGCGAGGAGGGATACAGCTCGCTGCGGAAGGTGCTTCAGTGCCCTGTTCGGAATACCGTTTGGGCCCGGAGCCTTGCTGGCCTTGAGACCCCGGATGGCATCCTGCACCTCCGCGGGGTTGGTTAACTTGGGCTCGCTTGCAGGTGCATAAGAGTATGCTTGTAGCACCTCGCCAACCATCTCAATAACTGCCGGATCCGACGGGTCGTTTACCGGCTGAAACTGAGCCTCAAGACTGTCCGCCAGGGCTTCGGCTTTCTCAGAGTCTGAGAGAGCAAGCCCGCCCTGCGTGACCAGGGGTGGAGAGGGAGTGGGCACTCTCAACATCCGCTTTGTCATCTTCCACAGCGATTGGTCCTCGGGATCTAGGCTCTCCAGTGTGGCAGCCCACTGCTCATTCCGCCACTCGTTAAGCTCGTGTGTCACCGACCGCTGAAGGCGGTTGACCTCAGCTTTTAGAGCAGGGTCCCTAGTGATTTGCCACTGTCTCCTCAACCGGTTTCTCAGGCGTATTTCATCCTGAATACGTGCAGGTATTGGGGGCCGTGGGTCGTCACGAGGGCGTCTGATGGTGGCTGACGCTGCTAGTGCCTCAGTGATAGCGCTGGACACTTCCTCCACACACGTGTCGATTTCCACCCCTCTAAGCAGTTTCGGGGTGGGCGGAAGGCTGTCCTCCAGGCAGGCCTGGAATTTTACCCAGTCGGTCCTTCTGAAGTCCGGGCGGTCCGGGAGGTTAAGAAAGGATGATCGACATCTCGTGTCGATCAGTACAGGCAAGTGATCTGAGCTTAGTGCAGAGCACGATGTCAGATACACTGGGATTACTAGGTTTTTAGTGATTACTATGTCTAGGACATCAGGGATAGCAGAGGAGTTATATGGGAGAGTGGTGGGTGTTTCCGGCCCATAAATCAAACAGGAATGAACGTTGGCGTAGTCACGCAGGTGCCTGCCCCTTGTCGTGATTAGCCTCGAATTCCAGTCCACGTGCTTGGCGTTCAGGTCCCCCGCCATCAGGACGGGAAGCGCTCCGCTCAGGCAGGCAGACAAATCCGCTTCGATTAAGGGCCGGGAGGGTGAAAGGTAAGCCGCCAGGATTTTCACCGGTCCGTTAGCCAACATGTATGGCAGTTGCCTCCAACTGGGTCAGGCCTGGGACGGGTATAGCGTAGTGGTCTATACCCCAAGAAGTGATCCAGCTCAATCTTTTTGCCGCGCACGCCATCCGCGTCCAGCAGGCCAGCCGTAGCGCTTTCGAACTGAGTGCTTTAGGGTGTACTGCCATATTCAGCTACAAATAGGATAACAATTTTCAGGACAGCCCGCGAGCGTGCCGCACCTGATGGGAGGGTGGGTACCGCTGTGAGGAGCCGCCGTGTCAGCTCCACACACGCGTTAACAGGTAGGTTGTCGAGATCAGAGATCTCCTCGATTGGTGACTGGTTGTGAGGTGGAATGGGAGCAGGATTAGGCTTCTTAGGTGGAGGCGATGATTTACCATTCATCGTCTGCTTCTTCATTGGGGCCTGTTGAGGGGCCGCAACGGCAGGTTGGGTAGCCTTAACCTCTTTCCTGCTTGCGGAAGCTTTGCTCTGTTTAGGGGCCGCGGCCGGCTTGAGAGTGGGTTCAGGTTGGGATGGGGTGGTGGGTTTCACTACCCGCCCCCCTCGCACCACATGAGACCATTCAGGGCCTAAGCTCTTCTGTTCCGCAGAAGGCTCGGCGCGGGTCGCTTGCGCAGAAGCCGAGCGACCGGTTGCACCGTTCGTGTGGACGCGAGGAGCTGGCGTCCGCTTTGTAAGCGCGGCCTTAGCCTCCTTCCACTTTGCACAGCCCCGGTAGTTTGCTGTGTGGTTACCCCCGCAGCTGCAGCATTTAAGCTGCTGCCTTGGGGTAGAGCACTCCCCGGAGGAGTGCGGTTCCCCACAGGCAACACACCGGGGTGTGTATCCGCAGTTACGCTGCGTGTGGCCGAAGCGTTGGCAGCGCTTACATTGAAGCAGGGCCTTAGGGGCCACGTAGGTCTCTACAGAGACTCTTAATCCGCAGAGTTCGGTGAGGGATCGCACCTTCTGCACCTCTGGGCCTCTAGCCACCGACACCACGAAGTGTGAATTGGGGGGTCGATCGCGTGCGGCGTCCTGATCGCGGCTCCCAGAGCGGAGCTTCATGACGCCCTGGACACGGATTCCCAGGGCCTCAAGCTCCTCACGGACGACGCTCTTAGGCATCTGTCTGCCGAGGTTTTTCACCAGCAGACGTACACAGCGATCCTCTGGGAGAGAGAAAGTATGAAAGGTCACACCCCTGCTCCCGCCAAGGGATCGGAGGGCACTGACTGTGGCTCTGAATCCGTCGGCAGTACCCGGCACGATCATCAATTTCTCGCCCTTCATCTGGGCGGACAGACTACTGGGGCATGAAGTCCGTAACCACGCGAGAAACCCGCGCGTGTCGGTGACTCCTGTTACGAAGACAGGAGTCTTGTTGGGCCGCTCCCCTGCGGGAACGGCCCCAGCCTCAGTGGTGCCAGCTGGCATGCTGCTCAGAGGCCCGGACATGTCGACAGACATGCGCCTGTTGGCTGCCTCAGAGGAGGCAGCAGGTTCGGAAGAGTCCGAACCAGTGGCTATGGGCTTGGGCTGCTTGTCTGTAAGTCGCCCTCTATTAATCTGCTGGACACGGGACAATCTGTTCTGCGATTGGCTAGCTGGCGACACCTGCTAAACCAACCAACCAACCAAAGTGCTAACTAAGGGTGGAGACTTGCGCGGAGCGCAAGTCGACGTCCCTTGATCTGTTTAGCCATTCCTGCGTTTTACCGCATTGCTGGACTCAATAACAGACTCTTTATTCTGAACTGGGTATTTTGCTTACGCTAACAAATTTAAGGTCTCGATTAAGACGAGACCTAGCACACCAATGGTTTTTTTTTTTTTTTCCAAGTGGGGGGAATACTTTGGTTGGATGGCTCTCTGGGATTTGAACCCAGAGTGGCATTTTGGCGACACCTGCTGTGCGCCAATCCCGTGGCCAGTGGGCGGAGTAGGCTGAATGACTTTGCTGCATGCTGTTGCGGGAAACGGAGAGGCTGCTGCGGCGTGTGTACCGCGTTCTCCTTCCCGGTGCTGTTGCGGAAAGCGGAGAGATTGATGCATGTGGGTAGCCCCCACAGACTCATAATGTGCTCATTTGGTTATTTGGGTCCCGGGGATGAGCATTTTATACGTTTTGTGTTATCTATGGTGATACACTCAATTGTTCTCTTGGGAATTGTGTTTTATGTGTGTGATTGTTGTGTATTGCATTTTTGTGACCTGTATTGCATGTATTGTATTTTGTGAATTGTATTGCTGGTATTGTGTTTTGCTGTTGTATTTTGTCTTGTTCCATATCCAAAGGCTGGGTTGCCTGATTTGGATTTCTGAATGTGAAACAAATTAATGAATTAATATATGGAAGATGGCATTCAAGCGTACTCGATGTACAATCCTTCGGGGGAGCTGATTGTGATACTGATCACTATCTGCTGACTGCAAATTTAGGGAAAGAATGTTAGTAAGTAAACAAGCAGCACAGAAGTTTGATGTCGAAAGATCCAGTCTCAAGAAGCAAAGTGAGTTGGAAGTTAGGAAACAGTATCAGATGAAAGTCTGAAAACAGATTTGCAGATTTGGACAACTTAAATGATAGCAAGGACATAAATAGGGCATGGGAAAACATTAAAGAGAATATCAAAATCTCAGCTACAGAGAGTCTAGGTCTGCATGTACGTGTATGGAAGCAGCATAAACCATGGTTTGATGAAGAATGTTCACAATTTTTAGATCAAAGGAAGCAGGCTAGGATGCACTGGTTACAGGATCCAACCATAAGTATTGAAGATAATGTGAATAATGTAAGACATGAAACTAATAGACATTTCAGGGAAAAAAGAGGGAATATTTGAAAGCTAAAATTAATGAACTTGAAACAAACAGTAAGAACAAGAATGTCAGAGACTTGTATAGCAGCATCAGTGACTTTAAGGAGGGTTACCAGCCTAGAACTAAGGATGAGAAGGGTGATGTGGTTGCATACTCCCTCAACATTTTGGCTATTTGGAGGAATCACGTCTCTCAGCTGTTTATAGTACATTGGGTTTACTGATGTTAGGCAGACTGAAATACATACAGCAGGGCCACTAATGCCTAAGCGCAGTGCCTTTGAGGTTGAGGTGGCTATTGAAAAGCTAAAAAGGCACAGAGCACCAGGAGGTAGGATAGTTCGTTCTGAGATCCATAAGCTTATTAATTCTATCTGGAATAATGAGGGATTGCCAGGGCAGTTAAAGGAGTCAGTCATTGTACCTATTTATAAGAAGGGTGCTAACACATATCATAGTAATTATCGAGGCATATCACTTTGTCAACTACATACAAAATTATACCCAACATCCTTCTGTCCAGGTTAACTTCACATGCAGAGGAAATTACTGGGGATCATCAGTGTGGATTGTGACATAACAAGTCAACTAATAATCATATAGCTTGTATTTGTCAAACACTTGATAAATAATGGGAATGCAATGAGGCGGTATTCTTATTATGTTTGTTATCCCTATGAAACTAGTAAGACTAATAAAAATGTATCTAAATTAAACCTGTAGCAGAGTCCAAGTAGGCAAACATTTGTCTTGACATGTTTTCTATTAGGAATGGATGGAAACAAGGACATGCTTTATCACCATTGCTTTTCAACTTTACTTTAGAATATGCCATTAGGAAGATTCAGGCAAACCAGGAGGGCTTGAAATTAAGTGGTACCAGCTCCTGATTTCTGCTGATGATGTTAATATATGTGGGGGGAAGCATACATACTATAAAGAAAAACAGAAGCCTTAATAGTCGCTAGTAAGTAGATTGGTCTAGATGTAAATGCTGAGGAAACCGAGTATATGATCATGTCTCAAGACCAGCATGCAGGACAACATCACAACATAAAAGTAGGTAATAAATCCTTTGCAAGGGTGAAAAAGTTCAGATATTTGGGAGCAAACCTAGCAAATCAGAATTCAATTCAGGAAGAAATAAAGAGTAGACTGAAGTCAGGGAATGCTTGCTATCATTTGGTGCAGAATCTTTTGTCTTCCAGTTTGCGATCCAAAAATACAAAGATTGAGATATAAGGAACTATAATTTTGCCCGTTGTTTTGTGTGGGTGTGAATCTTAATCCCTCACATTGAGGGAGGAACATAGTGTGATTGTGTTCGAGAATAAGGTTCTGAGGAAGATATTTGGGCCTAAGAAGTGGGATGGGGAGACATGGACTGGATGATCTGGCTCAGGATAGGGACAGGTGGCGGGCACTTGTGAATGCGGTTATGAACCTTCGGGTTCCATAAAATGTGGGGAATTTATTGTCTAGCGGAGGACCTGTCAGCTTCTCAGGAAGGACTCTGTTCCATGGAGTTGGTTAGTTATGTAGTTAGTTAGGCAGCAAATAGCTGGGGCCCTATCACAGAAGAAGAAGGAATGGTTTGATAAGGAATGCAAAGAAGCAGTTGAAGATAGAAGTGAATTATGTCAATCACGTCTCAGCTGGAAGAAGAAAAGCAGTCATGTGACAAAATTGTTAATTTCTGGGACTGAATTAATGGAAACCCCTTCAAAGAAGGTAACAGTCACAAGGGAGGAGGAACAAGTGGAACCTCCCAATAGGGAAAAAGTGAAAGGGGCAGATCACTCACTTAACAACAGCAAAGTCCCACATTATGGTAGGGCATTCTCCAAAATCTAGAAATGTGGTGGTAGTGATTTCCTAAATGCATCATGTTATGTAATAATAGAAATATGGGTACAGATCAAATACTGAATGATTGGCAGAACAGCAAATCCTGCCCAATTTATAAAGAGGAAGATACGAGTAGTTTAGTCTGTAGCAGTTACAAAGGAGTTTCCCTCTCTGCACCGTATATGGTCTTTACAAGCATTATGTGAGCAAGGCTCGAACAATTGGCAGAGGGTATATTACATGAATTTTGGGCAGGATTTTATAGTGAAACTAATATTAGAGAAATGCTGGGAAGGAAATATATACAGTGGAACCTCGTTCCATCGCTCCCGTCGTTTTCCCGCATGTATCGTCTGCCTCATTTGGTCACGAAATTAGTCCCATATAAATAACACTATTTTTCCCCGCCTCCATCGTTCCTCGAACTGTCGTTTTCCCGCATCAATCGTTGAAAAATCACGGTCCTGACGCAACATTTTCCCGCATTGATAGTTTTTTATTTAATTTGAAGCGATGGTTTAGTGCGCTGCGCTGTGCGAGAGTGCATTGCTTTCTTAGTGCAACCTGGATTGGCTCCATCAAAAAGTATGGAAGTGCCTTCTGTACTCTTTGCTCTCCATCCTTTTCTTTGGACTAGATGAAGACTTGGCAACACTGTTGTGGAGCTTTACTTCATTGCACGCGAGCAATAAAGCGTGGATGACCACAGACATTTTTTCTTAATTTCTGCGTTCATTAGACGCAAGTATGGGTGCACAAAACAGGAACATTCTCCTCTTTGTGGACAATTGTGCCGCACATCCAAAGGATACGTCGTTTCTAAGAAATGTAAAAGGCATACGGTACCCGGCAAATTGTACAAGTGTGCTCCAGCCCCTTGATTTAGGGGTAATAAAGTGTTATAAGCAGCTTTATAGAAAACGCCTCGTGCAAACAGCTGTTTGCTTAATGGATGCAGGCAAAGACACGAAAAAGAAGATAAGCGTGTTGGAAGCTTTGCACTACACTGTGGCAGCCTTGCAACAAGTAATCCAGCAGACAATCTAACATTGTTTTCGGAAAGCTGGTTACGTGCAGGGACAATCTTCAGGCGATAGTGACGTCGTATTGACCAACGATGACGATTTCCGCCAAGACTGGGAAAAGTTCAGTGGCATGAACAAAGATAAATTCGAGGACTACGTCTCTGTGGACAGTCACGTGGCAACCTGTGGTGTAGAAACAGTGCAGGAGCTGTGCGTGTGCTTCGCGGCGTCCAGGAGTGTGGAGGGGGAAGGAGGAGGAGAAGAAGCTGGCGAACCCGAAGTTGTCCCGAGGTTTGCTGAGACGCATGAAGCGCTGATGAAAGTAAAATCTTTCTTTTATGCGCACAGCACGAGTGACAGTGATCGTGAAAGTGTTCTAGGCCTTGAAAAATCGTACTTTGAATTGAGGAGTAAAATTTGCACAAAACAAACGTCAATGAAAGATTTTCTGAGCAAGAAGTAATAATAGTCATTAAATTGCTCTTATCTATAATTTTTTATGGTTTCCCGGTTTATCGTTTTCCCGTATGTATCGTTTTTGTTTTCCATCCCCCTGAAAAACGATGGATAGAGGTTTTACTGTGTATATATATATATATATATATTCCTTCACAGCATTCTCTAATATTATTTACATTATAATATGTATTTATATTTATTCTTTATATTATATATATCAAAGACTTATAGATTACCGGCAGGCATATGACTGTATTGCGCCAAAATTGTACGCATCATGCGAGAATTTGGAATACTGACAAAGCTAGCACAACTTGTGGGGCCTTTGCTTTTTTTGATTTATATTAATGATCTTCCTTTAGCACTAAATATGATTTCTACCCCCATTCTTTTTGCCGATGACACTAGTGTAATTATTAGTAATCCTGATCCTTTTGTTTTCCAAGACAGATTAACACAAGCTCTAAAAATTTAAATATATGGTTCAATACCAATTTATTATTTTTAAATTTTTCTAAAACAGAGTGTATTAAATTTAAAACAAAAAACTTTTATGAGCAACATAAACAGATTAATATTGCATATGACAACAAGAAAATTTCTAATTCATCCCATATAATGTTTCTGGGAATTGATATAGTAAACACAGTCCTGGAAAAGTCATATTGACCAACTTCTTCCGAAACTTAGTTCTGCATGTTATGCAATCAGAACTATTAAACCATATGTGAATCAGGAAACATTGTTGATGGTCTATTATGCTTATTTTCATTCTATTATGCATTACGGTATTATTTTTTGGGGTAATTCTTCATATACTATTAATATTTTTCGTTTGCAAAAAAAAGTAATTAGAATAATGACAAGTACTAGAAATAGAAACTCATGTAGACAGTTATTCAAAACACTAAAAATTCTTCCTCTTCAATCTCAATATATTTATTCTGTCTTATGTTTTGTGATTAATAACATGGATCAATACCAGTTCATATCAGATGTACATAACAGAAATACTAGACAGGGCTTTAATCTTAATCTTTATCAACCCTCAGCTCATTTATCACTATTTCAGAAGGGAACATACTATATGGGTATAAAATTATTTAATAGTCTTCCTTTTCAATTAAAGCAATTACACAATGAATTTAAATGTTTTCAATTAGCTCTGAAGGATTTCTTATATTGTCATTCATTTTATACCTTGCAAGAATATTTTAATCATGGTAAAAATAAAGATATTGTTATTTTGTGATGAAGTGGTTGTATAAAAATTGTTTGAGAACTCATTGTAATATTTGACTATGATTATATATATATATATATACATATATTATATCACATGTGAGACATTCGTGAAATATACTGATTTAGCTGTTACTTACTGGGTTTTAAGCACTGGATTTTATGTACAGTGAAACCTCTATCCATCGTTTTTCAGGGAACCGGAAAATTTGAACGATACATACGGGAAATGATAGTACCGGGAAATCATTAAAAATTATAGATAAGAACAATTTAATGATAATTATTACTTCTTGCTGAGAAAATCTTTCATTGACGTTTGTTTTGAGCAAACTTTACTCCTCCTCAATTCAAAGTACGATTTTTCAAGGCCTAGAACACTTTCACGATCACTGTCACTCGTGCTGTGCGCATAAAAGAAAGATTTTACTTTCATCAGCGCTTCATGCGTCTCAGCAAAGCTCGGCACAACTTCGGGTTCGCCAGCTTCTTCTTCTCCTTCTTCCCGCTCCACACTCCCGGACGCAACGAGGCTCACGCACAGCTCCTGCACTGTTTCTACACCACAGGTTGCCACGTGACTGTCCACAGAGACGTAGTCCTCGAATTTATCTTTGTTCATGCCACTGAACTTTTCCCAGTCTTGGCGGAAATCGTCGTCATCGTTGGTCAATACGACGTCACTATCGCCTGAAAATTGTCCCTGCACGTAACCAGCTTTCCGAAAACAATGTTAGATTGTCTGCTGGATTACTTGTTGCAAGGCTGCCTCAGTGTAGTGCAAAGCTTCCAACACGCTTATCTTCTTTTTCGTGTCTTTGCCTGCATCCATTAAGCAAACAGCTGTTTGCACGAGGCGTTTTCTATAAAGCTGCTTATAACACTTTATTACCCCTAAATCAAGGGGCTGGAGCACACTTGTACAATTTGCCGGGTACCGTATGCCTTTTACATTTCTTAGAAACGATGTATCCTTTGGATGTGCGGCACAATTGTCCACAAAGAGGAGAATGTTCCTGTTTTGTGCACCCATACTTGCGTCTAATGAACGCAGAAATGAAGAAAAAATGTCTGTGGTCATCCACGCTTTATTGTTCGCGTGGTACTTGGTGGGTAATTTTTTTACATTCTTGAAACATCGCGGTTTCGGAGATTTTCCGATAACAATCGGCACTTGTTTGTCAGTTCCATCACTGTTAACACAAAGTAAAACAGTAAGTCTGTCTTTACAGCTTTTCCCTCCATGACAAGACTCTCCTTTGAGAGCCAAGGTTCTATCAGGAAGCACGTTGTAGAAGAGCCCCGTCTCATCCGCGTTGTAAATATCACGTTGTTCGTAGCCCTCCAACAAAGATGGCAGACTTTCCAGCCATGCTTCCGTGCTTTCGCTGTCCACTGCCGCACTTTCTCCGACTAACTTCTCGTATACTAGGCCATGCCGGTCCTGAAACCTCGCTATCCAGCCGTTGGATGCAGTGAAATTTTCTATATTCAGCTGCGCTGCAATCATCTTCGCCTTTCCACGAAGAATGGTTCTATCAATTGGGATATTCGACGCCCTTGCCTGCTGGTACCACGAGAAGAGTACTCTTTCCAACTCGGCGAATGTCGACTCCCACCTATTTTCCTCTTCTTACTGGCGTTACCACATTTTTCTGCCTGCTCTCGGATTTCGTCCTTCTTTGCGAATATGGAGTTTAGTGTGCTTGGAGCCAACCCAAGGCGTTTGGCAATGTAGACACGTTTCTCTCCAGGATTCTTCTCTACCTCTTCTACTATTTTCAATCGCTCGTGCAGAGTTCTCACTTGCTTTTTAGGTTGGGACATGGTCCACGGATTTCAAAATAAATAGCAGGAATAAAATATAATGAAGTAATAAAAACAGGAATGAATTAATAACAAAAATAAAATATTATAGGAAAAGGATAATAAAGGATGGAAATGATTAAACCAGGGTAACGTATGAAACTATGAAGCACACCAGAACGCACACAACCACTTGCAATGAAGTAAAGCTCCACAACAGAGTTGCCAAGTCTTCATCTAGTCCAAAGAAAAGGATGGAGAGCAAAGAGTACAGAATGCACTCCATACTTTTTGATGGAGCCAATCCAGGTGGCACTAAGAAAGCAATGCACGCACAGCGCACTAGACCATCGCTTCAAATAAAAAAAAAACTATCAGTGCGGGAAAATGTTGCGTCAGGACCGTGATTTTTCAACTATTGGTGCGGGAAAACGACAGTTCGAGGAACAATGGAGGCGGGAAAAAATAGTGTTATTTATATGGGGCTAATTTCGGGACCAAATAAGGAAGACGATACATGCGGGTCAACGACGGTAACGGGAACGATGGATAGAGGTTTCACTGCATATATTTTGTTGTATAATGTTATTTTTAATAGGACTTATTTGTTTGACTACATGTATGCTTGTACTGGTTTTTATCTATTCTATTTTACTATGACTATTTCCAAATTCTAGGATTGTATTCTGTATGGTTCTATGGAAAATGAATATATATGTAATAATGTAATATAACTATAAAGAACAATATGTCATGTGTCAAAATTCTGGAACAAGTTGGGACCTTCTTTCAGGTAAAGCAAGGAGGCAGGCTGGTCCCTTTTCTTTGTAACTTGGTACTAGAATGTGTAATTAGAAAGCTACAGGTTGATACAAGACACTGACATACAAGTGCACACAACTTGCTGGTTATACTGATGACATAAATTTGATGGGTAGATCAGCAGTGCCTCTCAAGGAAGTTCTTACCACTTTAGAGGTAGCAGGGAGGGAAGTTGGCTAGAGAATGAATGAGAACAAAACCAAGGTATTAATACAATCCAAAAGAAGAAGACTCCTGGAGAATAGTGTTGATGAGGGTGATAGGATTGAGGTGGTCTGTAAATTTGTATATTTGGGTGTTTGCCTTACAAGTAAAAATGAGTAGCTACATGAAATAGAGGTCCAAATTCCAACAGCTCATTCATCATTTTATAGTCTGTCTTATGACAGGTCCAAAGCCTCTTCCAAAGCAAGTTCTCCACAGAGTGCGATCTAGTGCTTCCTCTTTCAATTTCCAATATCCTGTCTTTTCCTTAAGGTCATCCAGTAGCTGCTTTCATCTTCTTCCTCATCTTCCCATCACTTCTATCCTTCCTTTCTATCTTTCCTTCAATAATGTGTTTTAGAAGGCAGTTCGTATTCAAGATGTGACCAATCCAGTTAACCTTACTTCTTTTTATTGTTTGTAGGATATTCCTGTCCCCTTGACTCTTTGTAATCCTTTGTTTCTGACACATTCGGTCCAACTGATCTTCTCCATCCTTCTCCAGCACCACATTTCAAAACTTTCCATGTATTTCTGATCTACTTTCCGAAGTGTCCAAGTTTCAGCACCATACAAAGCTGTGCTCCAAATGTAGCACTTCACTATACATACAGAATTACCACTCTACGCTGCGTAATATCCCATTAGAGCACAGATCTTAGCACTTTACTAGTTTCTTCCTTAAATGTAAGTCAAGTTTGCTGGTGAAAAGAGCTTTCTTCTTGTTGAATGCTGCTTTTGCCGTAGCAATCTTGGATTTATTTTCATGTGTACATTTTGCATCATTTGTTATCATGCTACCCAAATAGTTTTAATATTCCACATTCTCCAGTTGTTTTTGATCTATCATAATCTGTAGTGGGATGTTTGCCTTGATTTTCTCATCACCTTGGTTTTTTCCATATTCATTTCCATTCTATAGCATCTTCCAATTTGATTAGTCTATCAACCATGCCCTGTAGCACCGTTTCTTCCGTAGCCAGTAGCACAAGGTCATCTACATATTTTAAACAGCTAATAGAGTTTGTTTTTCTATCACACCACTGATCAAGTATCACATCACCAGCAGAGTTGGAGCAGTGCTATAAAAAACACTTATCTGCAACATTGTCCTCCATGTTAGTGAAACATGAACTCTATCCCAGAGAAATGTCAATGATTGACTCCTTTGAAAGGAAAATCTTCAGGAAAATATTTGGGCCAATGTAGGCCAAGGGAGTGTGGAGAATTAGATACAATGAGGAGATCTACAAATTATATGATGATGCAGCACTTTCAACATTTTTATGCCAGAAGAGACTAAGTGGGCTGGCCACGTGGTAAGGCTGAAGAATTCTTGTGTCCCCAAAAATGTAATGGGAGGATGTTTCAGGAGAAGAAGGCCTGTGAGAAATCCTCGGGGGAGATGGGAGGATGCATTTTGGAGGGATGCCATAGATTTGCTGCAGATACAGAACTGGAAGGCAGCAGCAAAGAATGGAGAGGGTTCGAAGAAGAAGATTGAGGAAGCCATGGTCCAAAAATGGGCCAAAGCACCATTGAAGAAGAAAAGATGAATCAATTACCATAACACAAATACCTGATGCCATTAATGTCAGTATTTCTGTACTTTACAGGTGTGAGGGTTCTGGTTACCATCCTGGGTAAGAAATTTTGGCCATAAATGACAGTGCTGTGGGCAAGGTACTTGGCTGAATCATGGAAACCTGTCGTGATTTAGACATGGTGGCTTGTTTTCATACCCACTAATTTTAATGATTTTATAGAAATTAGAGCTAAAACAGATGAGGTGAGCTTGCCAAATTCCAAAATCAACTATCCACACTTGTTTTTCATGCTTTTCCTTATTCCTTTCAAGCCATGATTATTTCCATTCAAATATTTTCAGCTCCATTAATAATAAGCCCATCATCTTATTTGTTATACAGTAAGACCCTCTAATGATCAAGAAATTCAAACTCGTGAGGGAGAACATCTTAAAAACGATAGGTTCAAAAAGGATAAAACTACCCCTGTACACACCATGAAGGCAGAGTAGTGGAATTACAGGTCCATGCACTCTTAACCTCAGCACTAGCTGCACGTGAGTGGTCAGCTTCACGTTTTAGCCACTTTATATGTGGGGAAAGAACCCACACTATCCATTGAATAGGAAGGAGGCTGGATGGGCTCAAGAGCTAGTCTGGATGCTTTGGTAAAGATAAGGTCTTCTCCCCCTGACCTGCTAGGAATCAAACCACGATACCTGTGGTACACCCCATAATCTAGACACTTAAGCTATTTATGCAATTCAAGTCCAAAGAAAGCCTACATTAATTTAATCTTGGCAAAAAATAACATTCAAAAAATATTAAGTTATGTGAATTATAAGGTAAAGGCTGTTCCAATACATGCCAAACAGGCACAGAGGGGAGGTAAAGGTATAACTCTACCCATACTGTCCCGGTGCTAGAAGGGGGTGGGTGGTCAGCCCCACCGGCTTTTGAACCCTGAACCATCCAGCTTGTAGCAAGTCTCTACACACACTATGCCATCCTGGCCACCAGTTAAGTGAATTAAAAATACTGAAATCATACAGTGATTATACATTTATTGCAAAGAGAAGTACAGTAGAACCCGGATAAGAAGTCTCTCAAGGGACCATAGGATTAGGACTTCTTAAGCAGGAAGACTTATTAAGAGGGAAAGCTTATTAGAAGCCTTTTTTCCCATAATTCCTTTGACTGTAGTTACGGGCATGTTCAGCCGCTTTGCCACTTCCACTCGGGTCAAGGTAATTTGATTCCACTCCTCTTAATCACCCTCAACTTCTCTTTCAGTGATAAGGATTTGCATTTTATTCCTTTCTGGGTCATGATTACTGCAATAACAATAAATATAATGAAAAAGTAACCAATTAAAATACAAAAGAAGACTCATTCACGCTAATGACTGAATTTATTAAACAACGTAAACACCACCAACAGCATCTAAACAGACAACGTAATGCACATAACTTACGGTAATTGCAACAATTTTCTGGGGTGTAGGATTCAGTAGTAGACGTATACAGATAGTAATAAACAGTAGCCAGCAGTAGCACCCATCAGTTGGTTCAATTGACGTAACCAGCGTGTTACTGCTCAAAACTTTTAAAGCAGCATCTTGCCGTGTTGCTGTTCGGGTCACCTCGGAAGAGATCGATCGCATCATAGCATATATCGATATATCGCATATATCGATAGTCTTATATATCGAAACTAATTAAAGGGGTAAAATTTAATAAAAGATCATACTCTTGGTATCATGAGATTCGACTTCTTAGGCGGGAAGCTTCTTATCCGGGAAAAATTAACGTACGCATTATGGATTTTATTTCAGGACTTAGACTTGTTACAGGGGAAGACTTCTTATCCGGGTTCTACTGTATTAAATTATGATATAAAATATTTATATGCATTTCTTGCAGCATTTTTTAAAAAGATTATCTATATTGTGATACAGTTGAGACATGAACATATAATAAATCCCAACAAATGCCAATACTTCTCTAGCCTGTGAAAATGCAGAAGTCTGGCTAATAAACATGACACTGAGGATGCACAGCAGCATGCTCTGAATAAATTTGTTTCTCACTGCATCATCATTTTCCTTAGTTGGGTTTATAAAAGAATGTACCACTTGTTGCTGCCATACCTTCCACTTACATTTTAACCCCCTTAAGAAAGAACACAATATTATGATACAAACTTTGATTTATTTAATTACAGAATCCTCACAACTTGATAACAAAATACATTACAATAAATACGCCACTGTGGTAATATCATGGTTTATAAAATGAACAACATGTAAAACAACTGTGAGTCAATACATGTTATGTACTACAGCACTGCAAAATTGTCATTCACTCAATTTATTTTGCAAAACGTCTCACACCCCTATTCAATAACCTTATTTACAATAAATACCGTATTCACTTGTATATTTTCAAAGCTACAAAAATGGCATGAATTCATGAACATTTCTATTTGAAGTTTCATACCCAAAAAAAAAAAATGGAGAATATACAAGACACTAACATATACCAGTGAATACAATTAAACTAAACATGCAAGATCTGGAATTTCAGAGCAATGAAGCACAGGAGGAAAATCCAGCACTTTCAGTTATATGAACCCCTCAGAAGAAAAGTGGAAGTTAATCCTTCACTGTTCTTAGATATTATGTGGCATAGGTTGGTAGCTGGTTACCGCTGGTAGCTGCATAACATCCCAGAAGAGTGAAGGCCTCAATTACACTATGGCAGAAACCTGAGACTTTGCAAGTTAAACCTTCCTTATTTTCAGACATAAATTATTCTGAACTTGGCTACATAAAATCAGGACTAAATTAAATATTAAGGCACTTACAAAAATGTCACTAAGAAGAACCAAATGTCATTCTTTTTGGCAGTATTCATTCAATCCATAAAGACCAGTTGCACACCATCTGTCTCAAAATTTTGTTTCAGGGCCATCTCAGGTGCTGCTCACTAATGCCAGCATGACTTTAACAGCATAACCACCACACCACATTTTAAGTTACAAAAGAATGCAGAATCAAAAAATTTATTTTCACTGATGTGTACCATGCTTCTTCTGAGTGACTCATATACAGTCTGCAGTTAACACCAAATAATGCAGCACATAGTAATACGTTAACAGCAGAATTGCCAAAGTTCAAGTTTCATCAAAATCTGTCAAAGGCCTCAACATGTATGTACAAAATCACTTAGGCCAAATTAATCAAACTAAATGACAAAGGCTTAACAACATTTTGTATAGGTCCACCATATTGAATTTCAATCACACTAGTCCTCTATTTCGGCACTGTTGATTGTGGACACAATAGCCATGGAATACATGGTCTACAAAACTGCACCTAAAACACAAATGCAGTCTGTATGTCCCATTTGTGACTGCTGTTTGGTAACAAAAGAGGCAGAGTATGAAGTTCAGTACGCAACACAAATTTGTGATCAGTTGACATACATTTACTCCCAGTATTGGCATGTTGCCGTATGCATGCACACTGGAAGACAAATTTAAGGATACTACAAAACTATTAACTAAATACATCCTGTTCATGCAATCAACAACCGGGAGTGGATCACAAGCTACCACATGCTTGTGATCCACCCCTGCAAGTGTACCCCTAGCCTGACACAGAATTTTGGTTACTATGGAATATCCTACAGTGCCACACAGTATATCAGTGGTGGTCTATATAACTGAAATTACGTATGTGAATCTGTGGACATGTATGATATTCAGAGATCTTTAATACACAACCAGTCAGCGATACTAACATTTTTTTGAATTTAAATTAGTCTACCAATAGTGTGAATACCGGAAGCAAGGTACATGCAGACATAACTACCCATGTATAATTTTATACAAGATGCAGGTCTCTAAAATAAAAATACCAGTAATATTTTATGGCAAATTACTCTTTGTACTGATACATGCAATCATTAATTCAGTATTGTATTTTGCCCCCATGAAGACAGTTCAATAAAGAACCAAAACAGGTAGGAATTAAAGCAGTTGCTACAAGCAACCTTTGTGTACTTTGATGGTTGCTTGTATGAATGTGTTTGAAAAACAGAGACAGGATGAATCAATACAAAAAATGAATATGACATTTACACACATTAGTAGATGCACTTTTATATCAGCAGTAAGGATGGTATCAGTATTACCAAACTGGAGTTTAGGAAAACTGAATACAGAAATTTGAAATGGCCAAATTAGTGTCCAATGGTAGACTTCTGTGGTGACAGTGATGTTTGTCATCTATTGGTACAAGGATCCTATGATAAGACAAAGCTCAGCTGAGATTCAGCCTGTTTTGGTGTTACAAATTAAAGACAATTTTGCTGTTCATATAATGTATAACTAATGAGCATGTTGCAGGCATTCCTTGTTTCCTATACTTTCAAGAGTGTTTTCATTATATGAAATTTTATTATTTAGTGCCTCCAGTACACAATATCCTTGTGCCAGTGTATACGAGCATGGAGGTAAAATTTCATACATCAATCTTGGCACAAGATGAAGTGTACTCCATCTCTGATATATTAGAAATTTTGGATTTTGTTTACAATGCAAGTCACAATAAAAATGAAAAATACTATCAGACATTCATGTTGCATCATGGCACTTTCATTCTGTTTAATTACTTACAGTTGTGGATTTATTTCAGAGGGAGAGGCACGAAGTTTATTGCTCAGCATGCACAGCACAGCAAAAATAGTGCCCTACGGCAGAAGTCAATATCAATAGTCCATTAAACGTGTACAGACACACCTACTCCTGTCAAAAGGTAACCCCCCCCCCCCCCCCCCCCCCCAACCTCACAAGCAAGCTGTCCACTGTAGTAACTACAGTGTAGAAAATGATCACTCAAAAACGTATTGTTCTGTTCTTCTACTAACATATGCTTTTTACAGGAAAGAGCTTTGTTACTCGAGTCATATACTATTAGTTTCCATAATGTAATTTATATGATGTCTCTGTCACATGTTCCAACTCTCTCCAAGTCACATTTTATAAAAATATTTTCATATACCTGCACTGAATTGTCTTTGCATTTGGAGACATAGGAGAATTAGCATTAAACAGCTGTATCCAACAAACATTTGGTAAGACCTCTTCACAGAACAGAACTGCATAAAAGAGGTCAAAATTCATTACCATAATATTAGTATATAATTAATAACTAAACTGTTCAACTATGTTTTAAGAGACACATAAGACAACTTTATGGGCCAAAACAAGGAGTAAAAATTGCCAAGTCAATATGGTATGAATACACTATTTCAAAACAGATGAATATTATCATCTGGTACACCCACTTGTTTAACGAAGTTTATCATATCTTTATTGAATGATTTTGTCCCACAAATCAAAATAAAAACCTGCTGCAATGTCTTTCCTGCAAGACGCTCAATTACAACACCTTTATCTATCCTTCCTTTCCTGACACATTCACCATAATAGGCATGGCTCTCTGCAGTTGACTCTACCTGCGAGAGGAAGATTTCTGCAGAGAAATTCCAATACAGAGATAACTGCTGCATTTCATTTCGAAGGAGGATATCTTCAAAACACCTGCATGCAAATAACACGTGAACAAAAGTGTCATCTAGATCATTTTCTGTTATTGATTTGGCAATGGGATACATTGGAGCTATGCCTGTCCCTGCACAGAACATCAGTAAATGTCTATAGCTGTTCGGCATGTAAGTAAAGTTTCCACATGGGCCTCTCCATTCAACAATATCATTCTTTTTCATGTTCATAATATACATAGACATCTTACCAGTTTCATACAGTTTTATCAGCACTTCAAATTGTCCCATATTGCTTGATTTCAGGTCTGATATAGGAGTGTATGCTCTAGTTAGAACAGTGTTCTGATTTCCATCAGAGCTGCACCTCATGACAAGATGTTGACCCACATTTATGCCAAGAGGCCTTTTGACATGTGTATACTCTGTAACAGCACTTCCCTGGTCTGGCTCTGAGCTGGGTCTAACAGCTTGAAACAAGTACAAAAATGTGTTATGAGTGTGCTGCTGCACTGAAAGCAGCTGGAACAGACTGAACTTGATAGGTGATATCAACGGTTCATTTGTTTCTGCATCAGAAGTCTTTGAGTAACATCCTGCATTGCAGAGAATATCACTGCACTGTTTCTCCCACTCTAACAACTGCAAACGGTAAATGTCAAACACACATGGACTACAACCACTTCCACAGCAATCAGACTCATGGGGTTCCTCTGGACGTGGCGGGAACAGTGTCTCAATGTTCTGTTGTTTCTCTTTGTTCATGATACTACAATTCATGCTAACCAAACTTAACATAGAAAAATACAAGTGAAAAGTGTTCCACTGTGCTTTTAAATTTAAATCATTATTGTACTTGTGTCTTACACAATTATTTTGACCAGTCTTGATTCTCTAACAACAAACTCCTTTGTCTCACTACCAACTAACTCCTTGTTAAAACACCATGGTGTCAAATGAAAACATTCATATCATCTTATCATCCTGAAATGATAGTTCCACATTTGAAAATATTTTTATGTAGCCTCGTCCAAAGTACATATAACACATTCAGTGGTCTTATGTTTTTTTAAGAAGAAACATTATTAAAAGATCATCATTTTCACAACTCCACACCAACAATACTGTCATTTGTTGATGAATTTAGAAGGTTGGCTTTGATTGGCTCATCCATGCTAGTAGTACTGGCATCCAATTGGTTGGTTGATAAGGATATTTTGTTTTGTTTGTTTGGATTGTCATCCCAATCCACCTGCAACACAATCAAGTGGAAAAACAAGTAACAGTACAATGCAAGATTTGAGGTCACAGCAGTGTTGCTGAAGATTCCAGTCTTCTGGTTTGTGACGCTGTGTGAGTAGTGAGTACTTCCCAACATTTCATAAGATCACAGTGCCTTCATCTTCAGGGTCACGCACTCCAAGAAGAATGGCCAGGTAAGAAGGTAAGGTACATTATAAAATACGGGTGATGGACAGAGTGGGTGGCAAGCCAATGGGGCCTCAGTGTACTGGCAGAGAGGTTGTGAGTGAAGTTTAACATGTTAGAATTAAATCAAATAAAATCATATATACAAAAATGAACTTAAAATAAGTATACCTAGAAATAAAATTAAAAATATGAAATACATAAAAATATGTATAAAATAAATTTTAATAAACTGACTGATATAATACATTAACACTGAAAAAGAAGACACGGTCTTCTCAGGGCCAAAACAACTATTACTTTTCAAACATTTTATTAACATTTTTATTAAATTGTTTTTATTTTATTTACTGTTTTGTTCTATTATTATTCCATTCACATTTCTAACTCTGCTTGAACTGCATCTCAGACCTCCACATTGCCCTCAGACACCTAATGGTAACAATGGAACCTAGGCCAATCTATGTTACAGCATCTTACTCTTACTAGAATCCACTTATGCCCGTTTTCAAGGCCATAACATTTTGTTTCATTAAATTTATTAAAATGTTATATTTTATTATATTTCTAACATTCTTTTTATTTTTGTGTTGTTTGCAATTTATTTATTTTTAAATTTCATTATCTTTATTTTGCTTGATTGTAACATCATCCCAACCTTCACTCCAAACCTCCTCACTAGTACAACAAGATCCCATTCTCTTACCACTCACTATGTCCATTCACTACCCTGATCACCCATATCTGTATAATATAGTACCATATCTTCCTGAAAGGCCATCTTGTTGGACTACTTGACACTGAAAATGAAGGCACTACAATCCTTCAAAACGTCACATTAACACCCACCCAACAACACAGGGCCACATTAAAGAAGAATTTTAAGTAAAAGTACAACACTGTTTAACACATTATGTAAAGCTCATAAAATTAAAGTATGCATGCATCTTATAAGTATATCCCTCTTTTATTCTTGGTTGATTTAACATTTTCAGTAACTCAGATTAAATAACATCAAATGAGAGTAAGGTTCTCCCTAGAACAGGCCATGAAGGCCCAGAGGGGGAGTAGAGGTATGGCTCTACTCTTTCTTTAACCCTGGCACTAGATGGGGGTAGGTGGTCATCTCCATGTTCCAGCCACTTTACACCCGGGAAAGAGACCCGGTATCCATTGCATAGGAGGCTGGGTGGGCCCCAGGGCCGGTCTGGACGGCTGCGAAAAATCTCACCCCCACCAGGATTCAATCCCCGGACCGTCCAGCCCATGGTGAATTGCTATACCGACTACGCTATCTTGGCCCACCATCAAATGATAGTATGACTAGTAAATAGTGAACTGGAAAACAGGAGCCATGGCCAGTTCTGAGGAACTGTCCTGACATTTGCATGCAGGGCCTGAGAAAAACTATGAAAACCCATTAGGATAGCCAGTATATGGGCCAAGATTTGTACCTGGGACCCCTGAATACCAAGCAGAAGTACTACCCACTTGACAACAACATTCTCTCTTTGTTGTACAAAAAATGCATAAGATGTCAGACCCACCTAAATAATAATATTGATATGTTACGTTTTCCCACAATATGTGTACTTATGTGGCAGGATTTGATCAACTGCTTATGGTGTACCCTGCCCTTTACATTACCTAACATCTGTGTGGAAGGGTTGGCGTTAACAAACTTGATGCATTGCGTTCATTTCTAATAAGCAGAATTACATGCTACTTTAAACATAGTGTGTTTTATTATAAAAAAAACTCCGTAAGAGCTTTTTTGCAACACTCATATCAAATATTCTGGAGTAACACTTAAAAATGATTGAATGCAACCAAAATGTATAGCTAATTGTAGAAAGGGCTTACAAAGTTGTTTTATAATAAAACAGGCTGTGTTAAAAGATGCATATAATTCTATTTATCTGTAATTACATATAGCAGAATGCAACAAGTTAAAACAGTTCATTTGTTTCATATGCCCACACACATTGGCTCACTGTTCAGCAAATGCTTCCATTCCAGCATATCCTCTGATGATGCTGAAGTTAATATATGTGATCTCTTTTGTTGTAGAATTTCATAAACTATACAAACTGTAATCTTCTGGCAACAAAATTATAAAATGTGACTGTCCAAATAAGAGTATAACAAAGGGAGCAACTCTAAGTAGGAAAAGCAAAGCTCTTGTGTTCCTAATAGAGTACGTATGTCCTTAATAAAGGAGTGGTAGTTACAGTCATTATACCTTAAAAATGTTACTGTCTCACCAGTTCTGACTGTTCATACAGAACTCTCACACCCATACTCAGGTATGTACTGTAACCCATCAAGAGAGCCATACCTTGAAGCGTGTGACTCTCGGATTGGTGGCCAAGATGTTTCGCTGCAGTTTGTCAAACTGTGGAGCAGATGGAGGTTGGGTCTCCCGCAACTCTGGGTCACCATAGTCATTATTCACATAGTAACCTACACGAATAAACTCCTGCCCCCTATGATGAAAAGAAGCCTTGGTGACATAACACACATAACAGAAAAGCTATCTTCTCTGAAACACAATATTAATGCTGCATTGCCCTTTCAGACCAAATAAATTGAAGAACCTGTTTTAGTTATATCACACGAGATTTCCATCAACATAATCACTAAGCCTAGCGTTCATGGCAAACAGTCTCATTTAGACTCAATAAATGCCTTATTTCCCAAGTCACTCACTGGACGGTGTTGCCAATAATATACGTGAAGTAAGAACCTGCACTGTAGTCCAGTGCTCTACTGATCAAGTGAATGACAGTCACATGCATTCAATGTTACGGCCGTGGCCAAGATCATGTCACTCTCAAATTGCTCACAATTAACTGTCAATTGGAAATGCATTACGTGCATATATTAATTAATGTAAACTTTGTCCAATACTCAGAATTAAATTAAAATACTGCACAGTACTTCCTTACAAACTCAACAATAAGCATTTTCCTTTGGCTAAGCAGCAAATGTCACACGTCAACAACACTTCAATTTTTTAATTTGCTGACTACTGGAAGATGACCAGCAGTTTACATATCACAAATTACACACCAATGAAATGCACTATATTTTCACTTTTTATTCTTTAACCCCTACATATGTTTCACCCCTTACAAGGCCATCTTATGAAAAACCATATAAGACACATCTTATAAAAAAAACCATATAGCTTAATTTTATCTTTTTACTACAAAAATAGTGACAAACCTTATTTAAGGATTTTATAGTCTGTGTTTTATATATTTAAATACAGAAATTGTAAATAACTGTTATCTATAAATGATAATGAAACTTGACTATATGTGATATATAACATAATAGCAGACATATACAATGGATGTAAAGTAAATGTAGATTACGAGCCCCCTGAAGATGGCCTTGTAAGGGGTGAAACATATGTAGGGGTTAAAGAATAAAAAGTGAAAATATAGTGCATTTCGTTGGTGTGTAATTTGTGATTTGTTAAAAAATGCACGGTGAAGATAATATAAAATTCAGTAGCTTACATGTTATGCCAAAATTGTTATCCATGACTGCCACCAAGTTCATCCATATATCTGAGTAACACCTTCATTAAATCACACTAGATACTGAATAATGTTACCAATACAAAATTCCTTTCCAATTTGTTGTCAGTTTCGTTACCCCTTTTTATAAACATCTATGGTAACAGATTATTTCCACTGCTGTAAGGAAATTTCACTGCAATACCCAATCATATACAAAGTTATTATACCTGTAAGAACAAGTCAGCAGAACAACAGTGACACCAATCACATCAGCAACTGGAATCTTGGCAGGGTCAGGTGGATCAGCTTGGAATACAAACATGTGCCGTCCTTGGGGAACTGGTCCAACATAAACAGTGTCCAACACCTGATCAAATGCTTCACTTTCTGCTGAGCCGACATAAATGATACGCCATTCCAAATCTTCCTGCAGGTCCTCCAAACACTCAAATGTTATTTCAAATTGGAATGGATTTAGAAATGCTGATGGGTTGTCTAGTACAACCACATTCATTACCTGCACCTTAGCCATTGAATTCAACTGGTCTGAAATAACAGGAAAATTTTCGTTAGTGTATGTTACTCAATGAAATGTACATGTTTAACTATTAAAGTTAATACAGAATACTACATATCATACTCAGTGTGACTGAAAATATAATCATTCGAGTGAATTAAGTCAGTGGTTGCAATATGATATTCAGAGTTCCATCTGCCATCTGAATAAACTTGACAGCTAACAGCACCTTAACAATAGACTAAATTTCATAGTACATAAATAAAAAATGACAGTTGAAAATACTGCTTACTTAGCTTAATACTACTCCAAAGGGCTGGAGTTGATGATTATTCACAATACGAGTATTCACGAAGGGGGAGGAGTGACCAGTGATAGGTAAAAAGGTGAAGTTCACCCTATAACCTGCCATGAAGGCACAGAAAGGGGGAGTAGAGTTATAGCCCTACTCTATTTTTAACCATAGTGCTAAATGGGGGTGCATCGTTAACGCCATGCCCTAGCCCCTTTACCCCCCAAGAATGACCCGGTACCCACTGTATATGACACTGGGTGGGTCCCACGAGTGGTCTGGTCAGATGCAGAAAACCTGGCCCCCACCAGGATTTGATCCCTAGACTGTCCAGCCCATAGTAAGTTGCTATACCAACTACGCTATCCTGGCCCATGACCAGTGATAGGCCAACTCCCAATTGCAATTATGGTAATAGCATCATATTATTTCTTCAATTCACAAAATTACATAACTCTGCTAACAAAGTGTATGTAGAAATGCCCATCTTCTTAAATTTTACAGTTTCCTTTCCTAACCAAACATAGTAATGCTACTAACTTTAGGCATCCTTTCAATTAACAATTTTAAGACGATTCACAAATGCTGTGAAACATGAAAACCTGAGCTTCGAATTACTAGTCATGGTATGTAAAGAAAAACACCCAACAGCTCTTTACAGGTAAAATGTTCTACATCAGGCATGCCAATAGACTGATTTGGTGCTTCTGTCTCATTGACATTTTGCTTCTGAATTTAATTCTGACACATTTTGCATATGTGTCAGAATTGTGATCAAAGCCCATAACACAACCCCAAAAGATGTTCACTGCATATAAGTCAGGACTTTTTGGTCAGGTTGAAGACTTCTGCTATGGCAACACAATTTTCTAACTTATCTAGGTAAACACCAGAGATGAATGGATCCTCGACAAAAAAAAATGGGCCTGTAATATAAACATGTAACCACACCACACATTAACTTTTGGGTTGTCTTAAATTGACCAATATGGCATCAGTGTCATCATAATCAAAATTAACATCATTGCTGTGGCCAGCAGGTCTACTTTTACTCGCAGTTATCCTCTACAGGAAGCTACGCTACATAATGTCTGCATATTCAAAGTTACTTCTACTATGAAGATGTACGTAGCGGGTTTCTTCAAGTGTTGATACCTACCTACCAAACTACATATCACAACCTAAAAGACAGCACTCTTCAAATTCTGTTTGAATTTAACACCTCCCCAAATGACTATGAACCAAATGAGAAGTGTCTAATATATTATGTTGTAATTTGTTGTGCTGTCACAAGTCATAAGACACACTCTGCAAGCAATACAAATTAATGTTGAAAGTTGTCTCCTGTATTCTGACACCGTGAAGACTGGTAGCAATTTACAGATGTTTTGGAGTAACCTGTTGCCTCCATCTTCAAAGTAGAAAACATTCTGAATCTGCAGACATTACAGTCACTCATCTACCTTGAAGATGGAGGCACCAGATTCCTCCAAAATGTCGATAAATTTCTAATGTGCATTGTGGTATCACAACACAGAAGCCAGCATTCTTCACAGTCTCTGTTGTGAGACCTGCAAATTAATCTGCTTGTGCAAGAAGTACATGCAAGCATGTTATTAGATTAATAACACATTTCATTCAGTGTACTATTGCTCTTCTCCACTTGAACTCTGCCCTAGATATGTGATACTGTTCTGCAGTATAGTAGTATGGTAATCTCATGCATTCAACAATGTTGTGCCTACTGCAAAACATACACAGCATCAAGGAATGATACAATGATTATTGATGAGTCTGAAAGTATGACAGGAAGTAGTATGACCTATTAAAGTACCATACCAGCAACTGCTTTGAGGAAGTATAGAACACCACAGAAAACTTTAGGAAATATTGTAGCCTAATTATGACTGATATTAGTAACCTTCTGAACACACAGCAGAAGTGTTAATCACTGTACCAAAATACAAATGACTGAAAAAAATGACAAATTTTGAGATGGGTAAATATTATTCATGCATAAACTTATACAGTTCAGTCATATTTTATGTCAGGGATGTATTCCTGAAGACCTCACATAATTCAAGACTACTTTTCCCATAAGAACCAATGTAATATAGTGGAGATGCATTCTCAGGGCACATAAATCTGCAACCATTGTAGTATATGTTAGCTTCTAAACATACTTTTTAAGCACAATATAAATAAACAATATGAGTTAATTTAACAACAATTTTATTAATTAATGTAGTACAGTGCCTGAAAAAACTTGGAAAAAAATAATCATATTCTGATGACCCTGAATGAAAAGGTAATGTACGAGTGCCTACCTAAGACATACAATCTTCCCACTTGGATTTTTTTAATTTCTTGGATTCACATTATTTAAATTGTCTGCACAAAGTGAGACTTTATTAATATTTTTATATTGCACTATTTCAAATTCACATAAAATGCAACATTTTAACATAAGGGTCACTTAGAAAATGCTGTATTTATCCAAAAATAATATAAGCCCTCTGATTCTTATTCAATGCTAATTATATTTAAACACTGGAAACCATCAGTTTATTCTTGTTTGCTTAGAATTATTTTTCAAGCTGTCCAATTCATGGGGCAGAGGAACTGTATAAATTAAAGAGTACTACAGTACAGAACACATTATTATTTCCCAGTATTTTCTTAAACTCTACTCAACTTATTCGTTGAAACACAACAATATGTGCTCTTCATTTAATTTCAATCCCCCAATGATCTCGCAATGGTTTATGCATCGTCCAGATACAAGTCTGACCAATGCCACTCATGCCTACCAGCTTGTAGCCTCTGACTTCCAATTTATTGAGAATCAAGCGGGGAGGATGTTCAGCAACATACACTGCACTGGAACACATTACATTATTTCAGTAATTACAAGTTTTATGACCACTACAGCATATAGAATCATTACTACTACTACTACTACTACTACTATTACTACTACCACCACCACCACCACCACCACCACCACCACCTCCACCACAACTAGTGATTTGAGAATAATCCCTTCAAAGCTCATACTTTATATTCCTTACATTTTTAGGCACGTTCACAAAATTGAGTAACGTGACTATTAGGTTTGTCATGTCTGTTTGTCCGTCCTTCCCTCCGCATGGAGCAACTTGGCTCCCACTGGACATATTATGACGAAATTTGATATTTGAGCATTTTTCAAAGATGTCTAGAAAATTCAATTTTTATTAAAATCTGACAAGAATCAAGGGTACTTTACATGAAGACCTACGTACATTTATGATATCTTGCTCAATTCTTCTTAGAATGAGAAATGTTTCAGGCAGAAGTTGTAGAGAAAATAAAGACACACATTTTATGTTCAACAACTTTTTCCCAAAAATTGTGACATTTATGAGATAATGTGGAAAAATATGGTAGAGCCAGACACGCCACACATGACAATATAATACGGTGCATGCACATTGCATGCTGGATAAGTAAGGCTACACACACTCAGAATATGTAATACTTACTGCTTTTCCATGGCAACAATGATTACCCGAATGCACCTCAATGTTACGTTTATATGTATACTGCCTGTCTTGTCTTCTATAGTGATGTATAAAATCAATTATTGGTGAAATGTGGGTTCCTATGCATTATCCCCCAACCACCATCCAAAAAAACTGCCGTTCTTTTCAATTGCACAAATGTGTATCTTACCAGACACTATGATACAGATACAGAAAATAACACAGTGCATTTGTAAATAAAACTTAGACTGATCAAAAGTCTAACCTGTGTTTACAACTAGTGTCATCATATATGCTGGCAACTCCTTACTTAATGGGTGTTATAACCTATGTTAGCATCCCTGAATCAGTAACTAACAGACCACAACATGCACCTGTAACAGTGAATAAAGCTGCAATAACCTTTTTCTCTGCCCAGTTTATTTATTTTTTCAATTCATAATGGGTCTAATAGGGATTTTTTTGTGTATTTTGACCACACCTCTAATTATATATGCAGCAGGATTTAGATTTACATTTTTCCACCTTTGTTCTTTAGGGATTAAAGTACTACACTTGTTTATACTGTGTGTGTATATATTACACTATTAACTGATTAATAATCTTTTCTTGCTTGTGCAAAAATGAGGCACAACAATTAAAATGTGCAGTTATTCCCTTATACTCCAGTCATGACTGCCTGGGTTGTGACTCCAATCTTCCAAACACTGGTATTGTACTTTATCTCCATCATCAAAATGATTAGGATAAAAATGTGGTAGGTTACATGGTGAATTTGTACAAAGGTCTGTGGGTAAGACAGAACCTGTTCTGAGCAAATGGGAATGGTTCACAGAAATGAAAGGATAGAAAACAGCCCTTTTAAAAGTCCAATGCAAGTGAGTACTGGGAAGAGAGACCAAGCCCTATTTGCAGGGAGGGAGGCATTATGAAGACTTTTTTTTACTCATAAATATTGCTTCTGTTGCAGAAATAATAGTATTTCAAAGTGTACATGAATGAAGAATGGTAAGCATTTAACAATTATAAGGGATATAAAAATACATTCAATATTGTGTGTTAATTCACGTATCTCCTTCATACTGGTGTACAGTCTTCATCACCAGATATAAACAGTAGAATGGTAGGAACTGTGATTCATATCATGCATTTTTATGTACTCTTATAACTATGGCATATCATATATCAGTTTTCAGGCTGATTCTAATGGATAAGTAAACTAAAATTTAAATAGTTTGATCAAACAGAATATGAGACTGTGTTATGAAATTAATGATCATACCTCTTCTCATCTATTTTTAAGCTGTAAATTACATTTCCATTTACTTAACCCTATATTACATTCTCTATGTCCAGGACTCAAAAAATAGAATATGGGAATTATTTAATATTCTTCTTCTTGCCAGTGAGTTCTTATTCTTAGTGCCAACACTTGCTGTGAAAACATGAAAAAATTTTGAACCAATTCAGACACACAAAACATAAGCACAAGGAAAAGATATGACCCACATGTCAAATATCAACACAGCAACCAAGTTATTCGTAATCTTCCACAAACCATTAAAGCTGTAAATCATTATACAAAAGCCAGCACTTACAGAGTATTTATTATCTCACTACTTTAACTCTGTACAAGAATTTACCTCAAATATTCTTACCTGTCTTAAAGCATGCAAGTAAAAACTGTCCTTCTGATGTAACACTGTAAACAGACATTTAACATGCTTTTATTTTGTATTTGAGACAAGTATTGTAACACTGTAAATAGATAACTACTGGGAATGTATCTTTGTATTTGTCGCAAGTACTGTATTTGTATCATATGTTCTACATACTTGGCTCAGTCCAATGAAAGACCTATGGAATGAAATTGATTACATTCTATGCTATGACATGTTTTGATCCTAAAAAATAATAAAATTACTACATTCTTGCTTTCCTTTTGTAATCCTGATTTAATCTACAGCAGCAATTAAAGATCAGAACTTCCGTTACATAATTATGAAAATGGTATTTAAGAGGCGCACACGTTCAACCAATAATACTGTACAGAAAATGAAATAAATATATCAACTCTAAAACAATTATATACAACGCTAAGAAAACTTAAAGATAATCAACTGCTGCACATTTTCTAGTAAGTTCTACTCCAGAATGAGGGGCATCCTCAATTTTTCCTGCTGTCCACCTGTTGCGCTGGTGCCCTAACCGCAGTTTCTCCTTGTCTGTCTGTGGCGCTGATGCTTCCTTCTTGCTGGACACGCAGAGGTTACACAGCATGCTAATCTATAAGCGCGCTCTCCCCCCCCCCTCACCTCTATGCCTCCAGCAGTGCGAGAGGTGCAGACATTACACGACAGGCCAGTCTATTTCCAGCTTGCATCTCTCTCTCTCTCTCCCTCTCTTGCATTTCCAGCCCTCTGTGCAAGGGTTAGGCATCACATTAGTCTTTCAATGCGTGGTACGTTCAGTCTGTGCATACTTCCAGTTGTCCCTTTTCTTAAGAGAAATACGCACTTGCGATATCTGGCTGATAGCAGCCACACTTCCGCCTTCTGGACACCAGGACAGCATGGCGTTTCCCAACCTCCGTGCAAGAGGTAAAGATTACGCGTTAGGCTAGACTGTGTTTCAGCGTGTAGTATGTTCAGCCTATGTGCCTCTATGCTCACATACTTGTGACACTTGTCTCCTTTTTTTAAATGTTTGTGATATCTGGATGGATCGTGTAAGAAATGAAGTAGTACACAGATTGAAGGAGGAGAAGAATATCCTACATACAATAAAAAGAAGAAAAGCTAACTGGATTGGTCACATCTTGAGCAGAAACTGCCTTGTAAAGCACATGATTGAAGGAAAGTTAGAAGGAAGGATAGAAATGATGGGAAGACGAGGAAGAAGGCGTAAGCAGCTACTGGATGTCCTTGAGGAAAACAGGAGATACTGGAAATTGAAAGAGGAAGCACTAGATCGCACCATGTGGAGAACTCACTTTGGAAGAGGCTACAGACCTGTCATAAGACACTACAGAATAAACGAATATGGCTGATTGGAGCCTCACCACCGCGGTCGCACTACCCACATGAAAGTCTCCTGATCAGTGATAATTCCTGCCACCCCCTCATGCAACTTATCACTGCTCCAAGGTCCTCCTCGCTCCGCCATCGTTGCGGTAAAGGTGGCCCTCATTCTTGAGCAGACCCCTAAACGACACCCTAAAATGCTTAAATTTAACAATGGTGATTAAATACCGCTTACAAATTATATCCGGGTTCGATCCTCTTGACGGCACCCAAGTACGACATCAACTCCGGATCAGAAAATTCGTCTCCTACGATAGTAGGTCCAGTTTCCTAGAAAACCTCATATTTAGTTCTCCAATTGCAATAACAGACATGTAACACAGTCCCTAAATACTAACTTACACAACAACACATCGACATTTCCTACCAGTCTTATTTGCGTAGTAACTAAAACATAAGGCATAATTTAACAGCGCCAAAAAACATTACACCTAACACCACAACAAACCACCAACACGGCTGCGACCATAGATTTCAAACACCATGGATATCTCTTACACCTCAACCCCACACACAGATCATCTAGTATGGTTCTCACATTCGTAACGAATGCATAGTATTCTGTGGTTCACAGTGTATGCTACCATGAATTCGTCAGAGTCTATACTAGTTGATCTGTGGTCAGAGTTGTGTTGTGCAGAAAGTGTACATTCACCTTATGCAAAGAAAACTTTTTAAAGAAGTATGTAATATGATACACAGCAACACTCTGAATTTCTGAGATACATACATACATACATGATTATCACATCGATTCCGTAATTTTAAAGAAAACTGAGTAATACGCCAAAATGTAAATTTATCTACAAAAATGTTACCATTGGGAACGTAATCTTACATATCATCCACTACTTTAACTGTACAGCGCACTTCACAAAAAAAGAGAAAGAATACCATCAAGGAAGATTTTTTATGCTTCTATAAAATTTTGTGTTTGTAATTTTATCGTATCTAATTAGCAACCAATAACACTTTTTACAATACTAAAAATGAAGGCAATGTGTTCATCTAAACATCAGATAATATTATACAACAAATCAAAAGTTTCAAAACCAAAATATGCACTATATTCTTACAAGTAAGTTAATTACCCCTACATATGTTTCGGCTTCAACAAGCCATCTTCAGGGGGTCAAAGTTCTACATATGCTCGACATCCATCAGTTCAATTATAAGTACCTGATACATCAACATAAAACAAATTCTTAATTCCAATGGATTAGGATATCACCACTATCAGCTGTCCAAATATATAAAATATAGGGAATGAGTTGCGTTCAGTGTTGTGATTTGATTAAATCACAACACTGGACGCGCAGCAACATAATACAGAGTACCCTCAACCTAAGTTGGATAATCCGTATACAAAAACAGGACTGCCATTAATTTATAACCAATATATATGTAATTTTAAGGAAACTTTTAACTTTTTATACATATAACATGAGAGACTGGTAAAATTCATTCCCTGGATTTTATATATTAGGACAGCTGATAGTCGTGATATCCTAATCCATTGGGAATTAAGAATTTGTTTTATGTTGATGTATGAGGTGCTTATCATTGAACTGTTGGATGTAGAGCATGTGTAGAACTTTGACCCCCTGAAGATGGCTTGTTGAAGCCGAACATATGTAGGGGTAATTGACTTACTTGTAAGAATATAGTGCATATGTTGGGTTTTAAACTTTTGATTTGTTATCATGATGCACGGTGAATATAACGTGAAATATTATACGATTATATGTACACATTTTTGTGCTAATGGTTGGGCTGTGGGTGATCGTAATACGATTGAAACGAGTTGCCATGAAATCGTATAACGAATTAATAATAACATTAATAAAGTTGTGTAGACGGTGAGAAGTAGCAATTACTATCATAATTAACAGAAGGTGGTGCCCGACATCAAAATCAGCCTGTTAAATGAGATTATGGATTTTTACCTCTTCCATGCGAATACACATTTTCGTTAATAAACTTCATTGTAAATAACCAAGACAATTTAAAAATGTATTTCTACATAATGTTAATACAACGTAAAAATAACATCTTCAGAGACGACTTGCCAACCAACCAATTTATGCCCAAACGTGCTCTATCTATAACTGTGGTCCATGATGTATTGTACCCACAGATTATCTAGATTGTACCCATCTTACGCACGGATGAGAGATAATGTCATCGTCTTATCACTGTTAGTATTAATGCTGCCATCTACTATTAACAATAGAGGTGATCCTGACAGGGCACTAGTAAGGCGGAATTTGATGTCTGCTGGAAGAGAAAGAGTGCGCGATGTACAGAAAGAAAACAATTCTTTACATTCAGTGTACTTTTAGAGCTTTCAGTAGTTGACGTTTTTGAATCTCAGTTTAGGTTTCACTTTATGTAAGAGTTACGTATTTACACCGTTGTTTACAAATCATGGACTTTGTTTTGTTAACGTTCATGACCGGCCTAAGAATTACTCTGGAGGAGGAGAATAACGCAAAAAATCTTTCATTCCAACTATCAAAAGTAATCTAAACCATCGAAATGAATTCAGACTTTTTACGATATCGAGGTCTAATAGCAGCAGCTGTGGGAGCTGGGGTTGTGCTAGGAGCTGCAGGCATATTCTTGTACCACCAATTGTATGCTGAGAAACGTCGAATGTTACTGCAGCGAGATTTGGCCCGACTGGATATGACAGTGGCAGAAATGCGAAGTGAGCTGGATGCTCTCCGTAGGGCAGGGCGTGGGAGAAAACATGTTCTTCGAAAAGCTAACAGCAATAACTTGTCAACTGCAGACAGTGAGCTTGACACAGATATAGACATGTACTCAGCTGTAGGCACAGATGATGATGATGAATTTTTTGATTTTTCAGATGAAGATAATGTGTAAGTTTATACATACTGGTTTTCACGAATATTAATATCATTGCAATTACCATACACTCAAGATTACCAAAACACCTTCAGTTTGACATACTAATGTAGCTGTTTGAGGTCTGTGCTGTTTTGGGATTTTAAATTTGTAGACCCTTAGATGCTGTCACGACTGGTGCACTGAGGCTGACAGCATGTGAAGAATTAAAGGTCCGTATATTGAACTGAGGCTGGCATTGCAGGGTTAACCATAGCCAACAGTTGCTGTTTGAATTACTGCTCTTTGTAATTAGTAGTTACTGGTGTGCATGTAGTATTCCTGTGGGGGGAACGATTTGGAATACAGTGAAGGAAGTTGTATGATAACTGATTTCAGTAGTGGGCACTGATGTTAGCACCAATTATTCTTTGGGTTCTGTTACTTAGAGTCAAGTAGTTATTTTCATTATGCAGAGCTATTGTATAGACAGCCATAGTCTAATTTTTGTAATTAACCAGACCAAATTCATCACCCAAATAATGCGCATAGCATTTGAAACATGTACTTATTTTTGTAGCATTGAGCAGTTTAGTTGTAAAACTGTGTCTGTCTTTTGATTGTGATGTTTTATAGTTTTTCATGTCCCTTGAAGGAAGTGCTGTAATGGCCGGTTGTGGTCATTTATTTCTTCCTGATCACCCCACATTATCATACACTAGTACTGCAACAAGCAAAATGGCCTGGGCAGAGAAACATGTTTCTCCATGCAGTCACTGCCGTGTTGTTGAGTGACACATATTGTAGTCAAGTGAACCATATTTTACATTGTGTGAGATTTATGATGGAGGCATTAAATTGCATTAGTCCTCAGAGTGTGTTCTGATGTTGATTACAGGAGAAGGGACATGAGATGGTGAAATGTGCTACAAACCACTTAACAGGGTTTATAAAATGTAATACTTAGGAATGGTGATGGAAGTTTCACCACAAGATAATTTTCCGTACTCCCAGTTGGTCACATCAGAACCACTGTGTAGGCAGACAGTTGTCTTGTTTGTGGTACTACTATAATATTCTGCACAGATAAAGTGAGGCCGCTGCTTTGAACCCTTCCTTTTGGAGGTCCATGCTTTTTAAGTTAAGGAAAGCCTGTCATTAATTTGTAGAATGGACGTGTTTGTGGTTACTAGAGGGCCACAATCTAAATTTTTACTGTTGTGAAGGTTTCTGTTTTCACGTGATGATTTTCGTAAACTAGTGGACAACTTTTGGCATTTAATAGTTTCAGTACAGCAGTTCATTCTCCTGGTTTAGCAGGAATACCCATCTCCACCATCTTCATTAATTCAGTCATGAATATCCTTCATTGCTGAACTACTACTACCATTAGTGCCAGCTGGCAAGTAGTGTTATGTTTTGATATGGAGGGAGCAGCACCTGCTTTTAACAGGTGAAAAATGTATTTTTCCTGCTTGACTTCTTATAAACCTTGCTACATGTACAACACAGTTTTGAATGAGTTTTATGTGGTTTACATTGAAACAGTGGCCAGGATATGCCAATGTATGTACAGTTGAGACTGTGTTAAATATGTGTTTAACCTCAAACCTTCAATCATGTGCCTGCATCAGTATACAATTATCACAGGTTGTATCCATGCCATTTTAGAGTAACTTTATGGAGGAGGGTTTTTGAGAAGATAGTAAGGCATTGCACTTGCAACAAATTTTCCATCTTTAGTGTAACTAGATGGTTCTTTACCATATTAAATTACGGTGTCAACAATGTGAAAAAGGTTCTTTACCATGTTTACAAGAGCCCACCATTTGTCCTCCCCCTGATCTGAACACAATTTATGCCTCATATTCTGTTCCTTAACATTATTGTCCCATTTATGTCTAGATCTCCGAAGTGGTTTTCAATCAACTTCCATAATTTAAAAGAAAGGGTAAAGTTTCCCCTATGTACTCCATGAAGGAGTTCTGGGGGGAGTAGAGGTGTAGATTCACTCATTCTTAAACTTGGAATTAGATGGAGATGTGTGGTCTGCCTCATGCACTGGAAACTATGCCCAGAGAAACAGCACATGGTGCCCATTGAGTGGGAGGCTGGGTGGGCCACTGAGCCAGTCTGGATGCTTGTGGAGAAGAGATAAATCTTTTGCCCCTACTGGGAATCATTTATTATCATGTACACATGTGTAGGGAATGTGCACAGACTTGACCCATAGCAGATTTAACAGCCATCATTTTGTACTGCTGCATTAATTCTGTGTTTGTAGTGGCCGTGCGGTCTAAGGCGTGGGTCTGCGGCCACTTGCTTACTAGGATTGTGGGTTTGAATCCCACTGGGGGCATGGATGTCTGTCTCTTGTGAGTGTTGTGTGTTGTCAGGTATAGGTCTCTGCAATGAGCTGGTCCCTCGTCCAGAGGAGTCCTACCAAACGTGGTGTGTCTAAAAAGTGTGATCGTGAAGCCTCGAAAAATGAGGCGGCCTAGGCCCCCAAGGGGCTGTCGAGTCATTGGGGGGGGGGGGGGGGGAATGTCACAACAAGCTAATATCACTTGAGAGTTTTTATTACCAATATCCCATATACCTTTAGAAAGTCAGGTTATTTATACCATATGGAAAGGTTTTGTTTGCTTCTGAAAGTTGGTTCTTGTTTTAGAATAATAAGAAAATGGTTAGTCTTTTGGGGTACATGCGATTTTGAGATGAAGCATTGTCCTGATCATTCATTTTATTCAAATCCTGTATCTGTGAACCTTTTTACAAGTGCAGTCTTCAGTTGAAAGATCCCATTGTGCTGTATTATATAGAAATGTGCGTCATTATTGTTGGTTTGTATGCTGTTGGAAGAGATTCTTTCTGGATTCCAGTAATATGGATAATTTCTGTTTAATGCAGTGGTGTCTGTAAAATATGTATAGGGTCTATGTGAAATTCATTATAAAAGGTAAAGGTAAAGTTGTCCCTGTCTGTGCACTGAAGGCATATAGGGGGATTAGAGGTATAGCTCCACACATTCTTGACCTTAGCACTAGATGGAGGTGAGTGGTCAGCTTTACACCCGGGCAGTTCACGCCCAGAAAAGAACTCTGGTACACGTTGAAGGAATTTGTTGTTCTAAGATAAATATTTATTATGTGTTATTACATGAACCAGTGAAAAACTCCACATTCAGCTTGACAGCATACAAGTCAGACATGATTAACACTGAAGAAAATCCTGCATATAGAGTTGATTGAATTGCCGACCTCTTTATTTTCAGAATGGTGTCATCAGTCCATTTGGGAAATACCAGGGAAACAGAAACAGATCCCAGACTTGTGGAGCTGTTGGACGAAGTGGATCAGCTGCTCAAGGGTCATATTGAAGACAAACAGGCAGCTTATAACCTGTTGTTAGAACATGAAGACAAGGTGTGTTCCCGCAATAATAAATCTGTTTGCATTGTAATTAAGATGAGAATATTTGGACATACCTAAGAGAAGAAAGAGTAAATTTCAGGAGAAGGGCCGTGCCATGGCTCATATGTACATACTTATGTATACACAGGCACACGTGTGTGCGCACGCACGCACGCACGCACGCACACATACATGCATACCTATATATGTATGTAGTTATGTATGTGTGTGTGTACATACGTACTCATACATATGTACATACATACACACACACGCACACGCACACACTCTCATGCGCGCGTGCACACACACACACACACAAGCCTTCTGATCCCATATGCAAAGAAAGTTTATGGTTGTGATTGAAGCACTGCATCCTTAACTTTATCATCACTGGCATATCTTTGCCATACAAGGCTTATTTTTGTTGTTTAAACATTCGATAATCTGATGCCGCTAGCTGCGGAATATATGGGGTGTGTGGGAGAAGTTCACATTTAAGCTGCCTGATTGCTTCAGTGGTAGCTGCCTCAGAATGAGGACGCGTGTTACTGTGGTGTAAAAGAACCTTTACTGCCATGCAGTTTTCACCATATTGCTCTAACATTCTCCTACAAATTTCAGATGTTTTAATACCTTCTGACCATTAAAAATGGATCACAGCTTGCTGTTGTAAAATGGTGCATTTTGAAGTGGTGCCACCATCTTTAAAGGAGTTTTGTAAACAAATGCAACACTAACTAAACCTGACACTGACTTATCAAGAAAATGCCTAGTATGTAATTAGTTTTGTAGACAGCCACTAGGTTTTGCAGTGCATCAATTGCAGTGCCTCTACAGGCAAATTCCCTTACTTTTTGATTCACCTTTGGACTATGAAAATTTTATATGCAGGTAGTTCTCATTTTACGCCAGGGTTATGTTCCTGAAAAACGCCACGCAAATCGAAATTGTGCATATCGAACACAAAATTTCCATTTAAAACAATGTACTTCCTGGGGTTTAGGGGACTGATAACCTCATCCTATATAGTGTATGACTATACCACTAGTGGACATAACAGACCTGTAGAGTATATATGTACTGCATATACACTATATATACATTTCTATACAGTATACATACATTTCTGTACACTGTATTTATTTATTTCTAATGCAATAAAAATGTAAGAGACTCACATCCATAGTTTTTTGGTACGGTTCATTCCAATAGGACTGTGGTGGTTTTGCTACACAGACAAACACTTTAGTTCCTGACTTAGCACTTTCTTTAATTGTATCAGCATTATCGCGAATTGTATGTATGCTACTATGAGTGAGTCTAACATTATGGAATATGTCAACAATTCGTTCACCTTTTTCCAGTTGGCTTATTACGTGTAATTTCTCTTCAATATCGATTGGCTTTTGCCGATGTTTTACTTGGATTGCACTAGGTAATGTAGATTTAGGTTTCTCACTCATATTGGTAAGAAAAGCCAGTGCTGTTGAAGAGGAAACAAAATGAGCCGTGTGGTTATATCACCAACGTAATCAATCCATACACGTGACTGATGGCATGACAGTGATGTCACTTCCTGCTAGCCTCCTACAGAAGATAAGCGGAATGCGGATCATCTGTGCCAAATCGCATTAAACTGAAAATTGTTGCATAAATTCGAAAGGTGGTGTAAATTTTCAAGTCGCTTTAAAGCAAAATCATGCAAAACAAGATTGCATAAAACGAGAACTACCTGTACAGTATTATGAATCATTGTTAAACTTAAAAATTCTTGAAAAGAATAAAAGGAGTCTGTATTTAAGTATCCTCTTAATGCAACTTTAAATTGTGTCTTTTCATTCCTAAGACTCATGGGACTAAATGGTAAGCTGTTGAAAACTTTGATGCCAGCATAGAATGCACTTTTCTTAAAACATGGAACTTTGGCAGGTGGTCTGTGAAGATGGTGTTTATTCCTTGTAGCAGATTAAGTTGTTTGAAAATTTTCTTCATTACATACAGTGAAATTAATTAATGGAAATGTATATTGCCATAGAACAGGTAAAATCTCTAATTTCTTAAATAGACTTCTACATGAAGTTAAAGGTTTTGCACCAACCATAATTCTAACAATTTCTTTCCACTGTTGGATGAATTACCCCAGAAAATTATTCCATACTTCATTATAGGGTGAGAAAAAAAGTGAAACAAACTGATTTGAGAGTGGTAATGTTGCTGATATATAACATTGACCTAACTGCATATCATGCTGCACTTAACTTGGGAATCATGTGATCAGTATGATTTTTCCAATTTAGGTGGTTATCAATTTATAAACCAAGGAATTTTGTATTTACTGTTTCTTCTATAAATTTTATTTATAACCAGTACTTAATGAACAGTGTAGCAAAATATTCATTATAAATTTTATTACATGTATTTTATCTAGATTTAGGACCAACTTATTAGCAGGAAACCATATACTGATATAAGAAAGAACTGAATTTGATACTGTACAGAAATAATCAAAACTTTTATTAGAAATTATAGCACTAGTGTCATCAGCAGATATTGTGGGTTCTGCTAAGGGAATTATTCTCAGGGAAGGTAATTTATGTGTATTATGAACAGTCATGGCCCTAGAATTGACACATGGGGCACTCCATGTTTTAATTTACCTCAGTCAGACTAAAAATTCTGATCATCATTGGATGATTTTATTTAATCTTTCTGTTTTTTTTAAATAGGACCCAAACAAATTTGCACGTACTGTTTGAATGCCATAGAAATGTCATTTAGGTAACCAAATTTAATAATTTACACAGTCAGAAACCTTTGCCATATCACAGAAAATTCATCCAACATGCATTTTTTGGTTCATAGATTTGAATACTCCATCTCTTCTTCGAAGGAAGCAGTTTCAGTAAATATCCCTTTCCTAAAACCAAATTGTTCTGGGACCAGCTTGTTGTTAGTATGCAGATGATGGTTTAACCTACTGTACATAGCTTTCTCAAATATTTTGGAAAAAGCAGTTAATAATGAAATAGGCCTATAATTTGTCATACTAGTTTTGTCCCCATTTTATACAGTGGTTTCACTACTGCAATTTTAAGACTTCCAGGGAAAATACAGGTATATCATGAGTGATTAAAAATATAGCTTAAAGGGCGACTAATAAGATATTCACAGATTTCAAGATTGTAGTTATTTCATAATAACCTGATGAGTTTTTTTGGTTTAAGGGAATGTATACTGTATTTTTATTTCATCTTCAGTGACGGGTCATTTCTATGCTAGGGAAATTTCCAGGAAATGAATCTTTTAAAAATGAGATATCATCCTTTCTCTACCTGACGTATATTTAGTTTTGCAGTCAATTGTTAGGAAGAAATTATTGAGGACATTAGCTCTGTTTTTGGATCCATTAATTTGTTGTTGTTTATGAGTGTGGAGAGCATCTGTTCTGCTGAATGTAATTTTCCTGTGTCTTTCTTGATAATGTTCCATGTTTTTATTTTGTTATCTGATTTTGCTGTAAGTCTACTGTAGTGCTCCTTCTTAGCTTCTGTTATAACTTTTTTAAGGATTTTACAATATTTAATTTAAAGTGTTTTTCTTTTGGATCATTACTGTTTCTACTGAAGGTGTATTGACTCCTGTTACATTTGCAAGATATTTTTATTCCAGTGTAATCCAGTAATCATTTTTGTTGTTTATAATTTTATATTATATGAGTATATATATATATATATATATACTTTTTTTATTGGAAAACTAACTTAGAAAATGTTTAGGAAAGTGTGCAGAAATGAGTTAAACATATGGTTCATATCCTTGCCTTTGTAAACAGACTCCCTATTTTTTGTTTTAGTACTAGCTGAAAGTTTGTGATTATTTCATGATTTTTGAATTGTGTTCTTTGCTTCAGAGATATTTTGTTTGTTGTCACATACATATTGTTAATTGTGAAAAACTGGGCATGTTGGTCTTACAGGCCATTTATTAGGGGAGATGTAGAAGATGAATTTAGTCTACTGTTATCCACGTATATGTTATCAGTGGCAGTACGTGTGTCATTCTGAATTCTTGTTGCAAAATTTACCGTGTGTGACAGATTATGTGTTGTTAATAACAAGGCTAGTTGCTTTTTCCCATAGTTTTCAATGAGATAATTTTTATTTGTCACCACAGATTAAAAATTATGCTTTAGTTGCATGCAGATATTTCAGAGTATCATCTATATTCTTTATAAATCTTTTAAAGTCTCCTGAAAGAGCTCTGTACATCCTTAATATAATTAAGTTGGATGTTTTAGTTTCATGTTCAGCAGCACAGATTTCCAAATCCTTTTTTTTTTTACAGTTATGTGATATATCAATTTTGTTTTAATATAAATATTTTTGAACAAAATTACACACACCTCCTCCCTTGTGTAGGTTTTGCTGGCAGAAGCTTGACCTTATTGTATAACTGGGCAATGTGAGGTGTAGCAGAGCCTTTTCTTTCATGTGATGCTTACTAAAATATAGTACAGTATATGTGGATTTATGTTATCTGTTTTGAAATAAATTATTAATTCATCACCTTTTCTTCATAATCCCCTGGTATTTTGATGAAAGATACTAAATGAATCAGATGAATCTGCATTTCTGTCTTGGTCTGTGGAGTACCACTGCCACCAGTATGTACCACTGCCACCGGTTAGTACCACTGCCACCGGGTATAAACCCACTTGCAGTAATGAATAATATATATATCAGTTCCACTATTTGCAATCAGCGTATCTTATGCACCTTTGTACTGCTGCTTCTAAGCTAAAAAAGAGAGGCTGTAGCATGGGTTATAACAGGAATACTGCTAACGCTTAGCACATGATCGTCACCTATTCTGTTAGCAATAAGATGCATCAGCTTCCTCTTGCCTTGTGAATTTAGGTGCAAGTTGTGTGTTGTACATTCTTCTGTCACAATAGGAGCAGTGTCAGTAACACTGATGAGGGACGTTCTATGCCCATCAGGCCCCGATCAAGTTGTAGATTCACACTCCTCACCTTCCTGTTCATCCACAGCATGTCATGCCACTGAAGACGTTTATAAATCCAACATTTTTTTCTTGTCCTCTCAGCAATGAAGTTGATGTCCTTGTTCATTGAATAATGGTAATTTCTATCCAGGCTGTTTCCTGGCCATCTGACTTTAACAAAATGATCTTGCTTGGTAAGGCCTTTACAAAGCTTCCCCAGGTCTTCAGCAACGTTAGCAAGAGGTACATTTGGCTTTAAGATACTAGTGACCATGTATTCAGTGCCTAGGTTTACTTGGAGCAGGGGTCCAATTTCCTGCCCTTGACTACTTCCAAGTAATGAAATCTTTGTCTTCTTACTTTCTATTTGTCCCATAAGTGATTTTACTTTTTGTCCACATGCTTCAACAAATCTGTGCTTTGCTGATCAACTTCCAGTACAATGAATCTGTTGCTCAGCTGAATATGAGATACATCTTCAGCAGAGAACCCGCAAAACCTGCCAGCCTTTCACCATGGAGGACGAAGTGGCAGTGGGACAGGTTATTCTCTGAGTACTTCAGTGTTCCCCAGTAACTCACATTCCACTAATGCCCATATTCATTTCATTTATCTATCATCTTAGCAATTGCCAGTGTAAAATAAAGACTTCTCTCTCTGTGTCCCTCTTTCTACATGAGGAGGTACTTCACAGTAATCTCTTGGCTTAGTATTCATAGAGCAATTCAGTCAGTAAACATAAGAGGATGGGATATGCATTTTTAATAGTAGAAGCATGTGGATGCAAGATTTGGGTTGGGAAATCCTCCAGGCAAGAGCCCATTTCAGGGATCTAAATGTGGATGGGAGGATGATATTAAAATGGATTTTGGGAAATGTAGAGTGTGAAGATATGAAGTGGATTTAACTGTCTTAAAATAGAATCAAATGGCAAATGTTTGTGAACATGGCAAATAACTTTTACCTTTCATAAGAGCAAGGAATGTCTTGGGTGGCTGAATAACTGTCAGCTACTCAAGAGTGGTCCTGCACCATGGACTTCGATAGTGTAAAGATCCCATTTGAAATTGTACATTACATTAACCCTTTCTGTGTGTGCATACCTTAAATCAGCAATTAAAGGGATTCAACAGTAGGATGTGTGTACTGTAATACTGACACAAAATTTGTCAAACGTTGTGAGCATTTGGTCACGCTTTAGTGGGAGCTGGAGGCTTTAGACTGACTGGTGATTGCTTGGACATGGATGTTTATGGTCTAGTGTAGTGTATCAGCAGTGCCTGGATATGTAGGAGCAGTACTTTACATCACATGTGGCTCAGTCACCCACACTATAGTATGTAATATTAGTCAAGATACTTTTGTTTATTTATGTGAGTTTCAGAGTGGCTACATAGAACAGAATCTTTCTCTCTCATACACATTCTTCCAAAAAGCAAAACATGCACCCATACAACACAAGCACCCCCCCCCCCCCCCACACACACACACAAGGTATTGCAGTCTTTGAGTATCATCTTTCATTCTGCAGTGTGAATGTTTGGGGATTTTAGGATACACTCAATATATCAGTAATGTGAACTCTGTTTTACTCATCATGGCTACACAAAAGAAGCGTAGCAGTACCTGAACTGAAAGACAATTTTCTATAGACAGTGGTTCTGATGTATACAGCGGTCAACTGAGTGACATTGAAGTGAGGGTGTCTGAAGAAGAAGATACAGAAGCTGGGACCAGTGATGGTGGGGACTGGAACTGGGGCTGTACACAATGAAGGCACAGGTCTGCCCACCCCTTTGCTTGAGCTCCCAGGGGTGTTAACAAAAATGAGGCCCCTTCTGTAAACAAAGACATCATTCCTCTCAGTGTGCTGACATATTTCATAGTAGTTATGCCACCTTTCTGACATGACCATGAATGGCATGTTCCTGTCCTTGGGTGTAACTGTACAAATGGGGCATTACATAAGAGACAATCTGATGGAGTACTGGACTGAAATTGGAACAACACACAAAATTTTCACAGTAACAGTGTGATACGTGATTGATACTTTCATATATTGCACTTGTTACACTTCTCCAACAGTACCAAGGAACCTGACATGAGTCATAAAAACTATGACAGACTATGAAAGCTGGGAACACTTTCTGACACTTTGAATGATTTGTTTGCTAAATTATGCAGTTGATCAGAACATTTGGTGGTGGATGAAGTTATTCTGAAATTCAAAGGTTGGATAATTTTCAGACAGTACATACCTAAGAAACACAAACATTTCAGCATCATAATTTACAAGCTTTGTGACATGACAGGCTACACATATGGCATGAAGGTTTATCTTGGTTAAGGCTCCCTGACTGCTACTGATGAAGTGACAGCAACACACAACTGGGAGATATCTTAACCAGGGGAGTGGAAGGGGATGGACATACTGTAAGTTGTCTGTGGGCAATTTCTTTCCTTCTCCTGCTTTAATTGATGATCTGTCTAATATAAAAACAAACTGTTGTGGTACTATCCACCCAATCCGTAAGGGCATGCCACGTGACTCTGGGAGGTAAAACACTAAAATTGAAATGGGGTGACATGCAAGTCGGAATCAGGGGAGACATGACTGCAGTGGAATAGGAGGACAAAGAAGAAGTATACTTACTGATATGCACCAGCCACCAGTAGCAGGAGACTTCAAAGATGAACATGGCAAACCCAACAAGCTCACCATTTTTGGAAGCAACAACATGCACATGGGGAACTTCGAAAAGGGTAATCAGATGGCACATAGCTATTTGATGAATGAATGTGAATGCAAGTAGATAAAAAGGCTGTTGTCTCATATGTAGGACTTGTCTATTTTGAATAGCCGGATCCTGCTTTTATCTTGTGGTGCCAAGATTTCTTGAGATTTCAGAATGAACTTGGTGAGATATGTTGCAGAAGAAGGAGGAAGACTGGGGAAAATTCACTGTCTAAAAAAGAAACACTGACCTCCGCAGTAAGAAAAGTAGGTTCACTTTCGTTTAAGAATAATGATCACTGGCTGATGAAGAGTAGTCAGTTGAGAACTTGTGTATGTTCTGCATGTAGACTGAATTCTCGAACAAGTTGTGTGAAAAGTGTGAAGTGGACTGTGTTACTTGTTTTAGAGTCTGCCACACTAAACTTGTGCCATGAAATATTCGTGAACAGAAGACTGGAGTAAACAGTATTTTTTCTTTATATATGGGTTTCAGGATTTCATATTTAAGACAGTCATTCTGTAGAATAAAAAAAAATGCTCTTGAATGTTCTTCATTAAGATTGAGGATACGTACATTTTGATTAGTTGTATTCCATCCAATAGATCCTCAGATATTAATGTTTGTATAAACCTCTGCATGATTTCTTAAAAGCTCCAACTTAAAATCTTCCTTTTAGAACTGCTCCAATGGGATTTAAGTCTGTTAATTATATTATCACTGCAGATTGGTGTTGTCGTAATGACCACTATTGTGTTTGTCTCATGCGCTGTTTGAATCTGAGCCAGGACATTAGCTGTCCTGACTTAGGGGCGTGGTTTGCTGCAGTTTGTAGGTAAATGCTAGGAAAGTACTGTGATTAGGCTGTGATTGTGTATGTCCACATTTTCACAAATCCATCAGTCATGCTACCATTCAAATCCTATTTTCAGCAAAGTAAGGTTAAAGTTTCAGAATGTTAAAACATCATCATGAACTTTCTATTCCATACTATTGTCTGATAAATTACTCAAAAAGTTATTATAAGCCTTTACAGCAATAGTGTTTTGTGATTGCATTTTTACTTTATCAGCCACTTCTGTTTATTTCAGTATGCTGACAGTGTGAATGTGTTGTGGCGGCTAGCAAAGGCAAGTCACATGGTGGCCATGGCTTATGGTGCAGAAGGCAATAATAATAAAAAAAAGGAATTTGTACTTCAAGGTTTGTTCATGACGTATGGCAATATGTATCATGTTTCTGATGAAAAATGACTTTGGGTGTCAAAAAAAATGCATCTACATGTACTCCACTTGATCTCATATTTGAGTGTGTATGATTCTTGCTTAATAGTCAGGAGGTCCCAGGCTAGCTATCCTCACTCGGACGTTTCGGGAAAGTACCTTAAATGAAACCAATACTGTGTCATTCCATATCCTTTTCAATTCAAGGTCCCTTTGTTGGTTTCAAGTACATTTTTCATTGATAAGTAGTTAAAGGGATATGAGATAACAAAATTTTCACATGAGGAAGCATTTACATTGTGCTATTTTGGTTTGTGAAAACTAGAATTTAAATTTTCACCACTATGGAGATGTCAAAGGGTGTATGAGAACACATGGTCTCCTAACCTGTATGACCACACTTGGGGATGAAAATACATTTGGAGCTTCAGTTGTTCAATAGTTAAAGCAGAGAACAGTTTATTCTCATGATATATAATGAACACTCGTTCCTGTCATCTTTATTAATTCAAGTGTTAATAATCTGCAAAGTTGTGTATCACCTAATTTTTTGTCACATGTATTAATATTTGTAAAATTTCTATTGTGATGCAGGATTTCAGTATGCTCAGCGAGCCTTAGAGCTAGATGAATCAGATGCTGAAGCACACAAATGGTTTGCTGTTACTGTTGGTAGTCGTGGCGAGTTCCTGGGCACGCGAGAAAAGATTGAGGATGGCTTTGTGTTCAAGCAGCATGTGGATAAAGCATTGTCACTTCGACCAGACGATCCTTCTCTCCATCATCTCCTGGGGAGATTTAAATATGAGGTGAGCATTTTGTATCTTTCTTGTGTAGTTAAACAGTATTCTCTTAAGGGCAGAACTGATGGGGGCCAGGATATGAGTCAGTAGAGCAACTAGACTACGGGCTGGACAGCTGAGGAAACATGGTTCCATTTCTGGTAGTGGCAGTATTTTTTCCTCCTCCAAAGTGTTCAGACTGGCTCAGGGACCCAGCCAGTCTCCTCTTCAGTGGGAACCAGGGACACTTTCCCCAGGGCAAAGTGACCAGGACATGAAGCTGACTACTGAACTCTATTTAGTACTGAGGTTAAGAATGAGTGGAGCTCTACCGCCACTCTTCCTTCATGACATGTGCAGGGACAAATTTCCTTAGAGCGCAGAAGTAAAAATGTGACATGATTACAAAATTCTGTCAAGTGGAATAAAAAATAGTGTGGTTATAGGGCTTACCATAGAATTTGGTCTTTGTATCATAAACAATTGTTACAAGGGTCATAAATGTGCTGCAAATATTTGAATTTTTTACCTGACTTCTAGCACAGAAATTGTGTATGCAGCATGTTTAATGGATTAAGAACTCCAGAAAACAGTGAACTGTGAGAGAGGATTTAACTTTCACACTTGTTTTTGGGAAAAATTTCTTCCTCCTCTTAAACCACACTCTTTCTTCTTTTGCCCATGACTTTGTGTTGTACTGGTGTTTAAATTAATATGACTGAGTGACTGACATGGAGGACAGTGCTCATGTTGAGCATAACTTTGCAATGCATTGTAAGACAGTTAATGACGAGCCCCATTGTGACTACCATCTGAGAACTCAGCTTACCATAGCAAGCTTGTCACTTCCTTTCTGGCAAAGGGAGTAGGGAAGAGATTGCCTAAGCTCCAAAAACGAACATAGTGCTGTGATCCTGTCTAAGGGTTGTAGATCCCTGAGTTCTAGAGTAGTTGGTAGGACAGAAATGGTTGCATAAGTTTTGTTAAGTGTAAGTAGTAAGGAAAATGTTAATGAATGACAGGACAGAACAATTCTCTGAAATAGTTTTTTTATATTCTTTACATGGAAGAGTTTTTATATTTAAAATGGTACAGTTTTCGAATTCAGATCATGGATTATAGTGGCAGTGTTGAAATTGCATCCTTGGCTCAAATTATTGCTGTGTGCTATCACAGAAATTGTAAAGTGTCTTCCAGAATATTTAATTTATGAAACTGAGTAATTCTTATACTGAGTACAACTGAAATATATTACTGCTAAACAAACATGCTTGGTGGAGACTGTTAAGCAGCTGAGAGTTTATGGTTATTACTGGTGGCTTCTATATTAGGAAATGATTTGAATGTCTCACAGGTGGCAACCCTATCATGGATAGAGAGAAAGTTGGCAGGCACTCTGTTTGCTGAACCACCCACTGCAACGTACCCTGAGGCAGTGGAACATTGTCTGAAGGCAGAATCTTTGAGTCCTATGCCCTGGAAGGAAAATCGCCTTTTGTTGGCCAAGTGTCACATCAATCAAGGGAACTATGCTGATGCTGTCTCATGGCTGCATCTTGCATCACAAGTTCCTGTTGTAACACCAGATGTAAGTTTATGTTGTATGATGTATTACAGTGGTTGGTTGATTATATCAGTATTATGTTCTTTATTTGCTTTTCTTTGAAGTATAGTTACATGTATGTGGTTATGGGAGTTGTCATTAAAATGATGTGTTTCTTATTCTTACTGTTTGTTTTAAAATCAGTGGTGATATTTAAAACTAAACCTGCCTGTTTGAATATTAGATTTAGTATACTAACCATTTGAAAGGGCATGTGAATGTAATTATAACTAGTCATCAGAGACATGGATAAACCTGCCTTAGAAACCCTGTATGTATAGGATATACCTTAATCGCCTTGCCTCTGTTTTTCTTAACAATGTAACTTTTTCTTGTGAATTAATTATTTCATATATTCTTTATTGCTCATGCTGCCTTGTTTGGTTTTGTAAGTAAAATAACATAGAACCACTGCAACACAAGTAACATTTATACCTTCATCCACATGCTGTATTTTAGCATGCATGTGAAGCAACTTGAGCTGGGTACCTCGGTGGTTATAGTGAGCAGGCTGTGAGCTGCCTCACTGGAGAATCAGGTTTTGATTCCCAGTGGAGGTGGAGATTTTTCTGTTTGCCACTTTATCCATACAGACTCCTGGACCTACCCAGCTTCCCATACAATGGGTATCACCATCTTCTTACTGGGGGCAGCCATGGTTTGCAGCTAACCTCTAGTTCCCATCTAGAGTCACAGGTTCAGGAAGACTGGAGCTGTACTCGTGCAATTATGTGTCATTCCTGGAGTGCTGCTTAATTCATTAAGCACAAGCCACCTTTACCTTCTTCTGAAGCATCACAGTCTTACATGGTGAAAAAAAAAAAAAAAGGATCACAAAATGAAGGCAGAAATGAATTCTTAGGGCTGTTGTTCATATTATATGTTTGTGCTTTGCAGGTGGGTTTCAAAAACAACATTCTTAACCATTAATGGCCAAATGAGAAAAAACAGTCCCAGTAATTTAAATGTTCTCTTAGTGTGATGGGGAAAACAGTATCCTGAAATGCCATGATGTTTTTAAAATTTTCTGCCTTCATAAAGTCGGGGCTCTTATTCACCATATTTATGTGAAAAGCTTGTGTAGGTATGAAAGTTTACCTGAAAATTGATTCTGGTTACAACTAGTGCAGGACACATGAATTATTTACAGATGTTTTCAAGCAGCTGTTCTTATTTTCTGTTTTCTCAAAGTGGCAAAACTGAACAGGTACACATATAAAGGCCCTTCTGACAAGTCTGTTTTCTTTCATGAAGCTGTTTGTAAAATGCACACCCCCTTCACACCCGTTGTTTCATAATAGAATAGAATAGAAGTAGGGCGGGCACCAAAGCGTCCCATGCACATCGGCCATTTATGATCCTTTGTGCAGCCCTTGTACTCATTTGTTTAGCAGCCCCGCACTTTGAACAAAGTGCAGTAACCTGCTTACAGAGATATCCTTAAAGTCCCCTGGTTTCATAAAATGATACCCCAGGTATCTGAATCTTAATGCAGCCAAGGCCTCACAGTCGCCGAGAACATGTGAGGCTGTTTCAGATGCCTGTTTTAATCTATCACACTCGGGACTGTCTACTAGCCCCAGTTTAAACACGTGTCCCTTTGAATAACAGTGTCCTGTGAACAACCCTGTCAGTATCCTTAGCTGGTTTCTGTTCAAACTGAGTAGTTCTCCAGCTCTTTTAGCAGAGGGTCTTTTGAGAAAGTCTCTTGCCTGTCTTTGTCCATGAATGGACTGCCAATATTCTGTATGTTTCCTATTCGTCCATCCCCTGATCACCTCTCTGGCAATCTTGGCAGATATGCCCAGGGCAGGCTCAGGTCCTACAAATGGATATGAGGAGCTCTGTCTAGGTAGTTGATCAGCCATTTCATTTCCATCAATTCCCATATGTCCCGGCACCCGTATCAGTTGAACTCTTTTATGTTCTGCCAGTCTCATTAGGGATTGATGGCAGTCCCAGACTACTTTGGAATTAATCTGGAAGTTATTAAGCTCCTTAATGGCTGCTTGGCTGTCTGAGAGAATATAGATGTTCCTTTGTAGCCCTTTTCTATATTCTCCATTATACATGCCTTAATACCATATATTTCAGCCTGGTATACCGTTGTGTGATGCCCAAGGCTGAAGCTATGCCCCCTCCTTGAACCCCATTTATACACCCCGGCACCAGTGCCCTCATTGCTCTTAGACCCATCCGTATACCAGACCAGGCCTCCTTTATTATCTGGATTAAATCCATTCTGCCATTCATGCTTGCTGGAAAGATGAACCTTGAATGGCTTATGAAATACATATCTCGGTATCATTCTATCAGTCCACATTAAAAGGACGGGTTCTTGCTCCATGTCCCGAGACTTTTTAGCGTGACCATAGTTAGTAAATCTAGGTCTCCACTGTTGATTGCACGTGATTCTGTAGATCCCTGCCTGTGCCTCCACCTCAATTACCACATGCAGAGGCGGGAGTCCCAGGGGAACCTCCATTGCTGGTGTTGGGGTAGTCTTCATTGCCCCCGTTATAGCCAGGCAGGCTAGTCTCTGTAGCTTATTAAGCTCCCTCCTGCTGACGTAGTTGACCCTCGTCCACCATACCGTTGCACCGTAGGTTAGAATAGGTCTAATTATCATAATGTAAATCCAGTGTAATACCTTGGGCTTCAAACCCCAAGTTTTACCAAATGTACCTTTTCAGGTCCAGAAAGCTCTATAGGCCTTCTTTATCACATTTCCTAGCTGTGTCTTCCATGTCAGTCCCTTGTCCAAAGTGAGTCCGAGGTATTTGACTTTTGTAGCCAGTTGCAATTTATGTCCAGAGAGGGTTGGTTCTTTTAAGCCCCTTAAATTCTCTTCCTTGTGAATGGAACTACCACCATCTTTTGTGGGTTTATAGATAACTGAGTCCTTTCACACCACTGTTGCACCATGCTCAAGGATTCCTGTCGAAACTCTGAGACAGTATACGGAAATTTTCCGCTGACTAGGATAGCAATATTATCAGCATACCTCAGTGTGTTATAATCATTCTCATTGAGTCCTACGAGTTCATACACAACCAGACTCCACAGCATGGGTGACAAGACACCGCCCTGAGGACATCCCCTGGCCACAGACCCCTCCAGAGTTTCTCCTGCGAGTGTGGCTATGATTTTCCTATTTTTCAGTATGAAGTTGATCCACCGACAAATTGTGTCTTCAAGCCCATGCCTTTTAGCAGCTTCTATTATGATGCTATGTGAGGTGCTATCAAATGCTCCTTCAATATCCAAGAAGGCTCCAAGTGTGACCTCTCTGTTTTCCACTGCTTCTTCAATGCATGTGATTACATGGTGCTGTGCAGTTTCAGTGGACTTCCCTGGTTGGTAGGCAAATTGGTATCGATGCAGGAGTCGCAGCCCCCAAATCTCGTCCCTATTATGCCTGTCCACTAATTTTTCCATCATTTTCGGCATGAAAGATGATAGACTAATAGGACGATATGCCTTAGCCTCGGTATAGTTAGCCTTCCCGGGCTTAGGTATAATCGTCACTTTAACTTGCCTCCAGGCATGCTGTAAAGATTCGGCGTATTTGAGTCGTTAAGTAATCGACCCCTGTTGCAATAATGCAGGTATAATCTCATCTGTTCCTGCCGATTTGAATGGTTTGAATGTGTTTATCGCTCATTTAATTTTGGATTGGTCAATAATCCTTTTAGACAGTTCCCAGTCCTCCCTGTGGGCAATGAATGTCCCCAGGTTTGGCTGTCCCTGTCTTAGCTTTGTTGTTTCTCCTACAGCAGCTCCTGGGAAGTGAACTCTATACAGTTCCCTCAGGGTCGCTATTCCTGCTTGTGTGTGACAGCCATTAGATAGTTTGATGGAACCCACCCTATTGGCCAACTGATTGGCCATACTCCTCATTAGGCGGGCTCTGTCAGGTACATTCTCAATCCCCCGACAGTATTCCCTCCACGAGGATTGTTTGGCTCTTCTTATTGCTTTATGATAACTGGTGAGGGTCATTCAATAAGGTTCCCAGTCACCAGTCTTCTTAGCTTTATTAAAAAGCCATCTTATAGGTGCTTTAAGGCGGCTCAACTCTTTATTCCACCAGGGAACCCTCCTTGGTGAGAGAGCCATCCTAGCTGGACAATTTTTGTGATAGGAGGAGAGAATGGCATGTTGCACCAGGTCAACAGCCAACTCCATGTCCCACACTGAGTGCACAACTCTTGGTACAGCTCCTGGATTTACCTTAAGGTCTTCCCGATAGGATTCCCAATTGGTTCTCGTACGATTGCGATATGTGATCTTAGAAATTTCTATGTCGCTTACCTGATACAATATGTACCTGTGATCTGACAAAGAGGTTTCATGAGATACATGCCAATCGGACACTAGGTCTACTACCTTATCAGTCCCTAATGTCAAATCAATAACCTCCTGCCTATTGCTAACCACAGAGGTTGGTTCGTTACCTTTATTGAGAATATTAAGGTTGGCACTCAAATATTCCAGTAGACTGCTTCCTCTAGGATTGATGCCAGTGCTCTGCCATACAATGTGGTGTGCATTGGCATCACATCCAGCGATGAGCTGTAGGTCATTCCTCTAGCAATAGTTGATGACATCCTGTAGTTCCCTCGATGGGGGTGGTTTGTCCGAGTCGTGGGGCAGGTATGCAGAGGTAACAATAAGATCCCTAATGCTCTCTCCTCCTTTAAATGATAGCCTAACCGTCACTACATCTCTGGAGCAGAGCTCCAGCAGTGGAAAGGCCTGAATGGTATTTCTTACTAAAATACAAGCTCTTGAATCAATACCGGGTCCAGCAGAAAACAGCATATCCCATCTATTGCGTAATCCCCTTATTCAGTCCCCATAAATCCAGGGTTTCTGAATAAGTGCTACATCCATCTCCCCTATAGAAAGTTTGCGGCAAAGAAGTGCTGTTGCAGCCTTGCTATGGTGCAGATTAATTTGTATAATTTTACATTTTAGGGCCAGAGTGACCTTTTTATATGAAAAATTTCATTAGGATTAGCCCCTCTAATTGTCCCTCTCAGCGGTGGGTTCAGGTTCTGCAGGAGTCCCCTTAGCCGCCACCTGCGAGGTATTTGTGTCCACGGTCACAGCCTCCATGGGGTCGCCCCCTGGCTGCTTTTCCTGGTCCCCAGTGGAGGTGCTGTCTCCAGTCCCCTTCCCCTCTGTCCCGGTGTCTACAGCCCAGGGTCTCCCCCTCGATGCCCAACCCCTTATTTCCTCTTCAGGATCGCTGAGTACTTTAAAAGTGCCCTCAGACAATTTCGTAAAGATTTTGTGACCGGTTCCTTTACTTATTTTAGCTGAGTCTCAGTCTACTAAGAGGATGAGCCTTCTGCCAATAGGCTTATCCCTAGAGTCAAGAACCCTCCAGTTCTCCGTGTGGAGCCCTGGATTAAGGCTCTTGATCCATTTAAGAAGCTCTTCAGGACCTATAGCCACCTTATCCTTTGTCCCGAGAGCCATCTTAATTGGTTTAGGGAGGTGCTTGGCATCAATTGCTTTCAGCCTCGCTCCCTCCCTAATTTGGAACCCGTGAAGGGGTGTAACAATCCAGTCTACAGACCTTTGATCAGCACATGCATAGAGGATTGTGCCTCTCTCCAGCCTCTAGGATTGGAGAAGTGGGCGTCCCCCATCCAGGGTCTCGCAAAACACTTCCCCAACCTTGACCAGTACCAAGTTTACATCCTCCAAGGACAGCTGCTCCTCAGGATGGTCTAAGAGGATAGCCGCCCTAAAGTTGAGGAGTGCTTCCTTATATGACCCAGGTTCCAAAGGAGTCCTGGGTTTTTTGGGAGGTTGCTCTGTGGGAGTGTGACCCCCAGATCTGGGTCGTTTAGGACACATTGAGGGCTGAGGCGAGGTTTCGTGCCCTGGTTGCGTTAAGCCCCAAGTACCACTCTGCCCCTCCTTAGCCTTCCTGAGTTACCTCCTAGCGGCCCAAGAAAGTTTGGTTCTCGCTGTAGGAAGCTGTTGGACTGTAATGTCCTCCTCAGCTGGTTTGCCTATAGAGGCTCCCTGCTCTGTCAGGCCAGATGGCCTGGCCTCAGGTGTAATCAAATGCTCAGTGTCCCTAGGTTTGCTGGAAGACACAGCTCCCTGGGGTGGTTCGCCAGGACTGGCCCCCTGTTGAGTGTATTTGAGCAGGTGTCTCTGTACAACAGAGTCCCTGCGTTTAGAAGATTTCTTATCTTTAATCTTTGTAGCCCCCATTTGGGTCCTACGAGTATTGGGGAAGTAACGGTCACCACCCGCAGTGCCCCATACAGGTGGAAGGCATAAATACAACGGGGTGCTGCCTGGTGCCCCAAGGGGATCATCTGCAACACTGCCTTTACCACCCCAGTGTCATGCAGCCCTCGGCACGATGCCTCACACCTTGGCTTGGGTAGACCATTGCCCCTGTTAGCTGCCTACAGACATTACCTCCTCCGCGACGGGGACGCCAGGGGTTGGTTTTTGGAGGGGCATCATTTCATAAAGAAAATGCTACTGAAAAATATAAGTTCATTAATAACAGTAGTAATACAGTAACTCCGATTTAATGTTCCCGCATTTAGTGAAATCCCGGATTTAGTGATGATTTTTTCATGTCCCGACAATAGCTCAATATAAACAAATAAACTTCCATTTAATGAAAACCTCGATTTAGTGAAATATATTCTAATCCCCCAGCAATTCATTAAATAGGGGTTTTACTGTATTTACTTACGTCTGTGTGCTCCACTGTTCCAGTTTAGTGTAAGTTGGTCCTCAGAAATGCAGTTTGTTGTGATATAGCTTGAAATGTAGGCTGGTACACAACCCAACATTGCATTCTGAATACTTGAGTTTTGTTCTTGTGTCTTTGTTTTTAGCAGAACATGCATGACACCCAGTTCTCTTCCCTTCCAAAGGCCAGTGTTTGTGTGTCTTGTGTTAAGTCCTTTTAGTTGGCTGATGGATAGGGCTTGTCTTTCTTGTCTTGTGGTTTGAGATTGAGGCACCCTCCCAGTTTCTTGTATGAGGTCTCTCACCAATGTCAGTCTGAATAGTCAATATGATAATTTTGAACCACAAGAGGCAAGAATGGTAAATTCCAGAGGTGAAAAAATAGCTTCTTTGTCCATTTCCAGGGCCATCTATTAGTAAAGGTTTGTCATGCAGTCAGATTTGGCCACTTTCCCCCTATGTTTATTATAGTCTCATACTATGACCAGTTTCAGAGATTTTCCATGCTCATCGTAGAAATTGCCCTCAGCTGGTGGAGAAAGCATGTTTGTCAGCATGTTTACATTGTGTTTTTGTCTTCCAACGCCATGGCTGTCAAGTTACCCACACCCTAGTCTCTGTGTCACTCCACTTCAGTTTCATTTTCTGTCCAATGCTCTTAGGCATCACTTTTCTATTTGGTCCGACAGCAGTTTATTGTCAGATTATGCAAATCATCAAATAACTCTGGAGATGAGTTGTCCATGCACAATTTGTGTCCCACATTTTCAGTCCTCGTAATACATCCAGTTACATACAGTTGTATTAGTAGCTGTCATCGTGGGAGTTGCATGTTTCCTATCTTTGTCTGAATATGCAGTCATATTGTACGTAGGTCTTTATCTCTTAGAATCATGTATTGTTTGAAAATGACCCTGCCTTTGAAGACCACAATAACTTCAAATGCTATATGTTCAGTTGGGCTCTGATATTTAGTTACTGAATCACTGTGCTTGTCTTTTCACAGTCAGTCATAATTTTCATGTCTTGTCATGTTTATTTTTCTTGTCACTGAAATGCAGAAATCTGAGTATGTGAAAGAATCTGTCTTGTCTTAGTGTTTTGTAGTGTTCCATAGTGCTTCAGATGAACATGCGTCAGTCAGTTTGTACTGTCAGTTGAGTTATGTCACATTCAATACATTGCCTTTCTAATGCAATGGGAAGAAACACATTTGAAGGAAGGCCAGCAGTGTATGTATATTGGTAGTGTGATTGAGCAGTGTCCTGCTATATGCATTTTGTCACTTTGACTGAACAAACTGAATTGTTGAGCAGAAAATTGGCATAAAACATGAAACTCCAGTACTTGAAGGTCATGTACAAATCCTTAACAGCAGATGGAAGTAAATTTGCCTTTGGTCCCATGTTGCAGTAACTGATTTAATGAAGGTCTGTTTGGGGTTTCCTCATGATTTTGAGACGTAATATGAACTCATTCATGAGTGCTTAGATAAGCCATTGTTCTATGAAACATAAACAGTTTGCTGACCTACACAGCTTGATATACTAATGTACAGTCGGCTCCAAATTTTGTAGCACAGTGTACTCGATTGAGATGAACAGATATTTGAAATGAATTATTCCATAAAGTAAAATTGAAAACAAAAATGAAAATATTCAGTAAGGATCCTAAATGACGCTGTGTAAAAATAACTGGATTGTTTCAAAGCTTGGGGAACAGGTTGACAGATCCATTCTTAAGAGTGTACTTTTTGTTTAAAGTGTTAAGTTTTAAAGCTATGAAATAAAAGAGATAATATCAGCAAGTGCAGAAATGGCCATTTAAAGCGGAAAGAACCCTGGCCATCAGCAGTCACATTGGGGTTTAAATCTCCAGTACTTCAAAGGTTGAGGATAAATTTTTTAATTGGGAGAACTCCGTAGATGGATGGTCCGATGTAGAGTCATTGTGGACAGATATTCAAATATGTGCTCTGAACTTCGTCTAGTATTGTTACGGTGATTGAGATCTTGCAACTAGAAATGCACACAATGTTTGGTTTTAAACCCACAGAAAATAGATCAGTTGAGTGACCATACATACGTACATACATATGTACGTACGTACATACGCATGTGTGTGTGTGTGTGTGTGTGTGTGAGAGAGAGAGAGAGAGAGAGAGAGAGATATTGGAATGAATTTGGGAAGCAGATGGTCTGATTAATGAACTTAGATTGAAGTACAGCAGCGGGAGAAGGTTTAGATAGTTCTTATTTCCCGATTTTAAAGGAGTTAATACTGTATTTTGGTTACTGTTTTATTAGTATAATGCCACCAATAACTATACTCATATGAGCCACAAAAGAATAAGCAATCAATGACCTCAAATCAGTCTGCCGCATACAAAATAAACTAACAAACAAACCACCAACCAAACTCAAAACAATCCAAATGACACTAAAACCAAACCCAAACCTAAACAAAACAGGAAAAACATGAAGCAAACCATAACCACCAAGCTTCAACAAAACCCCAGCCATAATCATTGAACCAGAAACAGGAGCCTTCACATTAAATAACTCCAACCCGACCCATCTACAACCACAGGCTTAACTCATGCACACACTTACATGTAGAGCTAGCAAACAATGAACAGAAAAACAAGTAAGTACATACGTGCGCACATGTGTGTGTGTGCACGCGCGTGCTTGCGTGCATGTGTGTGTGAGAGAGAGAGAGAGAGAGAGAGATTGGAAAGAATTTGGGAAGCAGATGGTCTGAATAATGAACTTAGATTGAAGCACAGCAGCAGGAGAAGGTTTAGTTGAATGCCATTGTTTTGTGGGTTGTGAAACAAGAGAAAATATGTTGAAGAGTTAAGTATGTATGAACTGAAGGAGTACATTGTACCAGGAATTTACGTGCTATTGGAATAAATGTGTATAAAAGCTGTAGTGTAATTGTGAATTCTGTTCTGTTTTAGGATCTGTCTGCAGAAAAAGAGGTGCAGAGCCTGTTGGCAAAGTATGGAAGTTATTGTAAATAGAATCTTAAGAATTAGGTGAGTTTTTGTTGATGTTTTATGCACTTGTATTGTCCATATTCTGAGCATGTATCTGAAGGTTTATTTTCATGAATAATGGGAAAAGAGTGTAACTGTAACAGTTAAGAAATTTTAACGTTTTAATGTACAAACTCCTCTGTGGATGCTGGGTTTTGAGAATGTTGTGCTGTTTCCTATTCATATATTTCTTTGCTTCACATTTCAACAATTTGTTCACTTTGTTGACTCTGTTGTTGTTATGAAAATTCCATTCCAAATTTGTTGATTTAAGGTTAATGTTATACACACATGCATGCACGCGCGCAGTGTCTCTCTGTCTGTCCCGGCCTGTTCCTCGTAACTGCACATCATAGTAAAAGTGGTAAATATGTCCCTGTTTGAGAGACAACTCTGGAAAAATTATTAATTTCTTCTGTTTTGAAGCGTGCATTGCTCAGGGTAACTCTAATGTGGTACTACTTCTGGGATATGGGAAAAACCGACTGTTGCCTTCTGTGTGGTATGAATGCGAGGAAAACCAAAATAAGCACTTTTGTAGGGTGTGGGGAGAATTTCCAGCATGGTGAAAACTCGAGATGGTGTATTTTTTTCTGTGCAATATGTACTTATTTTCTGGACAAAACCAAGTGAGCACTATTGCTGGGGTAGAGTAGGAACCCATGAGTCAGGGAGAACCCAGAGTCATGCTGTTGCTATGATTCAGGAATATCCATTGCTTCAGGAATTCACAGTAATCCAACTTTCCATTAAGCTGTGTCCGTCGAAAATTAATAGTGATAGTAGAAGACAGTACATACAGGTGTTCATATTAGAAGGAAAAATATATATATATATTTGTTTTCCTTTCCTTTCTCAAATAGGGCACAGGGTGCCAAATACAAACTTGAACATATATAAAAATTCAGCTCCTGCTTCACAGTGAAGCGTGTTTCCATTACATAGATCGTGATTAATGCTGTGTAGGAAAATAATCATCGATTCTGAGTATCATTCATAATGTATGAAGTACATTCTGTGGGCAAAAATGTTGAGTTTTTTAATGTTACAACAGGTGGTGCATATAGTAAACACTGTGATTAGAGGGCTAAAGAAGACTTGTTTTTTCATCAAGTGAAATCCTACAGTCCCATACTTAATGTATGATAAATAGGTCATTCTTCCAAAACAAGAGTGAGATTTGGATATCTTTCAGTGTCATAATTTTAATGTTCCTTGTAACTGACATTAACTGTATGCAGTACCTGAGGCAGTAACAGGATTTAGGAAATGAAAACTGGTAGGTTTAATGTGCCAATACACTGTTGTAGTTTTTCTGCTTTGGTCATTCGCCAGGCCGTCCTCTGTGTAGTTAAGGTTCAGCTTCAGTGAAGAGAACCATATGACAGAACATTCCTTCAAAATGTGTTCCTCTTGTGTGTAGTATTGTTTCTTCAAAAGAAACTTAGCATGTCATTCAAGATGTATTGCTTTATGGTAATTCATTCTCACTAAAAACTTTTGCTCAAATATTAGCCTAGCAGTATTTCACACTAGGCATACGTTTTTCAACTTCCTGCAGTGTTAAAATGATAAACACTTTAATCCAGACTGACTCTTAATGTGTGTTCATTCAGTGCAGTTTCTGTCACTGTCATCCACTTCAATTATGTCACATAGAACGTATAGTCAGTATCACATTTCACAGGTTCAGTCCAATGCAACAATTCATTTATTCAGTATCAGCTCAACAACATGTTTTGGCCCAGCGGGCCATCATCAGGTTGGCAGGAACGGAAGATAAATACACAGTTTATAATGGAAATTGAGATCTTAATTTCTTACATTGATATACAGTTGAACCTGGTTATAACAACATCGGTTTATTCGACACCTCACTTATAGAGTCAGATATTCTGTCATACCAATTAATTCCTCGCTGTTAACCATAACATTACACTCTCGGTTATAACGACACTCGTTTGTAACGACAATCATTTATAATGACACAAAATATTCAGTCCCTTTCATGATGTTATAACCAGGTTCGACTGTGTATTACATATAATGGAGTAAAGTTGAGTAATTTTGTCTTACAGTGTTGAGGGCTAAATTTAGAAAAGTCGATGTTTAAAGTTGAAAATCAAAATTAAAAGCTAAAAGTTAGTGGAGAAGTAGGCACTCCTGTAAAACAGACACAAATACCCTCTTCACAGACTTTATAATCACATTCATCTGAATCTACAATTTACCATAGAAACTGAAAATGATAACATAATTAATTACCTCATCTTTCTATCCATAGACTCTCAAATTCATTTTACTTTAATACTTACCGAAGCCAACGTTCACTGTCACTTTTATCCCCTTCACATCATGCCATCCTCCAGAACGCAAGTCCACTGCACTAAGATACCTTTACAACTGTCTAAATACGTATAACATAGATTCCACAGCTAAACAACAAGAACTGAACATCATCCACAATATTTTGTTCAATAACTCCTTTCCTATCCCACCTCCAAAACAACCACATACCAACCCATCTCAAGAAAATCACTACTCCAATAAACCCAAACAAAAATGGGCCACATTTACATATATGGGACAGGAAACCATGTTTATTACCAAGATATTCAAGAAAACCAATTTGAGAATCACCTTTAAAACTAATAACTACATAGAATACACTCTTGAGCTAAACAACCATGTACTCACAATAACAATAAATACCTTGCTACTGGTATTTGTAAACTTATATGCCCAGGCTGTAGCAAGGTGTATGTTGGCCAGACAGATAGAAGTTTCACTAAGAGATTTAAAGAAGTTTTTCTCACCTTCAAAAACAGTAATTCTGCCTCAAGATTCACCCAACACCTTTTGGAATATGGCCACTCCTTCAATAAGATAGAAATCATTATGCATATCTTACACTTCAATAAATAGGGAAGCCACACTGACACAATTGAAAAATTCTACACAGATGAAAATACTGCTAAGGATAATCAGTCAAATGATATGCACACATTACAACCTGATAAAATATTCAAAGCCATGCTACAAGGTGAAGGCCATATGATGTAACAGCATACCCCCATCTTCTTCCCCAGCAACAATAATGATGACAACACGCTGAGAGTAGGACTCAAATTCCTTCTAGACCAGACGTATCACAAGACTCTACATTATGTTATGGCGCATCTCAGATTAACAATTCTTTAAGACATACATGCAGTGGACAAACAATGTGAAAATCAACTTAATAATTGAATAGAGAATATTCTTCTACAACTTCAGATTTGTAAATTTTCTGATTCAGCTAAGTTTTTAAAAATGTATAAAAATTTTTACCTTTAATTATCAGTTCCATATTACATAATTTCTGTACATTACTTACTAATTTGCTGCATATTATTTCTGGTGGTTTAAAAGTTATAACAAGCATATCCACTTAGGTCCCATTCTTTGAAAATAATCAACTTCATGAGAGACCACTGCAGGTGAAAAGCCGTCTGAATGAGTGCCTACTTTTCCACGAACTTTTAACTTCTAACTGTAATTTTTAACTTTAAAAATCATTTTATAAACTTTTCTAAATTTAGCCCTCAACACTGTACAACAAAATTACTCACTTTATTGTATGTAATATATATCAATGTAAGAAATTAAGATCTCGATTTCCATTATAAACTACGTATTTATCTTCCATTCTTGCCAATCTGATGATGGCCCGTTGGGCCAAAACATGTCGTTGAGTTGATACTGAATAAATGAATGGTTGTGTTTGAATCTATTGTGATTCTTGTTGTTTAAAACACAACGGGGATGAATCGTCTTGAAATTTAAAAAAAAGTATCACGTTTGTCTGTTGTTGGCCAGGTGGTATAATTTTCCTTTATAACAGAGGAGGAGGATCATTTGTTAATGATTTTTCTGGATATGATGAACCAACAGGTGACTGGAATAAAGTGAAAGCTTGCAAACTCAGCACAGTTTATATTTCACCACCATCAAATGTTTAGTTCTGCAGTTGGTTCTAAAGATCTTTTACAGTGTTTCTTAATCAACAGTACCAAAGCCTGCCATTGAACTTGATGTTGAAGTGTAAATGCAAGAGTATAGAGGAAAAGTTCACACAAATTACTGTAGTTTGATTTTGTAAGGTTGATGTTTCATACATCAATTGGTTCACTGCAGTAACTGAATTAGCAGTGCTTCTGCTCAATAATGAAGTAGATGAAGGCAAGACAAAAGAAAAGAAGAAGAGAGAATGCACAAATATTTATTTACTTATATACAAACTCATACTGTAGAGGTTTTTCTAAGAGCTCTGCACATGATTTGTAGCTTGGTCTCATGTCCATCCCTTGCTATATTGTGAATACTGTATTCCCAGGTTTCTTTGAACAAATGTTGGGGAGAAATGGAAATAAGGTATTCTAGTTACTTTGGATGACAAGAGATTAAGTGCATATGCAAAGGTGTTTGAAGTAGAAGGCCAGAGTACCTTCTACTTGCCATCAAAAGAAATGTTAAGGATAACAGAATCACAGATATTTAAAAAAAGGCATATCATCAGTGTCTTCACCTTCCTCACATTCACTCCTAACATCCCCATCCTCTTCACTGTCATTCCACAACATATCATCATTGGTCCCATCCACTTCATTGGATATACAGCACTTCTTAAAACCCGTCACATTCAATTCTGGTGAGATGTGCTGCCATGCCGTTATGATCCACATTGACTAATACATTTATATTTCTTGAGGTATAAACTTACTTGAACCCATAAAGATTCACCATTTTCTCCACAGATGGTGATGAGCATTTTAAATACATGTGTTCTGGATTTTTGTGTTGTGTCTGTGATCTGATCAGTCTGAGTTCATGGCTCTTTTTATGGTTTTTACTTTGTAGATTCGTCTAGGTTTTATTTTTGAGTCTTGTAGTTAATTTTTAATTTTTCAATAGCTATTTACCTGTTACTACCTTTGGACTAGATCTGTTCTCAGGTGTCAATCTTAACAAGTTACTATTTCCAAGTTGTAAGTTCCACTTAATATTTGAAAGTTCCAAAATAGAAGATTGTGTCAGGTGACTTCAGTTGTGCTCTATTCTCTCTTCTGTTCATATATAACGATTTGGCAATGCGGGGCTTGGTTTGGCTCTGCATGCTCCGGTTCAGAGCGATCCAGTTTGGCGTGGTCTGGTTCAGTGCTTCATACACAAATTTAAGACGACCTCACATATTTAAGTGCCAAATTAAAAGGAAGAAACCTCATCTTGTATTTGAGTAAACATGGTAATGCTTGGTTAATGCTAATGCTTTTAATGTATATGAAAGATAAAATTATGTTTCTTTGAGTTATGTTTTTAATATACTTGTATGTTGGAGATAGCCATGTGAAAGTTAACCAGAAGCGAGATGTGCTGGTTGGGTTTTTAGATGTTTTTCTTTTCAATCCTGAAATTCTGCTGTGGCATACTTTTAAATGGGCTGTAGCTTTTTTCCATGTCCTTTGTGGTTAATGATTCATGATCATCATCACATCTCACTGTACACTACATAATAACCATTGCAGTTATGTGGTATTGGTAATTAACCTAAAATTAATGCAGCACATGAACCAGCGAACTAATTGACAGAATGATGTTTGATTATGTAAGTAACTTGCTGACATTGTTACTGACTATGTAATTGATCAGTTGACTTATTCTCTGATTAATTGGATGGATAACTAACTGTCTAGATGAAGAGGTGATTGTTTAATATTGTCATACGGCACATTATGAGAGAGAAAATCAATGGTTTGAAATTATGAGAATGCCAGTCACTCCCAGCACAAATCCCATGCCAGTTCATACAATGTTTTGTATGTCCTGTTATACAAATACAGTGCTGTATGAATTTCTAGGCACGTTTGCAACTTTGCGAAAAGTGGCCATTAGGTTTGTCATATCTGTCCATCTGCATGGAACAACTCAGCTTCCAGTGGATGGATTTTCATGAAATTTGATATTTGAGGATTGTTCAAAAATATGTGGAGAAAATTCAAGTTTGATTAAAATCTGACAAGAATAATTGGTATATTAAATGAAGACCTATGTACATGTATGATAGTATCTCTCTGAATTTTTTTAGCATGAGAAGTGTTTTAGACAAGGTTGCAGAGAAAATCAAAACACATGTTTTGTCTTCTATAAACTTTTCTGGAAATTGTGCTATTTTGTGTTTCCACTGCAACAGTGATTACACAAATGTGCCACAATGTTATGTTATACGTACACAGCTGATATTGTCTCAGCTTATGTTACAAGAAGTAGAGAGTTGGAGGGTGTCAATTCTGGTGGATACTTTGAACTAATGTGGAACTAATTTCACTTGTTGAAACCAATACGATTTCATTGGTACCAAGCAACCATCAATGAAAGGTCAAGGGTTGGGCAGAAAATAGTCTACAGAGTGTACTGAAGAATCTTGGAACATACTGCATACATCCCTGATCACTTGCCGAGACATTGTCATCCATTTTCATCCCAGAAATAAAATTGTAGCAGCTACAAATTTAGAGATGATTGTGAGACAGACAGTTGTGATGTAGTGGCTGATGGCACAAGACATGGGCTTGTATCAACAGAGAATAGAGGTCATTCTGCGATATGATGAATGCCTCGGTTGCGGTGGGGTCTGTGTGGAAAAGCAATGGGATAGAAGTACAGTTGAATCTGAACTGTTCTATTTTTAGGTGACAGGAAACCAAAGTATGTTCATTGTAAACTTATTTTCTGACCAATCCTCATGCATGAAACAGGGACTGGTAAGTGGAGTAGGTAGGGCACATTCTATGAAATGCGTTTATTAGTGTACATGCAAACTGCAGTAGATTTCCTTGGGGTGGAGACGTAGCACTCTGTGCATAATTTCCTCGCACATTTTGTTATATGTGCTCTGTAAGGAGATGTTACAACTTTTTACCAACTATACAGTTTTATGTGCCTGAAGATCTATTTATGCAGAGATTTGTTTAGTGTGGTGAATTAGTTTATTCTACTACCAGCAATTTGTGGCAAGCTACTGCTTATTTTTTCAGCTTACATTCCTAGCATGTTAAGTCAATTATTTATGCTACTATACTGTTCTTTATCAAAAGCATTTCTCTGTTGAGTACCGTTATTCATAGAATGTTATTATTACTAGATATACATTTTTTGTTTGAAGAAATTTCACAAAAATTGAATTTCTGGAGTATAGTGTCTTAAATAAATGTAGCTTTAAAGATAATATATTTACAATGTGCAAGTTTTATTTTCAACCACTGCAGAAAGCAGTTTTTATGCTCCTACATGTTTCGGCTACATATTGTAGCCATCATTGGGGAGCCAATATTACAAAGACATAAGCAGTGTGTAAGGCAACTGCACGGAATATGTATAACATTAAGTATATAATATATTTACATATGCTGAAGGCTGTTTTTCCTTTGGCATCCAAATTTCGTTATTCAGTTGAATGACTGTTGGCCAACTCATAGCAGAGTGACTTCTTTTTCATCCTTAATGAAAGGGTTAAAAGCAGCTGTGTTCTGTGATGTGCGAGGGGCGTACGAAAGTAAGGCCACATATTTCTTTCTCAGAAACTATAATTATAGTTGTAATGGAATTTACATATATCATGGGGACATATTTTACAAAGTTGAGATAATTTTTCCACAAGTCTTCTTCATTATCAACACCCTATTTTCACATTTGGGTGAGGCGCTGCACCTCGGTCGCGTAAACTCTTTGCTCAAGCGTCGAAGCTGTTCGCGCACGCTGTGTTTCAGCTCGTCGCCCGCAAAACGCGTCCTCGGAGTGCATCCTTGTGGGGGCCAAAAAGATGTAAGTGGGAGGGTGCTAAATTCGGACTGTAGGTAGGATGAGGGATAACAGGCCACCCCATTGTTGCAGTTGCCTCCCTTGTGCGCAGACTGGTGTGCGGTGGGGCGTTGTCATGCAGGGGGAGGATTCCATTTTCCTGTTCGGCCGAATCTGCGCATATCGCTCTGAATTGATTGTGGCACCTCCAAGAATTCCACTAACAAGATTCCTTCACTGTCTCAGAAGACGCTAGCCTTGACTTTACCCGAGGAAGTATGCAACTTGAATTTTTTCTTGTCTGGCGATAACTGGTGATGCCATTCCATTTATTCTTTTCGTCAGTGGGTCGTAATGATGAATCCAGGTTCCATCACCGTTAACTATTCTTGACAGAAAACCCTCCGTCTTCCTCACTGCGCTGGAGAAGTTTTGCACATGTTTTTTTCGGGCTGTTTTGTTTTCAACGTTGAGAATTTTCGACATCAACATTGTGCAGGCGTTTCTATAGCCAAGTTCTCTAATGATGGTCATAAGTGCCGGTTGTCCGATCCCTATTGTGGCGCACCGTTCGCTTATGGTGATGCGGCGGCCATTCCGAATTAGCGCATCAACTTTGTCTTCGGCGTTCGTCGTCGCTGCCGCGGTTGGTATGCCGCTGCGGGGCCTGTCACCAGTGTCCTTTCACCGCTCTTAAAAACGACGGACCCAACGTCTGAGCCAACGTATATGCACGTTGGCTCAGACGTCTGTGAATCTCAATCGGATTGGAGCCTTCCGAAATAAGAAAATCATTCACCACTCTCTGCCTAGTACGTACATCCACAACATCGGCAATTTTACACTGCTACTGTGTTGAACGCACGTGACTGTCAGGAGCACCGATGATCCTCGTGGAGCTAGACAGTGTTACGTCCGGTGGAGAAGGCAAAACACTGCCCGGCGGCACATTTAAAAGAGGACATAGGAGGCATTACTTTCATACCGACCTTCCTACATATACATATAAACGCAGGAAATGTGAGATTGGATGATGCATGAGTCTGTGGTGAATGTTCATATTTTTATTAAAAGCATAAAATCTGTTTCTTTTGAATTGTTTTTTAAGTGTTTCACAAAACTTGTTATTCTAGCCTAAGTGTTTAATTGACATTTCTTGTTGAAATTAGGTAACCTTTTATTGCGCTTTAAAACTGTTTTCCCATTGAAGGTAGAATACCACAATGTTTAACAAAGACTCTGCCCTGTCTAGAACAGGAACTGTGATTACTGGTTCTAGCATTAATGTAACAGTTAAAACGCTTTTATGTGTAATGTGGTTAGGATCGGAATTGTTTTCTACTAGCAACGAACACAACTGAACATTTACAGAATTTACATAGTGTATTAAAGTTGTGAAATGCAAGAACAATACACGTGCCTGGCGTGATGGTAAAATTGTGACTCCGATCAGCAGAGAGCGCGCAGGTAAAACAAATCGATATGCATACGAGGTCTGACACAAAAAAAAACGAGACTAACCCTATAGCTCTGGAACCAAGAGTGGGGGGATGAAACAAATATACGGCTATGGAACATGATCTCTTCCTGTCACAGTGTTACAAGTTTCAGCTCGATCGCTTCACTCAGTACAAGTTGACGCATCTTCAAATATAGGCGTGTTTTTACCCTCGGACGGAAAATGTCGGACTGCAAAAGTGAACAACGAGTTAACATCAAGTTTCTTGTTGTTAAACTGAAGAAATCCGCGACGGAAACTTTTCAATTATTGACTGAGGCTTATGCTGAAGATTGCATATCTCGTGCACGCATTTTTGAGTTGCACAAACGATTTTCGGAAGGCAGAGAAAGCGTGAAGGATGATGATCGCCCAGGCCGGCCACGCACAGCTGTTAACGATGACAACATTGAAAAAGTGCGACATGTGATTCGAAAAGACAGAAGGTTGGGTGTTCGAGCAGTAGCTGAGAAAGTTAATTTGGATAGGGAAAGTGTTCGACGAATTCTAACGGAAGAATTGAACATGACAAAGGTTTGTGCAAAAATGGTTCCAAAAATTCTGTCAGATGAACAAAAAGAACGCCGCCAGGAATTGTGTTCGGATCTTTTGCAAGCAGTTTTTAGCCAATAAAAACATCACTGTGATGGAGCACCCACCTTATTCGCCAGACCTCGCTCGCTGTGACTTCTACCTCTTCCCACAGATCAAGTCGGTGCTCAAAGGGACCCATTTTTTATCGGTAGAAGATGTGAAAGTAAAAACGACGGAGATCCTCAACAGTCTGACAGAAAATGACATGCAGAATTGCTTTGAACGTTGGCAGCATCGTATGCAGCTGTGTGTTAACTCAGAAGGGAACTACTTTGAAGGCGATCGTAGTTAATTTGCTGAAATTGTCAAACAGAAATAGTTACAGGCACAGTCTCGTTTTTTTTGTGTCAGACCTCGTATTGTCTGACTTACGCAGTGAAAAAACACATACTACAGCTATGTTATAGCAATGGCGGCGTCTACAGTAGCCATTGGTAAGTAGGGGAGAGTGGGACTAGTTGGCTACAGGGGTAAGTTGGAAAAAAAGGGCCATAACTCCCAAATACAGCGCAAGATAGCAGCACCTGGCAATTTGTACTGTTCAATGACTTCTCCTGATAGCGGCCAGCAAGGTCAGCGCTTTGTGAGCTATGACTGAAGCGTGGTCTGGTGTTGTAGTGTAGCAACACTGACCATTTGCGAAATTTATGAAATATGTGGATGAAAGTTATAATGTAGAACACCGACCACCTTTGAAAGCTAGAAAATGTTGATGTTTATTAGGTTTGGAATGTGTGACGTACTGATGTGGTAAATATAATGGATGGAGTAACTTGGCATGTAAGCATTTTGCTGATGACCGGGAAGTAGAATTTTGTAATGTTCAGATTGAGGTTAATTAAACTGTATAGTTGGTAGTTATGATGAAATAGAAAACTATTGAAATACAGGAGGCTGCAAAAACGCAACGTTTTAAGTATAAAAATATTAGGAAGTTGGAGTGGATTATTATTCTTGACTGGGTCATCGAGAGGTTATCATTGTCGAGGTGACGTACGGTCACAGACATGAAGTCCGACGCCGTGCTGCTGGTTTTCACCTTCACACTGTTTCTACAAGGTAGGACGGTTTATTTTTTTAATTTACCTAAGGTTCATGGTGGTTTTGGTCAGTGAAGGGTTAGAGTTTGGTAAATTATTAGTTTGAATGTTACTGGTACAACTCGCTGCTTAAATTAAATAATGTAACTCTTTTATCAATATACTTATTTTGGGGGAAATTTGAAAACTTATTTGTCGCTCTCTATCTCTCAAATACCTATGCATTCGAGCCTGGAAAACTATAGTTGTAGGGACTGATCTCTCGCAGCCCCTGCAGTGTTTATTAATTTATACATACGAGAGATGGTGGCACGCTACCGGATCAGGTCTCTGAACTCAGAGTTCGAGCGCCTGGTTCCTACCCTCATAGTGTCGCAAGGTCTGACGTTCCAGTACTAGCCCAGGGAGCTGGAGGGTCGGACCGCTGCGGCACAACAGGTGTTTTATTTTTTCCACAGCTGGAAGTCATTTTTTTTATCGTATAAAAGTTTTGTGTTTAAAGTTTGGTTACAGCTACATGTGACATTGTGCCACCCATGAATGGTACCTCCTTTTGGCTAACATTGGAGCTAGAGAGAATTGTAGACTTGCATTGTGTTTGAGGATGACGCAGTCTGTAACATAAGAAGGTCGCGACGGGGCAGGTCGGCACACGCAACGTGGGGCATGTTGGCTCAGTGTGTCAAGTTGCACCGCTTTCGATTAGAAACTTTTTGGTTAATTGTTTACCAGTGTGATTTTTTCTGTCCGGTTTAAGAAGCTAAATAATGTGTACTTGCAAGAAGAGGTCATATAGGAGTAACACGCCTTGAGCACTGCTACAAGCTGTGAGAGCTCTGCGAACACGTGAAAGGTCAACAAGGAATGCGGCGAAGGATTTTCAGATTTCTTTCCGTACTTTGGCAAGATACTGCAAAAGGGTAAGGGAGGGTGAGGTAAAACCACCTCACCAACACTGTCATTGATCACACCGTCCATCCGTCTGGGTAGATGACGGAAGGAGCATTTTGTAAGATATGTAAAACATCTCGCGGCACGTGCTAAGCCTTCTAAAGAGAGATCAGTAGTTCTGTTACTAGACAACCATGATTCGTATTTGGCCATACGGGCAATAGACTACTGCAAGCAGAATGGCGTGACTGTCCTCAATTTCCCTCCACACTGCTGCCGTAATTCCAGCCTCTTGACAGGTCTGTCAACGGATCCCTTACGATGTATGTGAACCGAGCTTATGATTCCTGCTTAACTAACCATACGCGCACAACAGTGACAATATATGACAATACTTGTGTCGTCAACACACCTTCGAACCTGACTTCTTTTTACTGAAAATACCAAAGCAGTTTTCCAGTTTTGTGGAATTTACCTGTTCAGCGGCGTTATCTTTCAAAGTGAGGAATTTATGGAAGATTACGTTGCAGGTATAGCTGCCCCCCTATGGAGGCAGCAGCTTTCAGTAGCAACAGTGAACTTCCTGCGATTTTGATGATTCTCCCAAATGATCATCGCCTGCTTCAAAAGTTGCAACACATCCTGCTACCCCAAATGACATTCGAAACCTTCTTAACCGTACGCAAAAAGCACAAGAATGTAAACAAGAACAAAAGAATAACTGCCATTTTGGCTGATACCTCTGTCAAAAATGCTTTGACACCCAGTACAACAGAAGGCTCGAAGCAAATGAGCGAAGAACTGGGCCTACAATATAAGAAAGAGAAGCATGTCACGAATGCAGAGAGAGATTTACAAGAGCAGAATGCAAAAATACGAAAACAAAATCCAAAAATGCAGGCGACACAGACGAAGAAGACTCTGAAGATACTTCCTACCTCTACTGTCTTGACGCTTCCAGAGAAATGTGGATTCAGCACAGAATGTAAGTTGCGGTCACATGAATAATGCACTGATGGCTCTCCCAACTGTGTTTGCTTAAATTGCCAGTCTCGTGGGATTGGGATACTTTATTTAGAATGAAAACGTGTATTCCTGGTGGTAGGCTAGTGCCATACTGAGTTACCTTTCCTTTTAATTTTCTTTTTCAGTTTAAGTAGATGTATTGAATTTTGTGCCGAAATTCTATTGTTTCTCTTGTTTTATTACCATAATAACACCTCGTTGTTGCGCACAACTGGTATCTGACACCAGGTGCGCAACCAGAATTTTTTATTCGGAGGGGGGGGGGGGGGGAGGAGGCTGACCCTGAGGCTGTATATAATTCATGTTTTATTTTAAAAATTATGTTTTAAAAATCATGTCATAAGTATAACATAACACTGTCTGCAACTGCATTTATATACATACAAATATAACTACATGTTCCATGACTCAATCACAGTGTCCTATCTTATTGTTTTTTTAAATTTTATTAATTTATTATTCAAAATTCTAATGTACTAGTCATCAGCTGATTTCAGTGGCTGAATTTGGCTGCAGGGTAAATCACGTAAACCCCTCGATATCATCGTGCCTACAAAATCTGTCTTTATTAAATTTTAGTTTTGGGGTGTTTGGGGGGCTGCAGCCTGGTAGCCCCCCCCCCCCCCTTTGGTGCGCCTCTGACTGACACATTTGTTCCATAAAACATATTAATCATTGTCTGTTAATTTTTGGCCTTGAAAAGTTAGCATCTATATTTTCCACGTATTTTTACCATATGCCAACTTACCCGTCCGCGGGGCAGGTTGGCACACGTGCAGAGGTTAGGGCAAAAGCCTCTCCCTCCTATTCCTTATGAATAGCGTCAAATTTGTGTAGGTCAGATTGTAGCCCAAGAGTGTTGCTAGCCATACGTGCCATTACATTCAACTTAACAAGTACAGAGAAAATGTGAAAAATTATAACGTGAAAAGTGTGCCAACTAACCCCCCTCTCCCCTACTCCTACGCGCCACACCAAGTAAGGGAATGGTCTAAACCTGTGCATAATCAGTAGACTCTGCACGTTTCACTTCATTGCTTCCTGGGTGTGACACCAATTTCACGGAACATCTCAAATGGAACACGTTCGATGGGTTTCGTTAACAGGTCTGTCAGCACCCCCCCCCCCCTCGGCCCCTTCAATGCGTTCTAGCCCGATGTCGTTATCAAGGTATCATTTCGACGTGCTACGATGTTTAGTGATACTCCAGGTACTTGGCTAGTTTGACAGCACTAGCGTTGTTGATGTACAGTGTCTGCGTTTTCTTGGCGACGTCGGACAACAGTACTGACAACAGGCGATTGAGCTGGACTAGTTCATTAGTCCCTTCGCTCGCTGCAATGATCTCTGCTTCGGTCGTGGAGATCGCTGTCGTGTTTTGTAGTTGACTTGATCAAGAGCTGCATCGCCAGGAAATATGGCGATAAAGCCCGTCGTGGAACATCTAATTGCTTTATGTCCTTCGAAACAGCGTCACTAACAACGTTGAGCACGTTGGAATCTCTAGCATATTTAAGCTCATAATTGCTGGTTGCTTGCAAGTAGTGGAAGATGGGTTTAACCTCGTTCTAATTTTTCAGCTGGTAAGTCATGACTCGCGCAGCTCTGTTTACGGCGCGTGCGATGTCAGGACGCTTCGCTGTCATAAGGTACATGAGGCTGCCTACTGCCTCACATGTGGGACCTTGCGATTGACGTCTTTATTATCACCTTCCTTGCGACTGGCAGGTGACGATAAACCGTTCCCTTCAGCTATGTTGAACTTTTTCGAGTATTTTATTTGTATAAGCGTACTGTCTCAAGAAAATCGATCCATTGCTTTGGCACGCAGTCTGCATTCCGAGGCCGTTCACAAGCGAATGGATTGTGATTTTGAATTTCTCTTGCACTAGCTTCGGAAATCCCTTGACTTCGTCATCCTTACTGCCGATGATAAGACCATTATCGACATAAATTGCAATCTAATTAGGGTTATACAAATGTTTTAAGAAAACCTTACTTAGGTTTTTTTTAAAATAAAAGTGCATTTAGTTGTTGTTAAAACATTAACTAATTATCCTTGTTTGTGCTATGAACTAGGCATGGATCAGCTGCGCTATTATTTAATCCAGTCTTCATGAACCTGATGTACCTCGTATTTAAGCAGCAACAGCAGCGTAGCCTGCTTTAGAACGTAGAGGATTCGTTTTAAATAACATTCACGCTTCTACCATCGTCGAAACCTTGTGGCTAGTCTTGGTATACCTATTCTGTTTCACCGTAGAGGACCGCGATCTTCACGTCGAACTGTTTCAGCTGCAGGTTCTTTGAAGTGGCCATTACGAGCGTTGTGCGAATAATATCTTATCGCGACACGGCTGAAAATTTCCTACAATCAGTGCCCTGTTTTTGCGCATGTTTCGCGACTAGTCTAGCTTTGAACGAGCGTTGCCGTCGCTTGATGTCTTTACGCCCATAACCCGCGACTGTAAATCAACTTTATGTTGAGGTGGTCTGTTGACGAGCTCTTTGATTTTCCTTACGCGACGTATATTTTTTGTGCATCTCTTTTAGCCATTGCTCTCGTTAAGCTCGACTGTATCGCTTCGGTGTGCGTATTTGGTTTCATATAGTAGCTCCTTCGACCAGCATTAACCGAACAGACGTATTTGCCACTGGACATTCAGTTAGGCTGCTTCCTTTCACTTATGGTTTCGAATGTAGATTTCTGAATCAGAATCATTACTGCCTTCTCCTGACGTAGACGCGGCCTTGTTGTCATCAATATCATAGCTTTGCGGCAATTCAACTTCTTCAGTTGGAGCTGCATGTTGTGTGGGTCACATGCTTTCGTTTTATGTGATATTGTTGTGCAAGTTTCATACGATTTCTGGCTTATAAAGGCCATCGCGACGCCGTGCAATATTCCGTTCGTCAGGCATCCAAACGCAATAGCTGTTTCACCCATGTATTCGACCAATCCGCCCAGGGCACTGTTCAGGTAGCACTTACGCCATTTCTGTTTGGGAGTGTGCACAAACATTCTGTCCCCCAAAACACTCAAACGACCGTAAACTTCGCTTGATTTCCCAGTCCACAATTCCAAAAGCGCCTCGCCTTCCACCGTTGTAGGTCCAGTACGGTTGAGTAATTACACCGCAGTGTTACAGGCCTCCGCCCACAGTTCTTTCCACAATCCACTGGCGTGAAGCGTAGAACGTGCGTTTTTCACAATGGTAAGTTTCTCTTGATCGGCGGCATAGTTCTGTTCAAACGTATACGGCACGGCGAGATGTGTGTTATCATATTCCTCGAGCACTTTATGCACAGCCTCACGGTCAAATTCCTTCCCGTCAGCAGGACTTTTGTGACGTGTTCAGCAGTTTGACATTTTTCAGAAACTTTCGCAGGCAGTCCGCTACCTTGTCATGACGAAAAACGCGCCACAATATTTCGAGTAATCATCCTTGACTCAGACGTAAATGCGGGCACCATCCAATGGCGTTTTCGTGATTTGCCAGCACACAACCATGTTTATTTGTTCTCTAACTATGGTTGGTCGACGTGCCTGTGGTCCGAAACTGCCGATGAACTCTTCCCAAAGCACAAGTTTGACAAAACCTTGTTGCCCTCCTCGTGGATACCATGTTACTTGAGCACATTTTCTGTATGGTTCATATGTTCGTAACCAAGGTCATCTTGCCACACCTGCACTTTTTCCTTTTGAGTTGACAAGTAGGCCTCCGCAGTGTGTTGTGGAATACACTCCCGAATCGCCAACACATAGAGGTCATTAACGTGCCTACCGGACCCTGCAACAATTCCGTCGCTTCTGCGGATGACAATTTCCTCTTCATTGAAGGTCGCGCTGTAGCTGTTTTGTGTGTCTGTCTTGACGGAGGATAGACGTGCGCTTGAATCTGGCACATACCAAACATCTTCCGGTACTGCGTCGAGCCACGCAGCGTTATGAAACACCAGGACGTTCGTCGTGCCTCGTCTGTATGCTTGCATAAGCACGTTTCTGTAGCCAAGCAGGATCGTTCCAGGATCGGCAGTTGTCTTGTATGAAACGAAATACTCTTTGCTCGGCGTAATGCGCCGTGCTGCACTGCTGTCACAGTACTATCTGTCCACGTCCATATTATTTGCTCCTGAAGCGCGCATTGCATCCGCTGGGAACGAATAAGCGTTTTTCTTTGTTTTGCCACCGCCATCCCCTCCACGGTGCTGCTTTTGCAGACACTCCATAACTCATCGACTGAGCTGCTTCCACTTGATGCAAGGAAATTTTTGTTCTGCGTGATCAGATCCTCGTTTCGCGGATATAGCGGAATTCACCTTCGCAGAGTTCTACCATTCTTGTCATTGTGTGTAACGAACGTTGTAGATACAGCCGACGCCGCTTTATCACCTCGCAACTCAATTACACAGTGCTTCTCAATGAGCAACTTCACTACTTTTTCGTTCATAGTGAAGGTATCCTATAGAACCTTGAAGTTGTTTTCCTTACCAAGTGGGGACAAGATTCATCCGGTCAGCATACGTTCAGACACCGCATTTTCAATGTGTTTCGTTAATTCGTCATTCAAGTCGACAAAAAATGTTTACACCTTGGCGATGTACGTACTAATGTCTGCCTTGCAGTCTGTTGCGCCTGGAATGACTATTTATTGAGCATGTCAAGGCGCTGCATACTGCTGTGCTGAAACTGTTCACATAGCTTATTTCAATGTCTTTAGCGTTGGTGCAAGTCAACGTGAGCTCCGGAACAGACGTGCGCAGCGTGCTCGCAATAATACTAGCAGCTCTGGCTTCATCTTGTAGCCACTCGGTAGCCCCCTTTCCTGCTGAGGCTGTGCATTTGCAGGCAGTACATGACATTCGAGGTCCATCAGTTATCCTTTCCAGGCAAGGCACGCAACAGCATTAAGATTCGTCTACGTGTTTTGACTTAAAATGTAGCCAACATCAGACTGTGTATAGCTGATTTCTTAATTTTCGTGTAAAGTAAATGATTATGTTTGACAGACAAATATTGGTTATTGTTAGTGTAACACAGGGATTAATCGTCACAAAGTTATAAACTGCCAATCAAGCTTACATCCATAAATTTAAGAACTTAAAAAGAAAGTTGTGCAACTGTAATGCTAACATTTATTTTAATCAAAAATGTCTCCAGAATAATTTAATTCCAAATCTCAAATACCTCTCCAGCTTCAAAATTCACACACACAAAAAAAAAACATGAGATCTCAACTTGAATATTTAATAATTACAGTTGTAAAATTTTATCTTTTAATTTCTGTACACAGACTGATGATGGCGTAATTTTAAGCCAAAACACGTGGCTGATATCCTCATTTCCAAATACATAGTTATGTTTGACAGACAAGTATTGGCTTTTATTGTGCCAGATTTTTGTTGAAGTAAAATGCATAGATCTGTCCTGCTGTTCTGCTGGAACACTGAATGTTCAGGTATGACACTGCCTAACACAAACTTACCTTTATTTGTATGTATCAGTAGAATAACTTCTGCGACAGATTCCTTGAAGGCCCAAATATTTGTCAAAGAACTGACTTGAATGTAATGAATGAGCGTTGTACCAAATCTCATGCATATGATGCACGTTTTCTAAATGCATTACTTGCTATCTTGCCCATCTCAATGGCGACAATGTTAATTTATTACAGGATACAATTTTTTTTTTTTGCAGAGTTAATATTGCTACAGAAATTATACTGTAAAGAAAGAGTAATAAATTATTTTTTTGTTGTGTTTCAACATTAATTATATCAGAATATGTTTTTAATAAGAGCTTTATATCTTAAAGTCGAGTTGCGAAGGTTGTTGTGGGCAGACATGTTTGTGGTGAGTTCCTGAGTAAGGATATACTATGGGTTGTTACCTGGAGGACTACCGGGCGAGAGTGGGTAGCTGGGCCGGGAGTTACACGTGGCGTGGCGTGCCTAGGCGTGGTGACGCTAACCGAGATACTGGACACTGCTTGGGATTGACGACTCTGAGTTCAATGGTTTTAGCAGTTTTATTAGTGATTGGTGGAGTGGAAAGAAATCCCGGTCCTGTTGTGGAGGGGGATAACACTGCAACTTTTATGTACTGGTTGTGGCTGGAATCTAAGGTCGGGAATCCAATGTGAATTATGTGGACGTTGGTATCTTTACAGTTGTGGTAATGTGAAGGCTCAAGCGGCTGAGAGAGAGAAGTGGAGCTGTGATAAGTGTAGGACTGAAAGGATTCGAATGTTACAGGAAGAATTGCATAACGCTCTGCGACAAATTGATGAACAAGTCTAGAAACAGGAAGCTTGAAGAAAAGTTACTACTGGCTGGAGCTGGGAAGAGGGATATAGTGCCGTCTAAACACAAGTTTGCAAAGTGCATGGTCGTGGGCGACTCAGTGGTGCGCAATGTTGGAACAGAACACACAGATATGATGGTGGAGTGCTTTCCGGGGATTAAAACTGAACAGCTACGCAGAGTGATAGAAAAGAGGGATCTAGGTTGTCCAGAAACTTATTATTCACGTCGGTACAAATGACTTGAGAACAACGCGAAATCTGGATTTTGTAATGGGAGAAGTGTATGCGCTTGTGGCTACGGTTAAGAATAAATGTCCGAACTGCAGACTTGTCCAGAGTGGAGTGCTGCGACGTAGAGAAGTGTCATGGCGGGCTATTGGTGCTCTTAATGATAGATTCGACTGGATAGCAAACGCCCTCTGAATTACATTCGTTGATCCGAACAGCTGGATACAGGATGGGGATTTCGTTAGAGATGGGCTGCATCTGAATGGAAGAGGAAAGAGACGATTGGGACAACTGTACGCTAGGGTTAGTGGACTTGATGGCGGAGGATCTGCACGGAAGAAGGAGTGACATACTTCGGTGGATGGAACTCGCAGAACGAGGGCAACCAGGGAAACGCGACAATCATCAATTGAAAAACAGAAGACTTTACATGAAAAAAGGGGAACAGAGACGAATAAATGGGTGAGTAGGGAAACTGAAGCTAGGGCAGGGGTTGAATTTATAGCTACGGCATCTGCGTGTGGGGTTGAAGGTAAGTCGCTAGTGGTGCTACAGGTTAACTGTAGGAGTATCTATAATAAAGCCTTAGAATTCTGGAATTTAGTTGACACGTAAAACCCTGGTGTTGTTATAGGCACGGAGTCATGGCTTAAAGAAGATATTAGCAATGCTGAAGTTTTTAGGGCAGATTTTACAATTTTCAGAAGAGATAGGTCTGCCCGTGGTGGTGGCGTTTTTATATGTGTTAAAAGTTACATTGCCTGTACGGAGCTGTGGGTGGATGAGAATTTGAGATGATCGCGGTTGAAGTGAAAGGAATGGATCCAAAATATTCGTGGGAAATTATAGGTATATACAGAGCTCCTAACGAGGATATGTTGGCGATTGAAAGACTAGCAGCCCGTACCTTACTTATGCGAAACTCAACGAAGAGAAGCATTATAGGAGCAGATTTGAACTTACCTCAAGCGAATCGGAATGGGGATGCGGGGAAAACAAGCGGTTTTCAGGCGTTCGTAAACAAATTAGTATGGGAAAATGGTTATACTCAGGTAGTGATTGGCCCGACGAGAGGTGACTCGCTGTTGGACATTTACCTCCTCAGACCTGATAATACGCTTAACTCTTGTAACATTGTACCCGGAATCAGCGTTCATAGCGGGGTTTTATTGGAAGTGGAATGGGACGAAAATTGTCGGGAGAAAAATTGAAAGGATGGTCCCGGTGTACCACAAAACAGATGTATTAGGTTTGCAAAACTTTCTTCGGGAAAAGTTTAGCTTATGGGCTGGAAATGGTAGTAGCGTAGAGGAGATATGGAAAAGTTGTAAGGATATAGTCTTTGAGGGTATAGAACGTTTTGTACCTCAAAAAATTCTGAGTAAAAATCCGGATCCGGAATACTATACCAAGGAAGTAAAACGACTAAAGGTAAAGGTGAGGAGAGTGTACAATAATAGAAAATTTGGAGGTCATTACCAAGCAGAGCTGAAACGTTTATCCAAAGAGTTACTGATAGCAAAAAAGAAGGCTCAGGAGACATTCTTAAGTTCGGTCTTACAAAATGAAGGTAAATGCTGGACAGAGTTTTATAAGTATGTTAAAAGACGTAAAGGTAATGGAGAAAATATTCCTGCGATCAAGGGCTTTAATGGAAATCTCATCACCGAACCAATAGAAAAGGCCAACTCCCTAAACTGTTATTATGCGTCTGTATTCAGTTGCGAACGAAATACCCCGCAAATCAAATCAACAGATTTAGGTAAACCATTCACCATTAGTATCAACATTTTAAGGAAGCGACTATCAGCAATCGGGAGAAATAAATCCGTCGGACCAGATGGCATTCCTGGGAAATTTTAAAGTTAGGTGGGGAAGCCATGATTCCATACCTCGCGAGATTGCTGGATATAACAATGAACAACAATTCTATCCCAGGGGACTGGAAAAAAGCTATAGTGGTTCCTATTTATAAAGGAGGAGATCGATCGGTAGTGGGAAACTATAGACCGGTCAGTTTAACCTCAGTGGTTTCCAAACAAACGGAGCACGTTATAGCAGGGTATCTAAGGCAAGTCTGGGAAATGAGTGAGTGGTTATATGAGGGTCAGCATGGATTTAGACCAGGGTACTCATGCGAAAGTCAAATAGTCACAGTTTGTCAAGATATTGCTGATTCACTGGACGAGGGAGTCAGGACTGACGCGGTTATAATAGATTTTTCAAAGGCTTTTGATTTAGTCCCACATGATAGGCTGCTTACAAAAATTGCGGAAACCGGAGTGGACTTGAGGGTAGTGGTATGGATAAAGGAATTTCTCTTAGGACGTTCGCAAAGAGTTAGAGTAGACGGACAACTATCTGATGAAGTCAGAGTAACGTCGGGAGTGCCGCAAGGAAGCGTATTAGGTCCGTTGCTGTTCCTCGCTTATGTTAATGATATTTGGAGAAACATTGAGTCAAATATACGGCTTTTCGCTGATGATTGTATATTATACAGGAGGATAATGGATAGTAGTGACATTGAAAAGTTGCAGACAGACTTAAATAGATTAGGGGAATGGGCGGTTGAAAATGAAATGAAGATAAATCCAGGGAAAAGTAAAGCAGTAAGCTTCAATAGTTGATATTAAAATTTTAATATTTTACATTAAAATTTTAATATTTTAAATGTGCATTGGTTCACATAACGTTTGTAACATCTCAACGTATTTATTCTTCGTAACGCACCTCCCTGAGGATGGCCACATGAGTGGCCGAAACATGTAGGAGGTGTTGCTACGTTTATAATATATTTTCATAGACTTATGTGCATTTGTTGGTTTTAGTTACCATAAATTTGTTAAGTTTGTATGATTACTCAGTTGATACTTTTAAGATGATCTGTGTTTATAAGCTCAAAACAAGAACAAAAAATAACTAACTCGATGGAGCACAGTCCTTCTTGAGAAGCTAACCGTTCCTCAGCCAGTCAAATTCCCCATATTTTATGGAACCCGAAGATTTATGACTTTGTTGATAAAAGCCTGCCACTTGTCCCTATCCTGAGTCACAAGAAATAATTATATTCAAAACACATTAAAGCTGATTTTCATTAGTAAATCGTGTTTACAATACCTGTGTCAAATTCATTATGAAACAGAAAATTAGCCTTTTCCTTTTATGAGTACATATTTATCACACAGGTTATGAGATGATGTGACATCCCATTCAGAAAACAAGACTTCAGTCATTGAGATTATGGTCCTCTTAGTTTTGCCACCATCTTCAGGGTCGAACCTTGACCCTGAAGGTAGCAGCATTTTTGTTTCAAACGTGGTATCCACCTGCAAGACTGTGTGGCATTACAACCTATAGAACCAGCCTAAATACTCACCACTGAATACGTGAAAATTTATTTAAGGGTAAGTAGGTTCCTTGTTGTGAAAATTAAATTAGACTGAGATTCCCTTAATGGAAAGCAGCACTGTATGACATAATCACTATTATTTACAGCTGTAAACTTCTTATAGGCATACAGTGCATGGCAGTTGTAAGGCTGCCATGGGAAGAGAAGGTTTAAACAGGAAGCCCCTTTTCAAGGCACTTGTGAAGTTTCCCAGATCCCCTGTGATGAGAGGAACCTGTACTAATCAATTTATCATTATATATATATGTATGATATTTAATTTGAATATCAGTCAGTTTATTAGTAGAGTACTACCTGAATATAATGTAGGAGTCAAACGACAGGTTAAACATCTGTATTATGAGGTACTCACATTATAATGAAAGTTCTACACATTGCCTGAAAGGTGGCCAGACTAGCAATATTGCTAGCAATACAACCAACAAAGCACACAAATGCCGCTGATTACAACTGTACTTTATTTAATTGTTCTCTTACATGCTTCAACTTCTTACACAACCATCTTCAATACAGTAAAGAAAATGCAAGGTAAAACAGTAATATTGCCTTTACAGTTAACTGATGCTGATGTTTCTTATATACAAAATCTTTACTTTTGCTGGGATGCAAGAAATGACGGTTCTCACAATCAGTTTGCTGCTGTGTGCACATTATTACTTTATTTATAGGGCTATGCCTTGGCTCAGACTGTTAATTGCCGGCCTCTGACCGTGGAGGCCTCAGTTCCGGTGGGATTTTTGGTGGGAAATGTGACACTGAGACAGGTTTTGCTGGGAATACTTTGGTTGTTTCCTGTCACTATCATTTCACCGTTGCTCCATATTCCTTCATCCATCACTGACATTCTTATTAAATATTACACTAAAAATGTATTTTATTTACAATTTCTGTAACTGTCTGTTTTGGTTATTTCCACTTCACAAAAATTGTTACGTTTATTACCTTCTTATCAGTCGCTTCTCGTTTTTTCTTATTTAAAATATTAATTACTAAAATAATTTCTTCCTTCTTGTGCTGTGTGTCGGGAGGTTCCTGTCTGCATTAACCCAGACTGTGAGGCCTCCGTCCATAATGATTCTAAATGCAGTCAGAGCAGTCTTCATACCTTTCTTTCAAATCTCATACATCGTCCCCAGCCTTTTTGTTTTTTCAAACGCATTTCATCCTGACTTTTTCTATTACTGTTGCACTAAAATTTCTCAATGTCACATCCTTCAGTGTTACTGTTTTTTAGAAATTCTGAATTTATATTATCAAGTACTGTACTGTATACACTAACCAGAAAACTAAAACTCTAGAAGTCTATGGAACGTCAAGTGAAAAGGTTCTTTACTCGGACAAGGTTATTGTACAAATTTGCTGATAAAAGACATTTTTGTCCATACCAGGGTGTATTCGTGTATGAATCTATTACACGTACCATTGTTACTTTAATCTTTGCTCTGCACATACCAGTCTTTAGAAACGTATAAGGCCTATGTGCACTTATTCCACTCTTTACGTCATCCCTTCGCTTTGCAAGGCACTTTAAGGGAGGTGTACCTGGGTTCCTTCAAATTTCCTTCACAATGAATTAGGTTTTAGAAGGAAATAACGAGATTCTCGCGGTGGAGACGACGATTACAGTCTTCGGAGACGTGACGTATAGTTTGATAGGGACTTGCCAACTTTTCGGAGGATCCAGGACGGAAGAATGAAGATTGAAGCTGTTGGTTTTTTCGAAACGCTGGTAAGTTTCTACCAGTTAAAACGGCTTAATATGATGTTTCAAAATAAAACATTTCTTGATTCAACCGACTCGCATTTCGCGAAAGTTGCAAAACATTACTTGTACGTCCACAGACGGAATTTTTCACGAAGAATTTTGTTCATTGTCGCTGTCTTTGCGAGGTGCAAATAATTAAAGCAGGGGCTCACAAGTCTCTTTCATTCCCTCAACTTTCCGTTTTAAACATGGAAAAGTTTTGCACGAGAATGGAGAGAGTTTTAATATTCACGCTGCTCTCTATACGTGAGTGCGTCAAACATCTTTGCTGATCGTCGGACAAGTCTGACCTGTCCTTCCAATCGGACATGTCTCCCTGGAAGCATGTCTCTCAACGTTTGAATTATGCCGACCTGTGTTTCAATTTTATATTGAAGTAAATGACTAACTGAATCCCTGATAATGAAATTTCCAATATTGGACTAGGTATGTAGAGTCCTCGAGAGCCCAATAGTTTCTCGGCTAGTCAAAAAATTCACTGCCTTTTATAGAACCTTTTATAGAATTTGCCTGCTGTTAAAACGTCCGATTACTAGTCGGAAAATCTGTGAACTAAATCCCTGTGTCAGTTGTTCTGAAGTGCATGTAAATGTCCTCTGTCACTTCAGGTGAATGCCAGGCAGTGCAGTGTGAATATTTGCGAGGCCGGATAAAAAGTTTTATGCGGGGGGCGGCACACAAACACAATAACAAAGAAGGAAAAGGAGAAATACTAAAATTCATTCACATCAGATACAAAAGTAATGCTATAGTACATCACAAAAATTTTAGAAACATGAAGAGTTTTAGAATACATATTTAAATACGACTTTATAGAATTTTCTGGCTCTTGTGGAAGAAAATTCGCAGATTATGTAATTATACTTTAAAATTTTAGCAATTTAGTTTCTGATTGACAGCAATGATAACGAAGAAAAGCCCCCTGGCTAGTCGTCGATCGAAGGTAGTTTTTCGTAAGCTTCAATTTTGAGAACGATCGCTCAACCGAAGCAACTGTAACCGGGTACCTGACGTCACTAACAGGTCGTCCCTATTTCCCGGAGGTGACATTGACCATCACGGCGCAGAAACAATTCCTTCCAATAGCGGCGCGGGGCCGTCGAAAATAGCGGGAACGGGTTCAGCCGCATGCACTGAACCCGCTTCACGCCGGCCCTGTTACCAGGATCTCTTTTCACCACATTTTCTCCAATTGCAAATCCAACATTATGTGAGTAAACCTCGCCACAAGGTAGGGATCTTACGGTATAGAAACAAACATCTAAACCACTATGTAAGCTGTTTGCCAAATAATACTCTCATGCCTTGTGGCTTTGTTTTGTAATAAAATGGTGGATGAGATCCACTTTGTCATAGTGTGAAACACACATTTTCATAAAATGCAGATTCATAGAGCTAATATTTTCAGATATAAGACTGGTCTGAATTCACCAATAATACCGCATGATAGCCCTGCTTTTTGACTTTTCATTAAAATTACAGTTATTACTACTTGTAAACTAAGCGTAAAATTTAATTTGTATTTCGATTGAGGACTGTATAAACATCCATTCATAAAACGTTAACACTCGATTGATTTACGTGCCAAGTCAATGATTTGTAAGCATATCTAACCTCTCCATCTTCCCCGTCACCAACATCGGTGAGACAAAAAAATTGCCTAGTGATACGAGGGGCAGTGCATCACGCTTGTTTAAAAAATTGAGGTAAGCTAGGAGCATTGCCTGTGAATGTATTTCTCTGTGATCTCTCTCATTACACGTGCTTGAAGTCAGTGTTTGAAGTTGGGGCGTCATTAATTGTGTATTGTCGCTAATAATAGCCACCCTGTGCATGCAGTAATAAGGAGACACAAAGGAGCCAAGAGCTAGGCTATATTGATGCTCTGTGGACCACGTCTGGATGCTGCGAGATCAATACGCTAGCTGTGAGTTTTCCCAGGCATCGTGAGCTGAAGGCGGCGGGGGAGAGTCGTCAACTTCGAGTGGTTTTTCAACCGGCGTCAATCCCACAGACCTCCGCCAGCCGCCGTGCGAGGCCCACGTTCACATTGATACTCTTCATTTCAAGAAAAAAATTTAAACAAGTTACTGAAATTACACAATATTCTTCTACATTAAAAGATTTTCTATTTTGTCCGCGCGTGAAGAAGTGGTTTATAAAGTTCAGAAAAGTTATAAATCTTTGATGTGTCGTACATAATAATTTTACACTGACATAGAAAGTATTTTATTTTTCGATCGTAGAAGGGAAATGTGCAACTGTTCTCAAAGAATAGGGAATGATTTTGTATTTTTTATACTTCGAGATCAAGTCTGATGTAAATATTTTACGGATCTTAAAACATTGTTATTCAGTTCATCGTAAACTACGAGTGAAAAAATATACACTTGTAGTTTGTGGAATTTTATAACTATTTGCCGTTAGTGGCTGAAGAAATATTCCACAAAATTTATAGCTTTTTTTTTTCTGTCTGTACCACCAAAGAAGAAACATTTAGCTATGGATTAGAACCACTTATATTTGTGTATCGTTTTTACAACCAGGTTTAAAGAAAATTGGACGGAGTTTTAGAGAGTGATTTTATTTTCCGATTGTTTGGTAACAACATGGGCTTTCACAACGCTTTTGTGGCGGTTCAACGGAAGTGTTAATCACGCTGGGTTCGCTGATGGGTCGGCTGCGATCCCTGGTACGTGGCCTTGTGTTCTGCACCTTCTGGTACGGCAGCATCTGCTCAGGCTTCCTGTTCCTCTATTGCCCATTGCTACCACTCCTGTTTCTGCACCAGAAGCTCTTCAGACAACTCACGGATATCGTTTTTGCGGCGTGGGAAATTTACCCAGCGGTACGTACAATTTGTAGAACAGTATTTAAAAAAAAAACATTATATATATACCGCCTGTCTCTTTAAATGTTTTTATCAGAATGAGGGACAGAGGTCAAGATGGCCAGACGTCTTACAGGGTTTTGTTTGAGTGTTCATTTATTCAGTGACTAGTTACGAAGTGGATGTTCGGAATTCGATTCTCGGTAGGGACGTTAGGAATTTTCCGTTTATTTTTCCCAGAAGCGCTATATAGGCAAACCAACCTCCAATCCAGTGAGTACAGAGTAGTATAATCTATGGGCGTAAGAACGGCAGTAGCATGAAAATAACCATACACCTCCCAACTAGTGCTGACATGCCACGAATTACCTTCCATATGCCCTGCAGGTAAAAGGGCTGTACTAGACACAGGCGTAACTTAAAACAAGTTTATACCCAACAATATAAGTTTTAAAACTTTCGCGGCGATATGATTCAATATGGTTTTCTCGGGCGCACAGCCGCGTCAATTCGTTTGAGCCCGAGAAAACTATATTGAATTTATACCCAACAATTTGCACATATATTAAGAATAGAAAGCACACCTACATGTTTTGGCCATTGTCTTTAGCCATCTTCAGGGAATATCGCTACTTAAAGACGTATACAGCATTGATTATAGAGATTTATCTTATGTAGATGGCAAAATATATAATGGCAGCAACATCTGTGCACAGTGTTATATAAGAATTATGTTAAAAGTCTTATATTATAAGGCAATTTATTGAAATATTCTGCATCCAAACATCACGAAATAATAAAATTCTCTTCGAATGAAATTGAGTGGTAAATCTTGTATTGCCACTCTTTGATTACACCGTAAAGTAACAGTGTGTACTGATTATTAATTGCACGGAAGATGTACATTATTACGTTTAGAGGAAGAACTTTCTCAGCGTTGAGATTTCCGTTCTTCTGGGATGTGGTTCCACGTCATTGGATAATCGGTGCTCGATGTTTCGAGACAGCATGGTGGCCTCATGCTCAAGGGTCGATATGGCCGCGAAGTCTCTGGCTGTTTTCCAGTTCGGAATTAATTCTAGAAGAGCCATTCTTTAGACGTTTGACAGCATTCCTCGGACAGAGTAGCCCTTGGCAAGGCCTTTACGTACACAATATAATATAACAAAAATGTGGACATACCTATGTACATACTCCAAATGGGACATTAATGTACATACATAATTCTCTATCAGTCCAAGACAATAATAATTTTACACCGTGCGATCTCAGCAGTCAGCAAGGTAGAAAGGTAAACTTTTCTCTCTACATGCCATGAAGGCACATAGGGAGGGGTGGAGGTATAGCTCCACTCCTTCTTAAACTCGGCTCTAGATGGAGATGATTGGTCAACCTCACGCACTGACTACTTTACCCGCGAGGAAAGAGCCCCCGGTACCCACTGCGACCAGCAGGGTACCAGACTTTTCCTTTATTTTCAGGTGCATTTAGTTATATTTTGTAAAATGCAGAGATCATATTGTGTTGAATGAGAACTGTTGAAATGGAAAGAGAGAGGCAGTGTCAGTGTTGGTTATCCTAAAATAATGTGGGCTAAATTGTTTCTTTTCACTGTCACATAGCCCAATGGCTCTGAAACTCAGCTAGTTTTATATCTGGAGTGTAAAGCTGACCACTTATTTCCACAACTCTTGCTTAGATCCAGGACATATGTAGCAGACATTTATAATTTATTTTGCACTTTATGAAAGTATTAAGGAAACTAAACAATTCATTAAAATGGCCCTTTTCACACTTTGTTTAAGAAAGTAGCTCTGAGTTTCAGTTAAAATATGTTTTGCTAAACAAGAAAAGTCCCTATTATCTTTTAGTTGTTAAGTGGTAGAAATGCAGGAAAATATAGACAGTTATACAAAACACAGAGCACGTGCTTAGTGGTTTTTATTATAAAACTGATTATGCTGTTACTTGCATTTAAAAATACTAGTACTGTACTTGTAGTTTGGTAATTTGCACCTGAATAGTGAAAGTAATGAGTCTTATCCTCACATAAACAAAACCTCTTAGTCAATCTAGGAAATCTCATTCACTTTTATTATCAGATGTAGGTGTTTGCTATTATTGAACCATCAACTGATTGTTTCATGTTTATTTGCTTAGTTGAGGTTTATTTAATGATGTTCTCAACAACTCAGGGTAGTGCAGAATGGTAGGATAATTCTGAATAATGAATCAGAAAGTATGTGGAAGGAAGAAGTCATGGCCATGGACACCAGCAGCAAAGTGCAAAGTGGTGCACTTGCACCACCTTGCGATTTGGACAAATTTTCTTTTTTATATTTAAAACTTATTAAAACATAGAATAACATTTCTAACAAAACTAAATTTTTACAGTTCCTACACTTTTAGCCTAAGGTTGACTTACTCAGCTGCAAGCCTTGAAATAAAAATTTTAGGCTTCTTCATTTCTCTGCAATTAATCAATAAAAAATCTTCTCACTTTATATTCATGTGCTGTGCACCATGTTGCAAAAAATCCTGCAGGGATAGTAAAATAAGTGCAAGTGTTTTAAATGTGAGTAGTCATGAAATTGTGGGGAAACTTCAAACAATTGGCGAAAATGGATTAAGTGAAAGTAAATTAGTTGCAAGTAGTGAGAACACTGCTTTAAATTGTCAAAACAGAGTAACCAAAACAGTAAATGATTTCAAGCTTTTCAGTGTACCATCAGAACATTAGAGGTTTAAGAGGGAAAACAAATGAACTGTTAAGTCATCTACACCCAGCCTTCCCTCATATATTAAGCTTTACAGAACACCATATGAATCTTTTGGAACTACAACAAGCAAACGTAGATTCTTATAAACTGGGTGCAAACTACTGTAGAACACTGTATGAAAAAGGAGGTGTGTGCACCTATATACATAAAAGCCTAAAATTTGTAAACATAGACTTAAAAAAATATTGCAAAGTTAAAGATTTTGAGGTATGCGCTGTAAAGCTTAACCTAAACTCCAAAAGATTTTGCATAATTACAATATATAGAGCTCCAACTGGTAATATTGATGTATTTATAACTAAACTAGACACAATATTTAGAAATTTATATATCTCAGCACAAGAATATATTATTTGTGGGGACATAAATATAAATTATTTCATTGACAGTGAAAGGAAAAGCCAATTAGAAGCTTTGTTGAGAACTCATAATCTAACAAGTATAGTGAATTTTCCCACTAGAATCCAAGGAAATTCTGCTACAGCTATCGATAATATTTTTATTGATATTGCTAGAAGAGACAGTTATTCCATAGGTCCAATAATAAATGGATTGTCTGATCATGTTGCGCAATCCATAACATTTAATGCAATAAATATGAAACCGCACAATAAACAATTCAAAGTAATAAGGAAAATTAATAAACATGCAATAAATTATTTTCTAACTAAACTTAGTTATGAAACATGGGACTTAACCTTTTCTAGCAATGATGTTGATAAAATGTTCAACTCCTTCTTAGATACCTACTTGAAGATCGTTTACTCCAGCTTTCCATTAAAATAATTAAAACTTCTAATAAAATAAGCGATTGGATTACTGTAGGAACAAAGACATCTTGCAAACATAAAAGAGAGCTTCATATAGCATGTAGGAATAGCAATAATCCTGATTTAAGAAACTACTATAAAAAATACTGTAAAATTTTGTCTAGGATTATTAAGGAAGCTAAAATAATTAAATATGATAGTAAAATTCAAAATTCCAGTAATAAGAACAAAATCATATGGGCTATAGTAAAATTAGAAACTGGTAAGGGTACAAATAATGAAAATATATGTACATTAAATGTTGATGGGAAATTGATTAGAAATAAGCAAGAGACTGCAGATACTTTTAACAAATAGTTCTTATCAGTAGCTGAAAACATGAACGCAAAAAACAATCCAAATAATTCTAGCATTAGTAACTCACTAAATATTACACCCATTCATTATTTACTACAAACTTTTACGAATCCCTTTCCAAACATTAAACTTAAATCTTTATCAACTAGGGAAATTGAGAATATAATTAAATCTCTTAAATTAAAGAAATCCCATGGATATGATGAAATACATACAAAAGTACTAAAAATAAGTTCTCCTCTAACCCACATATGTAATACAGTGGAACCTCGAAGCATCGTTCGTTTTCCCGTATATATCGTCTGCCTTATGGTCCCGGAATTAGCCCCATATAAATAACACTATTTTTTCCCGCCTCCATCGTTCCTCGAACTGTCGTTTTATCGCATCGATCGTTTAAAAATCACGGTCCTGACGCAACATTTTCCCGCATGGATAGTTTTTTTAAAATTTGAAACGATGATTTAGTGCGCTGCGCGCGCGTGTATTGCTGTCTTAGTGCCGCCTGGATTGGCTGCTGCGTGTTGAACCAAATACCAGAATGAGAAAATTGCCTTAATTACTATCATTTTGGTTTTCCGCGAGATTGAGATGCATGTATATTCTTATACAAGATCTTCGAAAGACTCGGGAAAAGTTACGGTTTTACTTTGTGTTAACAGTGATGGAAGTGACAAACAAGTGCCGATTGTTATCGGAAAATCTCTGAAACCGCGACGTTTCAAGAATTTAAAAAAATTACCCTCCAAATACCACGCGAACAATAAAGCGTGGATGACGTTTTTTCTTAATTTCTGCGTTCATTAGACGCAAGTATGGGTGCGCAAAACAGGAACATTCTCCTCTTTGTGGACAACTGTGCCGCACATACAAAATATACATCGTTTCTAAGAAATGTAAAAGTCATACGGTACCCGGCAAATTGTACAAGCGTGTTCTAGCCCCTTGATTTTGGGGTAATAAAGTGTTATAAACAGCTTTATAGAAAACGCCTCGTGCAAACAGCTGTTTGCTTAATGGATGCAGGCAAAGATACGAAAAAGAAGAAAAACGTGTTGGAAGCTTTGCACTACACTGTGGCGGCCTTGCAACAAGTAACCCAGCAGACAATCTAAAATTGTTTTCGGAAAGCTGGTTACGTTCAGGGACAATCTTCAGGCGATAGTGACGTCGTATTGACCAATGATGACGACGATTTCCGCCAACACTGGGGAAAGTTCAGTGGCATGAACAAAGATAAATTCGAGGACTACGTCTCTGTGGACAGTCACGTGGCAACCTGTGGTGTAGAAACAGTGCAGGAGCTGTGCGTGAGCCTCGTGGCGTCCGGGAGTGTGGACGGGGAAGAAGGAGGAGAAGAAGAAGATGGCGAACCCGAAGTTGTGCCGAGCTTTGCTGAGACGCATGAAGCGCTGATGAAAGTAAAATCTTTCTTTTATGCGCACAGCACGAGTGACAGTGATCGTGAAAATCATACTCTGAATTGAGGAGTAAAGTTTGCACAAAACAAACGTCAATGAAAGATTTTTTCAGCAAGAAGTAATAATAATCATTAAATTGTTCTTATCTATAATTTTAATGGTTTCCCGGTACTATCGTTTTCCCGTATGTATCGTTTTTGTTTTCCATCCCCCTGAAAAACGATGCATAGAGGTTTCACTGTAAATCATTATCATCAGGAATTTTTCCAGACCGTTTAAAATATTCAGAAATAAAACCTCTGTTTAAAAAAGGTGACAAACTAAATACTTCTAATTACAGGCCTATATCACTTTTAACGTCATTCTCTAAGGTGTTGAAAAAGCTATGAATATTCAACTGCTTGAATACCTAAATAAAAATAATATTTTAGCAGAAGAACAATTTGGTTTTAGAACTAAAACATCAACATATACAAGCTAACTAACGAAATCCTAAAGGCCTTAAACAGTAAAAGTTTGATAGGAGGCATTTTTTGTGACCTCGAAAAGGCCTTTGATTGTGTTAATCATAAAATATTATTATCTAAGTTGGAATTTTATGGTGTAAAAGGTAAAGCAAAGTTATGGTTTGAATCATATCTCAGAAACAGATATCAGAGGGTTTTAATGACAAACACCAATCTTAACCTAAACGATTTCTCAACTTGGGAAAAAATAAAACATGGAGTTCCACAGGGTTCGATCTTGGCTCATTGCTGTTCCTCCTCTACATAAATGATTTACCCAAAACTATAAATGACATAACCAAACCTATATTGTTTGCAGACGATACTAGTTTATTAGTTACAAGTCCAAATTTAAATTACTTCCGAGTAAATATAAATACTGCTTTTCATTGTATAAATGAATGGTTCAAAATAAATCTTTCTATAAATTTTAATAAAACACATTACATTCAGTTTACAGCTAATACTAATAATCCCATAACTAATATTAAAATTGCTTACGATAATAAACAAATCACAATCGTATCCAATGTTAAATTTCTTGGAATACATAGCAATGATACAAGAAACTGAAATGCCATATTGAACATATTAGTTCAAACTACAAACAGTCACCAACAAATGCACAAACCATAAATAAGGTATAAATTAACCTTTTATCATAATTAAAACCTACACATGTTTCGGCTCGCGAGGAGCCATCATCAGGGGTTACAGTAGTGCTTATCAAATGCTGCGTTGGGTCTGTTAACGACACTCGTAATGTTACTTCACAGTATGTTTAGGAGATCATAAAACGTTTGTATCATATGTTAAAATCGTGAAATAGAAGTATGGAGTTAAAAATGGTAAAATTACACAGTCCACTGTTACTTCCAACGTTTAAGGTTTTCACCGCACATCTAGGAGTTTCACTAGACTATACAATGCACTTTGTAAAATCTGTAGTGGAGCTTGATGAAGATGAGTAATGGATGGAGTGCGTATTGTATGAGTTCATCAGTTCATCAAGCTCCACTACAGATTTTACAAAGTGCAGTGTATAGTCTAGTGAAACTCCTAGATGTGCGGTGAAAACCTTAAACGTTGGAAGTAACAGTGGACTGTGTAATTTTACCATTTTTAACTCCATACTTTTATTTCACGATTTTAACATATGATACAAACGTTTCATGATCTCCTAAACATACTGTGAAGTAACATTACGAGTGTCGTTAACAGACCCAACGCAGCATTTGATAAGCACTACTGTAACCCCTGATGATGGCTCCTCGCGAGCCGAAACATGTGTAGGGTTTTAATTATGATAAAAGGTTAATTTATACCTTATTTATGGTTTGTGCATTTGTTGGTGACTGTTTGTAGTTTAAAAATGCACGGTGAAGTAAGACTAAAATATTAGTTCAAAGTTAAGTGCGGTTTGCTACATAATAAGATCTATTAAACCACATATGTCCGTAAATACCTTGAAAACTGTTTATCACTCCTATTTCAATTCAGTTATAAATTATGGTTTACCATTTTGGGGTAACTCACCCCATAGCATAAAAATCTTCAGAGTGCAAAACAATGTAATTAGAATTATGCTGGGTTGTAGAAGGAGGGTCTCATGCAGAAATCTATTTAGGAAACTGGAGATTTTACCTTTGGCATCTCAGTATATACTTTCTCTCATGCTTTTCGTGGTCAAAAATAAGAACAAATTTATAGTAAATTCAGAGATTCATGGAATAAATACCAGACAACAAAACAACCTTCATCAACCCTTATCAAATCTGACAAAATATCAAGGATTAAAGGTTTATAATAATCTTCCACCACACATCAAGGATACATCAGATGACCTCAAGTAATCTGAAGCACAATTGACAGTTTTTACATCTACATTCCTTTTATTCATCGCAGGAATATTTTCATTATAAATCTTTCTCAAGGCATTAACTATTGACCTACTCTATATTAAAATGAGATGGAACTGTCAGATACATTGATCAAATAATTTGTCTTTATAGTCACCTAAATTTTAGAAACTTTATACAAATTTCTTATATTATTTTATATTATAATCTTATATCCTATTCTATTAAATTGTCATACTGTTTTGTTCTGCTCACAAGCCTTATTGTTGAGGATATTTGACTATCTCAAGCCACGTCACTTTCTAGGTAAATTCTTTCCCTTGGCATATATTGTATTTGTCTAAGCTATATTTTAGAGACCCTATAGGTCTTCGTACTCTATACTAAATTGCTCTGTTATTGTGTGTATTAACATTGGAACAAATGACTGTTTTGTTTTCCATAAATGTTTATTTTTAACAATTTTACTTATTACGCTTTCTATGTATGTTTGTTGATTGTTGTGTACGTGTTTCTGTTGACATGTTCTGGATCTGGCATATGACATTTTATGGATTTTGTGGATTTATGGAATGTTGTAGTAAATGAAATTGAATGACTTCCAAAAACATTGTGTTTAGAAGTGTATAAAGTTCGCCATTGATGCATATAGATGGTGGTAATTTATGACAATTGTTATGTTCTTGCACACTGTAAGTTGTGTTCTTTATTCTATTCTGTGTTGCTGTATGTTGTGCTGTGTGTTCTGTTTGTGTTGTGGGCTGGAACGATTTCCGCATGCACAGGGGTTTGAGCTCCCAGTAGGATTTGTAGAGGATGAATAGCATAAAATGTTAAGTGTAAAAATGTAAAATTATTTAGGCAGGCCTAAAAAAGGTTTCTCTACAATAATTCATTTTACAGCTTAGAGGAATAATTTAATCACAATTAAATACTTGTATATTGTGTTAGGGTTCATAATTTTGAAGACTGTTTTTATAAGAATGACTTTTAATAACAGACATTGTGTAGGATTGTATAAGGTTTGCCATTGATTCATACAGATGGTGATTAAATTTATGACACTTACTATGTACTTGTCCACTGGAATTGTATTCTATATTATATGTTTATGTTGCTGTATGTTATGCTGCACTTGTTTTTGTTGTATTGTAAACTAGGACGATTTCCACATCCACATGAATTTGTACTCCCGGCAGGATTTACGGAAAAATGAATGAATGAATAAAGTGGACTTGTGGTCAAGGCTTAGTCTCCTATCCTGGAATTTGTCTAGTGGGCCTGTGGAAAATTATGAAAAGTCTCAGCTAGGGTAATAAATTAACATTTCTGGCAAAGGTTGTGTGTAAAATAAACTTGTTAAAAGCCCTCACATTTTTGTCAACTGTCAACAGCGCATTGTAGTAATCTTTTTCTAACATACTTTTAAACTACAGACATACATTTTTCTTTTAGTTGCAGATTTGCCAAGTATAAAATTGTTAAGTGAGTGATTTTGCTATCAAATACAAAATAAACACTGACAAGACACTTCATAAATTCATTAATATCTACAGTTATTATTTCTGTATTGTTACTGTCCTCTTCATTTTGTGTTCTGTGCCTTTTGTAATCTTCCCTTGAATTAATACACACACTCAGATTACTCTCAATGATTTCAAATTCAGCAAATGGACAGATACTTTTCCATTCATTTTACATGTACTGCATAGTTCTAGCTCTTAATAATCTGTGCTGACTTTCATCCTTCACCAGTAGCATATACCAAGACTGAAATAAACATTTCCAATCTCTAGCTACAGTTTCCATAGAATAACTTTCTACTGAAGTACAATATTCATTAACTCATGATTTCAGTGAATATTTGTGCTATCAACACTAAATTTCTGTTCAGCAGATTTCAAGACTGTAAATCTCTCTGAAGCAATGACTAATGTGTATTTACATCACACTGCCACTGTCTGGGAAACATCTGTTTTTCATGTCTGGAAATACAGGAATAATTTGCTACTTGAGGAGAGAATAAAGGCAGAATTTCAACTCTTAGCCTGTTGCATATCTTTAAATTACCAGCACATCAGTTAATTATTTTAATGGTGAACAAGATTTTTCATGCTATAACACAGATATTAGATTGTCATGTACCCTGTTATTTCTTTTACAGGCTCTGCTGGAATGTATCATTGGTACACGAGTCATAGTGATAGGGGATGCAATCCTTCCCCATGATAAAGCACTGATTGTCATGAACCATCGCACACGCCTTGACTGGAACTTTCTGTGGGCAGGCATATTCCATGCTTGCAAGCCACTTGCACATCGGATAAAGATGGTACTCAAGGCATCTGTTAGACATATTCCAGGTGCAGGTAATATCTCAAAGTAGAAATGCTATGGTCTTTTAATGACACAATCATTGTAGTAGGGTTCAGAATAGAAGATTTTGGAGAGTGTTTCTGAATGTAATGAGTATCTTAAAAGTATTAATTTTTAGTTTCTATTTAAAACATAAATATACCTATTTAGGTTGGGTGATGCAAATGAACTGTTTTCTGTACATCCACCGACGTTGGGAACGTGACAAGGCTGTTCTGGAACGGGCTCTTGACTACTTCCGTGACATCGGGCAGTCTTCTCAGGTCTGTATTTCTAAGTTCTGTCGTAGCTGTAAATGCCTACTCATAATATAACTTTTTTCTCTAAATAGAGTTAGTGAAAACGTGTATCACAATAACTTTTTATGCTTTTGTAATTATTTATTTTTTGCTTGGAAAAATGTATAACTAGTCCTACCACCTTATATATATAATATATATATATATATATATATAATATATGTGTGACTTCCCCACATGGGGGCACAAATTGCATAATGGCCCAGCTTGCCACCTTACAATAATTAGCCGTATTTTAAGTGGAGCAAAAAAGTTCTCATTGAACACAAAATGAGATGAAAATCCTCATGAAAATGGAAGTACAGGACTTCATAATATACATCCATTCCTAGAAAGAGCAGATTTGTTCTGGAAAGTGACTGTTTGGCAATAACTTAAAACATTTGTTACCATGTGGGTAAATAGAGACAGACATTTCCTTTAGCACTATAGTCATTGACTACTGGAACTCAAAGAATAAAGGCCTCATCTTCTTCTGAATTGCGTAACCCTTTAGAATCAGCTTCGCTGTGCTCTACAGATCTTTAATTCTTCATATGCCGCGAACTTTGATGCAGCCTAGAGCCTTGAGTGCATTTAAGGGTGCTGTAAATCTAACACCCTCTGTCCCAGGCAGTAGCTGAATTTTAACACCCAGTGTCACTGAAGGGTTCAGAGTAAGTTATCCAGCCTCTACCAGCATAATTTCTCATGCCTTTGTGGCATTGACTGGGAGGTGGCACTGTGTAGTCTTGTAGGTGGGCATCAGTTCAAAGGAACCCAAAGACAGATGGCAGCATGTTTATCCACAACCATGGTATCCACCCACAAGATTACATGATGCCACAAATCAGAACACCACAATCTGAAACTTGTCTCAACTCTCAATTTTTGGAAAATGAGTCTGCCTTGATTTGCTGGGTAACCCATATGAGGTAATCTAGTCTTTAGATTACTAAAGTTTCATGAATCACTGATAATAATGACTGAGTATCACATTCAAATAAAGTGTGTTTTATTGAATTTACTAACACCAACATTGTCTCAGGAATGGCTAAGGAAATCAATAACATTATCAAGTCTCCTAAGTGAACTGTCAACTGGATATGATGAAGTATGTAATAAAATATCGAAAACCTGCTCTGTCTGATTTGTGAACCTATAAGCTGTATACCAGTACCTAATCATCCAATATAACCCTGTCATAGAAAGAAATTCTGTGCCTCAACCCCCTCTATATCTTCTTTGAGCTGTTATGCTTTCCTCTGCAGTTTACTTCCCTATATTTCCCTCCAGTCATCTGTTTACCGGAATGCTGATAGTGATAAACTTCTGCTAGTGAGAAAGTCCAGGTGAATGATACCCTTTGAATCCCAGAACACAGTATCCATGATCTTTCCCGCTGAAAAAAATTGCTTTTGCTTTTTGTGGGGTTGGAGAATGGGTGTGTTTCCACTGCTTACTTGCTCTTTTTGATTCAGGAGTGAAGTAGTGGACCCAGATCTCATCACAGGTCACAATTGAGTCCAAAAATTCGACTCCTTCTCTCTCATATCGTTCCAAAGGTTGAGTAACAGCCACTAAACGTCTTTCCCTGTGCTCCGGTGACAGGAGCCGTGGGACCCACCTTGCGCTCACTCTACTGACTTTCAGATCATTGTGCAGAATTTCTTCAACACTCCCTGCACTAATTCCTACTTCCTGACAGTTCAAGAACAGTTATGCGACGATTAGCCTGAATAAGTTCACCAATTTTCAAAATGTTGTCTGGATTGACAGAAGTTCTTGGTCGCCGAGCGTGAGGTTCATCTTCAACATGGTCTCGTCCTTCTCGAAATGATTTCGCCCAACTGAACACCCTTGGCTGTGACAAACATTCATCCCCAAACTGTGCTTGAAGCCTGGTAAAGATTTCAGATGGAATGACACCTTCCTTCGTGAGAAATTTGATAATTATACGCTGTGCAACACTGCTGGGTACTTCTTGCCCTGCCATCTTGATAGCACCTGATGGTTGAGGCCGAGAGGGATCCGACTAGTGTGGGTTGCAAGTTTAAACATGTCATAACTTGTCATACATTCATACAAGTTGATTTATGCTCGAAAGGGAACTAAATTCTCGTTTAAATTTGAACGACCCACGTAGTATTACACTGCTTGATTTACTGATGTTATGACCTGAGCAAGTCCATAGATCAGGCATCATATTTCCATGTTGTTCAGGTGCTTCATCATCCCAGCATCTGTGCAGGAGTAATTTTATTATGTGCTGAAACTCATTATTGTTGCTGGCAAGAGTTCACACTAAGTGACTGAGTGAGTTTTCACATTCTGTAAATTCAACCTGCAGTACCATTATTTTTGTTTTTGGTTTGTCAGTTATTGAAATATGGATAAATTTTTGACAGATATCCAGAGACAAATGGAAAAGTGAAAATATGCATAAATCAAGAAAGTATGTGAAAGTTGTTTATATCTAGGGTTAACAAGTGTCTGTAGTAGTAGTCAGGAACAATCTCAGGGCACAATTTGACACAGAAGTCCCTCCTGAGAGTATGACATCAATCAGACTAAAAAGACATATAGAAACCAAGCATACAGACATATCAACTAAAAGTAGTGAGTATTTTTTCATAAATTTGATAAAATTAAGCTGAAAGAAAAGGTCTAGTTAAATATAATTGTGTCCCTTCGAAGGTATTCTCTCAGCATGCCAAATTCCTTACAAAAAAAGTACAGTGCAAAAAGCTCCACACAACTGGAGAAAATTTAATTCTTCTGACAATAAGTTACGTGGTTACTTCTTCACTTCTCTCCTTGGGACTTCCACAGGAAGACAGTTTTTAACTCTCCAGTCACACACTGACACTATGTCCTACAGAATTTCAGATAGTGGAAAATTTATACCGAGCAGATGGTTTTAGATAAAACAAACAAACTGTTTGCTGTACAGATAGATGAGGTAATGGATCATGTTAAAGATGCTCAGTGGTTAATTTACAAAAGAGACGTTGATGAAGGTAAAATTAAAGAAGATTTGCTTCTCTGCAAATAAATTAGAGGGACAAGAAAGCCAAATAGTTTTCGACATTATTGATGGCTATGTGATTATAAATTTCTGTACTGGTTGAGCATACTCATGTCAGGCTTTCATAGAGAACTTCAGGCTTTTTGGTTTGGTGACAATTTCCTTGTCCTTTGTTGGCACCTGCCTGATATGGGCCCAGCCATAATTGTGGTTAACTATGTCAAAAATGAAAATTCAAAGGCAATAATGTTTGCCAGGTTTTTTTTTGCCATGAATCAAGATGGTTATCATGGAGTGTCTGAACTAAGAGGTAAAATTTATTGATACTCAACACAAGCAAATCATGGCAGTTCTTACATATTCAATAATAGTGATTTAATCATGAAACTGGCATATTAAAGTGACATATTTGAGAAGCTGTACGCTCATAATACTTTACTGCAAGGCCATGGCAATAATATTATTCAGCTCATTGACAAACCGAAATCAGTGATTAAAATATTTGAACTGTTATCATCATCATCAGCAGCAGTGGCAGTAGCAGCAGCAACAACAGCAGAGAGATTTGGGTTACTAGTATGTTCAGACACTGGTAGATGTAAATGTGCCAGATTTCTATCTCATTAATTCTGATGACATCAGTACCTTTAATCATGGATAGTCACAAAAATTTATTTATTATTTTAGAGGGTTGCAGTATCTTAAAGTTTGAGAACCCCTGGCACAAGATGAATATATTGAACAAAACATGTAACTAATATATAGAATGTATTCATTTTCTGCAGATTCTGCTGTTTCCAGAGGGCACAGATCTAACTGCTGGAAGTCAACAGCGCAGCCACCAGTTTGCCTCTTCTCATCAGCTGGAACACTATTACCAGGTGTTACACCCAAAGACAACAGGGTTTGTGTTCTTGGTACAGAGGATGAAGCAAAGTAAGTGATTTTCAGTTAAGTTTACTTCTGTAATGATATAAATTTTAGTACAGGAAATCTACTGGTTGAAAAAAATATCCATTAAATTTTTTATGTAAAATATTGTTGAAAGGAAGAATACTATATTCTGGGATATGATGCTGTGTAGGTAAGTAAAAACGCAGACATTACAGAGGAAATGGGACAGCATAGCCAGTATAGTGAATAGGCCACGTGCTGGACGACTGAGGAATTGTAGTTCGATTCCTAGCAGGGACAGGAGTTTTTTCTCTGCAATAAAAGGTCCAGACTGGCTCTGGAGCCCACCCGGCCTCCTGTTGAGTGATTATTAGAGACCCTTTTCATGGGAGTAAAGCGACTGGGGCGTGAAGCTGACCACTCACTTTTATCTTGTCCTGAGTTTAAGAATGTATGGAGCTATACCACCATTCCCCCATGTACCTCCATGGCATGCACAGGGACAATTTTAACTTTGTCTTTACCTGCTGACTCCATGTTCAGGATAGGAAAGAAATCTGTTCAGTAAGGCAAGTTATAGATGTAAGTAAAGGGAGAAAGGGCATGACTGCAGGAGTCAACCAACAGGAAATATTGGGACCAAGAGGAAGGAGCCTGAACACTATACCCGTTCACAACTGGTTTCCGTCCTTTTCCTCACCAGCTTTCAGTTGTGCATCGCAGAGAAGTGGGGTCAATATTCCAGCCGCCTTTCTTCCACAGAAGGGTTCTTACCCGCTGTAGCTCCCTTCAGGTGGATGACGAGGCGCGAATGATCAATACACATGAAATGGAATGAGAATTCACGGGTGGGACATGGAGGGAACGTCTCTCGGGCAAGGCAAACTAGCTCGGTTCAGCGGCTCTGAAACCCTAATCCCGGGGAATATTCACGTGTTGGCCACTTAACAGATCCGCACCCTTCTCTGTTGCTCCATTCGGTTGCCCACAAATAAGACACACAATAATCTTCCTTGATCTTTATTGATATGAATGAAAAATTCTGTAAAGGGTCGATCTTACACAAACTTGCTTTGGGCGCGGCACTGCAACATATCTCGTTCAGTGTCTTTCCACTTCACTAATACAATAGTTTATACATTTGAGGTTGGTAGGCGAGGATCGGATCACATTATCTTGCATTTCCCAACATAATCCTGCCAACTACCGCAATTTAAAATAATTTCAGTCCGGGTTGTACACTATACCGAAATAACTTAGGGCAAATGCCTTACGTCCGGTTCCCACAAACGCCGAAAGACGACAGAGCGACCGCTAGAGAAAAATGAATTCGCTACCAGTCCTTGTAAATTCCTCTCGTCTCCCGACACAACCATATTCCTCCGTCTAGCTATAAATTCACCACATTGGATCAATTCAAACTTAAAAGGTCCCGCATAAGATGAAATCAAAATTTAAAAACTAAACCCTAATACGGTAATTACACCTCGCGCCAAGTGTCTTCGTGTCTAGTACGTAAACCCCATAACCTCCAAGTAGGCTAGCCGAAAGAAAGTAAAAGTAATATGAACACATACATACATGCATACATACACATTCCATAGATCCATCATCCGTTCAAGACGGCATGAATATGAAATTGGTCACAAAGAAGAAAGGGAAAGAAAGAAAAGAAAGAAGAGGAAGGTGACATAGGTTGTGAAACAACCTCGTTATGATAAAAGCATACAAGTAATACAAAGTTAACCACACAAATACAGACAATAAAATATGTTGGATACAATATCATTGAAGTACAAATCAAAACACACACAAAATTATTACAATATACAATTGACAACACAATATGAAAACCAAGAAACGATTCAATACACTTAATGAATATAAAAGATAACATAGTCAAAATATAACCAACTAATCAACATCATGATTACTAGATAAAAACTCATCAATTGAGTAAAAGGCGTTCTTAACAAGGAATTTTCCTAATTCTGACCTGAAAGCCGTTCTATCAGTATAATGTTTGAATAAATTTGGTCGTAAGTTGTTAAATATTTTTATGGACACGTAAATGACAACTTTTTGTATGGAGGAAAATTATACCGTTGGTAAGTGCAATCGATTTTTGTCTCGTATTTATACAATGTATCGTGGAGTTAGACTGGAAACTATCTGGATTATTAACAACAAACATAATTAATTCATAAATATACAGACTTGTCTAATTTCCTAAATGCACCTCTACAAGAGCTCCTAGCACCCAAACCTAGCATAATTGTAATAATTCTTTTTTGCATCAAGAAAACCTTGTGCATGGTTGATGAAGAACCCCAAAAAATGATGCCATAATTCACTAGTGATTGAAAGTATGCAAAATAAACTATTCTCAATGTAACAATATTTAAAATGTTAGACAATTTTCTCATGACATAACAGACAGAACTCAGTTTCCTTACTAATACATTTGTATGAAATTTCCAAGATAGGTGGCTATCCAAATGCAAGCCTAAACATTTAATAGTGTCCATTACAGAAAGAGTTTGCTCAGCGTCTATCAAATGTAATGGATAAATTGGTGCTTTGCAAGATAAACATTTGACAGTATAAGTTTTATCAGTATTTAATACCAACTGATTTATTTTGAACCATTTGGAAGTGAATTGCAGAAGAAAATTTAAATTCTGATGTAGTTCAGCATAATTATTGGATGTAGCAATTATACTTGTATCATCGGCAAACAGTATAATATGAGAGTATTTCCTAATTCATAAAGGAAAATCATTAATATGTATATTAAATGGCAAGGGACCCAAAACAGAGCCCTGTGGTACACCACACTTAACAGTGTCCCAACCAGAAGTAAAGTTATGTAAATTCATAATTCCAGATCAACTCTTTGTTTCCTATTAGTCAGATATGATTTAAGCCAGTGTAATATAGCACCTCTTACTCCATAGAATTGAAATTTACTAAGTAATACTTCATGGTTCACGCAGTCGAATGCTTTAGTTAAATCACAAAATATACCTGCAACATATTCTTTCTTATTCCATGCATTAAAAACAGTTTTAATAAGCTTGTGTGTAGCAGTAACTGTTGAAACACCTTCCCTAAAACCTAACTGTTCTGGTACTAGTATATTATGATTTACCAAATGGTGCTTTATTCTTTGAGCAATTAATAGTTAAAAAATCTTTGAGAATCCAGTCAATAAAGAAATGGGTCTATAATTCAAAATTAGAGATCTATCATTGTTTTTGAATAAAGGTTTGACAACGGAATACTTCAAATGGTCTGGGAATGTACCTAAAATTAGAGAAGTACAGTGAAACCTCTATGGAACGTTTTTCAGGGGGATGGAAAACAAAAATGATACATACGGGAAAACGATGGTACCGGGAAACCATTAAAAATTATAGATAAGAACAATTTAATGATTATTATTACTTCTTGCTGAAAAAATCTTTCATTGACGTTTGTTTTGTGCAAACTTTACTCCTCAATTCAGAGTATGATTTTTCACGATCACTGTCACTCGTGCTGTGCGCATAAAAGAAAGATTTTACTTTAATCAGCGCTTCATGCGTCTCAGCAAAGCTCGGCACAACTTCGGGTTCGCCGTCTTCTTCTTCTCCTCCTTCTTCCCCGTCCACACTCCCGGACGCCACGAGACTCACGCACAGCTCCTGCACTGTTTCTACACCACATGTTGTCACGTGACTGTCCACAGAGACGTAGTCCTCGAATTTATCTTTGTTCATGCCACTGAACTTTTCCCAGTCTTGGCGGAAATCGTCGTCATCACTGGTCAATACGACGTCACTATCGCCTGAAGATTGTCCCTGAACGTAACCAGCTTTCCGAAAACAATTTTAGATTGTCTGCTGGGTTACTTGTTGCAAGGCTGCCACAGTGTAGTGCAAAGCTTCCAACACGTTTAACTTCTTTTTCGTATCTTTGCCTGCATCCATTAAACAAACAGCTGTTTGCACGAGGCGTTTTCTATAAAGCTGCTTATAACACTTTATAACCCCAAAATCAAGGGCTAGAGCACACTTGTACAATTTGCCGGGTACCGTATGACTTTTACATTTCTTAGAAACGATGTATATTTTGTATGTGCGGCACAGTTGTCCACAAAGAGGAGAATGTTCCTGTTTTGCGCACCCATACTTGCGTCTAATGAACGCAGAAATTAAGAAAAAAACGTCATCCACGCTTTATTGTTCGCGTGGTATTTGGAGGGTAATTTTTTTAAATTCTTGAAACGTCGCGGTTTCAGAGATTTTCCGATAACAATCGGCACTTGTTTGTCACTTCCATCACTGTTAACACAAAGTAAAACAGTAACTTTTCCCGAGTCTTTCGAAGATCTTGTATAAGAATATACATGCATCTCAATCTCGCGGTAAACCAAAATGATAGTAATTAAGACAATTTTCTCATTCTGGTATTTGGTTCAACACGCAGCAGCCAATCCAGGCGGCACTAAGACAGCAATACACGCGCGCGCAGCGCACTAAATCATCGCCTCAAATTATAAAAAAAAACTATCCATGCGGGAAAATGTTGCGTCAGAACCGTGATTTTTCAACGATCGCGAGGAACGATGGAGGCGGGAATAAATAGTGTTATTTATATGGGGCTAATTCTGGGACCAAATAAGGCAGATGATCTATGCGGCAAAACGGGGAATGATGCATCGAGGTTCCACTGTATTAAAAATATAAGCAATATACTTTGTGGGATCATATCTTGTGTATGTTTTATATATGGTCTACGCAATTAAATGTAGTAAAAAACCCCTGAAGATGGTAAGGTACCTTACCGAAACATGTCGGGTTAATTAATCTACTATTAAAATTTTTAATAGTGAAGGTGCATCAAGTTGGTTTTAATTTCAATTTTAATTTATACAAGATGCACGGTGAATACAATATTAAATAAGCAAGAGGTTTACTGATAAAATCACTGCATTTTTTCAGTAATGTGTTGGATATTCCATCATAGCCATATGAACCCTTACTCTTTAAGGAAGCAATTGTACAGATAATTTCAGATTCAGTTATTGGAATATTAACCATTTCACGAAAACCATCAGAAAATGATTTACTAAGTAAAAGACTAGCCAACTCAATATTAGCTTCATTGGTGTGTAATTTGTGAGTCAATATTAGCTTGTTTAATATTCAATTCCTCAACAAAATTTAGAAAGAAATTATTAAATGCCTCAGCAGATTGATCTTTATGAATAAGTTTATTGCCTAATTTAAACTCAGATGGAGTATGAACTATAGTGTTCATTTTACCTGTTTCACTATTAATTATATTCCAAGATGTTTTAGATTTATTATTAGAGGATACTAGCAATTCACTGTAATACATTTGTTTGGCCTTTCTAAATATTTTCTTTAATATAACACAATATTGATTATAATAGGCTTTGATCTTAGAGCTATTGCTGATTTTACTAAGAATATACAGGCATTCCCCTGTGCCCCGGGCTCAAACCTTAACTTCCTGGTAACATCACCTTGGGAAGAAAGTGAGGAAAATGTGCGTCAGGGAGGCAAGAGGTAATCCTTTCACCCTGAAGATGGAGTCAATAGGTCTGTTTGAAATGGCAGTAAATTTCTGCCAGACATTCTGAAATGTGGCCAGCTCTCTTGTGCTACCGATTCCCATTGGTTTGCTCACAGGTGTGTTCTTTCCTGCTGTGTCTGTGTCTGTACCAGTACCCTGTTTCTTCCATGCAGCTTACTCTTCTACCCAGAAAGTACAGGCAGTAAATTGTTCCGAGATGTTGAGTGCTGATGGCACACTTATGAATACTCTGAAACGCAGATGCATGTATGTATGTATGTATGTATGTATGTATGTATGTATGTTTCTACCAGATTATACGGCACCACAACCCTGACTCAGTACCTTTTATAGTCACCATCACTAAGATCTCAAATCTCACGTTTATTGATATCACAATAAGCCCTATGTCAGTGCTGTTAATTACCTGAGTTGGATAAAAATATATCTATACAATAAAATATAATATAACAAAATGCTTTTCACAAACTACCATATTTACTGCGTAGGTGGAGAGAAAGAACTCCTGGAAGATATACAGTTAATTTTTAGAATTAATGGCCTCTGCATGATTACTGGGGCTGGTATACCCTACAAATTAGTGAAGTATTGAATTTTTTCTTTACATGTTAATCTCCAATCTCCACCAACTTTCCTGACACACACACACACACACACACAAGTATACTCTTATCCAAAACTTCTGTCATGTGTTTGTCACTGCTTATATATCACTGCTCTTGACTCCACAGTTTTGGTCCATAAGAATGCTGAACATGTGATCCATCACAGATTAGATATTTACGGGCAAATAAATTTCTTTAATTCTTAGTGTTTGAAAGGGAAGATCACAGAAAATAACATGGTATCTGTGTCTGTAAAGTAATCCTGTAAGAGCTTTTGATTATATTTGATTTTGTTGTAGGGTTAAAATGCTGGTTTTTAAATGATCACACTGCAAATCAATCTTTATTTATAGATGGCCTACTGGATGCTGTGTATGATATCACAGTAGGGTATCCGCAGACTTTGCCCCAGTCTGAGTTTGACATTTTAAAGGGATGCTTTCCAGAAGAAGTGCACTTCACAATAACTCGGTGAGTCAGCTTGATGCAAAGTTTTTATTTTTGTTGCAAAGCACTATTACATATATCAGGAATGGTCTGTCAGATGTAATGAAGTCTGTAATTCGCTTGTAAAGTAATCATGCTAAAAATCAAAGATATTTGCTTTATGAACTATTTATTAAAATCTTGATATAGGACATCCCTGTTGGTGTATCTGATCACAAATGCATGTTTATTCAACCATCAATTGCACACAACAAGCTATTTTTGTACACACTATTCTGGTGACTAGTTTTGGCTCAAAACACGAGCCATCATCAGGCCACTAACAAGAACAGTAAAAGTACAGAATTGTCCATTTTTACTGTTCTTGTTAGTAGCCTGATGATGGCTCATGTTTTGAGCTGAAACTAGTCACCAGAATAGCGTGTACAAAATAGCTTATTGTATGTGATTGATGGTTGAATAAACATACATTTGTGCTTATTAAAATCACTAACTCACTCCTTTTTAAGGCAAAGAGTAGTCTGATTTGAGTAAGATGAAATTTTACAGGAGAGCCAGAAATAGGGATGCATAACCGTTGTGGCAAGGGTCTGCAAAATAGTCCCTAAAAATGTGTGTGGATAGTGAACATAGGGTTAAAATGTCTATGCTGTGACTGTATGCTTGCTTTATTTTCCTTGTTCAGTTTTGCTGTTTCCAGCCTTCCATCTGGAGAAGAAGAGCTGAAAGATTGGTTAGCAACTCGATGGAAGATAAAAGAACAAACTCTAACCAAGTTCTATGCTTCTGGATCATTTGAAGCTTCCAATATATGCAATAAAAATCCAACATCTCCTGAAGCACCTATGTTTAATCTCTGTAATGGCTCCTTATACAAAGCTGGACAAGTAATATGTAGAAACTCAATCCCTTCCCTCCCTACTATAAGACAGAATTCATTGTATAATTCATGTTATTCATCTAACAATACAAAGGTAAGTTGTCGCTATGATGCAAGTTTCAACCACCTTCCAAGCCATGAGAAATCCCATAGCACTATAATGTATGCCACACTTATATTCTGGACTTTGCTCTGTTTCGTTGCTTTGTATGGAATCCTCACATCTTTTGTTATTCAGATATTTGCTATCATGAACATTTCATTCTTCTTGTTTTTGTCACTTTTCACTCAAGGTTTCCATCATTTAGAAATATATTTGTATAGATTCAAAAAAAGGTACTTGGTTGGTGGAAACATAAGCAGAGGAAAATAAACTCTATTTCCTTATTAAAAGTTAGCATGTAATTGCCATCGACACAACTGTTTATTAATATTACTTCAGATCTTCAGAGTATGTGGCAACATGTTTCACCCACATTTAGGTCATATTCAGGCCAATATTTTACATAAAAGAAATTACAGTTATGTTCATAACATATATGTTGAGAGACTGAGATCTAAACCCTTATTTAAAACATGCTACATGTTGCATACAAGTACTACAGTGTTAAAAGCAATGAAATATGTGGTAATTCAATGTCACTGTCAGGGATAGGCTTTATTCCAGACAGTGACATTAGTAAGATCAACAACACCTACTCTAAATGCACAATCATGTGTTGATATATGATGAGACTCTAATATAACACTTTCACCTGGATATCTACTTGATAAATGAGACAAAAATTTAAAGATGTAAATGATTAATTAGCACATACCATCATTAAACATATCAATTGCTTTATGGTACATCACTGGAAACAAAATTTCTCAGGGAAGATATTGCAGAAAATCAGCATCAAACCTACTCACCAACAAATACATCAATTTTATTGCATGTCACTGGAAACAAAATTCCTCAGGGAAGATAATGTAGAGAATAATAAATCCCCAACATTGGACTTATTTTAACATTATATCGAATTACCACATACGAGTATTTCAGTGATTCTAACACTGTATGCAACATATATTACATCTTATATAAGGAATGAGATTTCAGTCTATCAACATGTAAGTTATGCATGCAGTTGCAATACATTATATGTAAAATATTGGCCTGAAAATGGCCTAAATGTGGGTCAAAACTTGTTGCCATATACTATGAAGATCTAAGGTAATATTAACAAACAGTTGAGTCAACAGCAATTATGTGGTAATGTGTAATACTATAAAACAAAATGGGATATCTAAGATGAAACTTTATTTTCACTTCGTGTGATAAAGCCGTAATTCAGTGCTCCAAATGGAACTGCCACAAAACACATACAATTCCACTGGAAAAGACAGTTTTTGTGTGATTTAGATACTTGTGATTGAGACTACCAAGGATTACTCTTTTAAGGGATATGAAACCATGTAGCTTGTTAGAGAAGTACCTAGGCCAAAGGTTTAGTTTGTGTTAATATTTTGCAAGTATTTGTTATTCACTGGAATTAAAATTATCACTTTTTAAATAGTGTAATCTTACATATATACACAAGATCCTTATTCAAGGTGTATCAGAAATTTATCAGATATGGAATATAAGCACTAATTAAGTTTAATGAAACTGACTACAAATATTGTCAAAAATTTCAACAAATTAGTATATAATTTTAAAGTTCTACTAACGTTTGGGAATGGGAAAAGATTGCATAATGTGAAATGTGAGGTTCTTCCAGCAGTAGTTACAATGTGTCAAATGGTAAATATTACAAACTTTTTGAAGGATCATAATGCCTTCATCTTCAGGGTCAGACAGTCTGAAGACATGTATCCAAGATGGAACATACTAGAAAACTTTAATCTTCATTGCAGAATGTACCTGCATTGGATCTAGCTAGTCCCAGACCTGAATTATCTGGCATATGAAGCCGGTGTCTTGTCCAGAGTCCAGGAATTCCTCTGTTCCAGTTATCAGAAACCACTCTTCCTTATTTATTACAAACACTAACAAGGCTGGTGGTCAGAGATTTAAGAAGACAATTGTTTACAGTAGGAGGCCAAAGAGAGACAGATGAAACGAGAATGCACATTTAATTTCTTTCATCAGTGCTTCTGTTGGCCTTGCACTTGCAAGTAGGTTACATTCAATGTAACTCAGATTAAAAAAATATATCTGTGGTATGATCTTCTTGTTAATTTCACTGCATGTAAGTTAAGGTCCATTTTTGAGCACTGATATCATTGCAGTGCTGTTCTCTGGCTGTAAAATCAGACAGGAACTTATTAGTCTGTTACATAGCTGGAGCAAAAAAGAGCATTGTAGAGACCACTGTTAGGCCAATTTTTATTTTATTTAAAGACCCCAGATGTGTATACTAGTTACAGTATTTACGGCCTGATTTTAAAACTACTTTCTTACAGAATTTTATTTTACATTCACCGTGCATTTCCATTCAATATTTAACAACCAACTAAATGCACATTTTATTTAAAACTATTTTATAGTTTTCTTAGATTCCCCTACATACGTTTCGGTCTGATTTCAGACCATCTTCAGGGGGGTCATAAACTACACTTATATCACTTACAGATATCACAGAGAATTAAGTCAGCAGTGCTTAAAATGGTACATTGTAAAACAAGTACACTTACTCCATGCTCAATTCTAGGGCCTTTATCATTCATACTATATATAAACGACCTTCCTCGGAAAATAAATTCCATATCAAAACTAGATAACTAGTAGATCAGAAGTATCTGGAAAGTTTTGAAATGTGGTGCTGGAGAAGAATGGAGAAGATCAGTTGGACCGATCGTGTGAGAAATGAAGAAGTATTACACAGAGTCAAGGAGGAGAGGAATATACTACATACAATAAAAAGAAGAAAGGCTAACTGGATTGGTCACATCTTGCATAGAAACTGCCTTCTGAAACACGTGATTGAAGGAAAGTTAGAAGGAAGGATAGAAATGACGGGACGACGAGGGAGAAGACGTAAGCAGCTACTGGATGACCTTAAGGAAAAGAAAAGATACTGGAAATTGAAAGAGGAAGCACTAGATCGCACCCTGTGGAGAATTCGCTTTGGAAGAGGCTACGGACCTGTCGTAAGACAGACTACAGAATGAATGAATCAAACTAATACTTTTTGCTGATGACACTAGTGCCATAATATATAACAGATATTTAGGAGATTTCTGTACAGTGGCAGTGTACAGTTTACTGCTAATAAGTTAGTACTAAATCTTGATAAAACAAATATGAAATTTATAACAAATAATTCACCACACTATGCATTACGTATTGATTATAGAGGAAAGTATATAGAAGAGACAATAAACATAAAGTTTCTTGGTTTACAAGTTGATAACCACTTAACTTGGAAGAATCACATTGATCAAATGGTCCCTAAGTTAAGTGGAGCATGTTATGTAGTTGGATCAATGTATCATATCAGCAACATCAACACTCTTAAATCAATTTGTTTCACATACTTTCATTCATTATACATACATACATATATACATTCCATGGATCCATAATTTTGTCACAAGACAAGAGGATGTGGAATAAGTCATAACATACAAAATCATACAAAAATGTACATTGCAAAATGCTTTAAACATTCTATGTGCAGTCTTAGACGTCAATATTATAGGTTAACAGTACTCATAAGAAATTCATCTACAGAGTAAAAGGAGTGTGCATTTAAGTATCTTCTTAGTGCTGCTTTAAATTGCTAAAATATAAAGTACGGAATAATTTTTTGGGGTAATTCCTCCAACAGTAAGAACATATTCATCTTACAAAAGAAAATCATCAGAATTATGGTCGATGCACAACCAAGAACTCCATGCAGAAGTCTGTTTAAAAAATTAGAGACTTTATCTATTCCATGTCAATATATATTTCATTAAAGAACTTTATTTTAAACAATCAAGAAAATTTTCAAACAAATTCATCTATACACAGTATAGACACCAGGAATAAGCACCACCTGCATAGACCAAATGCCAACCTATCTTGTTTTCAAAAAAGTACATTCTATACCAGTATCAGAATATTCAACAGACTCCCTCTGAGTCTCATAATTCTTGAGAATGAAAAGCCAAAATTTAAAGTAGCATTAAGAAAATACTTAAATACACACTCCTTTTACTCAGTAGATGAATTTTTTATGTATAAAGATGGTTCATAGTGAGGTATGTAACACGTTTATAGTGTTCAATTGTAAAATTCTGTTGTCTGTATAGCTGTATATTTGTATATTATGAATTATTCCACATCCAGTTGTCACTTCGACAGACTTATGGATCCATGGAATGTATGTATGTATGTATGTATGTATGTATAACACTTCTGAATGCATACAGCTTTTTAATTTTTTATTATGTAATATATGATGACTATTCCTTATTCATTTTTGTGATGAGTGGTTACAGAATAGGGACAAGTGTATGTAAAAGTATCTCTCCCAGTCTACTCCTCCTGTCAAGCTAATCATCTGTTGCAAAATGGCTCTCTTTCCTCAAAGACCAGTGAGTGCAGTGAAGTTTAATGCAAGAATGTATGCAACCATGTAAAGAACACTTATTATTTTATGATAAATGCAATGCAAAAGTAAGATGCCATTCATGCATTCAGGTAAATCAACGATGAAGTTTCAGCATTTATATATCAATTATAACTTAATATTCTTATCATTTCATCTACTGTTATGGAGGAAAAACTTGGAAAACATTTGTCATGATAGAGGCCTTTGCCAGGATATGAACCAGGTTCCTTCTGAATATGAGTTACACATATTATGTGCTTGGTATATCTCCTGTTATATGTACTAAAAATACTTATTAATTTTTTCTGCAGGTCAGGCCAGAAGTCACTGCAAAAATATATAATAGATTTCATACAATGTATTATTAGGAAGTCAATGACGTGCATTACATCAGTTATTCTATGTACTCTCCAAACAACCAGATTACAAGTATCTATTTTAAAAGTTGGCTGATCTTCAGGACTATGGAATCTTCACATTTGTCCATTTTGAGCACTGAACTAATTGCGAAAACTTTCAATTCTAATCAAACTTAGTTACATTATTTAACCTGTGCATTGTTTAGAAAAATTATGAATTATTTTCAGTGTCATTAATGGCAACTATCAAAATAGTTGTACCACGTGAATTCATTGTGCCAAATAAACAGAAACAATTTTATAGCCTATAATGGCATAGACAAATGTGTAATGTGCAGTGTTTATTGTAATTTAACGGTTAGCATTCTACAATTAACTGTCTTTTTAACTAGTATGTTAATGCTTTGTGAAAAGATCAACAGTTCATAAAAAACCATATAGTATGAAGTAACAGTTGTTGAAGAAAGTGTTATAGATTTCAGCCCAGTAGCTACAGCTAGAATTTGTTCATAATGATTTTCCAACAGTCTTTAAAAATGTATTATTTATCATAACATTACCATTACAGTGATAAATCATTTCAGTCCATGCTAGGCAGTCCTGAGTTTAAGTTCTCATATAAGCTGAATACCATTTGTAAACATCCTTTTATTGGATTCTGTAATATCATAAATCCAATTGGATTATACTGCTTTATAAGGAAGCTGTGTAAAAACCTTTTCTTCATACCGTAAAATAAGCAGTGATTATGATTTTGATTTTTAAATAATATGATTGTGGTCTTATGCTACAACAAAAGTTAATTTCCTGCTTAGACTTATTAAAGTTGTACTAAAAATACAAATGTTAACTCAATGAAACTAATTTCACACACAGACCACTAAATTAAAACTGTGTATTGCCTGCAGATAATGTTCATATCCTGCAATGTTCAGGTTATTGCATATACTATAAAATAATTAATATACATCTATTGTTCCTTCAAATTCTGTGCACTATCATAAGATACTGTTTGCCCAGTGACAAAATGCTACTCTATTTGCAGACAGGGTTTTCACTCCATGGTTCCCACAAAATGTTTATTGTGCACGTGCTTGTGCGATACACACACACATACATCATTGGTAAGTTTATATTATATTCATTTTGTAATAACTCAAGTCTTTATATTAGATTGATATATCAACAGGAGCCAGATTCCTGAATGAATGAATACAAGAATGAATATAACAAAATAATTTTAATGTAATTTCCTACTCTGAAGTTGTGTCCAGGTGATTCAAAACTTTGAGGTATCTTCTGCAGACTTCTTCCTATTTTCATATTTCGTCTCTTTGCACAAAAGACCGGAAACGGTTGAGGTGCAAGGTATAACACGATGACCGCCCTACAGTACTCTACTCATATTTCGTCTGTGCCCGATTTTTAATCTCTGCCACCCACAAAACAATTTTGTAGTCAAATCTGTTTCTTGGTGCCATATGTCAACCAGTATTGAATCAGGTAAAGTAATATTAAACGTGTTTCAAATTAAGAATTCATTTTTCCTTGTCAGTATTAAATTTCAGATATTTTCCTGCCTGATTTGTCCCATGCAACTGCAAAGAAACTGTCTTAGTTAAATACCGTATATTCTCGAATCTAAACCGCACCCGAATCTAATCCGCACCCAGTTTTTGGCGACTTCTTAAACGAAAAAAAGTTAGTTCGCGATTCTAATCCGCACCTTTCCTTCAACCACCCCTTGCCCACGGGGCGACTGATTGAATAATATTGGATGTTACCAATGCGTTAAAATCCGACGCTACGCCTGTGGCCGATGAGTCATACCGATAGAGGCAGGGCCTTTCTCAACAGACGTGCGCAATCTCGTCTGAAGCCAGCTGATCTTTAGTTGTTGAAACGTGGGAGGTGCTTGTTCCAATTTGTCGTGTACCGTAGTTATGGAAGAGGGACACCTGAAATCTAAACCACTCTCATATACGGCAAAGTTCAAACGTGAAGTCATTCGGTGCGCAGAGGAGAATGGAAACCGCAAAGCCGCTGCAATTTTTGGAGTTGATGAAAGCAACGTTCGACTATGGCGGAAACACAAGGCAGCGATCAGCGGGTGTGAGGCGTCACGAAGGAAATTCACTGGACCCAAGAAAGGACGATTTCCTGAAATTGATGATGCAGTCTTCACGTTTTTTCAAGAGAGACGCAAGACTGGACTGTTTGTGAGTTATGATCTACTCGCGAGGAGGCGATAAAGAAGGCCAGATCTTTGAACATTCCTCGAATTATGAGTGATGACGGCGAGTCTGATGAATAATAAATTATAATAATAAATAATAAAATAATAGATTATTGTATTGTATTGTTCTTACGTTGTTTATTAATTACGTTAATTACGTTATTGTTATATTGTACAGCAGCTCAATCATTTTTCCAAAATCCAGCTCTAGACCGCGAATCTAATCCGCACGCGAATCTAATCCGCATCTGATTTTTTAGCCCTCTAAAACTGTAAAAAAAAGTGCGGATTAGATTCGAGAATATACGGTAGTTCGAATTCTTTACAGTAACATGCATCAGTTGGCCTAGACTGCACGTTTATATCTAACTTTTATTTCCACTATCCTTCTTAAGACAGGGGTGCCAGGTCACCCGGGCGTCTAAATTTTGTATGATGGTGCCAAATATTTGTGCGTCCTAACTATGGAACTTTGTTCATGTCGCCCTTCTGGTAACTAGAATTTTGAGGTAGCTTGTACACCCCTGTCTTAATCCTGATTTCGGCATCCTGGTTGAGATTTTGTGGAACTCTTTGTGTGGATGTGGTTCAGATTAGTTCAGTAGAAGTCTAAACCAGTGGTGTGTCTGTGGGGGGGGGGGGGGGGACGAGTGCACCCCGTGCAGTAGAGTCCAAGGGGCGGCAAAATGGGTGGAAAAATTAAAATTTTAAGCAAAAAAAATTGATTTTCTGGTTTCAAAAAACTTTATATCTTTGAGGCAAATAAAGGGAAATTCAATATATGATCGTTATTTTTTTTTAAGGTTCGTAATTCCTGTTAGGGGCAGCCATATTGATTACTTGCCCCAGGCGTCAAAAACCAAGCAATGCCACTGGTCTAAACAGATCTTTTCACAAGCCAGTAGTTTTATTGCAATTAGATTACTTTTAGTGAAACATTCCCTACTCAATGTAAAACTGGGTTTGTGTGGACATATGAGGTACTATTTAAAACATATAAACATACATACACTCTTTGTTGAATTTGATTTGCACTTCTGAAAAATCAAGGCTTTACTTTAGGAGGGAGGGGCACACAGTAGTAAAAGGGTGAATGAACAAAAGTTTTGTTTCAAAACTAATTAAGAAAAACTTGAGTTACATTCCCTAATATCAGTACAATACTATGGTTTTATATCCACTTTATAATATTCCTCGCAGAATTTTCCTCAACTTTTTAAATAAGTCAATCGTCATACCAACTTATGTAAACAGTATGTACAATAATAATTACAGTATGTTCTAGACTGAGGCCACAGCAGTAAAGCCCTGTGGATTGTATGGATTATGGCATTCAAAGCTTCCCTCTCTCTGCTTAGTGTTGTATTGCCCCTTTGGCTTGTATCAACCTGTGGAAGGCTGTTGTCACTAGTGAAGGTTATTAATCAGTTATCTCTACTAACATGAATAAGACTGGAAAGGGATATGCGTTAATACACTGGGAGGGAGGCATTGCAACCTGAGGGAGATGTGGTAATGGTTGATCTATAGGCCTTCTTTCTGTGGCCTAACTGTATCTTCCATTACTTGTAATATTGCAGTCTGGTTGTAAAACTAGTTTAATAACATAATTTAACCTTATTTAAATTAACCTAACCAATTTAACTAACCAAACACAAATACAACTTATATTTTCATATAAAAGCAACAGTTCCATGTTTCGGCTTTTAGTAAGCCATCGTCAGTATGTGTAAGAATATAAAAGGGTGTAAATTTAAAGCAGCACATGCAGAATTGTACAGGGTTGAGATCTCAGGCTTGTTACAATCGTTATTTAAACCTGGTATCATAAAAACCGTAGAGAAACATTCACAAGAATATAATGGCTTGATATAATAGCTGCACATCATATGTTGATATGAGACTACTCTATAGATGAATACTTTAATGTAAATAGAGAGTGATAAACTAAGCTAAATCAGTATTAAGCTAATTGTGTTGTACCAACAACTACTGTGTGTATGTAATACTTTTTTGACTTGTTCTATATCTAAGCTATTAACTTATTTTTGATCCACAGAATGTAAATAAATTCAAATTCAAAACAGTAAATCATTAAACATGTACACAGTGGTCATGTATGTTAGCCCTCACAGCTGTAAAATCCGGGGGTGTGTTATGACATACATATGCTAGGAACACATGAGTCATATGTTACCACTGCCTATGAATTTAATAATTTAATTTTACTAGGCCAATATCAACATATGATGTGCAGCTGCTATATCAAGCTATCTTATTCACATGAATGTTCCTCTGAGGTTTTTATGATATAAAATTTAGGCTGATGTTTACTATAAATAACAATTGTAACAAGTTTTAGATCTCAAACCTCGAATAATTTTACACATGCTTTTGTAAGTTTATGTGTTTTTATATTGTTATACAGCCTGTTAATGGTTTGCTAAAAGCCAAAACATGTAGCTGTTGGTTTTATAACAAAATATAATTTCTTTTTTAACGGGTATATTTATTACACAACAGGATTAGCCACATTAAGACAGTTTAACTTAGTCATTCTACACCTTGAACTAACACCATCTTTGGGCTCTGACATATTAATTAAATACATTAAATACACAAAGAGCCTGTTAAAGGCCTACGTGCTTCGGGACCGTGAGGGCCCGACCCATATGTCTATTCTGTGTATCTAACAGAGTCTAATGGACTCTGATAGAAATTCCTTACTTCCTAAAATCCACAAGAATTTTGTGATTAGATTGTTGTCTTTAGATAAATGTTGACAAATCTTGTAATCCGCATAGTTGTGTTGTGTTAGCTTGCAACATCATTAGATTTAAAGGAATCATTATCAGCATCAATCTGTGTTGTTAAGAACTTTTAATACATCATATTCTAGAGGAAGAAATATGTAAGCAGAAATGAATTTTAATCTCATTATACTTTTAATCTCATAATACTGCACTTAGAAGTGTTTTAAAAATAAGACTATGTAATATATATCATGTTCATTTCAGTAATTACTAGTTACTCTTTATGTTGTTAAGTACTATGATGTGTTTATATTAAGCTCACCACTGTTATTTTTATGATGACTAATTTGCAGACTGGAAGCATAATATCTCTTCCTGTCACTGCTACTGTAATATTATCTGCACGAACAAGAGGGGGATAAAATTAATTTAGACCACTGAATATTTATAAGAAAACTTCAGTCTGCAGGATGTAACAGAAATCATTAAAATAATCAAGCCAAATGGCACTAAAGTGACTGTAGGCTTAAATAAATGTCTCCTTAAGGAGGGTGTTTTTAATGGAAAAACAGGAGGTTCAACAACTCAGAAAAATTTAGAAAGGATTTTTCTCACAAGAATACAATCTAGATACTTTGTACTTTAAAACCTTTCAAAACATGAACCTACTGTATATCAATGAAAGTAAACATGCCATACATTTTCCAGTTTTATATATATTTATAATCATATAAATATTAAATCACAAGACATAAAAGTGAGGAATCCAGAATAATTTTTGTTTTTTTCTGTCATCAAGAAAAAATATCTAATATTATTCAAATTTACAGTAATATATGTAACTACAATTAATAGTCAAAACCCAATAAAATTTGTTTTTGTTAGGTAATATGCCTCAGCTAACCAATGTTGAGGTGGACAGTCCTCTCAAGGATTTGGCAGTTGTTCATCTAGCCTTTTATAGAACCTGAAAGATCACTGCCTTTATTACAAGAGTCTGCCATTGAACTGTATCATCAACCATTTGAATCCAGTCCATACCCTCATACTGCATTTCATTAGGGATCACTTCTCACATAAGTGTCTGCAACAAGTTAGCCAAACTACATGAGCACGGCCTAGAGCTCATTCAGAGCAAATATGTTCTATAAAGCACCGGCAAATTTGACACATTTATCACATGAGCTGTAATCTTCATTGCATTGAGTGACAGTTTAGCAAGCTGCACTGATGTAAGAATTCAATTCCCAGTCCACTTGTAGGTCTTGGATGGTATGGTTGTGTTTCACTGTGAATAACAGTTATTTAAAATGCCCCTAAAATTTACAAATGAGGAGTATTCTAACATGAATTCTGTTATAAGTCTCTGAAATGGACATCATAGAGCTGCTGCAATGAAATACCAACAGTATGTCCAGGTTGTGGAGTTCCACATCAAAACACATTTCAGAATGTATACAGAATTTTGAAGAAGACTGATTCCTTCTAACAAATGACTACAGTACATGGTCAACTACATCTTGAAGAAGATGATTTGGCTGCAGTACAGAGAAGTCCACTTGCAGGTACTGTAGATGCAGAATATCCATAATGACTGATACTGCACTGACACAGGCATGGATGATTTTGCACATTGTCAGTCATCTGTATACCCTCCAAAACCATTTTACCAGATCATATCAGCCATCTACAGCTACAAATTCTGACATTTTGTTCATGGATGCGGCTCATTTTGCTTGTAACTGTATTAATAATACGTGGAATTCTCACTCTTGAGCACAGCAAGACCCACATGAAGCAGCAGAAAGCAACTGTCAGTAAAGATGTTCAGCAAACATACGGTGTAGGATATGATGAAACTGCCTACTTTGATCACATTATATCAAGGGACATTTAACAGCTGATTACAGGAATTTTATTTTTAAAATGAATTACTGCTCTGTTGAATGGATGTGCCTCTTGTTCTAAGAGGATGAATGTGAATATGACATGATGATTGCCTCCACATTTTGATAGGCAGGTTATGGCGTACTGGAATAAAAATTATCAAGGAAGATGGATAGGAAGAGGTGGACTGTTAGCATGACCAGCTGACTCATCTGACAGAATCACATTAGATTTCTTCCTTTGTGCTTGCATAAAGTCTAAGATGCACCACAGTGGTAAGCCAGAAATGAGAAAGCAGTTGTTAGAGTGCATAATCAAAGTTGTCACTGGCATAAGAAATTAAATGGAAAACATTCAGTGGGAACATTCAATGAAGTGTTGCCTGGCAGTATGCATGCAATAATAAGATAGACATTTTAAAAACTGATTTGGTTTCAAACATTTAAGATGAAACATAAAACCATCAAACTGTCATATGAAACATATGGTATTATCAGCTCCAAATGAGCTCTAATAAATGATCCTAAGCCTGATAAACTCACTGTAGAATATTCTGTATATACAAGTCAATTCTTATAGTGTATGTCATATTTAACATTGTGTCGAGTAGCGTACATACAGCAGCAAACAGCCAGTGATGTAGAGGTAACACAGAAATGAGTTGTCCTTCCTCTTTCATATTGTTAAACTGTATAATGTGCATCCAGAAAGCAAGTGGTTTATAAAACAAATGCAACAGTATCACAGAAAACAGGTTTAGTTCCTTGCTTGGTTTGTTTTTTAGTTGATGTAGAGTCTGAATCTTAATGATTGGTCCAGCTATAGTCGTTAAAATATTTTACTGGTTCACGTCAGTATCTCCTGGGAAATACCGATTAGAGTCCTGAAATAGGCAAGAACTCATTTTCTCTGTCTCCTCCACGTCAACATTCATCATTACCCTCCAGATTCATTGAAAACTTATTAAATTCTGCAGAAAATATATCCTTACATAATGACATGAGAGTATTGCTTATTATCCTGTATGAGTAACAACAGCACTTTCAAAAGCTTGCTTGATTAAGGATAACAAAGTTGTTTATTCATATTAATCAATCAACTTTACCTCAATAATAACATAAAATATCATCCTGCAAAAATCCCAGTGTTTTTGGTTCAAAACTAGACTCTGTTATTTTATAAACTACACTTTTAATATCATAAATTATTTCCAGAGACTTACAGACAAGGTGGCACATTTTTTCAGCTTGGATACATCACTGGTAATTAACCTGCTAGATGATGTGAGGCGATTCATAATCCATTGATATTAGGATACACCAAAGTCAAAGCAGCACACTTCTGACATCATGTTCTTTAACACTTGCAATGCATTAAGGTTCTTGAAAACTATTCATGTCTAAAAGAGTGTCATATTTGGATATTTAGAAATTTAGGTCTTATACTGAAGAATGATATGCACTGATTATACTGCATGAATTTTACTTCAGTACAAAATTATGCAGGGCCAGGGTAACATAGCCGGTACAATGACTAAGCTACTGAGCTGGACGATCCGGGTTTCGATTCCCATCACAGATAACAGTAACTTATCTCGTCTCCAAAATGTCCAGACTGGCTGTGGGGCCTACCCAGCCTCCTATTCTGTGGGTACCTGGGTTCATTCCCTGGGGAGTGAAAAGTCAGTAGACCATAACCAATGTTTCATCTTTATTAATTGTTGTATTAGTAACGGAAACAAAATGTAGGTTGCGTATAAAGTCCTATTCTGACAATGTACAGTAGTGCCTGTTTTCTAATACATCAGTTATATTTCAGTTCTTTAATATGTAAATATGATATTTGTGTATGTATTTTATGGAATAGGTAGGGTTTACCACAACAACAATTCTGTGGCTCCATGCATGAAACCCATAACCCACTCTTAACCCATTCTGAGAAAATCAAGGTTAAAAGAAATGGTGAATATCTCAGTTTTAAATTGGTTTATGACAGTTATCTTTTAGTGACAGCTGCATTTGTATTGTGTTTATTCTTTGACAAATAATGAAGCATGTACAACCAATGCAAAAGCCATAATAATACAAAATGTTGTAATACAGAAACAGAAATGCATAGTCTCCAGGCATGAAACCAATAACCCACAACACATATTGCAATAAAAATCTTAAGTCAATCTTTTGTGTGGTGTTTCTCTTTATTTATACAAAATTAATAACTAAAAAATTGGTTAAACATACATTTTTTCCAAAAACTAGTCAGATAAACAAGTTTAGCATTCTCTGCTGGAGACAAAATTATCCATAGATTGCTGTAGAGAACATAATATTGAGGAGAGAAGCATATGGCAACATAAAGAGTTAATATGGGTAGTCAGTTACAGATGGAAACAGGAACGTACATAGGAACAAGATCTCTGGGGATCAATCTAATTCTGATGATGCAATGTCAACAGTCGACTCCTTGTGTACTGTCGTCTTGGCTTCTCATCATAAGAACCTTGGTTCAATTCCCGGCTAATTCATGAGGGATTTGCGTTGATCAAAGTAATACTGTCATGTGTCTGCTCTGAGTAGTTCAGCTTTCACCTCTTGACTACTCCACCAATGCTCAATTTCCAACTCATAGGGTAGCTCTTTGGCTTTTCATTGTGCCTGTGATTCAGGCTTATTAGTAGACCCTCGGTTAAACTGTACATTTTTAATGCAGATTTACAAGCTTCTGAATATTTGTCTTCATAGAAGATAATCAGAGACAGATGATTAGATGTGTTTCTGTAGCATGTACTTCAAAATAATGTCCTTCAAGCGCTTTGGCACAGTAGATCCCTCATACTACAGATAAATATTAAGACAGCTGTACAGGTGTTAAAATTGTGTAATAAATTGTGAATCTGCTGGACAGTAATTAGTTATAAATTTAGTGAACTAGAACTCTTAGTGTGTGAGACAAAAGGGGATAGAATTTTTCTTTGAATGAGATGGAGTTGTAAGCATATAAGAAAACAGACAGTGTGTTTCAAACAGTTTTTAATGAACCTGTATAATTCCAATAGTTCAGTTTCATACATGTAACTAGCCCCAAAGAGAAAATGCCTTCTTGAGAACTTTGTGTCACTCAACTAGTCGAGAAAATCCCTCAGTAACTAAAGGTTCATCATCGCATTCACATTTGCTCTTGACTGATCCCTATCCTGGCCCAGATGAACTGTCCCAACCCACCTACCATATTGTCTCCCATCTACACCTAAATCGTTTGATCTCTCTCTTATCATATTTTCTTACTGAAATTTTGTACGAATTTCTCATCTATGCCAGTGTAGTATTTGTCCAACCCATATCTTCTCCTTGATTTCTTTACCTTTATAATATTTTATGAAATATAAAAATGAAGATCCTAGTTCTTTCCTCCTTAAGGCAAAATATTCTACTCTAAACTGTGTTCTCAAAAACCCTCTATCACTATTCTTCCCTAAATATGACATGCTAAGTTTCATATAAATGTACTTTTGGTATTTAGTTGGCATTATCTTGAAAGGAACATGCTGTAGTTAACATAAAATATACATTTTATTAGTGCATACAAAGCTTTTGTCAAAAGACATCTGTGTTTATTCAATTTTTATTCAGATACAACCTAAAATATGTATCAGTATTTGGGCCTTAACATAAATTCATAGCACATATTGTCAAATTTCGACCAATAGTATTATTGATACATTTTAGTAATTTCATCACACTCGTATCATCCAGAATAGAGTTATTGCATGCAGACACATAGATGAAAAACAGGCATGTGAAAATCAATTATTTTACTGTTATTTTACTGTCATAAAATATACTATTTTGACCAATCATGAATGAAAAACACTCCTCCTACTGGACCAAGTATGTCAAAATGATACACTAGGCATAAAACTATCAACTGCTCAGAAGAGACTGTGTACTGAGAATGAGCTATACTCAGAACAAAATGCTAAAGACACATGTTCAGTTTTAGGCAGTGGTCATTCAATCCTCAATACATTCGATAGTGTAGTTTGAAAACTGCGGGCACTTGTAATGTGTGATGAAATCTACTTCCAAGCCATTTTGAAATAAAAGAAAAAGAAAACATGTTTAATACAGTATTTTGGTAGAATTATAGTCTGAAAATTGGCAATCAGTGAGCTTCAAATGTGGTTTCAAGATTATATGGTGAAAGATTACATAATCAGTAGTTGGTGTATGATATTTTAAACACTACACTTTGTTTTTTTTTTTTTTTCAATAAAGGCTACACCAAAACTCATATACATGGTAGTTTCGAAAAAAAAAAAAAAATTAATTTTTCTATCAAGAAACCAGATAATTAAGCATGTTTTGTGGAACATACAATTGTAAGTATTCTGTATGTAGTAATACTGAAAAACTTCTTGGGACTGTGATTTATGAAAGCATCTGTATACATATTTAAATATGGCTCAACACATGACCACTCTATTTGTAAAGAGATTTTTGTTAGAGTAATGAATAAATTTATGTAGCCTTTCTGCTTTTGGCTGTCTGTTCTCCGATACTGTATGGTAACTTCACAAGTATCACCAAAGATTCCACCTCCTTCAAAGGAAGAACAAAGAGGCTATGTGTGACACTTCCTTGCAAAGCACATGGAAGGATTTACATAGCAATTCCACGAGAATTGAAGTCTTCTGGGATATCACGCTTTGTCATTGGGCCAGTAATTTCCAAATTTCAAAGGACTAAAGTGCCTTCATCTTCAGGGTCAAGCAATTCTTCTTGAATTGCTTGGCCCTGAAAACGAAGGCAGTATGATCCTTCAAAAGCTGGGAACTACTCACTCAATGATGCAGTGTCTCATTCTTCTTGGACTGCTTTACCCTGAAGATGAAGGCACTACTTCCTTCAAAATACTGGGAACTATACACCCACTGACACATAGTCACATAGCATAAGACCTGAATCCTCAGCAGAACCCAAAATCTTGCATCCCAGACGACTTGTATATTTACGCAACTGTGTTCGGTACTATTCAAGTTGTTACATTTTTGTGAAACTGATAACTACGATGGAGCGATTACAGACCAGCTATGCCTGTGGAAAACCTGCGGAAATTAAGTACATGGACATAATGAAACATGGTGTAAATAGTGAATAGTGACTTAGTAAATTTAAGTGGTGATGTGTATGACGAAAAGTTACTGGACATTAGTCTAGAAATAAATGAATTACTAGAGTTACTCAATATGGCTACACATCCACAGGTTCGACAAATTCTGTTGATCTCAATTGCAAAACTAGAAAAAGAACGTATGACCCTGAAGTATAAATTCCAATGTAAAGAGGCTTTAAAACCAAAACAAAAATGGTCTGACATCGTAACAAGTACACATAGTAAGTGTAGTACAAAAAACGGGAAAGTGGACTCTATAATACAAAGTATACCTATGATTATAACCTCACAAATCTTTCCAGTGGTGAAGACAAAACAAAGTGAGCATGAACAAATATCGATAAGAATCCTTCTTCTTTCTCTTTACAAACATCAAGAAATGGAAACAACTGTCGAGACTGAGTGCAAGAACGAAGAGGAAAACATAAAGTTGTACTTATTGGTGACAGCCACATAAAAGGCCTTTCAAGCGAGCTCAAACAAAATGTAGATAAAACGTATGAAACAGTGGGTTTTACGAAACCAAATGTTTGTGTATCAGTGCTAGTGGACACAGTTAAAGAAGAGGTAGATAAACTAACAGGTGATGATGTAATTGTCTTCTGGGGGGGAGCTAATAATGTCTCTAAAAATAACTCCACAAAGGGACTCACTCAGACAATTGACTTTGTGAGAAGGAATCAACAGACTAATATCATAATAATCACTGTCCCACATAGGTTTGATTTAGAGGATTCTTCATGTATAAAAAAGGAAATAAGAGCATATAATAGAAGGTTAAATAAAGTAGCAAATCATTTCAACAGGGTAACATTAGTAAATGCTGCGTCTGAAGGAAACCTTTTCACTAGACATGGATTACACATGAATGTAAGAGGAAAAGAAGCCATGTGTAAGAAGTTAGCAGTCATAATACATGAAACAGTAGAGGAATGTAACAAAAATGACACTATACCTATGACTTGGAAGGATGATTCACTAAAGTATTCTGATCAGGGAAGGGAAACAGATGTATTAAATGTAATTGACAAAGGTGTAGACCAAGTCAGTAATGAAAGAAATTTTGAGACTGTGACATTGGTAGATATCCAAAATGAAAGGAATGAAAGTAAGAAATCTAGAAGGCATAGGAAATGTCCAATCACAAGGAGTGATGATTTTTTATGGAACTAATCATAAACAGTGAAGAAAAAAAGGATAATTTAAGCATATATCATCAAAATATATGAAATCTGCATAATAATGAGGAGTTAAGCACTATGCTTTTAGAAAAGCATCTCAGTCCTCATTTCATCTGTTTAAGTGAGCATCATATGAAAGAGTATGAGATACATAATTTTTCAATGCCTGGATATAATCTAGCTGCAAATTACTGGAGGAGTAAAATTTGAAAGGGGGAGTTTGCATTTTAGCAAGGAAAGATATAAAGTATCGAACAATAGATATAAAACAATACTGTAGAGACAAAATATCTGAAATGTGTGTAGTAAAACTAAAACTACAATCAGGCAAATTAATTCTTGGCTGTATTTATAGAGCCCCTTCTAGCAATATACACCAATTCTTGGATCTTCTGGATGATGTTTTGAAATGTTTACATCACTCTTCAGTCGAGTTTATACTCTGTGGAGACATAAATGTAAATTATTTAACAGAAAATAAGAACAAAAGCAAACTTAATATCATAATGAACACATACAATTTAGAACAAGTTGTAGATTTTCCCACGAGAATATTTAAGGATAAGGTATCACAACTCGATGATATATTTCTGGATAGGACAAAATGATACTGTATTTCAGTTTACCCCATATAAAACAGATTATTGGATCATGATGCGCAGTTTCTCATATTAGACAGGACACCTATCTCATCTCAAACAACCATTCATAAACACAAAATTAGGCAAATAAATGATGAAACTCTTGCAAATTTTCAAGCACTGTTAAAGAAAGAAGCATGGGAGACTGTATATAGTGCTAAAAATGTAAACATGTTCAACAATTTTCATTGTACTTTCCTAAGATACTATGAGAATAGTTTTCCACTTGTATATAGAAAGAATACAGAGCATAAAAATAAATGGATAACGAAAGGAATTCAAATATCATGTAGAAATAAAAGAGATCTCTATATTAAATATAGGAATACTAATGATCCCCCAAAAAAATACTATTATAAGAAATATTGCACAATCCTCAGGAAAGTAATAAAAGAAGCAAAAAAATTATAATACTCTAATAAAAACATCTGCGAATAAGATTAAAACAACGTGGAATATTATTAGAGAAAATACTGGGAAGATACAGGATCTAAATGGAATTTCTGGAATAAACTTAGAGAATGAAATTGTAGAGGATAGCAGAGAAATAGCTTATGCCTTCAATAAATACTTTCTATCAACAGTAGAAAATCTGAGTCTAAATCACTCAAATCAAAGTATGGCTGTAACCCTATTAAAAAAATCTTGGCTGAACAAAATTACTGAGATGAAATCAATTCCAGTAACAGAAGGAGAAATAATCAATACAATAAGATCTCCCAAACATAAAAACTCAACAGGTTATGATAATATTTCTAGCAAAATTATAAAATGCTGTGCAATGGAAATAAGTAAACCACTTAGTTATATGTTTAATTATTCACTACAAGTGGGCATCTGCCCTGAAAGGTTCAAGTACTTGGTAGTGAGACCTATATACAAAAAAGGTGACAAAACCAGAATGACAAACTATAGACCAATATCACTATTAATAATTCTCTAAAAAATCTTAGTAACCATAATGTTGAACAGGCTGAATCAGCATTTACAAACAAACAACATTTTGGTGCCTGAACAATTTGGAGCCCAAAAACACCCAGCTCCCATTCTCACTGACCAGACGGTCCAGTACACAAACCAACACAAAAGGCAAATAAAACTGAAGGCCCCCAAAACATAATTACATACCGAACACCACCTGCCAGCATACCTGAGTATACCAACTGAAAGACAGAGAGAGGGGGAGAGCTACCGCCCCCACACAGGCCCATAGCAGAGTAAAATTCCAAGCTGGAACAACATGACAAAATCATTATCATCCCCCACTCTCTCCTACGCACTGGGCACATACCCAAAGGGAATTGAACGGTAAGGAAATAACGATCCAGAAACATCTTCTGTTTCATAGAGCCGATGGATGAATTAGTTGGCTCACAATGGATACGTGGGGCTCTTCCATCAGAGGTGAAGACAGGTGGACTGTGAAGCTAGTCCTGATCTCAGTCCAGTGCCAAGGTGCAGCTTCACATCAATGTACATCTTCCTGGCATGCTGCTAACCAACATGATGGCTTTAACTTTCACCCTTAGGGTTTACATAATTTGAATCTCATCTGATACCAGCTATCATGACCGTGCATTTCATTATTTTTTTTCAGCCATTTCAAGAAAACTGGGACAAGAATATTTAGTACCCTACATTTCCATTTTCACTGGAAAAAAATCCTCCCCTCTCACTCAGTGGCATAGAGCTTTTGTAATTAAATGTGCTATTGTACCACATGAATAAACTGAAATAATACAGAAATCCATAACATTATGTGCCTCTTAGCAAATTCAGCTTCATTTACTCAATTACAATGCATAGAAAAATATAAAAATTACATAAATTGATGAAGTGTTAATTATTTAGCTACCATGCTTCTGAAATAATGGGAAGAAGCCGAGGTGAAAGCTCTAGGTGCAGTAACAATGTACTAGTTGCCCCTTCAAATAGAAGCATTTTTTTGCCAATTTTAACATGCCGTAACAGACTCACTTATTTCAAAGCATAATGCAGCAACTGCACAGAAGAATTTTTGTAACATTCCTCAGAGGTCAGAGGTTTCCAATTGTGCTCTGAGAACTACTTTGAAATAAAATACTGCATGGGGTTCACCTAAAAAAGTGTGTAATGGGAGAACTGTAGGTGTCAATAATAATATTTTATGTGAAATTCACACAAAACCAATTATATAAATACTAGTACAGTATTTGTTTGTTTACAAAAAGTTATTTTTTGCCCAGTTCCACCCAAGCAGTCGAGATACGTAGTTCCAGTGGCTCCTTTTCTTTCAAGTGGGAAACCAACTGAAAAACTGTGTAAAGGTTCATTAGTGTCGGAATCGATGGTGTTAAATAAGTCAGGAAGGAGAGACAGGCATACATAAAGGAGAAAGTTTTTTAAAAAAGTACCTTATGTGGGAGATTTGAGGTTGCCATGGTGTTAAGTTCAGAAGACAGTATTATTCAAACTTCTGTGTTGTTACTTTTTCAAGGACGGGGTTCATGGAAACCACTGACGGATACATTTGATTTAAGTGACACCATTTTGAATTTTACAGTTGAGATACATTGTGGAAATATGTGGTAGTTTTTTTAAGTTTTAATATAGTGATTGTTATCCTGTATGAAACATAATGTTAATTGTAGTTCATTACAAATATGACCTTTTCTGATGGAATGTACTGGAAGTGAATTCTGCAATCACTTTATATATGACAAGTTAAGTAACACATTGTTATAACCATGGTCTTTCATGTTCTGACACCATGCACCATACTTACCTGAATATGAGATGAAAATGTTTTCCTAATTCATCATATGAAAAATGGAGAAGTCACCATATAATTCAACACAAAGTTAAACACATCTGTATAGGCATTTTCATAAGGCTTGAAGCCTGTCAAGGGAAGTCATCTTATATTTGGGTAAATATGGTGGTTACCAACATTTTCAGGAACCTGCTACCTCCACCTACTGGTAATAAAACTATGCGATATCAAAACTCAGAAGAACACATTCTTAATTCTCATTAACACTGATATTTTTTACATCAAACTATTTTATAATGCTAAGAAAACAACATCTGGGGAATGGTCACAGGATATGATGCGAGTATTTATTTTGGTTGTATGAAAATTTATGAGTGCCAGACATCATTTCTCAGAAAGGGTTACAGTAAGGTTGTTTGTGTCGTATTGACGATTCATATTCAGTATGTTGATTATGTATTTAGCTGCAACCTTTCTTCTGCTTTGTAAAGTTTTCTTTCATAGAAGTTGATTACCATCTTAAAATAAAAAATACGGATACATGTAAGCGCACGTCTTCAGACCATTGTTCCTCAAACCTGAATGGCCTACATTACAGCTATACAAACCCCACCACATGTAAGTTGCTGTTTTGCAACTGCAAGACAAGAAGAAACACCGACATTGGATAATTTAGTGAGATTAGTCCCTGGAATGTGATGCTGTGTAATTTGGTAGATGGGCTCCAAAATTTTGAAAATACCTGCTGTCTTCATCTTCAGGATAAATGGGGGAAGCGGGTGACTCTAAGACACTGGTACCTACCTACCAAACTACATTGTCACATCCTGGAAGATTACAATCTGAATATACACTGCCATGAGAACCTCAACCCTCCTACTGGGTAAATATGTTATGATGTGATGGCTTATTATCTGCATAATTAAACACCATTGAACCAGCACTGATCAACAGTCACTTCTGGCATTTACAGCTTGCATATCTTCATTTAATGACATGTTATCAACTACACAGTTTAAATAACATTGAACAGGAATTACATTATGATTATGAACAGTTAACTGAGAAGGGTGAAGGAAGTGGTTGTAGTGGATAGACTAATTTACCCCTGTGGCCAGAATCTGAACCTGTGACCTCAGCAATACAAAGGAGGCGTGGCAAATATTAAAACACAATATTCAGAGCTTTTAAATGATTTAGTGTTACTTCACAGTTTCAAGCTTGGTATCTGAATCCTACGGATATTTACCTTCTACTTTGGTTCTCCTGTCTTTTCTTTTTACAACCTGTAAGTACTTTATGGATTAGCTGATCTTTAGCCTTAATTTTTATTTCTTAATTTCATTTGCTGTTATTATTTGCTTGTTTTATCTTGGATTTAACAGTTAATCGGAATCTTTCCCACGCTCTTTGTGATTTTGTATTTAAATGTTGTGATCTTTGTCTTATTTACCTCTCACTCCTTATGAATTTGACAGTTCTGAAAATATATTCATTCCATGTCCTGCCATGCACTTGTTCTGTAACTTCCCCAGCTGTATATTTTCTCACTTACTCATGGATGTACATGAAGACACATAAGATCTCCCATCTCCCCTTTCCCTACAAGGTTCTGACTGAAGCACGGTAACCCTGGAATTAGCATAATGATATTGATCATCAGAAAAGTATCTTTGGTCACAGCAGTACATGGTTTTGGATGAAATTCAGAAGATCTAGAGCAACTTACAGCCTCCAGCGTTATGGTATAAATCTCCCCAGCATTCATGACATGGTGCCACAACCAAAGTACAGTAAAACCTCCAGTATACTGCATATTTATCTGGGTCCGTGAATGAACACTAAACTGAAGAAGCTCTAGAATGGAAGAAATTTGTGAGATTTGGGGCTTTTCTGGTGTTGAAGTTGAAATCTTCGCTCTTCTGGGTTGTTGCACAGTGTAGGTTGGTTTGTTAGTGATGTTTTGGGACAGTGCATCAGTCCCATCTTAGACATCAAGATTTCCAAAAAGAAAATATTGACATTAAATATGCAACCAGTATGTTGTCCCAAAACCCCAGTAAGAAACCAATCTATGCTGAACAACAACCTGGAAGGAATATATCAGTGAGGTAACGGTACCAGTACCACAGAAACTTAACAGAGGAATAACTTTTAAATATGTATATTACAGTAAATGTTGATTTTGACAGCTGAAGTCAATGCCAGACTCAAAATATACAATATAGAATAGAGCAAAAGGTAACAACACTTCTGCAAGTGAAAAGGCACAGGATATGTGTTTTGCTATGTGCAAGGAAAGTTAAGTTTACTTGTGTCAATTAATAAGTCAAGTTAGTGAATAAAACTCTATAAACACTTTTGGAAATGCTCTTTATCGTGGAAACTGCTGTTATATTCACATACAAAGGAGGATCAAAGAACCAGACCAATCCTGGACATGCTGCGCCTCATTTCCCTGGGAAGTAAATTCTGCCATCCTGTGCAGATCTCATGCCTCCAGACTCCTACATATGGGTACATCTACATGACAGTATTTTTCATGATCCAATAGCAGCAGAATCTACAGATGGCAAGTAATTTTTCATACCTATTGCACCAGGTCCTAGCAAAACCCCTCTCCCATTGGTCTCTGTGACCAGCTATTTATATAACCTGACTGCATTCCCTTCTCCTCACTCTGGCCCTCAAGGTAAAGGAAGCTTCTGCACTGAAACATCAGCAACACAACACACTTCTGCATGGTGCTCACACTCACGAACAGAATCAACATCACACTGAATCACCATGAAGGCCTAAAAATAACTAATTTATTTGGCAAGCCTTTGTACTTCTTTATGCTGTTTCTTCCTGTCAGCCTTGATTTTAATATTTACTCTATTCTGTAACTCCATTCTGCACATTCATCATTGACCACAGTTTACAACAGGTGGCCAGTCAAGTTCTATGTCCTGAAACAAATTAAAATTAATCAGTGTGTCAATTAAATTTTAACAGTATTAAGGATAGATAAATTCTGATTTAAAGTGATAAATGTAAATACACTACTCTTTTTTCAGTCAGTACTTCCCTTATGCATGCCAGCACACCTGTAAGAAGTTGTACCTCTGGAAGTGCATATTTTGACCTGAAAGCTGTTGTATGAGTACTGACAAACATACTTTTAAGGCAGGGGTGGGGAAGCACAGTGTAAGTACATCTTAGCAACAACACGAAAACAAAGAATTTGACACAATTATACAAATATGAAAATCAAATAAACTTTTGAATAACTAAGATAGTGATAAGCTTGGTATAAGAATGTTTTAGAAAGAACATTTTAGAAAGATGTAACAATTACAAATGTGAGTATGAATCAAGGTCAGTGCTCCATGAAGAAATGAGAAAGTATCTTGACACGCTACCTGTACATCCAATGCCAGTATATCCACATGCACTCCTCCAAGCAGCTGGCCAAGGCTTGGTTGTGTTCGGCCAAAATCTCCATGCACAAACTCTTTTATGTAAGTTCCGGCTTGCGTCTTAATGTCCAATTTGAACAACGTCACATCTTCTGCAGAAAGCCACAATTTGATTATTCCTCTTCTGTGCATAATTAAGAACCCTGGTCTTTGGATCATGGGGGCACAGGAATACTGTGTACTCTCCTTGGATCAGATAGAGGGCACAGTATCCACATCCATAGTTTTACCACCCTCACACATTTATGAAGGAAGAATGATTGCAAGGCAGTAATATGACATTGAATGAGCTCTCTGTGAGATAATACCAGTAAATTACTGCAGTTATGCTCTATTAAATTCTTAATAATTAACAAGATTCAAGTCTTCTGGGATGTGATGCCATGTAGATTGGTAAATAGTTGTCAGTGTTCTTAGACTACCCTGATATTGGATGCAGCAAGATTCTCTGAAACACATAAGTTTTATTTCCAACTACTGCACAAAGTTAGTTTTTATGATCCCCTCCAAAACCCAACCTCTGGCGTCCCCATCGCAGAGGATAGGTGGCTAACAGGAGCAATGGTCCACCTAAGCCAAGGTATGAGGCATTGTGCCAAGGGCTGCATGGCACTGTGGTGGTGATAGCAGTGCCACTAACAATCCCCTTGGGGCACCAGGCAGCACCCTATTGTATCTATGCCTTCCACCAGTAAGGGGCTCTGTGGGTGGTGATGATTATTTCCTCATTACTTGTGGGACTCTTATGGAGAAAACACAAGATAAAAACCTATCAAAAGCAGGGACGCTGTGGTACAGAAGGACCGCCTAGTTGTGCTCAACTTTGGGCCAGCCAGTCTGGCGAACCACCCCAGGGAGCTGGTATTCCAAGCAAACCTAGGGACGCTGAGCATTTAACAAACGTCAAGGACAAACAGGCACAAGATATCCCGAAAATGTAACTTTATTCAAATTAATCTGCACCATAGCAAGGCTGCAATGGCACTCCTTTGCCAAAAACTTGCTACAGGGGAGATAGATATAGCACTTATTCAGGAACCCTGGGTTTATGGGGACCAAATAAGGGGATTATGCAATATAAGGGGGACCCTGTTTTCTGCTGGACCTGGTATTGCTCCTAGATCCTGCCTTTTTGTCAGGAACACATTTCATACCTTTCCACTGTCGGAGATCTGTTTTATGGATGTGACAATGGTGATGACGACTTACATTAGATGAAGGAGCAAGAGGGAACTTATTGTTACCTCGGCATACCTCCCCTATGATTCATATGAACCACCCCTGTCAAAGGGGTTAAGGGAAGTTGTTGACTACTGCAGTAGGAATAAATTGCAGCTCATCAGTGGATGTGATGCCAATGCACACCACATTATATGGGGGAGCACAGACATCAATCCACAAGGAGAATGCTTAATGGAATATTTGGTTAGCAAATATCTTAATATTCTTAATAAAGGTAATGAGCCTACTTTTGTAATTAGTAATAGGAAGGAGGTTATAGACTTGACACTACTAGGGACTGACAAGATAGGGCACTTAATGACTAACTGGCATGTATCTGATGAGACCTCTTTGTCAGACCACAGATACATAATATTTCAAGTGGGTGACCTGGAAGTTACCAGGCTCACATATAGCAACCCCAGGAGAACCAATTTGGAATCCTATCAGGAAGACCTAAAGGTGAATCTAGGGGTTGTACCAAGAGTTATACACTCGGTGTGTGATGTAGAGCTGGCTATTGACATGTTGCAACAGGCTATTCTCTCATCCTGTCACCAAAACTGTCCAGCCAGGGTGGCTCTCTCGCCAATGACGATTCCTTGGTGGAACAAAGAGTTGAGCCGCTTTAAAGCTTCAACAAGACGACTTTTTAATCAAGCTAAAAGGACAAGTGACTGGGAATTTGTTACAACAAAGAGATTAGGAAAGCCAAATGGTCCTCTTGGAGGGACTACTGTCAGGGGATCGATGATGTACCTGACAGAGCCAGACTCATGGGGATCATGGCCAGTCAGTCGGCCAACAGGGTGGAATCTATTAAACTCCCTGATTGACCGATATACACAATGTGGAAAAGAGACCCTGAGGAAACTACACAGGTTACATTTTCCAGGGTCTGCTGGAGAAGAAGTAACCTTGGAAGGACAGAAGCAGACAACCTGAGAGCATTTGCTGCTCTCAGGGAGGACTGGGAACTGACTAAAAAGAACATTGATCAGTCTAAAATAAGATGGGTGATTAGTACATTCAAACCATTTAAATCAGCAGGGACTGATGGAATTGTACCTGCAGTCTTGCAACAAGGAATCATCACTTAACGACTCATCTGTGCTGTATCTTTAGAACCTGCCTAGCAAGAGGGTATATACCCAAAGCTTGGAGGCAGGTCAAGGTGACGTTTATCCCTGAACCCAGGAAGGCAAACTATACCAAGGCTAAGGCATATCGTCCTATCAGTCTATCATTCTTCATGCTGAAAACAATGGAAAAACTGGTGGACAGGCACATCAAGGACGAGATTTTGGGGCTATGTCCCCTACATCGATACCAATTTGCCTACCAACCAGGGAAGTTCACTCACACTGCACTGCATCATGTAATCACACATATAGAGGAAGCAGTGGAAAACAGAAGTTACACTTGGAGCTTTCCTAGATATTGAGGGAGCTTTGGTAGCACCTCATTTCACATCATAACAGAGGCTGCCAAAGGCATAGGCTCGGAGACATGATATGTTGATGCATCGGCTCCACGCAGGGAGGCAGGAAAATCACAGACACGCTTGCAGGAGAAATTCTGGAGGGGTCTGTGGCCAGGAGCTGTCTGCAGGGGGGCATTCTATCACCTCTGCTGTCAAGCCTGGTTGTGGAAGAACTCATAGGAGGACTCATTGAAAATGGCTGCTATACACTGGGGTATGCTGATGACATTGCTATCCTCATCCGCAGAAAATTCCCGAACACCGTCTCAGAGCTTCCACAGGAGGCTTTGAGTATGGTACAACAGTGGTGTGATAGGACTCAGCTGTCTATCAATCCACAAAGATGGTGATACTACCATTCACCCATAAGAGAGATGTAAGGGGCCTAAAGGAACCAACCCTCTCTGGACACACATTGCAGCTGACTACTGGGATCAAATACCTTGGATTTGGACTTGTTCTGGACAAGGGACTGACATGGAAGGCACAGCCGAAAAATGTGATGAATAAGGCCTACAGGGATTTTGGAACCTGTAAGGGCACATTTGGTAAAATCTGGGGTCTGAAACCCAGGGTGGTGCACTGGATTTACACCATGGTGATCAGACCCATATTGACCTACGGCTTCATGGTTTGGTGGCCGAGGGTCAGATACAATGTTAGCAGGACAGAGGTCAGTAAGTTACAGAGATTAGCCTGTCTAGCTATAACAGGAGCGATGAAGATGACCCAACAGCTACAATGGAGGTCCTCCTGGGACTTCATCCCCTTCATGTGATGATTGAGGCAGAGGCTAATGTGTACCCAACAGTAGAGACCTAAATCCACTAACTTTGGTGACACCAAAAAATCTTGGGGATATGGAGCACAAACCCATCCTACAGATGGGGTCTAACAGGATGCTTCCAAGATACACCTACCTCAAACCATTCACAGTCAATTTCACTGACAAGTGTGAGTGGCAGAATGGATTCAACTCAGATAACAAAGGATGCCTGGTCTGGTACACGGATGGGTCCAAGACCAATAAAGGCACTGGTGGTGGGATGTATGGACGGGGCTTGAGAAAGGGGCACAGCTTCAGTCTTGGGCTCCACACCACAGTATTCCAGGCTGAAATATATGTCATTAAAGCTTGTATAATAGAGAACACAGAAAAGGGCTACACAGGCAGAAACATCTATATTTTCTGACAGTCAGGCAGCCATCTAGGCCTTTGACAGCTTCCAGATAAATTCCAAATTAGTCTGGGATTGCCATCAATTCCTGGTGAAACTGGCAGAATATAACAGTATCCAAATGGTATGGGTGCCAGGACACATGGGAATTGATGGAAATGAAATAGCTGATCAACTAGCCAGACAAGGTTCCTCACATCCACTCATAGGACCTGAGCCTGCACTTGGTATATTTGCAAAGGTTGCCAGGGGGGATGATCAGGGACTGGACAAGTAGGAAACACGAGGAGCAATGGCAGTCCACATGTGGCCAAAGGCAGGCTACAGGCTTTCTTTAAAAACCCTCTGCAAAAAAAGCTGAGGAATTGCTCACTAAGCAGAAACAAGCTAAGAATAATGATAGGGTTGCTAACAGGACACTGTCATTTAAAAGGCCACCTATTTAAACTGGGGCTGGTAAACAGTCCCGAGTGTGACAGATGCAAGCAGGCATCTGAAATGGCCTCACACATTCTTTGCGACTGTGAGGCTGTGGCGACATTAAGATTCATGCACCTGGGTCATCATTTTATGAAACCAGGTGACATTGAAGACATTTCTGTCAGCAAGATACTGCACTTTGTTCAATGTGTGAGACTGCTAAATGAATGAGCTAAAGGGTTGCAGAAAAATCGAGTCCTGATGCAAAATCCAACTGTTTCTCGACAATCCTGGCTGTTTCCTTCTCATTCGTTCATGCAATTTAGTCAAGACTTCAATATAATAGTGTTGATTGACAGTGTGGCCACTGGGAACCCACTCTGCCATCATAACACCCTGGATATCAAACAACACAATCAGCATGGCCTTCAAATTCAAACAACTAATGCGACCTTTTTTTGCTCTTGGAGTTTGATGACTTCCAGTGCATTGATGGTCATTTTGTTTCTGGGTCATACGTAAATAACCAAGTTAATCACAAGTAATTACTGATTTCAACAAATCCGGTTTGTTCTCTGTGCACTGCAAAAAGTCAGAACAGATTTTCTTCTGAATTTCTTCTTTGTTCAGCCCATAGCATTTTTGTAACCATTTTTGCACAGACCCTTTTCATGTTCAATTCTTCTGTTAAAATGTGTTGAACACTTTACCTGTCTAAACTAACCATCTTAGCGATTGTTGAACACCCAACCTGTGGTCGTTTCGAATCACATCTCACACTTTCCCAATGTTGTTAGCAGTAACTGATGTGTGTGGATGACCTGGGCAGTCATCATCTTTCCAACTTTCCCTGCCTTCCAAAAATTGTTTGTGCCATTCAAAAATGCGTGCACGATCTTCACTGTAAGCCTCAGTCAATAATTGAAAAGTTTCTGTTGTGGATTTCTTAAGTTTGACGAGAAACTTGATGTTAACTTGTTGCTTACTTTGTGAATTAAACATTTTCCGACCCGAGTGCAACAACACGTCTTTACTGAAACACTTGTCCACTGCTACTGAGTAAAGTGAGCAGGATGAAACTCGTCACACTGTGAGCGCATACTTCAAGGTCAAATGCCGTCTGTTCACTCTTCCCCTCCCACTGTTGGTTCCCGAGTTAACAGAGTCTGTCTCGTTATATTTGTGGCGAACCTTGTACATTAGCTTTATATAAGAGTCAATTAATGTAATACCATACTATACTAAAGAGTGATCATTCTGCACTGCAGTGCAGAACGATCACTCATGGAGTAAACATCGGGTATCAAAACCATGGATCTCCACTCCATCAACAGCAGGAAATATCTGATACTGCAGGATGTTAGGAGGCAGCTTTTTACTTTTTTATATTCTTACATTTTATGTTTTAATACTTAACCTGTATTTTAATCTCAATAATTTTAGTAATACTACACACCAATTGACTGTTATATAAAGCTAATGTATATATGTTGACCATTTAGTGACATATGATATGCTGCTTGTGTTTTTATAATATTGTAGCTCCTGATGATGGCTAGAATAGGTAGCCAAAAGATGTAGAAGCTTAAAAACTAACTCTGTGCAGTAGTTGGAAATAAAACTTGTGTGCAGAAGACAACTGCAAGAATATGCGTAACATTAAATATTCTCTGAAACATTGGTACTATTTATCAATGTACATACCTTCAAATCCCAGAAGACTTGAATCTTCATCAACACCACTGTGAGAACCTCAAAATCTCACACACACTTTATAATTACTTTATATGTCTGCATCATAGTTTGTGAATAGATATGTTACAAATGTAGATAAAATGTTTAAATAAAATTATAGAGCTGCCACACAAACGAACTATGATTGTTATCTGCACAAACAATTTACACTACACTGCCCTTGCCAAGAACTGATTATGGTAAATGTGTAATCAATCACAGACTTCGGTTTTAGATGAAGTAGTGATCCATAATTGTTTTCTAAAATTAACAGATTATTACAGACAGCACTGGATATGAATTCACATCTCGTTGTAATATTGAGACCCAGGCTAGTAAACCATGGACATTCCCTGTATCCCAGTCATTTTTTCCCTCACAATACAAATCAAACTGCATTATGATTTGAGGTTGTGGGATGTGTTACATACAATGTAATACTAGGTCCCTCATGTCACTGTATTGAATACACAAGCACACATAAGTCTCAATGTAACATACAGCAATATTTAAAACAGATTAGGTATGCTGCCATGATAAGTGTCCCTGTCACCAAGGCAAGGCGCGTCCACGGGTTGCGGATGGAGGAATGGCCTCCGGATATGGAGGGTAGCTGCGAATACATTGAATACTCGTAAGCAGTCATGGACAGCTGACAAGGGGTGGCCCTGCAGCTTGGAGGTTGGGAGAGGTGCTAACAACTCCTCATCGTAAAAAATTACAATGTTACAAACCACTATACAAAGCCACGGACCTGGACTGATTCTTTGGTACAACTGAAGCAATGGACAAGGAACATGAGATTTGGAACATGGAACATGAGGAGCCTGTATAGGTCACGGTCACTTATGACAGTGGCCAGGGAATTAGCTAGGTACAAATTAGATTTAGTGGGTGTACAGGAGGTTAGGTGGGACAAAGGAGGCACAGTAAGAGTAGGGGATTATACTTTTTTCTATGGAAAAGGAAATGAAAGTCATCAATTGGGAACAGGTTTTTTTGTACATCAGAGAATAGTATCAGCTATTTAGAGAGTAGAGTTTCTTAGTGATAGGATGTCATATATGGTGCTGAGAGGTCGCTGGTGTAATATCATTGTTCTGAATGAGCATGCACCAACTGAGGAGAAAAGTGATGACTCAAAGGACAGTTTCTATGAGGAATTAGAACAGGTTTTTGATCATTTTCCTAAGTACCATATGACAATTGTGTTAGGAGATTTTAATGCAAAACTGGGGAGGGAGGATACTTTCAAACCGACGATCGGGAATGAGAGATTATATGAGGATAGTAATGATAATGGTGTTAGAGTTGTAAACTTTGCCACATCAAAAAATCTTGTTGTTAAGAGCACGATGTTCCCACACCGAAATATTCATAAATACACCTGGACCTCTCCTGATGAGAAGACTCATAATCACGCTGATCACATATTGATAGATAGGAGATGGCATTCAAGTATACTCGATGTGCGATCCTTCAGGGGAGCTGACTGTGATACTGATCACTATCTAGTGGTTGCAAAAGTTAGGGAAAGACTGGTGGTAATTAAACAAGCAGCACAGAAGTTTGATGCCGAGAGATTTAATCTCAAGAAGCTTAGTGAACTAGAGGTTAGGAAACAGTATCAGATAAAGATCTCAAACAGGTTTGCAGCTTTGGAGAACTTAAATGTTAGTGAGGACATAAATAGGGCTTGGGAAAACATTAGAGTATCAAAATCTCAGCTAAAGAGAGTCTACGGCTCTATGAAAGAAAGCAGCATAAACCATGGTTTTTTAACAAAGAATGTTCAAAATTTTTACATCAAAGGAAGCAGGCTAAAATGCAGTGGTTACAGAATCCAAACCAAAGTATGTAGATAATCTGAACAATGTAAGATGTGAAGCTAGTAGACACTTCAGGAACAAAAAGAAGGAATATCTGAAAGCTAAAATTAATGAACTTGAAACAAACAGAAAGAACAAGAATATCAGAGACTTGTATCATTGCCAAACCTCTAGAGAGCGGCAGGCTTCGCAGCTCCTACATCTCGTCGGAGGGCAGCGGAACACATAGAGAAGATCAAGCAAACTGTCAATGAGCGACACACACTCTACGGAGCCAGAACACCACAGAGAAGATTAAAATCGCGGAATAGCTTCCTCGGAACAGTGCAAGTTGAACCACCTGAAGACTTCCCCCTTACCCAGATTTGCCCTGGTAGCCACCTCCTTGATTTCAATACTTGGAAATCTCTTAACCGCATTAGAACAGGGGTGGCACCAGTAAAAACAAATATGGTGAAATGGGGCAAAACAAACTCCGACAACCTGTATTGTGGCTGTGGAGAGGTACAAGATATGGGACATCTCCTATCATGCAGGGACTGCCCCCAGAAATGCACCCTCGAGGATTTATGGCTTGCAAATAAAAAAGGATTTGATGTAGCCCAATACTGGGCAGAAAATCTTTAATTTAATGGTCCAGACACGATAAAGAAAGAAGAGAGACTTGTATAGGGGCATCAATGACTTTAAGAAGGGTTACCAGCCTAGAACTAGTGTAGTAAAGGATGAGAAGGGTGATTTGGTTGCAGACTCCCACAGTATCTTGGCTAGGTGGAGGAATCATTTCTTTCAGCTATTGAAAGTACATGGGGTTAATGATGTTAGGCAGACTGAAATACATACAGCAGAGCCACTGGTGCCTGAGCCCAGTGACTCTGAGGTTGAGATGGCTATTGAAAAGTTAAAAATGCACAAATCACCAGGCACTGATCAAATTCCAGCGGAACTGATTAAAGCAGGAGGTAGGACAATTTGTTCTGAGATCCATAAACTTATTAATTCTATTTGGAATAAAGAGGAATTGCCTGAGCAGTGGAAGGAGTCAATTATTGTACCTATTTATAAGAAGGGTGATAAAACAGATTGCAGTAATTATCGAGGCATATCACTTTTGTCAACCACATACAAAATTCTATCCAATATTCTTCTGTCAAGGTTAACTCCATATGCAGAGGAAATTATTGGGGAGCATCAGTGTAGATTTAGATGTAACAGGTCGACTACTGATCATATATTCTGCATTTGTCAAATACTTGAAAAAAAAATGGGAATACAATGATGCAGTGCATCAGCTATTTATAGACTTCAAGAAAGCCTATGATTCGGTTAGGAGGGAGGTCTTGTATAATATTCTCATTGAATTTGGTATCCCTATGAAACTAGTAAGGTTAGTAAAAATGTGTCTAAATGAAACCTATAGCAGAGTCCGGGTAGGCAAACATTTGTCTGACACATTTCCTATTAAGAACGGTTTGAAACAAGGAGATGCTTTATCGCCATTGCTTTCATCTTTGCTTTGGAATATGTCATTAGGAGGGTTCAGGCAAACCAGGAAGGTTTAATATTGAATGGTATACATCAGCTTCTAGTTTATGCTGATGATGTTAATATAGTGGGCAGAAGCATACATGCTATAAAGAAAAACACAGAAGCTTTAGTAGTCACTAGTAAGGAGATTGGTCTAGAAGTAAATGCTGAGAAATCTAAGTACATGGTCATGTCTCGCAATCAGAATGCAGGATAAAATCACAACATAAAGTTAGATAATAAATCCTTTGAAAGGGTGGAACAGTTCAAATATTTGGGAACAGCCCTAACAAATCACAATTCCTTTCAGGAAGAAATTAAGAGCAGATTGAAGTCGGGAATGCTTGTTATCATTCAGTGCAGGATCTTCTGTCTTCCAGTTTGCTATCCAAAAATACAAAGATTAAGATATACAGAACTATAATTTTGCCTGTTGTTTTGTATGGGTGTGAGACTTGGTCTCTCACACTGAGGGAGGAACATAGGCTGAGGGTGTTCGAGAATAGGGTGCTGAGGAGGATATTGGGGCCTAAGAGGGACGAGGTAACAGGGGAGTGGAGAAGACTACATAAGCAGGAACTTAATGATCTATACTCATCACCAAATATTATTCCGGTGATCAAATCAAGAAGAATGAGGTGGGCTGGGCATGTAGCATGTATGGGTGAGGGAGAGGTGTATACAGGATTTTGGTGGGGAGACCTGAGGGAAGGAGACCACTTGGAAGACCCAGGCATAGATGGGAGGATAATATTAAAATGGATCTTCAAGACGTGGGATGGGGGGGCATGGACTGGATTGATATGGCTCAGGATAGGGACAGGTGGCAGGCTCTTGTGAGTGTGGTAATGAACCTTCGGGTTCCATAAAACGCAGGGAATTTCTTGACTAGCTGACAACCTGCTAGCTTCTGAAGAAGGACTCTGCTCAATGGAGTTAGTTAGTTAGTTAGTTATTTAGTTAGCTAGGTATGCTGGCCCTCTGTACACCTGCCACAACAGATGGAAGAAGCACTGCATGCTACTCACCACTTTAAACACCTGGGTGGAAGAAATAATGTTAAAAGTTTAGCTGTGCTAACATCACTGACGAACAAAACAAAGTACGTAATCCATTTTCCTGCAAAATGCATTTATCTGCTCAGCATGATGAAATAACAACATTCTTAATTTCTATGTTATACAGTGAAACCTCTATCCATCGTATTTCAGGGGACCGGAATATTTGAACGATACATACGGGAAATGATAGTACCGGGAAACCATTAAAAATTATAGATAAGAACAATTTAATGATAATTATTACTTCTTGCTGAGAAAATCTTTCATTGACGTTTGTTTTGAGCAAACTTTACTCCTCCTCAATTCAAAGTACGATTTCTCAAGGCCTAGAACACTTTCACGATCACTGTCACTCTTGCTGTGCGCATAAAAGAAATATCTTACTTTCATCAGCGCTTCATGCGTCTCAGCAAAGCTCGGCACAACATCGGGTTCGCCAGCTTCTTCTTCTCCTTCTTCCCACTCCACACTCCCGGACGTCACGAGGCTCACGCACAGCTCCTGCACTGTTTCTACACCACAGGTTGCCACGTGACTGTCCACAGAGACGTAGTCCTCGAATTTATCTTTGTTCATGCCACTGAACTTTTCCCAGTCTTGGCGGAAATCGTCGTCATCGTTGGTCAATACGACGTCACTATCGCCTGAAGATTGTCCCTGCACGTAACCAGCTTTCCGAAAACAATTTTCGATTGTCTGCTGGGTTACCTCTTGCAAGGCTGCCACAGTGTAGTGCAAAGCTTCCAACACGTTTATCTTCTTTTTCGTATCTTTGCCTGCATCCATTAAGCAAACAGCTGTTTGCACGAGGCGTTTTCTATAAAGCTGCTTATAACACTTTATTACCCTTAAATCAAGGGGCTGGTGCAATTTGCCGGGTACCGTATGACTTTTACATTTCTTAGAAACGATGTATCCTTTGGATGTGCGGCACAATTGTCCACAAAGAGGAGAATGTTCCTGTTTTGTGCACCCATACTTGCATCTAATGAACGCAGAAATTAAGAAAAAATGTCTGTGGTCATCCACGCTTTATTGTTCGCGTGGTACTTGGTGGGTAATTTTTTTACATTCTTGAAACATCGTGGTTTCGGAGATTTTCCGATAACAGTCGGCACTTGTTAGTCAGTTCCATCACTGTTAACACAAAGTAAAACAGTAAGTCTGTCTTTACAGTTTTTCCCTCCATAACAAGACTCTCCTTTGAGAGCCAAGGTTCTATCAGGAAGTATGTTGTAGAAGAGCCCCGTCTCATCCGCGTTGTAAATATCACGTTGTTCGTAGCCCTCCAACAAAGATGGCAGTCTTTCCAGCCACGCTTCCGTGCTTTCGCTGTCCACTGCTGCACTTTCTCCGACTAACTTCTTGTATACTAGGCCATGCCGGTCCTTAAACCTTGCTAAACCATCGCTTCAAATTAAAAAAAAAAAAACTATCAGTGCGGGAAAATGTTGCGTCCGGACCGTGATTTTTCAACTATTGGTGCGGGAAAACGACAGTTCGAGGAACAATGGAGGCGGGAAAAAATAGTGTTATTTATATGGGGCTAATTTCGGGACCAAATAAGGCAGACGATACATGCGGGCCAACGACGGTAACGGGAACGATGGATAGAGGTTTCACTGTATATACATTAGGAGTGCTTTCACCACCTTACTATTTTGAAGCAGTTTGGGTAATATTTTTTACAGATATTCAACCTTCAGGTTCTAATGTCTCACACAGAAAATGCAAACGGGAGTGAAATAATGGGTGGGGGTTTGGTTGAATCATAAAAATGTGAGTTTTGAGGTCCCCATATACCTGTGATTAAAAAGATTACAGCCTTCACTATTTCTAAGCTGAAGATAAAGGCATCAAGTTTCTCTAGTGCTGGAACATATCTGCAAAACTCATGCCATTATAAACCAGAAGTCTCTAACCTTCACAAAAAGTGTGTCAGGAATGTTCTCACCTGTTGTAATATCACTGCTTTGTACTTCATATTCTCTTTTCACACATTCAAAAAAGATGTTACAAAAATGTGGCTTTTTAGTTTTGTTACATATATCCATCTGTTTGTACGTCAGTGTCTAATAATTCACTCACTGCTGAATAGATCATATGAAATTTGACACTTGGGAGCTTTACTAAAAGTTGTCTACATAACCCTGTTTTAGATAAAACAGCACAATAACAGGCACTACATTTCTGCTGCATGTCAAGTACAACTTACAATAAAAACGTCAGGAACAAGAGAAGCTGAAAAAACTTAACACCTATTTGATGCTCAGAGCCCCTTCTGTGTGTCAAATTTTTTAAAAATAATTAGACAAAAGAAATTATCATCACTCTCTAACTCAAGATATCTGAAGCAAAATCAGACTGACTGTACTAGGATTCAGTAAGTGTGGCAACAAATTCTCAGAGCACCTGTCAGAATAAAAACACTTCAATATCAACACAGGGATTACACGAATGCTGCCCCAGAATCATAAATGTTAATTCAAAACATCCAGCCCTACACGTTAATAAAACAATGCAGCATAAATAAAACCAGTCATACATTTACCTTTCTTACAGAGTTTTGTTGGATTTTCAAGCAACCATGCTTTCATGGAATGAACGATTTTCGGGCGAGTTGCTAGTGGTCGTCGGTGCAGTACCCTGACTGGTGTCTTCTGGCTCAAGGTAAGATCTTTAATATCACCAAGTTGTTCCAGTGATTGTGCCTCAATTGGATCAGAGCTGATGCACAGAGCCATGTATCGTTTTATCGTCTTCTCTTCGCCTGCCTTCAAGTTCACCAACTCATCTCTTAACCAAGACAATGAGATCAAAAACACAAAAGATAAAAATGATATGTGCCATGACAATGTCAAGACAAGAAAGGCATTATGCAAAGAATGAAATTTGGCAAAAAAAAAAATATCTGCCTAAACTTTATACTATTAGGAATTATAGTAAAGATCTTTTACTGTTTACTTAATCACTTTCAACCACCAAGGTTCATCAAGAGTGGAGCCATACTTCTGCTCCCCACATGCCATCATGGCATACACAGGAAGAGTAGGCAGCATTAGCTATTCCAGCTTAATGGATCAATTAAACTTCTATTTGGATGTTCAGGATGTCCACACCATATAAGTTTATGTTTTAATGCCAGAAAGTCACTACAAACCATAAAGAAGCCATGCTCCACTCCTCCAAGTTGTGGGTCATGCAGAGAACTGATAACCCATATATGTAGAACTATTACTCAGTTACTTTACAGAACATAGAAGGGTGAAAACAATGCAATAAAACCAGGAAAATGAAAATAATTACAACATAATGAAAAAAATGCACAGAGGAAAAGACTCTGCAAAGTTCTATTTATAACATTCATGCATTAACAGAGAAATTCTTGAACTTATCATCTTATTTTGACAAGAAACTTACTTCTGAACTATCTGTAAGTCACGGACAGCCACTTCTTTGCTACTATTGTTGATGTCTGCCTCCAAACTCTGCATCTGCACTGCAGTGAACTTCACCCTGCGAGGGTTCAGTAACTCACACACAAATGGTCGCCCTCGTCCCAGGGTCCTGACATCCACATCTTCACGACCTGCTGCTGAGAACTTAAGTCCTGCACAAGTAAATGAATGAACCAGTATAAAATGTTGGCACAATCTATACAGAAGACAAATAAAATGTATTTATATGAAGAAAAGTAAAAAAAAGACAGGTATATTTAGAACTAACACAGATGAATCTTTACAGGACAGATGATCACAATGATCACTCATATCTAATAAAATTACTCTGAGAAATGTTTAATTAATCAATTCATTTATACAGTTTTTCTATAATACTGTATTTGGTGCTGAGATGGAGATTTTGTATAATTAATTGAAATACAGTAGGATGACTAAGGAAAATGAATCAGATTTATTCTACAAAGGGTTCACAGTCTCTTTCACAGCAATATCACAGCACATGCCTGGTAGGGCAAAGGAAAACCATGAAAACCTCTCTTAGGATAACTGGTCCATGTGTAGTTTTAGAATAAGTGGTCTCTGGGTATGAATAAAACAGGGTATTCTCCAATTGTAAGTACGACAATTTTCTGGTGTTTCAACTCACTCAAAACTGCAAAAGTAAAAATTGAAAAAAAAAAAAATTGAACAACAAATAGGTGATGAATTCCATTATTCCAAAGGGGTCAAACAAGAGGATGGTCTGTCTACAATATTATTTATTCTAACCCTACACATGGCCATACAGAAAGTAGATAAAAGGGGCACAATAATCTATAAATCAAGCCAATGCCTATGCCGATGATGTAGCCTAATAACAAGAACTGAAGCAGAACTTAAGAAAATATATAAACAATTAGAGAAAGAAACCAAGAAACTAGGATTATACGTCAATATAATAAAAACTAAATATATGTTTAAAACATCAAAAGATAATAAAAAGAAAGTAGTAAACATGAGAATTGGGACCGAAGAATTTGAAGGAGTGAGTACATTTAAATACTTAGGACTTCTAATAGATAAACAGAATAGTATAACAAATACTATTAAGGAGAAGATACAAATGGCCAATAAAGCTTATTACGCTAATATACAGTTGTTAAAGAACAAAACAATAAATAGGAGGACAAAGATGAAATTATATAAAACTTTGATCAGGCCCATAGCGACATATGGCTCGGAAGTGTGGACACTTACAAAAGAAAATGAGCTCAGTCTCCAGATATTTGAAAGAAAAATAATAAGGAAAATATATGGTCCTATTAAGAAGAATGAGGAATGGAAAATCCGTACAAATGAAGAAATAGAAAATATCCTAGAAAACGAAAACATAGTAGGTTCATAAAGGCGCAACGCTTAAGATGGCTGGGCCATGTAGTAAGAATGGGAGAAGATAGACTTACTAAAAGAATTTTACAGGAGAAAATATTCTCAAGCAGAAGAAGAGGTAGACCGAAGTTGAGATGGTTAGACGACGTAAAGAAGGATTTACATATAATTAGAGTGACCAAGTGGGAAGAGAAGGCCAGAAATAGAGAAGAATGGAGGCAGATAGTGGAGGAAGCCAAAGCCCACCCAGGGCTGTAGAGCTGGATGTTGAAGTTGAGTTGAAGTTGATCAACTCACTCAAATGGTTCAGAAAGGCTTGGAACTAATGTACAATGTCAAGCTGTGCATGTCATGTTCGTAATTTTGAATTAGCATACTAATGCTTTATGGTCAAATATGATACTCTGTCTTTACAAACTGATAATCACAGCCTGAGGGCTGATCAATCTGTCTACAATTGTGTAACACTGGCTCCTTTACATTCCAGACCAACACAGAATGAATAAATAATACAACACTGACAAATGCAGGAACTGAAAGTCATAACGAAGGTAAGAGGCACTAGAAATGTGAGTGACTGTATAATGGCCAGTTAAATAACAAGTGTGAGGCTAGGAACACTGCTGATATAGATTTGTGTTATTATTTCATAAACAGTAAAGTTATTCATGACAATGTTCTATTTTGATCATCAGTGTATTTCTTGAGACGTTATTGTAACTGTAAAAATAAAACAAATACAATTATTACGTTCTGCTTTACTGGCAGTTTGAAGACTCTCAGAAATGATCTCTTGCACCGACGACTCCATTCTCCTTTCACCATCAATAACCCAGGGTGTTTGGCTCAATGTTCGTGAAAACTTGTTGTACCGACCTACAAGAAAAGTGTCACAAAACAGAGCATTATGGCACACTAAGTTTATCAATAACTATATACAAAACAATCAATTTACCACTACAGTATGGCTGTGAAATGTGATTTTAAATGCTTAATTGATATATTTGTGCAGCAAGAATTTGGCTACTGACAAGTCACAGACACATAAAAAAATTATGTAGTGATTATATAAATCAACTGTAATGGAGGAAAAAAAGTAGATATAATATCTATGAAAACACAGCTATGTACATTCAAAACTGTATCTGAAAATAATTATTGCTGAATCTTAATTAGAGCCTCCACATTGTTACCTGCAATGAATAATGAGTTGTGTGTGCATGTAATGTTGTCAAAAGCAACTGCTGCAGTTGGAACTGGTGGTGGTGATGGGTAAAACTGTTTAAAATGTGCTGCTTCTGTAGTTTGCAGCGCCAACTCCACTGCTTTCCGTGTGTATAAAGTCCCATGGTATTTACGTCTGTGAGTCTTACGAACCTTAAATTGATCTGCATGCATCTCCAATCTAAACACAGGAACAAAATGATGAACTGTAGTAGTTTAGCATTCATTCTTCTTATAGGAAATATCCAAAAGGACAAACAAATAAGGTACATATTAATTAGTACATTATTCCCTAAAACTTACAGGCATGAACATTCATCTTCATCACCAGGATAAATCATATTAACGCCAACGAAGAAATCAGATTTAATTCCTGAATCAAGCTCTTTATTTACTGCTTTTGCTATAAGGGGAGCAACTGTCCATTTCCATGCTTCTTTTAGTGATATCACATGTGTTTCTTGATGAAGTTCTCGTAACGCAAAAGTCACTGGAAACTTGTCCACCAGGTGCAACCAAAGAGAGTGAGCTCGGAGTTGGCAACTGATAGGCAGTGATAATGCACAGGTGAAAATATCACAATCGTATGATGCTTTCAAAACACCAGAAATGATCTGGAACAAATTCTTTCATCAATCAGCGATATTTACAAAGCAAGTCTAAATCACTTGATCACTTCGTACAGAATTACCTGCTGCACAGTATCATCAGTAAAAAAATCTTCTTGTAAAAGTCCAAAACAAAGTATGCACGGGTTGCATTTCAGAATCTTTTGCTTCGGGCCACTGTCGAAACCCTTCTCCTCCAGTCCAATCTGTGACAAGAAATAAGCCACAAATACAAATTTAAGGTTAGGTATGACCTTAGGAAAATAGCATTAAACAAACATGACATACAGTTTACCTTCAATAATGCTGCTCTGACACAACGGTATGACTCAGGGTTTCTTACTCCCAAATACCGCAAACAGCAGCGCTCACAACAACCAAGATTTCGTAAATCTTCATATATCGCACGACTTTTAACAGTTACTTCTGTTGTAGCCATATTATTGCGCGCTGTAGCACGGATTAATGACTCAGTGGCAGTGATTATTCACACACAATTATGCTCTGTGCAGATTGTACAGCCGGGCAGTTTTGTTTTCAAGTTGTATGGCAACTGTGTCACGTGAAGGGCACTTGCGCGGATAGAATTCGCAGTTTTTATAAGCGCCCATTATGCGAATGATTTTCAAACTGTTGGCACACAATGCTTCTTGATGGAGAATACGGTGGAGACTACGGAAAGAAGTCGATCCCTCAAATTCTTCTCTTTTGTTTTTTTTTTAATTTTGCAAATTAACACGGAGCCGCGTCACTGAAAAGCACAGTCATTTTTTCCATATCAAGTTAAATTTGTTTAAGGGAGTTACGACTTGAGAACCAATTTCATCAGCACCTGTTCTTTCTTTTATACAGATCAGTTCTAAAAGTTCATACATTGACTGCAAGTCCTCATTGACGCCTTGGATAAAACAGTATAGTGAACGGTACCCTTACGATGTGTTCCGTGGTCAACTTCAGGTGAATACGCCACAAAATTTTTAAACTTTTCTTGAAGTTGACAATATGTATTTTAGCCGAACGTTTGTTCCAGCCAGTTGGGTATCCCCACCCGGCACGTTTGAAGGCAGAGTGGTTGGTGACAAATGGGAGGGGAGTAAAGAATAGAGGAAAGACCCTGCGACGGGCAACAGTTGGAGTTTGATAAGGAAGTAAAAAGATCCTGGTTGTGGCCGGCTGATATATGTATTGTTGCAACTGAATAAAGGTGGAGACTAATCTAGAGAGTTTGTTCGTTGTTGAGTGTACACGAGACCAGCAACGGACGACAACAGTATCTCCTGCAAAGTCATTCACACACTGGACCACAGTATTCTCAGAAAGACATGTGTAGTGCCCTGGCGGCGTCCGCCGTCAGGACATCTATTTGTAGAGCGTCCCTAGGGTGGGTAACCTCACTAAACTTAATCTCCACCTAAAGAGGTTCTACCAGTAGTGTAGCTTCGCAGGAGTCCGCTGGTTCCGTCTTAACTTTGTATTTTACTGTAGTGTAGTATTATATCTTACTGCGAGCAAGTTGCCTCTGCTGCATCACAGTACGCAGTGATATGTGGAGAAACTAAACTGTATGTACGTGTTGGTGAAGTCCGTAAACTTGAGTATTACAAAATGTACATCAAAATGTATCAAATTGACATATCTCTGCTGCGATTGGCGAAATTGGGAAAACATTCTTGTATCATCATTCAGCATTCCGGCAAGTCGTGAATGTAGACATACGTCGCGTTGGTTCCTCGTGAACATGTTACCGTGAAAGTTGTGTGGAACTAGGAGGTCCGGAAGTAGGTAATTCGTCCTCTGTTTGGGAAGGAGGCGCCTCTTTAGCAAAACAAAGGGTAATTACTTTGCAAAAACAGGGCTGAAGAAGGAAAATTAACAACAGTGAAACAGTAAGGGTGCCAAAAATTGCAAGTGAAATGGTGTACCAACAGCTTCCTTGGTTTCGTTGTGCTAATGTATGGTGGAAGTGCAGCATTGTATTAACATCAGTAGTCACGTGTGAAGTAGTAATTTTAGATATTAGATTATCAATTTGAGCAGCTGCAGATGGAACCGCCTCCTGCAGAATGATTAACTCGTGGTCCGCTATAATGTCGACTTCATCTGGTACGTAGAAAGTTGGAGTTTTAAGTGCCATCTCGCTGCCCCCTGCCACCTCTGGGGCCACAAGGAAGGCGTCGGTCACGATGTAGTACCTCATGGCGCTGAAAACGATACTTCTCCCCGAACGTTCTCTGGAGTGAGATGTCCATGTTTGGTTCTCCAAGCAGCGAAAGGTGACTTGTTGTGGTTCAAGAATATTGTAAACCCACAACGTATCGTGACGTGTCCATACGGGTTCCATGCGATGTAATATTTGTCTCTGGTACAACTTATGCGCGTCCAGGGTCTGGAAAAATAAGCTTGCCTCACACGTTACAAATTTCGATGAATAAACTTTACCTTTTTTTCGCTGTGCATTTTGATAACATTCAACAATTAAACCAAAAAATGCACTTTATTTCTAAGGTATATTCATTAACCCTACACATGTTTCGGCTGCAACAAAGCCATCGTCAGGTGTTCAAGGTTACGTTCACTTTAACATTCACTGTTCCATTTGGTATAACCACTTATACACCACACTGTATGTAAATATTCTGTTAACAGTTGATAACACTCACTGTTTCCGTTGATATAACCTTATCTTTTGTATGTCTGGCGTAGGTTGCTTTCGTCTTGGGTTAAAAACTTAAAAGTTGATAATACAATGTCGTTAAAAGTTGTTAAAAATTATTAACAATTGCTGGCAATTGGTTTTACACAAATATTGTTTCCCGTGCCCTGTTTTCGTTATTGGTGTGTTGTTGGTGTGGCTGTCACTGACTGTACAGTCAGTGACAGCCACTGCGCTCGCAGTATTGGCACTAACCAATTGTGACTTCTTCTTCTTCTATCTTTTTCCTTGCCCCGATTTTTCTTTTCTTTAGAGCCTTTTGATCTGTCTTAGGTTCCGAAATGTCTTCATTATAAGCTCTCTTTAGCCTTTCCCACGCAAACTAATTATTTCGTAGTTCAAATCTGATAAATTAGCTATTACCTTAAATGGAACCGTCCAGGGTTTATGAACCTTTGGCATAAACCTGGTTTCTTAGCCAGGTTATACAAATATACCAAATCCCTTATTTCAAAACTTCTCAATTTTGCGTTCCTGTCGTATAGCCTCTTATTATTTAAGTGAGACTTTCTGTTGTTTTTCTTTACAAATTGATAGGCCTTCTTTAAACTAAATTTTAGGTTTTCTAATCGCCTTGCATGATTATGATCTTTCACTTATTTTGACAATTTGGCCTTCAAATCGTCGCTACTAGGTAAAATAATTTCTCTACCGTGTAAGAAAGAAAATGGGCTGTACCCTGTGGTCGAATGTGGAGTAGCTCTATATGCCACAAGGAAAAATGGAACCAAAGTGTCCCAATTTGTGTTTCCTGAGTCGACATAGTGCGAAGGCCTGTATTCAAAGATCGATGCAGTCTTTCGATAATTCCATTCGTAATTGGGCGATAAGGAGAAGTTTCCGAATTTTCAAAATTCTACACGTCTCCTTGAAAAATGCAGAAACAAATGATCGACCTTGGTCGCTGGGCAACAAATTTTAACTTTTTTTCGGTTACGAGCATCAAATCCACTTTCCTTTATGTAATTGGGTATGCTGAACATGAAAATAGGCCTTAAAATGATGAGTTAGCTACAGTTTCCAAGATTTGTGAAGTTTTATAATAACATGTAGCATATTTAACACAATAATACTTACTATTCACTGCTGTCCGTCATCACTTCGGCTAAAGGCGTCTTTTCTTAGCCTGTCTTTTGTATACAAGTTCTGGAGAGTCTCTAACTACTATCCAGCAATAATCTGCTAACATAACTGGACTCCATTTCCCCTGATAACGATTTTCGATTTCCGCAATGGTCTGGTGAAAGCGTTCACCGTGTTCGTCGCTGACCGCACCGCAGTTTTCAGGGAAGAAATCCAGGTGAGAATGCAGAAAGTGAATCTTTAACGACATATTGCAGCCCAATTTCTGATACGCAACCAACAGGTCCTCCACTATTTCCTTGTAATTGTCAGCCTTGGTGTTTCCGAGGAAGTTATTAGCAACCAACCGGAAAGCATTCCAAGCACACTGCTCGTCACCAGTGATAAGCCGGTCAAATTGTTCATCTCTGAAGATGTCTCGGATTTGTGGACCGACGAAAACACCTTCTTTGACTTTTGCATCACTCATCCTCGGAAATTTATCACGAAGGTACTTGAATGCTTGGCCGTCTCGATCCATTGCCTTGACGAAATTCTTCATTAGGCCAAGCTTAACGTGCAGCGGTGGCAACAGAATCTTGCTTGGTTCCACTAAAGACGGATGTAGTACATTCTTTGAACCTGGCTCCAGACGTTGTCTTAAAGGCCAGTCCCTGACCACATAGTGCGAGGCCCTTGCTCGGCTGTCCCATTCACAGATGAAACAACAGAATTTTGTGTATCCTTGCTGCAGTCCGAGTAAGATGGCAACAACCTTTAAGTCACAACAAAGCTGCCATTTATATTTATCATAGTTTATGCACTCCAACAGTTGCTTCATGTTGCTGTATGTTTCTTTCATGTGAACTGCATGACCGATTGGAATCGATGGCAAAATGTTGCCATTATGCAATAATACTGCTTTCAAACTCAACTGTGAGGAGTCTATGAAAAGTCTTCATTCATCAGGGTTATGACTGATGTTGAGAGCTGACATCAGACCATCAATGTCATGGCAGGTGACGAGATTACTTTTCATTGAAAAGAATGAAACAAAGTCTTTATGACGTGAACGAAATGTAGACACGCAGACGCCCTCACCAAGTAGATTCCACTGCTGCAATCTTGAGCCCAAGAGTTCAGCTTTACCTTTCGACAAATCTAGATCTCGCACAAGGTCGTTCAATTCGTTCTGTGTTATTCTGTGTGGCTCAGTACATGCTTCATCAGATATAAAATCTGGATCGCTAGAACTTGAGACATTTGTATTACTGCATTCCTCATCTTCATCATCATCTTCGATTTAAAATGAGTCAGGCGGTTCTGGAATAGGTAGATCGTCTCCATGGAGCACCGGTAGTATAGCAGATGGTATATTTGGGTAGCTCAGTTTACACTTTTTCTTCTTCGACGTTCCATGTTCCAGTGGAGGAACCATGCAGAAATAGCAGTCAGTAATGTGGTTTGTTGGCTCACGCCACACCATGGGTACAGCAGAAGGCATAGAACGCTTCTTGTGATTTAACCAGCCGCAAAGATTTGCCGAACAAGAGTTGCAGCATATGTGTGGAGCCCAGCTCTTGTCCTGATCCCCAACTTTACAACCGAAGTATAGATGGTACGCCTTTTTCACAATTGGAGTTAGAGCACGCTTTTGTGAAGCAAATGTCACTTTCCCACAAACATAACAAAAACTATCTGAACGGTTCACACATTTACGAGGCATCTCAGTTTTCTTCGCGTTAAAAAACAAGATATTGTAACCGAGCACGGATGCAGCGAGAAAGCACACTGAAACTCTAAATACCACGTGGCACACCGTGGAAAAGGCGCGGGAATCCCCGACGATTAGCTAGCGCGACCCGACGCGATCCGACGATGACCGACACCAAGTCACTGCAGTTGCGCTACGCCAGAACCGGCTCAATATATAGGCCTATATAATTTTGTGAATATGCAAGTACACAATCTTAGTGCAAGTATAAGCCTATAGCATAAATTACGGTTAGGAATGGAAATGTAGACCCATTTCAGTCTTTCGTGTATAAACAAAATGTAAGGAAAATAATAAAAATCGGTCACATTAATAAAGGCCTGTTACTTCAAAACAAGAGCTAACAAACAATTTTAAGCATCATATTCGTTCTCAGCGACCTCAAATTAGTTAAGATTAACTAGTTTCACCTCCGTAACATTTTCACTGTTGACCAGTGTAATCAAAGTGGACCTGGTGCCGTGTCAAGTGACGATCTGTGTTGTATACACTCTAGCACATGTCTCAGCTGTTTGGTCCGGAATTGGAAAGGACTCTACATGCTTTGTGAAATGGTCAATGAACGACAGTACGTATTCGTTCTTGCGAGGGGTCATTAGGTGTCATGGGTGTGACCTGGAAAAGGGCGGTTGGTTCCTCCACTTCTCCTTGTGTGTTTTTTTTTTTCGTTTGTGATGAAGAGCCCTCGCACCACAGCCTAAAGGCTTTTTGTGCAACCCCAATGATGATGATAGATTGATGAGCAGTTTTTTTACCAAGTTTTTACAATTAAACCGACAACTCGGAGAAAATCCTGTCCCAGTGCCACTGTGCCCACCACAAATCTCACATGGACTTGACATGGGATCGAACCCGGGCCTCCATGGTGAGAGGCCGGCGACTAACCGCCTGAGCCATGGCATGGCCCCTCCTACGAACTCTCTGTCCTCCTTCCTCCTCTCACAATGGTCACATTTCCTAATATACTCCTCTATAGATTTTCTCATGCCTGGCCACCAGTAACACAGCGATATCATGTCGTATGTCCTCTTCATACCCGGATGAGCTACATAAGCCAGGTCGTGGTACATTTTAATAATATTCTGTACTAAAACCCTTGGTACAACCAGTTGATATCTGTTTTTGGGTTGGCGCCTATATATCACGTCGTCCTCATCCAAAAAGAATTCACATCTGCTGAAATATTTTCCAGCATTTTGACTCTTGCAAAAAGAGTCCTTCCTTTGCTCCAATAGGATTCTTTCCTTACTAAGGAATCCATCAACCAGAACTGTGCCAACATGTCTGCTCAGGACATCAACGTGACCTATGTTCGAGCAAGTCTTGTGTTCAACCGCAAAATCAAATTCAAACAGTCGTAGACTCCACCTCATCAAACGATTATTATTGCCCTAAAAGCTATGCAACTAGGATAATGCTGCGTTGTTAGTTCTGACAAGGAACCTTTTCCCACAGAGGTAATAACGAAAGTATTTCGTTGCCCATACCAAGGCGAGAATTTCCGCTTCTGAGGCTAAATATGCATGCTCTGCTTTTTTCATCTGCCTACTCGCCTACTGCACCTGAGACAAGATGGCGGCGGCCGCTATTTTAGAGGCGTCTGTCTTGAGGATTTATGGCACCTCGAAGTTGGGGTAGGCCAACACAGGGGTTGTACATTACCGTGCCTTCAATTCTTCGAACGGCTTTCTTTGGCTATGACTCCATATAAACTGTCGATCCTTCCTAGTCAATTCTGTAAGTGGTTTTGCTACCTCAACAAAACCTGGCACTAGTCTCCTATAGAACGAGGCTAGGCCCAAAAATGCCCGAAAATCCTTAACACTTTTCGGGACTGGATAATTTTCCTCTGCCTTGACTTTCTCGGGGGATTCCGAGACCCTTGCTTCTGTAAGCACAAATCCTAGGTATTGAACCTGGGGTTGTGCGAATACCCACTTTACGGTTGCAGCTTTGCCTTTTCGAACCTCTGCAATACATTTTCCAGTCGCTGGGCAAGTTCATGTGACGACTTGGAAAAATAATTACATCATCTATGAAGACCCAACACCCAATGCCTACAGGGTTCTTCAAAACCACGTCCATGAGCCATTGAAAGCTCGATGGGCTATTAGACAAGCCGTAGCGCAGTCTGTTAAACTCGATTTTTCCAAACGGACCTGGAAAGCTCGTTTTCTCTTTATCTTGTTCGTAGATACTTATTTGCCAAAACCCGCCATAACAGTCAAGGACTGTAAAATATTTAGCACCGTAAACACTGGCAAACGATAGGTGTCAAATTTCGTTACTGCGTTAAGGGCTCTAAAGTCAACGAAGAAGCGAAATTTCGGGGACCCATCTGTGATCTTCTTAGGGACGAGAATGGCCGGAGCAGACCAGGGGGAGTTACTTTCAATTATTACCCCCCTTTTTTTCATATTCTCTATCTGGGACTTTATTTCTCCTCTCTGGGATTACGGAACCCTATATTGCGGAGTTTTTATGGGTCGTGCGTAGTCAGTTAGTATTTGGTTTTCTGTTAAGTGTGTACATTTAAAGTCGTTCGTGTCTTCGTCATGAAATACATGCGCGTATCGCAGTAGCACAGACTCTATTATCCCTCTTTCCGCTTTCGCAAGGTGGTCTAATTTTCCCTTGAATATCTTCTCATACAGGGCCTTATTCCTACTCAAGTTTCCCTGTCTGTTTCGCCGTTACGGTTCTGCTTCGTTTCCTGTATTTATCATGTCCACCCCAGATTAAAAAATCTCTTCATCCACACCAAGAACAGTTGCCTTGGGAATGGTCAGTTCTTCATTGCTGAAGTTCGCAACCATTACGTAGGCACAGCTGTTTGTAGTTCTACTCGTTCGGTGACTGTCTTGTGACGTCACGCCGGAAGGTGTAGTTGCCCTCGGCTGGACTCATGCGAGTCCACGGGCAGAGTGTATTCCCTCTATGGAGATCTGGGCCGGCTCCACATGGAGTTGACCTCCCTTTTTAGCCTTGTAGGACACTCACTTGCAAAGTGGCCTATCCTTTCACACTCGTAAACTTTCAAAGCAGCTTTTGTTTTCGCACTCCTTTTACTCGAGTTCGTTGGCTTGTCTGAGCTACCTTGTGCGTTGTAACGCTGAGAAGGCGTATGACTGACCGCGCGCCTTGCGTCAGCTGAGCAACGTGGCTTGCACTCGTGGTGGCGTGTACGACTGGGTGAAAGTGATTGCAACTTGACCGAACTATCAAATCTAGTGTAAAGCTTTCAAAAATGTTTCCTGTTTCTCGGCTTCCTGCAACGGAAGTACAATCTGAAGCGCTTGTTCCATTGTTTGAGGGTTAGCACACCTCACCTGTCTGCCGGGTACTCCGGTCAACCCTGCAACAAAACTAGCCAGGAGCATTCTTTCGGAATTTTCGTAGTGGATGCGCTGAGCCAAAGGGTCATCCACCTTGCAGACCGTTTTCTGGGACAATGCCCTGCATCCGTCTGCAAATACTTGGGGGAGTTTCACTCCTCTCCTGCCTGGCTCTTTGTAATTTCATGAAATGATACTGTTCAGTATGACTAGCTCGAAACCGGTACTTAAAAATACCTTTAAATTTGGACCAGGTTAAGTCTGCCTAAGCACCCATTAAAAATTGTCGTGCTGCGTCGGTCAACTTAAGTACAGCAACTTGAAAATTATCTGCGTCCTCCCAATTTCCTACTCTTGCCGAACCCTCGATACTATAGAAAAATTACTCTAGTGGAATTGATGTTTCAGTGCCCGACCATTTTGACACTAAGGAAACTAATGACAAAAGAGCGAGCAGTTAATTTAACTCCGACGTGGCAATTTTAATAAGTAAATTTGATACTAATATTTGTAAAGTTATTCTTTTGTAAATAATATAGATGATTTTACTTCAAAATTAAATTAACTGTACCACTTCCTGTACGTTTGCAAATCCCTTACACCAGCAGTAGGTTGTTGTGTGCATAATAGCAAAGTGCAGGCCATCTCTCGCCTGCTGCTAGGAAACTGGACACGCTGGATAAGATAGACTAGGAGCAAAAGCAGAGCAGTTACCGATTGCTGCTTACAGTGGCGGACTGGCCAGGGTGTCAGCTTGCCCGATGGCAAGTGGGCCCCCTTAAACATAGACAATATGTTAAAAATGTTAATGACCTTTTAGTAGCTTGAAAATATAATAGAAGTTCCAATATTATTACTGTCTGCAACTAAAATTTACGTTGTATTACTATTTTAATAAAAAAAATTAATAAAATCCACCATTTATTTAAAATTAAAAAAATAATTTAAAAATTCAATAATAACAATCTGTATTTACATTTAGTATCTACTGTATACTGCCAGTAATATGTACAATATATGTACACTGTAATTACTAAAAAATATACATTTATTTCGCAAAAATTTTAATTGTACCCTTTTTCCATTTATGTATTTTTTGAAAATTTTATTTATTTCTTATAAAAATTAAATTATAGCCTTATAGTTGTGGGTGGGCCCCCTTTGTCTCCTGGCAACCAATATTTTTAAACCCAGTCCGCCACTGGCTGCTTAGGTATATAAATCGGTTGGTGGCAGCGATTATAGAGTTGGAGATCCAGTGATTGCCTTCTCGGACTTTACCGATACAACCTCCTTTAGAAAATTGAGCTGCATAGTGGCAACACACTCTGGTGGAGGTACAACACATGTTTTTAAAAAGCTGTTGCTTCTCAGGATAGAGCAGGTCTGCTCTCTTCATTACACACACCTTCACATACTCACCATATGAAAATGATTTTGAATTCTTAAAAATAATGAGCGACATATAAACATTTGTTGAACTGCTGCTTCATTTTTGTGTCGCAACAGAAAACAGATTCTGCTGCCGCTGTAAACCACGCTAAATTTTTTAAATTCACCTTCACTTCATTCCCACAAGAATGCAAAATTCATCTTCGTGTCAAGTTCTGTAATGGAGAAAGAAATTATATTCTTTCGGAGGTGACACCATCTTACTGCAAATGAGGCGAGCAATTTTATCACACACTACGCTAAGAAGTATTGCCATTTTTCTTGAATACATGTCTCTCGCGTCCTATTTACGTTTTTTTTATTTTAGACACGGAGTTTGTAAAAGTGAAACATAAATTATATATCGATCAGTACGTAAATGAACCTCAATATTCACATATTACACAGAGGACAGACAACATTCCTGTCTGACACAACTGGTTGCAGTGGACACTAAGACTGGAATTCTTTCTCTCATGTTCAAAATGCCAGATTGCATGACTTTGGCCTCTGTCATTCTGATATTACAGGAACTACACACCTGTGTAATCCCGTCAAGCGAGGAAGTTTTCAACAATAGGCAGCTAGCCCCAGGAATATGACCATATTCTGAAGCGCGGTATGTTGCTGTACTTAAATTTGCAAGGAACACTTACCTATGCATGAAACAACTGAATGCAGGAGCATCAGGTAGATAAATATTTTATATTTATAATGTATTTAACCTGTCTTTGATTACAGTGAAATGCTTCAGACTGAAAACACAGTTCCTCAGAATTTAGATGACTGTAGCAAACCGCTTTACAGCAGTTTAAAAATAAATAATTTAAAGGTGCCCATCCAAAATATTTCGCTTTTAACTAAAATAAAATAAAATTACAAGCAAATAAATAAGCAGACAATCAAACTCTCTGGTTGTGTGGCAGAGCACATGCTGTAATTAAAATACGATCATTCCAAGGACGGCATAAAAATGAACTGGTGGGCCCCATACTTGAGACACCTGATTCAGACCCTCACAACCCAGAATTTTGCATAGTATGCAAAAGAGGCAAAAGTTGCTGTAGTCAACGTTTTACGTCGTATTTGGAACCTGCGAAATGTAAGCCATATTACACGTGGAGAGAATAACAATATGCAACAAATTTGGGGTTATATCCCGTTACGGAAACGAAAATATGTTTACGTAATAGAATTTGCAATGCAGAACATCAAACTAGCTTTTGAACTACGGGATTGGCTCTGGCTTAAAAAAGTTTTGTTTACATTTCTCTATGGAAGCAGGACATAACTGTGAACTTACATGAATTAAACGAGGCATCTTTTCGCTTGTCGCTTTTGCTGAATTTCCGGAGCAACCCTCTTCACCGTCCAGCAGTAATCGACTAACATAACAGCACTCGATTTATCCTTGCATTTGTTGTCCATCACTGAGATGTCCTGGTGAAAACGCGCACCGTGTTCGTCACTTACGGCACCACATTTAACCGGAAAGGAGTCCAAGTGTGAATGGAGGAAATGCATCTTGAGTAATCTTGAGTAAGCCGAGCTTCTCGTAAGAAGTTATAAGATTATCCACAAGCTTCCTGAAATTGACGGCTTTTATATTTCCTAGAAAACCAGTCGCAACATGTTGAGATATACGCCTCCCATACCCAAGATTTTATATGCAAAATAACAGATAGTGAATGTGTTCTAGCCTACTAGTGATAACGAAGCTTGTATTATGTATGATATATGTTACGTTACTGGACGAAAATAATGGATGTTAAGTATATGTAAACCTTGGACCCCCTGATGATGGCTTGGTAAAGCTGAAACATATGTAGGGGCATTAGACTATACTTGTGGAAATACAATGCATTTGTTGGTTTTTTAATTTGCGATTTGATATCAGAATGCACGGAGACTATAACGTGAAATTGGACACCATGTTGGTAAATGGATGTGGATGCAGATGGACGATGAAAATTTTCACTTTATCTGTTGTCTACACAACAGATGCATACGTAGTGTACAGGAAATACCGGATTTGACATATTCATTTATCTATATATTATTGCTGGATCAGTATTATTATTGACGCAGTTGTCTATATAACCGTTTTACTATTTGTGAACATTTATATCAAGCACCGACGTACCTCACAGATTACCCTTTTCTAGCAGATCAGATCTCTATCCTTTCAACTGGAATCTGTAATGCCATCCATCAGTTGCAGTACATAGGTAATCCGTGGTTGGGAGGTGGAGGGCGTAGCATGGTGTACTCGGAAAAGCAGTGTAGTGAAAATGAGTTTGAGTTCAATTCAAACGTTTGCAGAGGCGTATTTTAATTCTTTGAATCCGATTGCGGAGAGAATTAGCATCGACGTTGCGGCTACAAGAGAAGCTTATGAAAATCTGTGGCATACTTTGAGTTACAAGGATCGAAGTCAGGTTATTGATGAAACTATTATTCTTCCAGAGGTTGTTCTGAAGTACTCGTTCTATCCTCAAGATGAACCAGAAACTGAATACTTCCCACGTCTGCAGCTTCAGACTGAAGACACATATATTATTGATGATGAAGGCGGTAAGGGTGCGGTAAGTCGATTTTATGGTAGTGTATAGCTTGAGATGTAACACAATGAAAACAATTATTAGGATTTAGGAAGTTTAACATTCTTCTGCTTGCCAGTGAATTTTTGTTTTGGTAGTATCATTTATTGTGGACAACGTGGAAAAATTCGAAACGAATTCAGATACACGTAAGCACAAGGCTTATGTAGATTGCTTGCTTGATAAAAAAATTGACATGGGATCTTCATATAGATAAATTAGTATGCAAATTGAGTAAACTTTACTCTACACTTAGGACATCTAGGAATCTGATAGATGACAATGTTGCTAGAATTATGTATTTTGCATACTTTTGTCCAGTTTTGAAATATGGGATTTTATTTTGAGGTATCTCTAAGAATTGTAAGAAGGTTTTTCTCTTACAAAAGAGAGCAATGAGAATCCTAGCAAATGTATCAAGAACTACTAGCTGTAAACCTTTATTTCGGGCATTGAAGATCATGACATTGCCATGCATGTATACTTATGAAATTCTTCTGCAGTTTAGAATGTCTTTGAATAACTATAAAACAAACTCTATTGTCCATTTACATGATAAAAGACAAAAATCGGATTTGTTTATAACGGGTCATAATACTAAATTGTTCGAAAAAAACACTTATAGTGGTATCCATATTTATAACAGATTGGCAAAGGAAATTAAAAATACTGAAACTTTGACAAAACTTAAAAAGAAACTTATTGACTTTCTGATTGAAGAGTGTTTTTATTCAGTAGAAGAATTTCTTAACTATTGAAAGTGTTTGTATGGGATGTTCAACACTTGTATTTCTATAAGTATTATGTTTACACTGTCATGAATGATATATCCCCTCATAACCACTTATGATGACTTGTGGATGGAAGTGATGAATGAATGATAAATAAACATATTTTATCGTTTTATTGGTAAGTTAGCGTATCATATATTTTAAGGATTTTGAATTGTATTAGATGTGTTGGGGGGTATGTGAAATATTATAAGATTTGTCCAGGTGCTACATTTGTAACAATATGGATGTGTGAATAAATTGAAATTGAAATTGACCTGCATGTGCCGACCACTAATGTCACAAGTATCAAAAAGGTGTTCATCATACAGGAACGTAGTTATTCAATAACCTTCGCTAGCCACTAAAAGTGTAAGTCATGATATAAAAGTGTTTAAGCCAGCACTTAAGGATCTCATTCCTAGTCATGTACAAAAATTTACCTACAATGAAAATTTGATTTTCTTAGATACATGGAAGAGATTACAATAGTTCATTGAATTTGAAACTGCTGTTCTGTTTGTATTGTGACATTTTCTACATCCTTGGCTTAGTCCACTGAAGGATCTGTGGAATGAAATAACTTATGTTCTGTTCCATTCTGTTGTTTTTATAGAGTTACAGAATTTCAGTAATAACTTTTATTTCAGGGTTTGACATGGCGTGATGAACATTCTGCACCATTTACGTGGATGACACGAAGTCAACTGAATCTCTGCATTGTAGATAATGCAGACAGTATGAGGAAATATGAGAATACAATAGCAAGTATTCCTGTAATTAAGCAACAGAAGCCAAAGGCTCCTGCACATAAAAAGACCAATGCTCCACATAGCAGCGTGTCATTTATTGATCCACCAAATATTGTTTTGGGTGGCTCCTCTTCCAAATTAATAAATGCACTAAGTTCAAAACTAAAGTTTCCCCCAAAGTCTGAAACTAGAGATGATAATTTGTTAACAAAGATTAAAAACAAGACAGCTGTATTAAAAATACAGACTTTGAAGTCAACTGTGAGCAAAACAAATGGAGACAACTCCATTCACAGTAATGAAGCTGAAAGAGAAACCTTGGTTCATTCAAAGTCTAGTTGTAGTGTAATGCCTAACTCAAAGACTCCTAAACCTGTAGGAGGTAAAGCTGTCATATCAAAGCCCAAAACTCCTCCTCCTCCACCACCACCTTGTAAGCAGAAACCTTTGGCTACATTAAGTCCTCAGATTGACACTGAGAAAATGGCTCTTTTACGAGAGAGTTCTGCAGATGAGGTAGCATGTCAACAGTCACCAAAATGTGATGATGATGATGTCAGAGGTATAGGTGGAAGTCTTGGCAGCCTTGATAATTTTCATGTTGAATTACAAATTTCGTCTGGAAGTGATACAGTTCCCAAAACTGGATTTGATTTTCTTGATAACTGGTAATACTTAGTTGTTATATTGTCGTGCTGGAATGTGTTGATAATGCCAAGAAATTTGATGCCCTGAGTATGTGAGGATTTTCAAGTATAAGATGTGGGTAAAATTGTTGAGTAGGTTATAGAATGCCCATGTTGATTTAAAAAAGAACATCAGAAAGTCAAAACTGTTGTGCAGTGTTGGAATTACTGTTATTATTACCTTCTGGTATCGATCATTTATGACATGATAAGTCAACTTTGTTGATAAGTAGATGGACTGGTGAGACAGACATGGTCAGATCAGAGACAAGAGTCAATGGCATAATCGATAAGTTAACAAACAGAAGTGTTGCTAGGAAGGTGGTATTCACCTTACCCTTACCCCACAAACAGAAGTGTGATTTATAAGTGACTATTCACAGTGTATGTTTTATAATGAATTAATTGGGTGCAACTAAGGGCAATTGCTCTAAACATAATTGTGTGATATTGGATGTATATTCTGGCTTGGCAGCTGTTGCAACAATTCTGGCAACTTAATGTTTTGCACAGTACTCTGTAACTTCTGCAGCACAAGTTCCTTCATTATATTGTCATAAGTGCCAACTGAGTTTGTGTATTTTCTGTAATAATTTAGCTTAGCGTGGCTTAAATGTATTGTGTTCATATATAAGCTCTTCACAGACTGAATTTCTTAATTATTTTCCTTTAGGTAGTACAGAAAAATTTCTTTAATATGGCATGCATGGGACTGGACAGGTGCCATATTGTTGGATATTAGAGATTATCAGATGGTACCTCTATTGACCTAAGTTCTTACATGTAATCAAAAGTTGAAGGTAATGGAGAGTTTGTTTTTTGTTAGTGAAATTTATTTATGCTATGCAGTATTATTGTATATGTTTACAGTTCTAAGAGTGTCAGCACAGTGTGGCTGTGAGATATGTGCAGTGATACCAAAGACAACATTGTCTTGTTTGTTCATACTGAAAAGTCATAACATTTGTTTACATTGCTATATTTTTGTGTAATAATCATCGAACATTTAATTCATGACATTCAGCTCATGAACCAAGGAATAACTATTGACATGTGTAGTGTAACTGTCCACCTCGAAGTACCCAACTCTACGGTAGGTTACAGTAGTGCTCTGTGCTGATTGGACAACATGGATGTCTCCCAGGGAATATACGGGGGGTTTGAAGCCGCTTTGATAGCCACAATTACAGTTGTGATAATGATGACACAGCTTGCATTTAATAATGAATTAACAAGTCACTGCAACAGTTGCACAATTCAAATACATAAACCACAGTTATGGAAAACTTAAGCTCAATCTCAATGATGCTGTTGAGTTGTAAACCACACCACTCGCGTTTCCTTTCGTGTTTTCACAGTGAAATCAAATATTACAATTCTAGAATACTAGAATTCTGGAATGTCTCCCCCTTTTTCAAGAAAACAGCCAGCCAGCCAGCCAGCAGGCAAGCCTGTCCGAAAATCCCTTTCCGAACAAAAGGACCACTTACCTGCGTACAAGTGCCGGCCACTATAACAAGGAAGAGAACTTTAGCCTTTAATGGAAATGAGGCATGTTAGACCCTTACCCATCTTAATGACATATAAGGCTTAAGTGCAGAGAGCAATTAGAAGTTTGAACTGCTAAACCCCTCCACACATTCCAAAATTTGAATAGTTCATTTGATTTAATTTATGCCCATACATAAACTGGCTAATGGCCAAACAACCAGTTTATCATCTCATCTTTTTGAAGCTTAGTCCGAGACTTGAACTATGGACCCTGGCCGGTTACAGTAGCATTATACTTTTTATGTATAACTCTAAATGTCTAGTCTCAGTACTCAATTTCAGCTGTTGACGTGAAGGAATCTTGAGGGTGAATTACATATCAGAATGGATAAAACTACCTAGCAATTTGATTATGCACATGAATATGCACTGTCAAGTAACCACATATGCTGAAATGTGTATGGTTCATCCCTGTCCTCACTTATTGATACTGTTATGATGAAAAGTGACCATTTAGTGATGGATGTCAGTCTCCTGTCTTGAGCCAGAGAGGTTCAGTGTACTGCACTGATCAGTCTGCATGTCCAAGCACACCCTAATGGAGTATAAGGAAATGCTTGATTTTGGTAAAAAAAGTGAGATATATCAGGATCACAAAGTGTTTGGGGATCCCAAACACCCATTGTACTGCTTCATATCCGAAAAACCAGGAGGTATGGGTGCAGGTGTGGCGAACATAGAAGGAACTGTGACGGAATTGCAAAAGAAAATGGATAGTTTATTGTAATCCTTCTGTAGACAAAAAAGCAGTTTTGGGTCTCATGAAGCTAATTGGCAGCCACTTTTGAGTCTGATCAAATTAACAGTTCAAAGCCATGTAATGCGATTCTTGTAAAGTTCATGAAGTGTCTAATACATTCTTCAAACCTCAGCTTACTTACATGAATTTAACTACTGTATTGTTCCTGCTTCTGTACATTTGTGTTGTCCATTGACATATTTATTTTTGACTCTGGGTTTTCAGTTAAAGCATACATGCTAATGAAAAGTGCAGCTGGAATAATTTACCATATTTTGACTGTTTTTCCCATTACTATTTACTGTACAAAACTTCATGAATTAGTTGTGTGGCAGCAGCTAAACTGGCATATTGTATTTGTCCAGACTTACGAATGAATATTTACAATTGCTCATGTGTTCTCACCCTGTTTACAGTGGTGAATGCTTAGGTGTGTATGCTACATAATAATTATGAGGATCAGAATGAAAACTATAACAATGTAGGTGATGTTTGAGTGTTTTTGTATTGATATCCTTTAGGGATTACAACCCTTCAGTATAGTTCTGAACCAGTATGTCTGTGTATGATAAGGGATGCCATTAGTAGACTGATTTTTATTCATGTCTACAAAGATCACTTTTAAAGGTGACTTATTTTGTGGGAGTATGGTAGATTTTCAAGAGTTCCCTGCTTTCCCTATGTCAGAATATCTTTGATACTAGCAGCCACCTACACACATGCTTTGTTATAAAACACAGTCAGTGGATGTGTACAAAAGTATTGTTGCTTTTGTGGGAGATGTCAGTGCAAGTGATCAGTTTTATCTTTTGGGACTGCATAACAAAGCGCCATACCGTGTATGTTGGATGGCACAGTCAGCTAAACCTTGACATTCAAGACTCTGGGTGGGCAATTCATTCAACTTTTGAGTTTGGACTCATACAGTGATACCTATTTTTCTGTTCCAAGCTATTATGGCCATGTGGTCCAATATGTTTTTTCCCCAGTGGCTGGGAAGATGGAGAGGATGTTAGGTCAATATAAAACTTGCATTTTGAGCCTAGTCAATGAGATGAAAATCATCATATAAGTATATATTTATTGTAGTAGCTTAATTTGTTACAGTATGTTACTAATACATGTCTCAGTCAAATTAATGATGAATGTAGTGTTTGTGAGTGGGGTGGTGGTATGATAATACAGACCAACAGAAGTCTGCCCTCTTGGAAGTAACTTGGACAATGTCTGTCAAGTACTCAAAATTTGGGACTATGATATTCAGCAAGTGACATTGCAGCACATGGCATAGCTCAGTCTGCTACAGCTTCCGAACAGACTCTTATAGTCAGCAAGCAACATCACAGCTCATGACAGCTCTGTTTGCTAGAGATTCCGAACAAATCATGGACTCCATGAACATGGTTTGAGAAGTCACTAGCAATGTTGAAGTGCCAGTGCCGAAATCATTCATGATCAGTATTCCCTGCAGACTTCCAGTCACTGAACAATACTTCCTTGGTCTTCCTGCCTGTAGCATCATCACTATATGCCTATTGACTACTTATCTTGGCCCATTTCAGGATGGGTTGTCAGACAAATTGGACAGTGCATAACTTACAGAGTTTGAAAGATAAGTTCAGTTTTATAGGCAGAGGTATTGCATGGATATTCAGAAAGTAACAATCAGTTGAAATCTAGCTAATGCAAAGTCAGGTTATGTACATGCCACTATTGAGAGTAGTGAGTTACCAGTGTAGGGAGACAGGATGGATGATTTTGACTTGTTGACAGAGGTTCTTTTTAAGCTTATTTTTTCTTTGTGTCCATGTGTGTCTCAATGACTGCATCCATCATGCTACTAACAACTTTTGAACCAATTACACAGTTTTCATAAACATCTTGAAGCCATTGCAGGTTTTCCAGTGTTCGTAGTTTTAAAATTCCGTATAATCAGTAATACCAGTGTAGGAGCTGTGTGAACATGTGCATCTCCCATTGTTGGATCCTGAAATTGTCTATTGTGGTAACTTATGTGTTAAAGAAACATGTAACTGCTATTTAGGACAGTTATTTGTAGAAAGAAGTGTAACATTATGGCTAATGCACAAAATCTGTATTCATCTTCTCATTCTATATCACTGATGAACTGCATGTGAAATATGGTATGATAGTAGGTTATCATTGTATCTACATACTATGTGTGAAGTGTCCTTCAACTGTTGAACATTATAAATGTGCTGATAATGTGGACCATGGTGTATTTGTTAGCATTTAGAAATAGAAATCTGAAGCTTTGCATGATGTTAAATCATTAAATTGCATAAATATTCATTTGTAAATTTCTGTCTGCAGACAGAAACATTTGAAAGACATGAGATTGTACAAGTTCTTCCCACAGTGTCTCCAAGGTTGCTTTTGTACATGGCGTTATATGTAACTGTGATATGATCTCTAAATGCTCATCCCTCAGTTGTGCAGCACCTTTGACTTGAATTCACAGGAAATGAACTCCATCATTTAGGGAAATGTGGAGGCTGATGTAGTCTGTAGGTGTAAATGTGCTGCAGGGATTGAACTTAATGTGTATTATTGGTCTTGTATTTTCTACAAATTTGTTTTTTTTATAGTGTTAGCCTCTGTTAAAAAAAGAAAAAAATTAAGTGTTTTGTAATTTCCAGTGCTTTGTACTTTTACACTAATAAATGAATATGTATATTAGTAGCAGTGACTTTTTTATGCGACACAACACATGATCATTTAATGAAACTAATGAATTTCTTACCTGTTCGATGTTGACGCTTACTCTATTCCTGGGTCTTAAGGTACAAGACTGAAAACACTGCCTATAATGTCTGAAGGTGTAACAGGGTTTTTTGTAAAAGTGTCTCCAAAATATTTAGGCACAAAGGGCCTATATTGTCTGAAGTGCTCTGGGTTTTAAATAGACAGCCTCATGTAATGTCCCCAAAATATTGGTGTGTCCCATAGTCTGGAAAATACAGTATTTTTCTGGGATTATGTCATGTCTGAATACATTTTATCTTCAGTTATTTTGTTCTATAGGGTACTTCCAGTTTTCGTGGAGCAGTGGGAGGGGTACATTGTTTATTTAGATGTCAGATTTTTTCACCTGATCTTTATTATATGCAACTATAATATGTCATGTAGAAAATACAGTGTTAAAGAGAAAGGAAACACATGGAGAATGCATGCTTAGTAGTAAATTATAAAGGTTAGTTACTGTGTTGGCTATTATAGTTTGCATATGTAGGTGATGAATCATGTTACCAAACACGTTTTTGTCTCATTTGATATGCCATGTACTGTGTGCTGTACATTGACATGAACTCTTCCCAGTGTATGAGGATGACGTGAATACACATTGTTCTTTAAACTTTGATTTGTCATTTAATTTCATTTATTTCACATTCCAGAAATCCATAACACATAACATAACCTTTGGATATAGAACAAGTCAAAATACAGTAATAAAACAATATAGGTAATGCATGTCATGAAAATACATCATATAATAATCATACATGCAAAATATAATTCACAAGAGAATAATTGAGTGTATTATTTTAGAGATTACAAAAGATGTATGAAATGTTTATTTTAGGTACTTAATTAATTGAATGAGCAAATTATAAAATAAATAAACAATATTTATGAATAGAAATGTAAAAGCAGTATCAATTGATATTCTAATAAAATGATAGTTAACAGGAAATTTAGTCTTTATCATAATTAAAACACTCCTCCAATGAATAAAATGAGTGTAAGTAAAGGAAACTCTTTAAAGCTGATTTAAATTGTTTCATATTATGGGATAAATGCTTTATATGACTAGGAAGACAATTGAAAACCTTGATACCAAAATAGCAAGTTCCTTTTTGAGATGATGTCGAAAGAGATGGTGGTTAATGAAAATTGAATTTGTTTCTAGTGTTTATATTATATATCTCAGAATTCACTGCAAATTGATTCCTATTAGTAATTATAAAAAGAACAAGGGAAAGTATATATTGCAAATATAAAAGATTTTAAAATATTCTCTACAAGAGTCTCTAGTTCTAGCACCCATAAAAATTGTGACAACCCTTTTGTGTATTTTAAAAAAATTATTACTGTATGAGCAATTGCCCCAAAATATCCCATATGTCATGGTGGAGTAAAAATACGTAGGCATGATGTATCATATTCAAAGTTTCCGGACACGCAAATGGTCTAATAGTTCTGATTGCAAAACAGGCTGCACTTAATTTTGGGACAATCATGTCTGCATGATTTTTCCATGAGAGTGTATTATTCATTTCCATTCCAAGAAACTTCATATTAGAGATTTTAGATATTTTTTGTTATATGTGATATTCAAATCAGTAAGATAACTATTCTTAGTTGAAAAATGCATAAAATAAGTTTTATCAATATTTATAGATAATAGATTTGCCTTAAACCATTCATTTATATCATTAAATAACTTGTTAATATCATTTTTAAGATCTGAATGGTTGGGGTTAGTAACAATTATACTGATGTCATCTGCAAAAGGAACTATTTTAGAATTACTGTTTGTAATTTGTGGGAAGTCATTAATGTAAAGCAAGAGAAGCAAGGGACCTTGCTGTGCCTTGTTTTGGAGGATCTCAAGAACAGAATTAGTTATTTGTTTCATGACCTTTTCTGTTCCTAAGTTGTTCATATGTAATCCATGTTTAGTAAACATTTCCCTGTCAAAGTCTTATTTCCATTAATGTGACAGGCTTTAAAACTTCCATATCCTTCTGTGAAAGAAATGGACTTGTTATAACAAACACATGGTTCAAAAAACCTGAAAGAAGATTGTACACCTGGAAATCACCAGGGGATAGGAGTCGATATCAATTGGACTATGTACTAGTGAAACAGTGATTCAGGAACAGTGTGAAGGACGTGCAGACACTGCCTGGAGCAGATATTGACTCTGACCACAATTTACTGGTTGCAACGATCTGCACCAGATTGAAGAAGATCATAAGGTTCCACAAGCGAAAACCAAGATGGGATTTGGAGAAGCTATATGCTCAACGACAGGAAGTACACGATAGTCTAGAAGAAAAACTTGGTGCAATGAAATGTGAAAGTGGAAAAGTGGAAGTGCAGTGGAACAATATCAAGAAATGTGTGTTAGATACTATGAGTGATTTAGTGGGAAAAGTCGAGAGGAGAGCAAGAAAGCCATGGATTACACAGGAGATCATCAGTAAAATGGATGAACAAAGGAAATGGAAGAATGTCAACAATGAAGAAGGAAGGAAGAACTACAGAAGACTGAGGAACGAATTGAAAAGAGCCACGGACAACGCCAAGAAGGAATATCTGGAGAGCATATGCGACGAGATCATAGAATTTCAAAGAACAGGACGTTATGATCTAATGTACATGAAGACAAAGGAACTAGGTTGGAAAGAAAACTATGGGATTCAAAACATTGGCATCGAAGATTCTCAAGGGAATATAATAATAGATCAGAGACGAGTATTGCAAATTTGGGAGAAATATATCACAGAGCTCTATGATCGAGCTAATCGACCAGAACACCTGGAAATCGAACCTGAAGCTGAAGTAGATGAAAACGAGAAAGGCCCTTGTATTTTGCAAAGTGAAGTGGAAAAAGCTATCAAGGAGATAAGGGGTAAGAAGGCTACAGGAGATGATGATGTACCTGGAGATGTACTCAAATTGTTGGGAGAAGATGGTCTCAGACTAATGACACAGCTGATCAACAGCATGTATATAACTGGAGAGTGGCCCAGAGATTTCATTGAAGTTACAATGATTGCCTTAAAGAAGAAGCCCAAAGCTACAAAATGCAGTGACCATCGCACAATCAGCATCATTGCGCACGCAGCAAAGACAGTAGCGAGGATACTTAGAAGAAGTATTGAAAGGAAGACAGAGGATACACTTGGAGAAGATCAGTTTGGATTTAGGAGAGGAAAAGGAACTAGGGATGCAATTGGGATGCTGAGAATAATATTAGAACGAACCTTGGGCATAGATGAAGAATTGTGTGCTTGCTTCATAGACTGGAAGAAGGCATTTGACCATGTCAACTGGACCAAATTAATGCAGATCTTAAAGGGAATTGGGATAGAATGGCGCAAAAGAAGATTGATCAGCAAATTGTACATGGAACAGAGTGTCAAAATATGACTGGACCAAGGGGAGATGAGAACTGTGAAGATTGGAAGAGGGGTTAGACAAGGTTGCTGCTTGTCACCGATTCTGTTCAACGTATACAGCGAGTACCTTACCAAGGAAGCTCTTGAAGGGTTTGGAGACTTCAAAATAGGAGGACAAGTAATTCACACTGTGAAATATGCAGATGACCTTGTGCTACTGGCTGGGGAAGAAAATGTGGTACAGGACATGGTTGATAGACTAATTGAAATTGGAAGATGCTATGGAATGGAAATGAATGTGGAAAAAACTAAGGTAATGAGAATCTCAAGGCAACCATCCCCAATGAAAATTATGGTAGATCAAAAACAATTGGAGAATGTGGAATATTTCAATTATTTAGGCGGCATGATAACAAATGATGCAAGGTGTACACGTGAAATTAAATCCAGAATTGCCATGGCAAAAGCAGCATTCAACAAGAAGAAGAATCTTTTCACCAGCAAACTGGACTGAAATTTAAGGAAGAAACTAGTAAAGTGCTACATTTGGAGCATAGCTTTGTATGGTGCTGAAACGTGGACACTTCGGAAAATGGATCAGAAGTATCTGGAAAGTTTTGAAATGTGGTGCTGGAGAAGAATGGAGATCAGTTGGACCGATCGCGTGAGAAATGAAGAAGTATTACACAGAGTCAAAGAGGAGAGGAATATCCTACATACAATAAAAAGAAGAAAGGCTAACTGGATTGGTCACATCTTGCGTAGAAACTGCCTTCTGAAACACGTGATTGAAGGAAAGTTAGAAGGAAGGATAGAAATTACGGGAAGACGAGGGAGAAGACGTAAGCAGCTACTGGATGACCTTAAGGAAAAGAGATGATACTGGAAATTGAAAGAGGAAGCACTAGATCACACTCAATGGAGAACTCGCTTTGGAAGAGGCTAGGGACCTGTCGTAAGAGACTACAGAATGAATGAATGCTTCACCAACTTCCTATTAAACCTTCTTACTTCCCTATTAACTCACGACCATTTCACTAAATCATGTCGATGAGGGACATTTATTACTATAATATTTGTGTGGCTATTGTTTTTCACAAAGTTAACTAAATGTCTTAGCCCATTTTGAGAGTTATTTTCACCTGTATCATTGGTACCTCCCAGAAAACCACATCTCTTTTTGTGAATTGTTCACCATCACCGTTAATTGTAGAAGTTATGTCAATACAAGCACCTGGTTTCACAAACCCATTAACCACAAAATTGTCATTAAGGTTACCTTTAACTTTAGTTGTGCACCCTCTTGCATGACTATCCCCAATCATAACTACTGATGTAGCTTTCAACAGTGAATATTTTTTGTGAAGTGTGAACACCATTCTTCTACCTAATGATTAGTGAAACAGAAAGAAATGCAGTGGGTTACAATAATATATGCATTGTCAATGGGTTTCATTGCTTTTTCAGCACTGTGTATCTGCAGGCTTTTATTGCACACAATAAATATATATCATAATCTACATATGCTTCCCATTTTAATGAATAATTTTGGCAGGGTAACGTGATTTGTGAAGTTATTGGATACAGTAATTGTTTTGTTTTGTTATCCATCTTCTCAAGTCTGAGCCTTTTGTGACAGTTCTAAGACACTGAAGTCTCGAAACAGTAACAGCCAGTAAATTGTATTTTATCTTCCTTCACACAGATATGGAAAGGGATTAAAAAAATTTATGTATGTCTTCATTGTGGTGCTCATAGGTAAATATATTTGCAGTGTCCTTAAAGGCAGCTGCAGGGTGTTTGCAACGTTACTGGTAGTACATATGTAAAAACATATTATCTTTGTTTGAGGGTGTTCTATACAAAGTGAAATCACATTATATGGAGGTATATGTGTTATGTACCTTACCACCTTCATGTGCCGATTGTCTGAAAAATCTGGGAGCCTCATCCTCCTGGATCCCTAAGGGCCTGTCCTGGCCTGTAATGGGATTGCTTTACCTTTGCTTTATATGTGTTATATCCTGTATTTTATCAATGCCTGAATCAGAGAACACCCTTGCTTAGTGTGTTTTCCATCAGTAAACCAGCACAGATAGTGTGTTCGTTAAAAGAATATAAATTACATCATACACAGCAATGGTCATTCATGCAAATACATGAATTATTGATTTCTGTGTCCTGTAGAAGTAAGTACAAATGCTGTCAACACCTAACAAACATGCACCATAATGACACCCTACTATGTGCACGTATTAATGTGGTTTAACATTTGAAGGTCCACTGTGTCTCTTAAGCCATGGCAGTGGTATCCCTAGCTGGCCCGCTGTGGACTAAAGACACAGCTGAGCACAGTGTTGGCATTTAAGTTGGGCCAGCAGGGTACAGGTCTTCAAATGTCTGGTACTTTAAGGGTTAAATGACAAACTTTCTGATGGGATCTTGCCTTTAGAAACTGTCCTGAGCCAGTTCATAACCCCTTTTCTTTTTTAGCCATTTTAAAGGGTAAGATAAATAAATGTGAGATCTTTTTTCAGGCTGATTGTGATTAAGCAATTTTCCAGTACCCTTCAGTTTTTGTTTGCTTTGTGAGACTAATTTTCCTTTTTAATATAAACACATTGAACAGAAGTTTCAATGCTTCCTGAATTTGAAATTGATTCTAACACAAAAGTTAAAACTCAGGGGATCACATGTATATGTTACCATGGCAACAGTAACTCTGTTAGCTCATATGTGGTATGGCTGCTGCACACTGATAGGTATTATTCTGGCACTGCATTGAACTTGTTCTTAAAATATCCATTGGTATATTTGGCTGACAGTAAGATGGAAAAATCCAAACTGTGGCTCAGTTTCATGTGTATTGGAACTATATATTCCATTACATGGAACTAGTTTTTGCTACCTGTTGTTTACCAGTACCACTTGTAAAAAGAATGTGTCATTATTTTTTTAATAGTGGATAATTTTAGGATAAATGGACATGTTTGTCATATTAACCAGAGGTGGCACTTCCACCAGATTGCCTTTGTAGTAGGATTTTTTGGAAAATTTGAGGTTAATAGTTATTCGTGTGTCAACTTAGTGTTTATACTTCCTGTTTCATTTTTTTAGAGGGGTCTCTCACTGAGATGCATTTTTTAGCACAGTTGATGTTAGAATATAAGATGTGGTTTACAACATGACATGCCCACACTTCCTTCTCCTTCCACATACTGAACCTAATCAAAAGCTTTCTGATGTGATGTGATTCAATTTTGTCCTGATGAGGTCCTCTAAAATTGTTTTCCTGTTGGGAATACCAAATCTAACTTTGCACAGAATTGCATTATGCTGGAGTGATAGGAAAATGAAGAGGACACTAGATATGACAATTTATACTGGTTTTCACTGTCTGAATAAACATGTTTTAATTTTTTAAGTTTTTTTTCCCTGTGCTCTACAGCCATTTAGGTATAGGAGACAGATAGATACACTTGCTACAGTATTGCTAGTACTGTAACTTTCTACATGGGTTAAATATATTATGTGTGTTTGGATTGGTGGCTTATAAAGGAGTTGGAGAGAGGGGAAGTGGAAAATTTGAGGTTCCTTGGCTGTATTAACTCGTGTTGATGAATGAAGTCTCCCATCTTTGTATTAAATAGTGTTGTATTTAACATGAGCCAGTATAGGCTGTGGGCTGGATAGCTGAGGAATCATAGTTCGATTTGCTACAGGGGCAAGAGAGTTTTCTCTTTTCTAAAATGTGCAGACCAGCTCTACAGCCCACCCAGCCTCATTCATTTAGCACCAAGGGTTTTATCGCTGGTGGTGAAGTGGCTGTGGCGTGAAGCTGACCTCTCATCAGCATCTAGTGCTCAGATTAAGAATGAATGGAGTTATACCTCCACTCCCCCTATATGCCTCATGGCATTTATAGGGACAACTTTGCTCTTAATGTCATTTCTGTATTATTGAATTATTTTGATAAAATTTCTTCAATCCTGGCTCATAATATCTTAATCAATGTCTTAAGATATGACAGATTTAGTACCTGTCATAATTTAAACTAAATATTGCTTAAATCTCTATGTAGTTTAAAAGAAAGAGATAATGCTTGCAGTTCAGGTATTAATATATGACATGATTGTTCCTTTTAGGATCATAAGTGTGCATAACTATGCATCTCCCTCACACAGTTCCACATAACACCCATCGGGTGTACCAGCCCTCTAAACAGACTGAGAATCTCCAAGGAGAACTAAATCGCACACTTCGGTCAGAAGATGTCACATGGGACGAAAAAATTCCGTCAACTCTGGTCAGTCTGTGTGTTCAGGCTCTTGTATCCAATTTCCAAGGTAATTTATTATGGGGAGTGACATTATGCCTGCAGACATGTCAGTGCACTCGTGGTTTTCCACGTCCGTGAGAATTTTAAAATTATTATAATAATTTCTTAATTGTTCACTGATGGTTACAAAGCATATGGTGATTTCCACTGTATGAACCAGATCTCTGTCCCTTGTTGAGGAGGTCTAAATATTTATGCAAGATTTGAGGTTATCACAGCAGTGACTATGAACATAACCATGTTCTGGGATGTGGCATTATGCATTCTGTTAGAAATTTATTGGCGTTGTGCAAAAACCTGCTGTCTCTGTCTTCTACTGTGAAGAAAGGATGTGGCAGGATCCCTCCAGAATTCTGCCAGTTTCTACCAGATTACATGATGTCACATCCAATATGACTGTTATTTTGTAAATGTTCAGTCTGTGATCAAGATGTCACAGTAACTGACAAGTTTAGTTGTAAATCATGGTGACATCTTCAAAGAAATTACTTCCTTTTTTTGTAAGATGTTCCAAATCAGTGTTTTGATAAATGTCTTGATATAATACCACAAAATGCAAAGCTATAATATAAAAATTTGTTTACCTTAAATTCATGAAGTGCCAAATATAAATATTAAGCTTCTCCTAGTTTTCAGTTGCCTGGGAAAGGCTGGTGATTCCTCATAGTGGTATGTTTTCATGCAGAGTATCAAAAATATAATGGTCATATTTTTTACCCTCCTTTAAGACAGGAAATTCAGTCTAAAAAGGACGACTGTGTAATGTGCTTTCCATGTTTTGCTCTGAAAAGGAAGGGTTAGGGTTGAATGCCCATTTAAGCACCTAACTTCATGTTCGTATTTCTATGCCTTGGTGTTTTTAAAAGTGTACATTTATAATATTGTATTACCTAGTATGTGGAAGCCAGGATAACATAGTTGGTATAGCGACTAGGCTATGGGCTGGACGATTTGGGGTTCGAATCCTGGCAGAGGCAAATGATTTTCATGTACTCCAAAACATCCAGACTGGCTGTGGGACCCATCCAGCCTCATACACAATGGGTGCAGGGGTTCTTTTTTGGGGGTATAGCAGCCAGTGCATGAAGTCGACCTCTCACCTCCATCTAGAACCACAGTTCTGCTATATGCCTTCATGGTGTGGACAGAGACAACTTTACCCCCTTTTTTACCTTTCTTGACTCCATTCATTTGCAATACAGACACTGCACACAGTCTACTGAGTTCCATTCCCTTTCTTTTGGCCAGATAATTTTGAAAAATTGGGCAGGTAGGCCCAAGCAGAAAAGCTTCTGAATTGGATCCAAGACATGATGTTTAGTGTCACCTATCCCACACTGATGTCTTGTGTTTTTCCTCATTCACTGCATGCGAATTCAAGGCTAGTATCTTCAAAGGCTTGATGACTGCATAATTCACTTCCTACCCAATTCATGGTGTATTATCATCCTCTCACCTCATTCTGTACTGTAAGAAAGCCCTGAAATACACACAGAGTCATTATGTAACCAACCAGAAGCCAGGATCATGTAGTAAAAATAGTGACTAGGCTACAGGCTGGACAGCTGAGGAATCTTGGTGCATTTCCTGGTGGAGACAACAGATTTTTTTTCTCTTCTCCAAAACATCCAGACTTGCTCAGGGGCCCACCCAACCACCTATTTAATGGGTAACAGGGGGGGGGGGCACTATTTCTTTGTGTGTAAAGAGCAGTGGTGCATGAAGCTGTCAGCTTATTTCCATCTAGTGCTGAGGTTATGAAGGAGTTGAGCTATACCTCCACTCCTGCCCTATGCCTTTATGGCATGTGCATGCAGAAGTTTTATGTAACTAGCCAGGAGCCTCAATAATTTAAAGGATTTAAGTTCTGTCTCTAATTTCAACTTTTCTATTAAGAAGAATGTTGCATGTTTTATTCTGTCCAGAGATGCAGGTTCTTGATAAGTTGCCAGAAGAGGACCAGTGTCTGCTTTTGGAGACACTCCCCACTGACCTTCCTCTTGCCTTAACAGTGCCATTGCTCAAAGATGGCATATACTGGAAAAGAAGCAGTCAAAAGCGATGGCAAAGTGTAAGTTTTTATGCTGTGGCAGTGAAGAACACGTCGTTCAATTGCTACATATTTTAACCCTTCAGTGATGGCCTCATTGCACCGTACAGGCTTTTATTCTTCACATGCCCCAGCCCCAGTGCACTGTACGGACATTTAATGCTTCACATGCTGCTGGCCTCGGTGCATTATACAGCCAAGAATGCATTTAATGGCACTATAAATTTAAAACTCATCCTTCCTGGGCAGTAGTTGGAATTTAAACTCAATTATCACGAAGGGTTAAAATTGTGAGGCAGTAAATATCATGTCTGGAGACATCCATCTATATTGCTGTTTTAATTTGGTATACTTCTATATAACTGAATATGTAATGCAATTTTGATATGACGGTTGTGACTCACTTAGAAATTACACTGCCACTACACCAGCTATGCAGATTTAGATTAGTAGTAATGCATTAATCCTCAACACCGGAAGGTTGAAGAGGACGACTAAGCAAAGCAAAGTAATGCATTAATTAATAATTGGATTCTGCCTGCCTCAAATCATGGCTTTCCCTCCAGTAAATAGGTAAAGTTCTCTCTATAATATCTCATGTGGCACAGAGGGTGACTGGACTAGTGGTATAGATGTACTCAGTCATAATGGCACTAGAGGGTGCTGGGTTTCTCCTTTCGTATTCCACATAATTATCAGGTGAGTGCCTGAAAATAGGCCTCCAGTGATTCTTTTTTACCAAAATTCTGAGCACAGTTCTCATTTCCTGCTTCAGAACCATGTACACAGCCTTATTTGATTTAACAACTCTAGCAGTACTAGATCAACTGAGTGAATGGGAAAGGCTCCTCTTTGTATATTGTTCTACATTGCACACATTGTCCATACATTGTGGGTTACATTATTTTCTTTACTGATATGATATGAAAAAGTTGTAAATTGTGTTCTTCCATCACAGTAAATATATATGTTTTATAGCTATCTATATGTGCAAAATTAGAGTTTTATATTTATGTTACTCTTCATTCTTAGTGAAAGACAATAACAAGAATGTCATGAATTATATTAATTTAATTTCAAATATCATGTTCTTCTCCCAATTATTAGTTTTGAATCACATTTGAAATTATATGTAGTATTAGCTGTAGTTACAATATGAGTTTTGGTTCTGTGACATAGTGCAGTTGCTGCACTGGCTTCTATAATGTTACTGAATTTTTCTTTGTCTCAAACTAACAAACTCCATCTAGCAGAGTTCCTCTTGAGAAGTTGACAGTTGTTCACGTAGTCAAGATGTTACCTGTAATTTACAAAACTCAGATGTTCATTACTGTGTTCACTAGAGCCTGTTATGGATCCTTTTCTAAGTGAGATAACTCCAGTAAACACACTCCCAACCTGTTCTTCAAGATATAGTTTAATACTTTCCTCTGTTGCACACTTAGGTGTTCCAAGTTGTCTGTTTCCTTCAGTTTTCCCATGAACCTTCTGCTTATATTTCTCTTCTGTCCCATGCTATCATGATACCCACAGAACTCATCCTCCTTTGTTTGATCAGTCCAACAATATTTGGCAACGATTACAAATCACGATGGTCCTCTTTATACAGTGTTCTGCAGCCTGCTGTTACTTCCTTTCCAGTCAACTGTTTCTTCCTCCCTCTTAGGTCAAAATATAAACCTCACTGTACTCTTCTCCATCACCCTCAGTCTGTTTTCTTCCCTTCGCATGAGAGACGAAGTTTCACATCCATACAAAACAACATACAAAACTGAATTTTGTTTTCAGATGACAGACGTGAATACAAAGAACTCCGAACTAGTTTAGTTGAGTTTATTTATTCAATCCACTTAGTCACACGTGTGACATTGGACATTTAAAAAATCAGAGTACAATTTATGTATCACAAAGACTCAATGCCACAATACATTATCAAAAATAATAAAATACAATATAAACTGATATTACATAATACACACCGTCAGGTCTCGTTTTACGCGATTTCGCTTTAACGCGATTTGAAAATTTACACCACTTTTAGAATTTACGCGATAATTTTCGGTTTAACACGATTTGGCATAGACGATCCGTGGCCGCACTTATCTTCTGTAGGAGGCTAGCAAAAAGTGCCGTCACTGTTCACCATCAGTCACGTGTATGGATTGACTACGTTGGTGATATAATCACGCGGCTATTTTGTTTCCTCTTCAACAGCATTGGCTTTTCTTACCAATATAAGTGTGAAACGTAAATCTACATCACCTAGAGCAACCCAAGCGAAAAATTGGAGAAAGATAATCGGTATTGAAGAGAAATTAGACGTAATACGACGACTTGAAAAAAGGTGAACGACTTGTTGACATACGCTGTGATGTTAGACTCACTCATATTTGCATAAATACAATTCGTGATAATGCTGATATAATTAAAGAAAGTGCTAAGTCAGGAACCAAAGTGTTTTCTTTTTGTGTAGCAAGACTACCACAGGTCTATCAAAATGAACCATACCAAACACTATGGAAGCGAGTCTCTTACATTTTTATTGCATTAGAAACAACTAAATACATTGTATAGAAATACATACATACATTCCATGGATCCATAAGTCTGTCAAAGTGACAACTGGATGTGGAATAAATCATAATACACAAATATACAAGTATACAGACTATAGAATTTCACATTTGAACACTATAAACGTGTTACATACCTCACTATGAACCATCTTTATACAAAAAAAGTGGGGTGTGGCTGTGTCGGGGACACGGCCGTGTGTTTTACGTGAATACGTGTACTTTAACGGGTAATATTTTGTTTCAGCGTATTATATGTATGTCATAATCATTCCTTAACAGTAAGAAGTCCTTCGTATCTGCAAGGTTTATTGATGATGGCAACATGTTCCTTTAGTCGGGTTAAGGAAAGAATTGAAGTAAAGAAATGATTAGTGTGTTATACTTTTATTAATGATAGGTCTGTGATACGAAAAGTACGATACAAATGGCATGCAGGATACATCGAGATTACTAAGCAGCGTTAAGTGTTTTCCCTTTGGTGGCTTCAAGGAGCGCAGAAAGCATAGACGGTCACACACGTTACACTTATGTCCGAATGGATTGCTGACAAACGTAGTAGTGAAACGTGCACTAGCTGCTGCACAATGTGTCGTCATAATCGGCGATCGCACAACCGATGTCTATACAGCCCGGCGTTGATACATAAGCGATTACATCATCGACTTGCATAGGCCCGGCCGCCCCAGCGTCAGATGTACCCGCGCAGTCGTTGATCCGCTCGGACGCCCTCATTCTTTTACGTTCCCGGCACCGCTTCACTCTATGATATGGTGTTTTATGGGTATCACTGGATAGCTGTTGAGAAGCCTTTTCCAACCTGATACGATTTATATGTTTCGAATTGGCTTTTTGACGAGTATAGGCCGACATTGTATTCAGTTGTCTAAATTTTTAACTTTAACACCATATATATTCACCATAAGTATTCCACACTCATGTTTTGTGTACGCAATAGATAAATATTGAGGAGAGCTGTAAATTGAAACTTAAACGAGCGTCGTAGCTTCTCCGAGTCAAAATGTATACTAAACCGAAAGTATGTGACGCGACGAAACGACCTGGAAATGGCGGCGCCTCCCCCTCCGCCGCGCTTGTGGCGTCAAAGTCCCCACTGAACGTTATGAATTCTTTGATCCTTTAACTATCGAGTGGTGTAATTTAATTTCGGATGTAGATGATAGATATGTAGCTGCAATGCCAAACTGTATCCCCCAATTCTGTTATCATCAGTTTTCTGAATTGGCTCCCACTACGGAAGCAAATTTAAAGACGTATTCACGTCAAAAACTCATCTACTGAGTAAAAGGAGTGTGTATTTAAGTATTTTCTTAATGCTACTTTAAATTTTGTCTTTTCATTCTTAAGACTTATGAGACCCAGAGGGAGTCTGTTGAAAATTCTGATACCGGCATAGAATGTACTTTTTTGAAAACAAGATAGGTTGGCATTTGGTCTATGCAGCTGGTGCTTATTCCTGGTGTCTATACTGTGTATAGATGAATTTGTTTGAAAATTTTCTTGATTGTTTAAAATTAAGTTCATTAATGAAAATATATATTGACATGGAATAGGTAAAATCTCATTTTTTAAACAGACTTCTGCATGGAGTTCTTGGTTGTGCACCGACCATAATTCTGATGATTTGCTTTTGTAAGGTGAATATCTTCTTACTGTTGGAGGAATTATCCCAAAAAATTATTCCGTACTTTATAATAGAATGAAAGCATTCGAAATAAATTGATTTAAGAGTGTTGATGTTGCTGATATGATACACTGATCTAACTGCATAACATGCTCCACTTAACTTAGGAACCATTTGATCAATATGATTCTTCCAAGTTAAGTGGTTATCAACTAGTAAACCAAGAAACTTTGTGTTTATTGTCTCTTCTATATACTTTCCTCTATAATCAATATGTAATGCACAGTGTAGTGAATTATTTGTTATAAATTTCATAATATTTGTTTCATCAAGACTTAGTACTAACTTATTAGCAGTAAACCATTCAATCATATGAGTGAAAACTAAGTTTGCCACTGTACAGAAATCTCCTAAATTTCTGTTATATATTATGACACTAGTGTCATCAGCAAAAAGTATTGGTTTTGATATGGAATTTATTTTCTGAGGAAGGTCATTTACATATATTATGAATAATAAAGGCCCTAGAATTGATCCATGGGGAACTCCATGTTTCGGTGTACCCCAATCAGAAAAAATGTTTTGAGTTGTTTTACATGATTTTATTTCTACTTTCTGTCTTCTATTAGTTAAACAGGATTTGAAGCAATCTACAGTTACTCCTTGCATGGCATAGAAATGTAATTTAGCCAACAAAATTTCATGATTTACACAGTCAAAAGCCTTTGCCAAGTCACAGAAAATTCCTCCAACATGCATTTTTTGGTTAATAGATGTAAATACACTATCTGTTAGTCTGAAGGTAGCATTTTCAGTAGATATCCCTTTCCTAAAACCATGCTGTTCTGTGACCAGTATATTGTTAGTATGTAGATGTTGCTTTAACCTACTGTACATAGCTTTCTCAAATACTTTAGAAAAAACAGTTAATAAGGAAATAGGCCTATAACTTGTCATACTAGTTTTGTCTTCCTTCTTGTATAGTGGTTTTACTACTGCAATTTTAAGATGATCAGGGAAAACACCTGTATGTAGTGAGTGATCACAAATGTAGCTTAATGGGTGGCTAATGAGAGATGCACAAGCTTTTAAGATTTTACTTATTATTGCATCATAACCTGATGATTTTTTTTTGGTTTAAGGGAATGTAGTATACTTTTAATTTCAGCCACGGTGATTGGGATTGTTTTCATGCTAGGGAAGTTTCCTGGATATGAATCTTCTAAAATTGAGACAGCATCTCCTTTGCTGTATGTTTAATTTTTCAGTAATTGTTAGAAAGAAGGTATTGAAGGCATTAGCCACGTTTTTTGGATCCGTTAATTCTTTATTGTTCATAAGCAAGGAAGGCACCTGTTCCATGGAATGTACTTTTCCCGTCTCTTTCTTTATAATGTTCCAAGTAGTTTTTATTTTATTATTAGATTTTGCTATACGTCTGTTGTAGTGTTGTTTCTTAACTTCTTTTATAACTTTTTTTAGGACACTACAATATGTAATATAATGTGCTTTATATTTTGGATCAATGTTTTTCTTAGTGAAGGTGTATAGACTCCTTTTATGTTTGCAGGATATTTTTATTCCTTGTGTAATCCAGTCGTTTTTTACGTTGTTTGTACTTTTGTATTTAACTGGAAAACTAGTTTGGAAGATATTTAGGAAAGTACAAAGAAATGAATTAAACATACAGTTAGTATCTGTTACTTTATAAACACATTCCCCTGTTTCTTTTTTTTAGCAGTGTCTGAAAGTTTGTTATTGTTTCATTATTTATTAATCTGGTCTTTTGCTTGAATGGAATTTTGTTCATTGTTGCATACATACTGTTAATTGTGAGAAATTGAGCATCATGGTTTGATAGGCCATTTATTAGGGGAGATGTAGAGGATGACTTTAGCCTACTGTTATCCACAAATATATTATCAATGGCAGTACTTGAGTCATTTTGAATTCTTGTTGCAAAATTTACTGTGTGTGACATTATATGTTGTTAATAATGAGGCTAGTTGTTTTTTTCCGGTTGCTTTCAATGAGATAATCTGTGTTTATGTCTCCACAAATTAGAAATTCTGCTTTTGGCTTATATAAAAGTTTCAAAGTATCATCTAGGCATTTTATAAACTGATTAAAATCTCCTGTAGGGGCTCTGTATAAACAAAATATAATTAATTTGGTTGCTTTAGTTTCTATTTCAACTGCACAAATTTCCAAATCTTTTTCTCTAGAGTTGTGTGAGATATCAATTTTGTTGAAATACAGGTCTTTTCGAACAAAAAATCACACACCTCCCCTCTGCAGGTTCCTGTGGCAGAAACTTGATCCTAGTATATAACCTGGTAATGTGAGGTGCAGCAGGTCCTGTTCTTTCATGTGATGCTCAGTAAAGCATAGTATATGGGGATTTATGTTATCTATTTTGAAAGAATTTATTAATTCATCAATTTTGCTTCTTAGTCCCCTAATATTTTGATGAAAGATATGTAAAGAAGTAGATGAATCTACAGTTCTATCTTATTCTCTAAAGCCCAAGTAATTACAATCAATAAGTTTTAAGCACCTTTGTGCTTTTGCTTTTAAGCTAAAAAAGGAGAGGCTCTTGCATGGGTGATAACAGGAATACTGCTAATACCCGACACATGATCACGACCCAAACTATTGGCAATAAGAAGCGTAAGCTTCCTCTTGCCCTGCGAATTCAGATGCAGGCCATAGGTAGTGTACTCATCCCTCACAATACAGTTAGTGTCGATAACACCAATGTGAGATGTGCCACGCCCCATCAGGGCCCATTCAAGACGTAGATTCATGTATGTATGTATACTGTATAGAAATATAGCCTATATATACTGTATATACAGTACATATATACTCTACGGGTCCGTTAGGTCCACTAGTGGTATAGTCATCCATTATATGGGATGAGGTTGTCAGTCCCCTAACCCCCAGGAAATACATTGTTTTAAATGTGAATTTTGTGTTCAATTTGCGCGATGTTTTTCAGGAACATAACCCTGGCGTAAAACGAGAACTGCCTGTCATAATGTCAATACTAGTTAAAACGGATAAGTATGGCAACTTATCAATTTCACATACTCATACAATCAACAAGCAATCAGTATGACATAAATTCATTCACTGAATAAAATGCATGTTGTAAGAGAAAGGATCTCAGTTCTCTTTTAAAAGATTTGATCTTTTCCAGTTTTTTCATATGATCTGGCACCTTGTTGTACAATCAAATTCACATATTCACCACACTTTTCCCAAAGAGGTCTATGTTGCAAAATTGAACACGTAGATCCAGTTCTTTTTCACGTATTTTAGTTATGAACATGTATATTTTGCTGCAGTGAATGCTTGTATTTTTTGATGTAACATACCACTTCAAGTATGTATTCTTACATACTTGAAGTGGTAAGTTACAGTGTGAGTATGTTGTAATCCTTAAATATCTGTCTATAAGATGTATGTTTACTAGCACCACTAATTTTTCAAATGACCCTTTTTTGCAGTTTAAATGTTATTACTTTCATTATCCCCAACCCAAAAAATTATACCATACATCACAAGTACACAAAAATTTGTGTAATAAATACTTCTTATCATATAAGGCTCATTGCTTCTATTAACAATTTAATAATATAGGATAATTTACTCAATTTTGGACTTAATGATCATACATTCCATTTCAGATTTTCTGTGACATGTATGCCTAAGAATCTCAATTGTGGTTTATAAACAATATTCATATTTTTAAATGTGATGTGTTATCTTAAGAGACAACTGTTCTGTTTAGTATGAAATGACATTGCTGTTGTTCTGTCAGTGTTTATCATAAGGTTAAAGGTAAAGTAAAAGTAAAGTTCACCCTAGAACGGGCCATGAAGGCCCAGAGGGGGAGTAGACATATAGCTCTACTGTTTCTTTAACCTCGGCGCTAAGGTTATTTTTTTGAAACCAAGTTTCTAAGTCCTTCATAACATTCTTAATTTTATGTTGAAGAGCACTTTCATCTTCTTAAGTGATCAACAAGTTGGTATCATCTGCAAATAAAACCAAATTAGCCCCTTAGATATTTAATGGGAGATCATTTATATATAGAAAAGAAAGTGGCCCCAAACATTTCCCATGTTTAATCTGGTCTTAATTCTTCACAAATGCAATTTTGATATGCATTTTTCTTTTATATTTATACCTATTCAATTAATGTCACCGGTATACACTATGGATCCCTTTGGATTTTACTTATGAACGAACTTTGAGGATACATTTTAGAGCACGCCTGTCCAGCCTTTTATTTGGTGCAGGAAAATTTGGCAGACTTTGGTCTGCATATGGGTGACCTGGAATTCTATGCACAGAATGAAGAATGCATATGTATACATATAATTATATGTGTAATTTTGCCTGTGCATTTTTCAATACATCAGTGCAATAAAAATATACGGTTAATAGTAGGAAAATTTATAAAAACTACAATTCACAACATAGGCTACAGTATCACTATTTTTAGGACATTTCTGCAAAATGAATTAGTAATATAAATAAACAGCTTATAAGTTTTCAAAATTTCTTTGAAGTTTTATCTTGGCTTTGCCAGGGAAAGGGTTAAAAGATATTTTCTCATTTCAAATATCTCCACACACACAATAACTCTGTGTTATGGGCAACATGTCGTCTGCGAGCTATGGGTTCAGTGGGCCTGTTTTCGAGATGAAACCCGAGTTGTATCACTATGCTTTCTACTGCCAGATGAATGATGTGCACACTTATGGCGGTTCTTGGAAACGCCTCTACTTGGAGCGTCACATGCAGGAGCATATAGAAAATTTAACCCCAGAAGACTTCGTGCAATCAGAAGTCGAAAGTCTGGTCCATTTGTGCTCCCCGTATGTGAAGAGACTCAAAATTTGACAGTTGCAGGCCTCATGGACACCTGACTTCACAGAGAAGGATGACTGTGGGTGTCCCACTGAAGTTGAGTCTATTGACCACATAAACCTTGAACCATTCATAAAGGGGCTGGTGAACCTCGAGGTATGTTAAAACTTCCTGCTGTGTAATGTGTACTTTTTCTGTGACAGTTGTAAAAGTGTCAGATAATATTAAATTAACTGTTGTTAATTTTGAATAACAAAAGATGGGTGGCATAAGGGTATTGTTTCATCAATTACATGCCAGAAAAATGCAAAACAGAGAGCATATCTTCCCCAACTTGTGTACAAGTTGATTAAATTATTTATTGTTTCTTCGTTACATAAACAATTTAGCAAACATTATAATTAATAAATCCAAACCGGTTCTCTTTGCCGATGACACTAGTGTAATTGTCACCAATCCCAGCCCTTAGATTATAAAAACAGTATTATTAATATATTTGAAAATATAAATGACTGGTTTAAAGCTAATTTATTAACATTAAATTTTGATAAAACATATTACATACAATTTAGGACTAAAAATAGCTCCGCAATTAATATAAATATTGGCTATGATAACTAGCAGATTGCTAATTCTACAAGTACCAAATTTCTTGGATTAATTATTGATAATAAGTTGTCTTGGAAAAGTCACATTGATTGACTTATGTCTAAATTAAGCTCAGTCTTGTTATTTATTTCTATAACCAACAAGTATTGCACTAATTCTATTAATACTATTCTATCACTAAACCCTACACGTGTTTCGGTCCGGATGGACCATCATCAGGGGTTACGGTTTTGGGGTGTTCTTCACTTTTGTCACTTCATGTAGTGATGGTTTGTTCGGGCACTTTGCACATGAAGTGACAAAAGTGAAGCACGCCCCAAAACCGTAACCCCTGATGATGGTCCATCCGGACCGAAACACGTGTAGGGTTTAGTGATAGAATAGTATTAATAGAATTAGTGCAATACTTGTTGGTTATAGAAATAAATAACATTATAATGTTGCACGGTGAAAACAAAGCCAAATAAGCTCAGTCTGTTATGTAATCAGGGCTATTAAACCTTATATGTCTCAGGAAACATTAAGAATGATTTATTTCTCCTCTGTTGATTCTGTTATGACTTACAATATAATTTTCTGGGGCAATTCTCCCCACAATATCCACATTTTTAGGCTTCAAAAAAGGATAATTAGAATTATCACTTATTCTACAGGTAGAGACTCTGGCAGGGAATTGTTTAAGAATTTGAAACTTTTTTACCTCCAATCACAGTATATGAGTATATTTTCCCTTTTGTTATTCATGGCTAAAATCAGAGAACAATTTAAAGCTAACTCTGAGGTTCATGGCAATAATTCTCGACAAGAAATCTACTTCGAGAGTTCGTAATAATTCTAATTATTCTTTTTTGTGTTTTAAAAATATTACTGCAATAGGAAGAATTTCCCCAGAAAATTATACCATATGTCATAACAGAAGAAAAATGAAATAAATTATCCTTAAGGTAGTGAAGAGAAATTAGACGTAATATGCCGACTTGAAAAAGATGAATGAATTGTTGATATATGCCATAATGTTAGACTCGCTCATAGTAGCATACATAAAATTTTTGATAATGTTGGTAGAATTAAAGAAAGCAGTAAGTCAGGAACCAAAGTGTTTGTTTTTGTAGCAAGACTACCACAAGTCTATCGAAATGAACCATGCCAAAAACTATGGATGTGAGTTTCTTACATTTTTATTGCATTAGAAACAACTAAATATATTGTATAGAAATATAGCCTATATATACTGAATATACAGTACATATATACTCTACAGGTCCGTATGTCCACTAGTGGTATAGTCATACACTATATAGGATGAGGTTTTTTTATTTAGAGTGTCTCCATTTACAGCCTTTCTTTGGATATTTGTATCAACAGCAAACAGGACTGTCTTTGCCCCTTGTATATTAATTTGAAGATCGTTTATATATAATAAAAATAAGATTGGGCCAAGAACTGACCCTTGAGGTACACCATGTTTAATTTCCTTTAAATCAGAAGTATATCTTCCTGATATCTGCTTAGTACTTTCCACATAATTTATTTCAACACACAGCTTGTGATTAGATGGATATGTTAAACCATAGATTTGCTATACCTCTGATTCCATAAGAATCTAACATACAAAGCAGAATTTTATGGTTTAATACATCATATGCTTTTGATAAATCAAAGAAAATTCCAATCAGGTTTATCTTTTCCTCCATGGCCTCTTGACTACTTTTCAAGGAAATCATTAACTGCTGTTTCAGTTGATTTTACTTCCCTGAATCCTCCTTACTTTTGGTGAGGACATATGGTTATAAGATGATGAGTCTGTGATTTTTTTATGATGATTGCTATGATAAGACGGAATTATACATGTCAGAGCCAGATTTGTTTTATTACAGAAGTTGGAATTTCTAATTTGTAATATAATTGACTGCTATGACACTTGGCAGGAACTGCACATCATGTTCGGAGTCCGTGAATGTGGTATGGACTTTTCTTCTACATTATTTAAGTTTTCAGCAATGGACTGCATAAATATTGGTTTGGGACTGAAATCAGCAAAATGCATACAGACTTTCAGGTAAGAACAGCTGCATATAATATTCCAGCTGAGTGTCTTCTTCATGAAAGAATATAGACATCATCGTAATCTTAACTTTACACACAAAACATTTAAATTTCAACAATTATGAAACAGGGCATGCCTCACATGAGAGTTCCCATTCTGCAAACTCATTACAGTAGAATCTTTATGTATTTACTTTCATTGTTGGTGATTGCCCAGTTGTTTGTAACAGTTTTATGTAAAGGTTTCCGGCAAGATGCCGTGCAGGCACAGAAGGGGAGTAGAGGTATAGCTCTACTCACTCCTAACCTTGGCTCTAGATGGGGGTGGCTGGTCAATGCCACGCCCCAGATCCTTTATCCCCTGGAAAGAGCCCTGGTACCCATTGGACGGGAGGTTGGATGGGCCCCACGGCTAGCCTGGAAGGGTATGGAGAAGAGCAAATCTCATGCCCCACCGGGGTTCGAACCCCAAATCTTCCAGCCCGTAGCAAGTCACTATATTGAGTGCCCTATCCTGGCCTGAACACTTTTATGTAATTTGGATAAATTGTTGGAGTTGATTATGTTGGTATCAGTATTTTTCATTTTGTGTTGTGTATATACAGAAATCTTTAATAAGGATTCCCTTCAGTTTTAAATACATCATAACGGTGTAATGGACAGGAGATTTCCTTCTTCTCTGAAACATCCAGACTGACTCTGGGGCCCACCCATACTCATATGGTACACCAAGGCCAGATACATGGGAAGAATTCAAGGTCTCTGCAGTGCACCAAGGCTAGAACTGAAGAGTTAAACACATTAATAATCCTAATTTAATTTTTGCAGAATGTGTGGTATTTGGTTTTGAATGCAGTATACCATAAGATAATCTACTACACTCCCAACAAAAACATATTTCAGCCGAAATGTCTGTAGAAGTTTTTAAATAAATATGTTTATTATTATCCTGGTTTCTTTTTAATTATAGAAGTTCATTTGTGATGTATGGTCATGTTCCTCACAAGTTTTTTTGCACCAAATTTTAAACATCACATGCCAAAATTTGTTATATTTGCTTATTTTATCTTCTTAGTTTTCACTTCAATCTATTTTATATCTTGGGTGAGGGTAAACAAATTTTCCTTTAATTACAGTGTTTTTATTAGTTAAATTTCTGTAGTCTTATCTCAATTATCTTATGGCCCCTTTGAAAGCTTTTCTTAGTTCAAGAAAATCACTGACTATAATTTCGAAACAATTAACCAATTATAATTGTTCTAGAATCCATCAGAGCACCTTGGACGATGCCTTGGTTACCATTCTCTTGCAGTACATAGAAAAGAACTCAACTATTACCAGGCTGGACTTCTCACACTGTCACATTGGAGATCAGGGTGCCCTGGCTATAGGAAAACTCTTGACTGTTCATCCAGCACTTAAAGAACTAGTGCTATGCAATAACAAAATAAGTAAGATTCTGTGCAAATGAGGGTGTTACTAAAATTAAAATGAACTGATATATAAGCTCTGGGATTATGTCATACTACAGTACTCAAAGGGAATGTCGGAACAGATCTGTGCTCTTCTGGGGTATTATGCAGCATTGAGTGGTAAATCTGTACCGACATTTTGGGACAACCTATCGGTCCCATTTTCAAGGGTCAAGAAGTCCAAGGAGAAAAAAAAAAATTACAACTCAACGCTGCGTAATATCCCAGAACTGCGCAGATCTCATCTACATCACAGTGGAAGCCTGAAATCATGCACGGAATGTCAGAAATTTCATAAATGATTTGCTTGTCCTGGAACTTTGCCAGCCTGTTATGATTATGCATTTATCTCTTTTGTAGTAAATGTCTTTCTAGTTTCATGGGTGTGGGGGTCTTTCTTGAGGGTCAAGGCTTGGTGAGTGAAGCTGACAACTCACCTCCATTTAGAGCTGATGGTTAATAATAAGTGGAGCATATCACCACTCCCCCATATACCTTCATGGCTTCCAAAGGGACAACTACACCCTTACCCATGTATGCTACAATCTCTACCCATCACACACCGTTCTTGATTCATTCACTCTAATATTTTTTGAAAATACAAATTGCTATAATTAATATGCTCTGCCCTAATAATCACAAACCAAGTGTCACACCCATACAATACAACAGGTAAAATTGTAGTCTTGTGGCACCCCCACTCCCTTTGTTAAAAGGATGTGTGAGAAGTCTCTAAACTGAGTTGTAGCAAGCATTGCCTGAATGTAATCTGTTGCGAATTCCTTGTGAATTTAATTTTTATTTGTATTTCTTGCTCAATTAATATCTTTATGTCACTCAGATGCTAATTAGATGTTAAGTGCAGGTGTTAATATTACAGGAACTACAATTTCCTCCTTGTTTTAATATGCATTTGGTAATCAATAAATGCATAAGAGTTCTCATTCTTCAAAACTTATCTCATCATTATCTCCATAACTTTGGATATAGGTATTTTTTGGTTATATCGATATAATTTAACATAAGGAATATTCTCCTGAAATATGACAGATTCTTCCTGAAACACACTGTATATTCAGTACATCACACCTATCCATCATTTGCTATTCATTGTATGCAGGTTGTTACTAATACTGCTAAATGTGAGGGTCCTTTGCATACCTGATTTTTAAGATAGTATCTGCTATAGTCTGAAAGATAACAATTTGATCTTTCTATTACAGTTTTCATAACTGCCAATTGTGATACATTCCCACTGCCAGTTGCTCTAATACACAAATGATAGGCACTTTGTCTCACAGATGCTTTTGTAATTGGATGGAACAAAGTCTTTGTATACTGGAACGGTGATGGACCATTCTTATATTTGTGTATTATTGACATACACAATGAAATTCTGCCAAGAGGCTCACATAAATGTTAAAATTGCTTGATAATTGTGATGTCTTCATAGGTCTGGCCTGCTGCTGTTTTAAGAAATAATAACATTTTGTTATGAGCGCTTGTTTTCAGATATTGAATGCCAAGCTGCTTCAGTACCTGAATAAACCGTTATTTTATTTCCTGATTTGATGCCATGACAGCCCAATTACTTTATGTGGAGCATCCACGTATACTTTTCAGTCACTGTGAAGATGGAAGCAAAACAACCATAAATTACCAAGTATAGGAAATAAACAAATATAGCAGGTTTCATGAACATCAGTCAACTTGTGTTAAGCATTGAAATGGGACACAAGCCTACCTTCTTTTGTAAGGAAGGAAAGCAGGCTAAGGGGGGGGGGGGGGGGGGGGGGCTGGTCCCACATCTGTAGAGTCACAAGTTGCCACTGGTGTGATTTCATGTGTACTTGCATGTGCCACAGTACCTTCTAAATATCTAAATGAACATCTTGTGTTGCCAGGTGCTGCTGGAGCCACTGGTCTGGCCTATGCACTAACATGTATAGGTTCACCATTGGAATTGCTGGACCTTCGACTAAATATCATTGGTAATCAGGGAGTGATAGACTTATGTTCTGCCCTGGCAAGTAGTGATCGTCCACAAGAACTGATTGTGGCTGGCTGTGGATTTACTGAAGAAGCAGCTATCAAGGTTGGTCAGATGTTGCAACAGAACACCACCCTTCAGGCTCTGGATGTTAGCAACAACTACCTAGGGGAAGTAAGTTCTCTTGTATTCACAGCACAGTAGAATTGTGGCATAAAAGTCAACTCAGCTCAGCTCATATACTAATAGGCACCCTGGTGGTCTAGTGGGTAGTATATTAACCTAGTCATCGAGGGGTCATGGATTGACACTACTAACAAAACAAAAAATAATAAAAATACAGGATGGTGTTCATCAGGTCTTCTTACAGTACTGAAACTGCTGACAGTTAATCACTTCAGATATAGATTGTTAAGCTTGATTTTAGAGTTTGTCTCTGTGTGTTTAGGTGGGAAGTGAAGCCATTTCCCTGGGTATTAAAGATAATACAACTCTTCTGAGACTAGACTATCGAATGACTGGGATTACACAGGAATATGGAGGTTCAATAAACTTGTCACTAAAGAATAAGACTGACAAGTACAAAATAAAATAGCAGGTTTGTCAATGCATTTGTTTAAATGTACAAGTATATTATTGGAATATGTGAGGTTATCACAGCATTGATAATGAAGATTAAGCCTTCTGGGATGTTCTGCCATGTCAGGCAGTAAGTAGTTACATTTCAGAGGAGCCTAGTGCTTTCATCTTTTGAGTCGAACAGTCCAGAAGACCTGAATCTCCAAATATAATATTGTTTGCTGCACATAGCTTAAGGGCAAAGTTATATGAAAGTTGGGCCATACATTTAGCAGGAATTCTTCCTGCAATTTGGTATTTCACATTTAGTGGAAATCCTTTCTAAAACTCATATTTTGTCTTTTGGGTTGTAGTGCCATGTTATTTGGTAAACAGGTGCTGGTGTTTCAGGTGATTGCTGCCTCAATATTTAGGTTACCCTCACTCTTCTACCCTGGATATGGAGGCATGTTCCACAGAAACATTGGCAATGCAACCCACTTCCACATGGTGCCAACACTCAAAAACGGCGTCAACATCAACACTGAACCATTGTGGAAAACTTAAACCAATAACTTATGTTATTCCTTAAACCCTATCAGAATTTGTTCTGAATAATAACAGGGATTTTTTGTTGTATATTTTTAAGTAACACTACTGCACAAAAGATTGTAGGATTACAGTTTTATGTTTGCTTAAATTTATGATGTGGAAGCCATATATTTTTCCTAAAAGTATATTTGCCTTTTGAGTATTACATGTGCTCATCAAACAGTTTAGGACCAATGTGTATTTTGTATTATTTACTTACACCTTTTGTTTTTCAACTTTCCAGAAGTCTTAGCAAACAAATATGAAGAATGAGAGGAACATCATGCATGGTGTGGAGAAAAAATTGCACATCAAATGGTAATTAAAACAAATTGAAGGTTGTTTAAAGGGCAGTTTAGTGATGATTTAGGTTATGAGTATCTTTTGTCCAGAACCTAATAAATATCATATGTGTACTTGTAACTGATACTTGTTTCTCTTATTTTGTTCAGTCTTAACAATATTATGTTTTCTGGAATACACTGTATATGAAAATGAGGAAGAGTGGAAGCACAACATGATTCCCTAGAAGGTCGAAAATGTCTGTGGATGGTGACAGTGATGAGATAATAGAGTTTTCAACCATCTATGAACATCACAGTTGAATGGATGGCACTCCTGCTTCCTATTTAGGATGTCCCCCCAGCTTCAGTTCTGGGCTTGGAGACCACCTGTCTTCACCGGGAGTTTTAATACCTTTCATTACTCCCTCCAGGAAAATGCCAGGAGGATAGTATCTCAGATTATGATGTCACTTTCTTTCACATCCTATCTAATTTATTATTTAGTAGTCACCGTATTTTTTGACACTACATAGACTGACTTAGTGACAGTGGCAATCAATCAATCAATCAACAAATAAATAAAAATAAATAAATAAGGAAACAAAAAGAAACAAATATGTAAATACATATGTACATACATACATAGGTATACACATAATACATACGTATGTACACATGTACATATGTACAGTAAGTTAAAACAGGATTAGCTGCAAGACATACGCGATGGATTACATAGTATTCATATACACACTTTTATATGTTACATACCTTCATATAGTCTTCATGCTTGTTTATTGCAGACAAAAATAAGATATTTACAATGCTAATCAACTGCAGAAGCACTACACTGATTCCTTTGTCCAAGGAAACGTATAAAATTTTAAAATCTGTTCAGAATTAATTCTGAATTCGATGAGGCTAGGGGGCATAATCGGTGCCAGTTAAAGATGATACAGTATTTTGTTGTCAGTGTGGTGATGTTACGAGAACGAGGAAGGTAACTGTTATATATTTATTAAAGATCATAAAAAAATCTTCATGCTCAATCTTCCTCCTCCACCAAGGATCACCTTCACCTTCACACTATCAGTGGAGGTAACAATGTGTTCGTGGGTGCCCTACCTCAGAAATAGATGCTATGCTCTTGCAGAAGGTGGGTAGAGACCAGAAAGACTATGCATTGTATGCAGGCATGAGGGAAATAAACATGTCAAAAACAAACTGACTGCGGGTGATTTAAAAACAGTATGTGCTGGTATAAAGCCCAGTCAGACTATCTGCCCGCCCCCCCCCCTCCCCAAAGAAATGCTGACATTTAAGGAACAGACTTCTGAAGCTGAAAGATGAAATTCCATTTGAAGGACTGAGACAATGACCATTGAAGTATGATACACAACATCGATGGCTCAGAACCATAACGGAGTGCTGGTACAGAAGAGTAACAATGCAGGATGTAGGTGAGGTAGAAAGCAGGTGTATTTGAAAACAACATAAAAGAGAACAGAAATACAACTGAGGAGAAGAGGAAACGTGACATTTAAGTGCCTTATTTACCGTTTACATTACCACGTAGGTTGTATGTGGCGTAAATTTTCTTTTATTGCGTTCTATTGAATCGTCACGTATGTCTATCAAGCTTGTTGAACATCTTACTCCACAAGCGACACAAAGTTCGATACCCATACGTGAAGATTCAATACAACGTAATTAACGAAAATTTACGCCACATAGAAAACTGTAAGTGGTACTGTATTAAGATTATCATGTGTTATTAACGACCTTAAACAGCTTCAATGGATTTACAAATTGATTACTTGTTACAACACACTATCATCCCAAACTCACACCCAACACAGCCACTTGCTTGTTTCACATCACATGCTCGCGTACTAATGTTCACAGATTACTAATGGGACTCCATCTACAACAGGGGGATGAAACTTTGATTGGGGAAGGGGGAAGCATGCAATCGCGACATCTAAATTTCGGCGAGTGAAAACGTGTCAAGAACGACAGCTACAATACCTCGTATTATTTATAACAGATGTCGTACGAAGTGGGTAGAGGTCGCCAAGCCACGTGATCTTCTGGACCAATCACAAAAGAAGCGGCAACCTTTCATTCTGTTTGACAGATGCGCACGCATAACGTCGCTCTCCCCCGCGCAAAACATCTACGTAAGTAGTAATCTGTGCACAGATGAACCGTAGTAGTAATCTGTGGATGAACCTGTGTACGTAACATTGATTCGCCTGTTCAATCACCGCTACCACACACAGTCGTCTAGACGTACTCTGCCTTCGTTCCTACTGAAAATTTTGCTGCTTTAGTAGAGCTAGAATGCAGTAGAGCCTTAACTCCTATCTTTATGTATTTATTTTTCCCTATTGAGAGCTAATTTTATGTACTTCATCACACCAACTGTGAAGGAGAGACCCTTCCGTAGCATATTTTTCCGTTTACGTACTTGTGGTTATGCCTAATGATGGCCGAATAAAATGTCCGACATATGTTGTAGAAAAGTAGATCAATGAACGTACAGTGTTCATGGGTTGTGTTTGGATAATAAATCGATTGATTAACTAGCAGAACGGGATGTCACCCGACCCAGCACCATTCGTTCATTTATACAGTCACACAAAACTAATCCTTTCTACCAAATGGTACTAGACAACCTGTGATCAAATATCAAGTAGTAATCTGTGCTATGATCTCTGGTCGCAAACAAACATGGCGAGTGTTAAAGCTCTTAGTAATGCTTTGGGTATTGAGAATTATGTGCAAATATCATATTTAGAAGTGCGCTTGATTTAATGTATAATATGTTGACTTGTTATGAAATTATCTGAAGTCAACAAATTGAAGTTGGACTCTTAGATGTTGTATGAAAGAGGACAAGAAGGTATTCCATTCGTGTAATTACTGCTGCATATTGTGCTTTCAAGTATGTTCGCGCGACCAAAGACTGGAGAATCGGAGGAAGATATTTTGAAACTTCAAGAAGAGTTCTTGAGGAATAAGCAGCCAACACCGTCTGCTACTGTCTTGAGAAAACGAAAATCCGGGGATGAAAATGAAGGCGATTCGGGTACGTATACCGCTGTTGTGTGGCAGGCAGTGCGGTGAAGAGAGTGAAAACGTGTTTAGCATTGTAATTAATGACAGCATTTATCAGTCTGGGTTCACTAGTGTGTGTATGGCATTCAAAATTTGTAGTTTTTAAAATTTCGCTTATAACCACTCACCCACTGACTCTGTGTGACATTCCAGAAGACCTGAATCTTCATCTACACCCCTGTAAAATCTTTGGAACTCGCATACTTATGACTTGATGAAAACTCATGCTGAATATGATTATCATATTGAATGACCTTAGTGTTGTTCCTGCCTCACGATTACCACAGTCCCATTAAGGGTATTTTATTGTTTTTCATTTTATTCTAGGTAAATCACAGGCTGCTTTGCATAAGAAACATCATTCAAATTTTGCTTTCAGTCGAGCAGAAACTAGCTCCATGCAAGATGAAAGGGCAAGAACTGTAGGTGAGTTCATGTACAAATAGAATAGAATTTGTATACATTCCACAGCTACTGCTTTTGGCTAAGCTAGGGTTACAATATATCCATCACAGGAAAAGAGGACATTTGCTACTTGTCGACCATAAAAAAAAAGGCCGTAGCAGCAAAAGGGGTTTCCAAATTTTGGTCACAAAAGAGGATGTATGGCATCATTTGAATAATGTATGACATACACACAGTGAAATATAAACAAGTATCAAAGTTCTGCTCCTCGATTTATTACTACAACTATTATCAGTATAGTGATACTAATAATATTACAGAATAATTTTAACAATGAGCAGAAAGTGACATAAAAATCAGTATCATTTTCAGTTACAGAAAGATAAGGCATCCACAGAGAGGAAGTTTTCAAAACAGGCAACTGTTAGTATGTGGTAGCAGAACATAGAACAGAGGTACAGTCTGTTGTCTTGTAACTACTATGATATTTCACAGTATGAAATGCAAATGGATCTTCTGCTTCGAATACAGCATCATCAGATTTGCTTCCTAATTTAGTAAAAACACTTTTGCTGAACTCATTTCACCTCTAACAGCTTTCTTTTGCTTCTCTCATTCCACGTGGGTTCGAAGATCAAGAGCACCCTTCTTCGCCACAGACACATAAGTTCCTGGCTTGCATACCAAGCATTCAGCTTCCCACTCGTCGCAACCATTTTGGAGATACGAATACTTGCTTTTTAGTTTGTCTGTGAATTTACATATTCCTTTCCCCATTGTAAGAACACTATAAAAATGAGACACATGAACTAAATGGTGCACAACATGTCCCCACCTCAGTGCACATGATTCAAAATGAATGACTGGAACCAGGCTGTGTGAGCATGTGTTTGGATCCACTGGAAGTGACTATGAAAATTAGTTCTGAAGTTGAAACGTTGCCTACGAGAACTATGAACTATAATGTACGTAACAACCACCAAAAAATTGAGTGTGACTATCAACAAAGGCCAAAAACCCAGACATTTTGTAAAATTAAAAAATCCCCCCAGACACAATTCTGAAGCCTGAAAAAGAGGATATGTCCAGGGAAACCTGGACGTACGGTAACCCTAGACTAAGCCGAAGGATGTAAGAACATGTTATAATACAAATACACAACCTCTATTACAAGTCAGTTGACATAGGTACTTAAAACCATTATAATATAAATGTATAGATGATAGTCAATTTACAGATGCTATATAACATTATGTGGGGCACACGGTGGTGCAGTTGGTTGAGGCACTGCACTACAAGCTGGAAGGTCATGGGTTCGATTCCTGATGGTGTGATTAGAATTTTTCATTGACATAATTCTTCCGGCCACACTATGGCCCTGGGGTCAACTCAGCCTCTTAACAGAAATGAGTACCAGGAATGCTTCCTGGGGGCGTAAAGGTGGCCGGTGTGTAGGGTTGACAACCTTGCCACCTTCATGTGTCAATTGTCTAGATATACTGGGAGCCTCAACCTCCTGGAACCCTCAGGGCCTGTCCAGGCCTGACCTTTTTTATATACAGTGAAACCTCTATCCATCGTTTTTCAGGGGACCGGAAACTTTGAACGATACATATGGGAAATGATAGTACCGGGAAACCATTAAAAATTATAGATAAGAACAATTTAATGATAATTATTACTTCTTGCTGAGGAAATCTTTCATTGACGTTTGTTTTGAGCAAACTTTACTCCTCCTCAATTCAAAGTACGATTTTTCAAGGCCTAGAACACTTTCACGATCACTGTCACTCGTGCTGTGTGCATAAAAGAAAGATCTTACTTTCATCAGCGCTTCATGCGTCTCAGCAAAGCTCGGCACAACTTCGGGTTTGCCAGCTTCTTCTTCTCCTTCTTCCCGCTCCACACTCCCGGACGCCACGAGGCTCACGCACAGCTCCTGCACTGTTTCTACACCACAGGTTGCCACGTGACTGTCCACAGAGACGTAGTCCTCGAATTTATCTTTGTTCATGCCACTGAACTTTTCCCAGTCTTGGCGGAAATCGTCATCATCGTTGGTCAATACGACGTCACTATCGCCTGAAGATTGTCCCTGCACGTAACCAGCTTTCCGAAAACAATTTTCGATTGTCTGCTGGGTTACTTGTTGCAAGGCTGCCACAGTGTAGTGCAAAGCTTCCAACACGTTTATCTTCTTTTTCGTATCTTTGCCTGCATCCATTAAGCAAACAGCTGTTTGCACGAGGCGTTTTCTATAAAGCTGCTTATAACACTTTATTACCCCTAAATCAAGGGGCTGGAGCACACTTGTACAATTTGCCGGGTACCGTATGACTTTTACATTTCTTAGAAACGATGTATCCTTTGGATGTGCGGCACAATTGTCCACAAAGAGGAGAATGTTCCTGTTTAGTGCACCCATACTTGCGTCTAATGAACGCAGAAATGAAGAAAAAATGTCTGTGGTCATCCACGCTTTATTGTTTGCGTGGTACTTGGTGGGTAATTTTTTTACATTCTTGAAACATCGTGGTTTCGGAGATTTTCCGATAACAGTCGGCACTTGTTTGTCAGTTCCATCACTGTTAACACAAAGTAAAACAGTAAGTCTGTCTTTACAGTTTTTCCCTCCATGACAAGACTCTCCTTTGAGAGCCAAGGTTCTATCAGGAAGCACGTTGTAGAAGAGCCCGTCTCATCCGCGTTGTAAATATCACGTTGTTCGTAGCCCTCCAACAAAGATGGCAGTCTTTCCAGCCACGCTTCCGTGCTTTCGCTGTCCACTGCCGCACTTTCTCCGACTAACTTCTTGTATACTAGGCCATGCCGGTCCTTAAACCTCGCTATCCAGCCGTAGGATGCAGTGAAATTTTCTATATTCAGCTGCGCTGCAATCATCTTTGCCTTTCCACGAAGAATGGTTCCATCAATTGGGATATTCGATGCCCTTACCTGCTGGTACCACGAGAAGAGTACTCTTTCCAACTCGGCGAATGTCGACTCCCTACCTATTTTCCTCTTCTTACTGGCGTTACCACATTTTTCTGCCTGCTCTCGGATTTCGTCCTTCTTTGCGAATATGGAGTTTAGTGTGCTTGGAGCCAACCCAAGGCATTTGGCAATGTCGACACGTTTCTCTCCAGGACTCTTCTCCACCTCTTCTACTATTTTCAATCGCTCGTGCAGAGTTCTCACTTGCTTTTTAGGTTGGGACATGGTCCACGGATTTCAAAATAAATAGCAGGAATAAAATATAATGAAGTAATAAAAACAGGAATGAATTAATAACAGAAATAAAATATTATAGGAAAAGGATAATAAAGGATGGAAATGATTAAACCAGGGTAACGTATGAAACTATGAAGCACACCAGAACGCACAGAACCACTTGCAATGAAGTAAATCTCCACAACAGAGTTGCCAAGTCTTCATCTAGTCCAAAGAAAAGGATGGAAAGCAAAGAGTACAGAATGCACTCCATACTTTTTGATGGAGCCAATCCAGGTGGCACTAAGAAAGCAATGCACGCACAGCGCACTAAACCATCGCTTCAAATTTAAAAAAAATAACTATCAGTGCGGGAAAATGTTGCGTCAGGACCATGATTTTTCAACTATTGGTGCAGGAAAAGGACAGTTCGAGGAACAATGGAGGCGGGAAAAAATAGTGTTATTTATATGGGGCTAATTTTGGGACCAAATAAGGCAGACGATACATGCGGGCCAACGACGGTAACGGGAACGATGGATAGAGGTTTCACTGTATATAACATGATGCAGCTGCAGCTATGTAAGTTATTTCATGTATAGATCACAGATACCTATGCTGCAACATGTGTCTCTCTATGTAATTCTAAAAACTGTTTACAAATACCATTAAGAGTAGACATACAGCATTATATAAGTCAACATATGTGCCAGTCCAAGAAATATTTTATACGTCTTCTTCTTCTTCTTCTTCTTCAGCTTGACAGCCTTATATGGGCCTGGGCCTCCTCGTGTCGTCGAAGTTTCATGGTCACACACGTTAGACACACCACAGTCGGTAGGACTCCTCTGGACGAGGGACCAGCTCGTCGCAGAGACCTCTACCTGACAACACACAACACTCACAACAGACAGACATCCATGCCCCCGGTGGGATTCGAACCCATGATCCTAGTAAGCGAGCGGCCGAAGACCCACGCCTTAGACCGCAGGGCCACTGGGATCGGCTATACATGTCTTTATGTAGCTCAATTTTCAAGTGAGATAAATTTATGTACATAGTATAAAGAGTGAGATAAGAGATACTCTTGCAATGGTGGCTAGAATACTTATATGTCATTATTTAAACTTATAATTGTAGTTGGAAGATTGTTAAATAACTTTATACCTGCATAGCGTAGAGTTTATATTGGTAATGCTCATTCTTTGCAAGAACTGAAAGTCAGTTTTTGAAGAGAAGTTTCTAATTTTTCAAGATTAGAGTTGTCATGTGTCAAGAAATGTTTTCAGAAGTTGCAAGGCCTGCTTAGAAGCTGTTGGTTCATCAAAACATTTCTATGAAGTAGGCAAAGTTAAACTGCAGGGGAGAAAGGGACTGCAGGTGGATGTGGGCTTTCTGTGTGATGAAGCTCCCATGATGGTTGCCATGCTCAGGGATACAGTGAAATGGACACTATATTTTTATGTCTAATACACAGCAAGGAAAAATTATTTCTGACTGCAGTGATATCAGTATATATAAATTGCTCCTTTCTTTCGTTCTTCCTTTATTGCTTGCTTGCTTTCTTTCCTTCTTTCTTTTCTTTTTCTTTCTTTCTTTCTTTCTCCCCCCCCCCCCCCCCCACATCCCAAATATGAAAGGGGATTAACTGTAGAGATATGGAATTTGAACACATGGATGTCCAGAAGAACAAATTTCACATACAGTTTTTAGCACATAAAAATCTGTGCCCACTAAGCTCAGAAATTCCTTCAGAAGACTGAACTATGATACGTTTCTGGGAATTAATGTATACTCAGAAAGTTTCTTAGAACTCTGACAGATGACAAAGCTTTTGAAAATGGCTTATATTATGCGTACATATAGAGTATACAGTAATGCAGAGCAATTTAATACTCGTTATAAGATGTGTACAGTCCTGTTAATCTTTGTTACTAGCAATACTCATGACTTTAAACACTCATACTGTTTAGCATATCTGTACCTTATAATATCCTGTTGGTAGAAATACATAGTAGAATCTCAGTTTGCTGTAGTTTTGAGTTAAGTCAATAATAAAAACACTGTTTATCTGTTAGCTTGTGTTAGGAGGCTTATGATAGGCCACAAATTCTCCAGTGCTTGAACATTGTCACCATCTTCATTATTGTCACAGATGGAAGTGAGGTGTAGTAAGGAAACCAGCCATATTATGTGGACCATTGCTGTGAGAGTAATTGTTTCATGGAATGTCAGCAGTTCGACCAGATGTTCTTGGAGAAATCAAGGAGAAGAATATGACACACGTGTCTGTACCACCCCCAAAGGCACTAACACGGCAAGGATTTCCTGAACCATTTGCCCGAGATGGAAAGGTATGTCTGTTATTGGTGTATGGAAATCCTTGTTCAGTTACAGAGATGAATTATTGTGTTTCCCAGTATGGATGTAGTGAAACAAATTGTCAATCTTTGTACTGTCGAAGCTGGAGAGTCTGATCAGTGGTCATGCATGCTGAACTTTTAATTGTACTTTAAAATATTTTATCTTTCCATGTCAAAATATTTTAGCTTTCCATGTCATATGTAGAAACCTAAGGTTAAAATTCGTATCAGTAATTCCAATGTAGAAAGTCATTGGGGTCTTTTTATAGCAAATTTTCACCCATTTTACGTTTCTGTAGAATAAAGTTCATGTATGCTTTAGATTATTTTGTTTTGTTTTTTTGCAGCTTGTTGCTAAAGGAAAGAGCATATTTGCTCAGCAAGTTGAAAAAATGAAAGGAACTGGAGCAACAAGAGAGATTGTGATGGATACACATGAAAAAAATCAGCAAGCTGACTTTGAGGACTTAAACCACCAATTTGGTAAGAAGTTTGGTCATATCAATTGCATTGCAATTCATGTATGCATCAGTTGCAATTAGATTATATAATTTTCAACCATTTAATGCATAGAATGTCTTCTCATTTGCCACAGCCCATGTTTATAAGTGTAATGACATTTCTTTCCAGTTGCACTGAGTATCTGCAGATAGTGCCATCTTATTGGTGCTGATATAGTGGTATCATATAAAGCATGTTCTGATAACAACCTTTTTATGTGAACAATGTTTTGGAGCCCTTCTTTGGACAGTTAACTGACAAAGGGAAATGGGTCTGTCCAGTTAATCTGTACAAACCCCAAATTGATCTTTACTTATTTTTTCAGAAAGACAGAAAAGCATAAATGTTATAAAATATGAATACAATTTTAATCTAAATCTTTGATTTGAAACTTTTATGTTGTGAAATATGTAACCGGGTACATGGAAAAATGTCATTCATATGTATGTATAGTGTGATTAGCTTTGCAACCATAGGTCTTGATTTTCAATATGGGAACATTATGAGTAAAGAAGTGTTAAGTCTCAAAGAACCAAATTACCACTCCATTGTGTTCACAGGAGTCCACCATTTGTCCTTATCCTGAGCTTGATGAATTGACTGTGCCCTCCCCCCCATCTGTGCCTGGGTGTTCCAAGCAGTCCTTTTTCTTCACATTTTCCAACCCAAACCCGGTGTGCATTTCTGTTTTCTCCCATTCATGCCTCATGCCCTGCCCATCCTAACATTCTTAGCACATTTGGAGAGTATGCATACTCCAGATTGGACTATAGCTTTTCTGTCATTTTCTGTGGTGTTCCTCCATGTCTCGTATTAAAACTGTGCATTTTTTTTAATGAAAATGTAACTAGCATAATTCAATGTCAAATGTGTGTGCCATATGATTGCATTTGATGCGTCTTGAAACAACCAAAATTTAACTAGCATAACTGGCCATCAAGTATGTGTGCTATGTGGGAACATTTGATATACCTTGCAATGGAACCACCCTGTCAAGTGTTACAGGAATTGTTAATTTCAGTGGCAAATGGTGGTTTGTTCTTTTGATGAAAAAATAAAAAAGCTTTTCATAGAGTATTTTAAAAGCACTGTTTAACACTTTAGTGATCAGATGTGATGCTTTGCCCCCCCCCTTCACCCCCCGCCCCCCACCCCAGGTACCAGGTCTGTAATCATGTTCAGCCCAAAAGTACATTATAGCTACACCCAACTTATGAACAGGATACATTCGGAACACCTGATCATAAGTCAGATTGGTTGTAAGCCAAAAATATGAAATGGGGTGGAATGTACATCTTCCAGCAGGTCGAGGGGATTCGAATAAGTAGTCTTTCTGTTGCAAAATAATAAGCACAGAGTCTCTTAAATGGAATATAGGAAGGTTAATCAACACTTTGTGTTCACAATTTGAGAAGTATTTCAAAATGGAATTTCAATGATATTTTAATGGTAGTTTGAACTGAAATTTTCTTAAGGAAATTTTGGTCGTAACTGCGGTTGGTTGTAAGTGGGATGCTTTTAAGTCCGGGAGTGGCTGTATTACTTCTACTATCACTATAAGAGCTGTCACTGACATCCAGACAATCACTTGGAATGTCTGGTAGGCTATCAGCATATAAATCCTGTAAAGTATCTTCATATCACATGCTTTGCTGTGTGTACTGCACTGTGTTGTCACTGATTTGTAGAGCAGAAAAAGGCAATGGCATATAAATATTTATAGCCACATAATGGAGGGACATAGGAGCAAAAAACATGTGCCTTACACATTTGTAGAACATGTACCCAAAGCCCAAGTGCTACATATTTCTAAAATACACCATGATAGCAAAACAGCAATCCAGAAAACTTGTGTGTGTAAAAGCATAAAGTAACATGGCCCAAAAACTAAATATGGCTGTCAAACTATGTTAAACTACGTAGCCCATCAACAGTGTGTTTGTACAAAAAACTGAGTACATCATGATTGTTTTCTATGCTGTGATATGTGCCTGCTGTTTGATTCTGTTATTATGAAGATGAAGGTAAAAGGTTGTTACCATTCAGTTCGGTAGCGTGGGCTAGCTCAGGGTCGGCGATGTGAAATCTTATCATCAATAGGAATATTTTGGGGAAGTAACCCAGCGCCAGGGCTCACTTCACCTGTTTGCTCAATTAAACACGTGATGACTATGTATAAAGATTTATTGCTAGAATGGTAATGTGGTAAATTTAGTAAGTTTTGCTATTACTTTGCGATTGGGCACGGCACTTAAACACTATTCCCAACTGTCTTGTAAGGATGCACACACCAGAGTCCCCCTCAAACTCGCTTCCTCGGTCTGCCTAACGAAGTCTTCCCCCCTCATGCAACACTTTTATCCTCATTGGCCGAAACGTAAATTTTGTTTGTCCCCAATTGGCCGAATGTAACTTTTTAAAAGTTTGAACCTAACTGGCTAGACCAAACAGCGTGCTGGAACGCTCTCATTTAAGTCGGGAGACCCCAAGCTTGCAATAAATGAATGTCTTGGGGTGAGTTACTTCTAACCTTCCTTTGTTGAGCACATGATTTCACAAAGAAACACCGCGACATGTTCCTACCGTCCTTGAAGCAGTAGTCGCCATTGTCCTTTCCAAATTTTCTTCTCTCCCCTAATTTCTAAAGCCCGATGTTGTGCTCATCAAACTCCAATTTGACAAAAATAAATAGTTACATCCCGTAATCAACATGTTCAGGTTTGGAACCCGAACAGCCGATTACAAGGTAAAGTTCACCTTGTAGTAGGCCTTGAAGGCTCAGAGGGGGAGTAGAAGTATAGCTTTACTGTTTCTTTAACCTCCGCACTAGATTGGGGTGGGTGGTTAATGCCACGCCACGACCACTTTATGCTAGGGAAAGAGACCCGGTACCTATTGTACAGGAGGCTGGGTGGTCCCCAGGCCCAGTTATTACAGAGGTTGGTATGAAAGTAAGGCCTCCTATTTTTTTCTCAGCAACTGTAGTTACAATTATAATGAAGTTTACATATCATGGGTGCGTCCTTTACAAAGTTGAAATTCTTTTTCCACAAAGTCTTCTTCATTATCAATGCACTTTTTCCACCTTTGCATGAGATGCTCTATGCCAGTCATGTGAAACTTTTTGCTGAAGCATTGGAGCTCTTCATGATACAGTGTTTCAACATCATCCACAAAATGGTATCCTTGGAGTGCATCCTTCAGGGGGCCGAAAAGATGGAAGTCGGAGGGTGCTGAATCAGGACTGTAGGGTGGATGAGGGAGAGCAGTCAAACCCATTGTTGCAGGTTCCTCCTTTGTGTGCAGACTGATGAGCAGTCAGGCATTGTCATGCAGGATGAGGACTTGATTTATCTTCCTGTTTGGCCAAACCCTTCAGATTCATTGTTTTAACTTTAATATCTGCTCATATCACTCTGAATTGATTGTGGCACTTCTCTCCAAGAATTCCACTAACAAGATTCCTTCACTGTCCCAGAAGATTCTAACCATGGCTGTTCTCCCTCATATTACCTACAGACCTGATTTAGCACTCTCCAACTTCACCTTTTTGGTCCCTTGAAGGATGCTGTCTGAGGATACCATTTTGATGACAACGAGCTGAAACATAGTATGCGTGAAGAGCTCAGACACTTCAGCAAAGAGTTTTAAGCGACCAGCATACAGCATCTCGTGCAAAGGTGGAAAAAGTGCGTTGATAATGAAGGAGACTTTGTGGAAAAATAATTTCAGCTTTGTAAAGAATGTACCCATGATATATGTAATTTCATTATAATTGTAATTATAGTTTCTGAAAAAAAAAAACAGGAGGACTTACTTTTGTACCTCCCCTCGTACAATGGTTGTCTCTCCCAATAAGGTCATATATGAATGTTTGAAATCATTCCAGTTTAGTGCATTCTAATCCCTTGCTCTGGTAACTGTTTATGCTGTAAACAAAGCATCTGGATCTGATTCTTATCCTGTCTTTATTGAATGCTTAAATCTGTAGCCAGGGAAAAATAATGTTATCCTGAGATAGGTTTGCAGTGTGTAGTATGTAATACATTATTGTTTACAAAGGGAGGGCTGTATCAATGAAGTTTCCATTTAGGATGCTTGAATGTGGAAAGATTTTATATTATTATTGTTCTATTTTATTTACAAGTGAATAAATGGGGAGCCACACTATAGTAAGAATAGTCTATTTTTCCATTGACCCAACTTTATTCCTTATTAGTTACCAACAAAATAGGATGTGTTCTGTGAAAGGCTATAAATGTGAGAGCACAAAATAGGCTGCCTCTCCACCTGTAGTGTTGAGCCACTCTTGTATCTCCCTTTGTAAATTGTGTACTACTTATCATGTTATTGAAATTGTCCTCTATTGTTCCCTTCTTCAGAAGAAGCTAATTTTCATAAGCCAGAGATGCACCAATGAATGGATTTATGAATTGTAGTTTGGTACATGCTTGTGCTGTGTAATACTTAGTATAATCAGGCAGGGCCTGGGACAGAATTCTGTATTTTGTCTCTTAAGGACATAGATAATGTTGTCCTCTTTGAACTTAGTAAGGGAAAATTACTGTTAACATAGCTATGAATGATATATGAGCATTTACACGTTAGCAAAGTTCTTAAATTTGTCCATATGTTTGTGAAAGTAAGATGTTCATGTCATGCTATAATTCTGTTTCATTTCAGTTTCAGGTTAGATAATATAAGAGCTTTATGTTAATCTGAGTGAATACATTGATACAGTTGTGTGAATTTATATATTTGAGGGTTATTTGATAGGCTTAATATCATGTAGTGTTATGTAATGCAAGTAACATGATATGGTGATGGTGGTGGTGGTGGCGGTGGCAGCGGCGGCAGTGTGGTAAAGTAGTCACAGCCTATTTCAAGACAGTGGCTTGGCATCACCTTGAAGAACCAAGGAAAACTAGGGAAAACTGAAATGGGTTATTTACACTGGATATCTCTTGAACTTAAGTTTGGTGGAGTTGCAGTGATCTTACCAGTTTTATATTAGTTCTAGGTTCTTGAACACAGACATTCTTTCATCCTCAAACTTTGTGTTGCAGGAGGAAGAAGCTTTGTCTTAACTGGACCAGATGCTGTTGCTATACACCAGGAAAACATTGCAAAATTATCTAAAATGTCTGCAGAAGAAATACTCCAAGAACGACAACAACTTGCTTCTCATTTGGATCCAAAATTGCTTCAGTTTATTCAATCAAGAAGACAAGGAAAACAACCCTCTGGGATGATGGATGAAAGTGCAAAACAGCCGTCAGATATTTTTGTATTAACATCTGAGACTTCTAGCTGTATAAACATGGGTGCTGTTGTACCATCAGGAGTGTCATTAACAGGAGATGTGGACACTTCATCTTCAGAGCGTAATATAGACACCATGACTACTAGTCAGTCAGGGGACATAGCTCAGATACCTAGTGCTTTTGTTGTAACATCAGAAAATGATAAACATGGACACAGTAGTCATGTGGAAAATGATGGAATTTCTTGTCAGTCTGATGTTGAAATGAGCAGTGTTGTAGATGTTTTGGCCATCCAATCCAGTGAAGCCAACAGCTGGTTGCACATGGATGTTGTTGAACATGAGAAGTTGCAGTGGATTGGTGACATCCCTCCTGCCCCTCCAGCCCCACCAGACTCCCTATATTCTGCAAGGTTTGACTTTGAAGGTAGAAAAATAGCACTATAGCATGTCCTGTTAAAGTTGTTGAATTAAAAATTTCTCATTAATGATTGAATATTTTGGTCTTTATTCTATCATGATAAGCAATTTACATTTTGATCTTTCTGTATTTCTGTAATTGTGCACACTTAGGCTGTTCCCATGCTTTTTTATAGTATAAAATTTATTTTAATTTTCCATAAAAGTTTGTATCATTTTATGGTTAATTTTTTGGGCCCCAAATCACACATGTTTCAGTCAGCATGGTGTCTGGTGCCAGTTATTTTTTTATATTATCCCTGTCACATTTCATTATGATTCCAGATGCAGCCACATGCCTTAATATCAGTGGTAATATGAGTGGGGAAGGGGGGGGGGGGAGCGTGTATATTCACATGTAAGAAAACTGGAACAGAGCAACAGAAAGTAAGGATTCGTTTCTTCTGGGATGTGACACCATGTCTTTGGGGAGTGGTTTACGATATTTTGAAGGAACCTAGTGCCTTCATCTTCATTTTTCTTGGACTTCTTAACCCTTGAAGATGATGGCATTAAAGACACTCCTCGACATATGCAGTAGTTACATTTCAGAAGATCCTGCACAAGTCAGAATTGAGTATGCATATAATGAACTGTATACATGTATACAAGGGAGTCCAGTTGAATCTGATACTCCAACATGCTGGAACCTGAATGACCACAGCATGACTGCCTCACTGCCTGTGCTATTGCCCAACAGTATTTTTCCATTAGCTTTGTCTCATTGCTCTTTCATTTCTGCAAGGAAAAATTTGGCACACATTTAAAAAATGTTGTTATTTAAATTGGTGTATTTTTACAAAATTACATAAGTCTGAAAGTGCGTAACTTGAAATTGCATAAGTCAGAGAGTGTTGGTACGTTTCTTCAAAATGTCAGGAACACAGCATGACATCCTAGAAGACTTGAATCCTCAACTACACCTCTGTGACCACCTCAAATCTCAAAACAGTAAGCAAGCCTGACATCATTGAAAAATTATGGGAGTTTTCATACACAGGAAGCTTCAGATATGAAAACAAACTTTCTTGATGATTGTTTTGAGACCTGAAGTGTAAAATTTCTGGAGGTGGAAACAGCTTTGATTTGTTGTGTTTGTGAGATATAAAACAATGAATGTCTTTCATTGAAAACTGGTAAAGTCAGCCACAGTAACAAAATTCTTGGGGTAGAGTACAATACAATCTAGGCAGATATAGGTCAATTTGGTGTCCATAATGAGGACACAGTTTTTTGTGTAATGTTCGTATGTGACCAGTCTTACTGAGACAGTAGCATGTATTGTTTTAATATGTTTATTAAAGGCACATACTGAGGTGAAATAATATCAACATTTTGGGATATTGGTACATTTACCTCAGAAGGGAGGGGAGAAAATACATAATTGGGCCTATATTTCTGGTAGGAAAGTTACTCTTGTCATATTGCCCAATCACTGGGCAAATTTATGTTTCCTTTATTTTAAATCCTTAGATTGCAATTAAATTGCATAAGTTCCCCATGTTATGACATTTTATTTTTTTGGTGTGAAGAATCAAATGATTTATTCTGAAAAAGAAGTTGTTTGTTTTAGGAGAAAATTTTCCTTGAATTGATTGTTTATTTTTTCTTTTGTGTTTTTATAAAAGTATTTTACATCAGACTTTATTCTTGCTTTTTGGAAATAGTGTGGCTATATGGATTAGTGGGTTGTATATTGAGTTGGGTGAGAAATGTTGCATGTTTCCCATACTACATTTGTAGACTGAAAATTGTGGGTAGAAAGCGTATCTTGTATGTGCATAAATTGGGTGCTTAAGTTGAGTCCTAATATTTTTGGCTTGTTATACAATTTAGTTGTAATCATGTAGTTCAGTTGGTAAAGTGAGGGACTACATACTGTGCATATGTGCAGCCAGAGCACAAGGGTATTATTATTCTATGCACATGAGCTTCCTGTGCCAAAGGTATCAGGTTTAAGCCCTGTAGTATTCAGTGAAATACGTCTGTGTGTCATCTTCCCATCTCTGACACGAGTGCTTGGAAATGGACTGGATTTTGATATTCAGATTCTTAACTCCTAGGACAGTGAACAACCAAGATTGCTCCAAAGAGCAAACCTGCTGTATGCTTTGGGAAGAAAGTTCCTTGGAGCTGCAGCTCATGAATTTTATTTTACATTTCAAACTTCCAAAAATGCAGCTGAGTATTTTTTTGTTACATATGTTGAGTAATTTCAACTGTATTCTTATAGAAAGGGATAGCTGGTATAGCAAAGTCGGTATAGTGAGTAGCCTGCAGGTTGGACGATGCAGGGTTCATGTCCTGGCAGGGACAAAGTTGTTCTTGTCTCCAAAACGTTCAGCCTCCTATTCAGTGAGTACCAAAGGCTCTTTCTCCTGGGTGACATGGGCGGGACTTGAGGCTGATGACTCACCTCCACTTAGTACCAAGGTTAGGAATAAATGAAACTATACTCCACTCGTCTGTGCGCTCATGGCACGTATATAGACAGCTTTACCTTTTCAAAAGAAGTTTACATTCAGAAAGGTTTGCTACTACTTCTTTGGCTAATAAACAGTGCATTCTAATTATTGCTGTAATTCCAGGTTTGCTACTGCCATATGCTGATGACAAAATTAATGTTACCCAATCATTGCATCATCATGGTGAAGAGCCGGAGCGTCCAGGCTACACATTGCAGGAACTTCTCAAATTGTCCCGTTGTTCTGTGCTACAGCAGCGAATACTAGCACTTACAACCTTAGCTAACATTCTGGACAAGGTGATAGGTGGAATTCAATATATTCCATTTTCTATAGATCTAAGTGCTGCATACAAATTTATGAGTTGGGATAGAATTTAAAGATTTGCTGTCAATATATTACTTCTAGTCAGTTATAACCTTCTTATCATTGAAATTGCATGTGGCTACAAGATCTTTGAATATGTACCTGTGCAAGTCTAGTGTTATATGTTGGTGTCAAATAGGATAAAATACAACTTCTTTACAAAATTCTCAAGTGCATATACAAGATATCACTTGGCTGATGTTTGGGGCAGTGTTTACAATACCATTATAAGGAAGCTGTCTTAAGACATTCTGTCCTGTGACAGATTTGAAATTTCCAGGAATCATGTCACAGCATTTGATACATTTTGGCCAACTGATTGTGTAATTTGATAAAATTACACAATTTTTGCCATTGGCTGAAATTTTAGCTTCATGGTAGAATCAGAAAAGGCTGTAGAATCTGACATATTTTAGAAAACTTTAGAATGAGACTTGACTAATAACAAGAATAGCAATTGAAAACTAGGCAACATTGTGGTCTGGTGCCGGGAATTCTTTTGAGCTCTCTTCAAAATCTTGCACACTGCATGCACTGCAATACATTTCAGTATCCATATAGGTTTTCTATGTGCTCCGGATATTAATTTTTGTTGGATATGTTGTGAGACAGGAGATGTTTGAAAATTATTGATAGCATAAAATCTGTAAATTTTGTGCAAGATATTAGTAGTTAAGTTTCTCAAACATATTAATTAATTCGGTTCTCAAATAAACTTGTATTGGTTTATAGCTCACATTTATTTATGTCTTGATGATGAAATTTGGTAATGATTCTTTATTTGGTATTTTATCAAAGTGTAATAAGGGATTATGATTTGCATGATGCAATGTACATGTGGATGGCTAAGGTGTAGTGGGAAGTCAAGAAGAAGACTTAAAAAGATACCAGTAGGCTGTGTTGTTTCCATAATGTTGTTCTGGTCAGTCAGTTAAATGAATTGATAGTTATACTGATTTGATATGTAGTAGCTGACAGTGAAAATGTGGGTATTATTTACTTTGCATTTCTGGTTCCATTCTGGTCACAGCAAAACATGATTTTTTTGCATTTCAGACAAAGGCTGGCTGTTACGATGAATGTATGGAAACACCTTTGTTGAATCAGCTGATGGATGCAGACTTGTATCTGTTGTTTCGCTTCTCATTGGATGACAACACTGAAACCATGGTCACTGCAAGTCTTCTTGCTCTGAGGAATTTGCTGTGGAATCACCCTGATGAGGTACAACATATGGGTATAAAGGCACTAAAATGGAAGGATCATGCTTCAGGAAAATGTAAAGTTGTTAATCTCATTGTTTCAGAAACTTAACTTTCAGGTACTTGAGGTAAATTCTGAGGTACATTTTTAAAATATTCCATGATTTCTTTTGTCTGCATCCTTTCTGAGTAAACATTCATAATTACTACACCATCTCTTGTTTTTTAATATGTAATTATTGTAACTGATGCAGCCTCATAAAGTAGTTATATAACATTATTTTTTTCTTGAGCGCTGTCTCTATAGTAATGGCCATGGGCTATATGACTGAAGAATCATAGTTTGATTCTTCGCACAGCAAGAGAGTTTCCTCTTCTCAATGTTTCCAGCCTGGTTCTGGGGCTTACCCAGCCTTCTGTCCTTTGTGAGGGGGGGGGGGGGGAAGGGGTGTCTTTCTTTGGGTGTAAAGCAACCACAGTGCTGAGGTGAAAAGTGTATGGAATTGTACTCTACTCTCCCATATATCTTTATGGCATGGTGTTTAATTAAGTATAGTAATAACTTTATTTTCCCTCTTGCCTGCAGTTTTGTGATGACTATTAAATAAGTACTCCCAATGTACCCCCTTCCTATCGACAGTTGCTGTGTATCCCTAAGCATTGTCATGAAAGCATGACATTGGATTTTATTCTGATCCAGTTCAGTTTATGTTGTACTAGTTCGTTAATGTGGTGTGGTGTTGTAAATACAGCAAAGAAAACTTTGCAAAATATGTGCTGTACGATGGATGATGAGTCATAAGTGTAATTCTGTACCCTCTTCAGTGATGAGTTAATGCACTGTTTTCATAGTGACTTAACAAGGAACATGCTGTGTAATAGAAACCTGAATTGTACTTGTAGCTTTGCCTCGACCGGTTACTAGGACTCTGGAATGGGCAATATCAGCCATCCCTCATGGTGAAGAATGAGGTAACAAAACCCACTGAGAAGGCGAAGCAGGAGGAAGAGGAGGCTGAACTGAAGGATCATCAAATTCTGAGATTGGACATTGTGAAGGGTGCACTGAGGACTGATTTGATACCGAGACTGAGGTAATCCTGTCAGTATTCTGCAAGGGAATGGGCTTGTTTTGAGATGGTTTTGTTGTTGAAGCTGTTCATGTAGTCAGGTCACTGTTCAGGTAAAATATGCTGGGATTTTGTTTTGTTGTTTCATAAAGGGAGCTAGTATGTTTGCATTTTCTTACATAATGACTCAATCAGCACATAGTATGTTTATCAAAAAATATTTGGAATGTCTCACATGATTGCCAAAAATTCTTTACTTTCCATCCATGTACTGCTGTTTTTCTAATCATGAAACCAATGGAAGTAAGAGAAGAAACATTAAATTCCACATTCTTTTGTGAAGATCTTTTATATGACACTCAGGAGCCTGACCTTGTAGTTGAACAGAAATCCCACAGATGGAACATAATTTACTCATGTCTGTATGAGGTATCACCAAGCTACGGTAGCTTGCTTTCAGTGACATTTATTTTTTTATGTCACATCCTATCTGTTGACAGAATGAGGTAACCAAATGCAACTTCATGGTTTCAGATACACCTGTGCTCGTATCGCATTTGTATGAAAAAAGAATTAAAAAAGAGAAGGAAAATGCCATGCATAAAAATGTTTTATGAATAAAGATGGTATGGCGCATGATATTACAGCTAGTTTGAATGTTGCTGATGATTGCTTTTTACATAAAATGCAAGCAGTTGAGTATCTGCTGAATCAAAGTGAAATAACACAAGTGGACATGCACAGACTGATGTGGGATGTGACACTGTGTGTTATGGTAGATAGGTTCTTAATGTGTTACAAATATTCTTTGAATTAAAATGTGTATGCTACATATAAGTGTTTTGTGAGGAATTTAAGATGTTTCCACATTTGTGATAAGTAGGCTTCAATGACAGTACTGTATGTGACCTTCAGCCCAGTCCTTATTTCTCATTGCTGTACAGGTTGCCTTCATTAGACCTTAAAGTGCATTGTTTCAGGTATATCCTGGAAGTTTTGCAACCAGGCCCGAAAGCTGTCATCATGGTGTTGGAGATCCTTACGAGGATTGCTCGCCACTCTCATGATTCAGCACTTGCAGTAACATGTTGTCCAAGATTGCTGTCTATAATCATCACCAATTTTGTCTCACGAGATTGGAGAGGCATAGGTTTGTAACATTTAAGAGATAACATGATATTTAGTATTGTCTGTATCTTACATGTGTTTGTAACAGTTAAGAGATGACGTAACATTTAGTAGTACCTCTGCTTTGAGGACTCATTATTGCATTTTATGCAAGTAAGGTTTTTGTCAGTTTAGTATTCAAATTTCTCATCTGCCAGAGAAACACTCAATACACATTTTATTGTCCTCAAATCTGTCTTAACATCTTACATTCCATCATACAAACCCTTCTGCAAACTGTATATTATACTTCCTTAGTATGCTGTAGTTTTCCATTCCTCTTTTTAGTCATTCTGTATTAAGTAGAAAAAAGAATGCCTTACATAGAGACCATATTCATCCATCTGTCCATCTCTGACATGGTATGAGCATCTGAACTGTTCAATGGATCTTTGTGAAATTTCATATAAGAGTTCTGTAGAGAAAGTTGTTGAGCAAGCAAAAGTTTTGTGAAAGTCAGCTCAGTGGCAGACATACATTACTTGTGGGTGCAAATGCATTTCTACCCATATTTGCCATATTTATTGCCTGATTGTAGTGAAAATCAGTACAGAAGATCTGTCGCGTCCGGCGATTTTAATTGCGCCACGCGACCATTTTAATAACCAGCAAGGTGTAAGATATAAGGTTTGTGTGTGTCATGCTACGTTCACTTTTGTTACAAGTTAGCGGAAATACCACACACACCTACCCACCCTACATCCGCTTCTTAGGAGACTTCGTCACGTACCCTTTTGTTTTAAACTCACCCCTAAGGGTTGAATGATTTAAGTATCCTGTTCTTGAGACAGAGACACGTGTTCAAACTCTGTGGTGTCATGCCCATATTTGGTAATGCTTGGGGTTTTGACAATGCCCTGTGACATAATTCACCCCAAGATTTTGGTGCTATATAAGCATGAGGTTTGAGGGCCTCTGGGGAACATTCTGGTCATCACTTGCTGCAAGAATCTCTGTCCGAATTCGCTTCGAAATTTCTTTGTGTCAGAAGTCTCGCTAAGAGCTCAAGTTTTAATTATTTTATAGTGCGTTATTTCATATATCACCCATAGCAAACTTATTCCGTCACTTTTCTTGTTAATATCAAGCAATGTAACTTACAATAAACCAGTCTTTCTACATTTCAAGAGTTGTGACTGGTGTCATGAATATCAATTCTTAAGTGTCCAGAACGAGCCTTATACCAGTTTTCCTCAGTAACCAGCCGCTCGGTCAACACCGGCGTACCTGATTTCGACCATCACACTTGGGATATAACAGATCTCCAGGTAGATATGTTGAGCAGTCGTGAGTTTTGTAAAAATCAGTGCAGTGAAAACCATAATTTGCTTAGGGGCATAAGTAAACTTTGCCCATATTGTCTATATTTCTTGTTTATTTGAAGGAATTCAGTAGACACGATGTCCGCAGAACTCTACTGAATGGCTGTGAGTTTCACAACAATTGGTGCTGCAAAAGCCATACCATACATAGGGGTGTAAATGAATTTCTATTCATACTTTCTACAATTACTGTCTGACTGTGATGAAATATGGTATAAGACATCACACGTGATGCTATTGAGCATTTATGAGTTTCTTGAAAATCAGTGCAGGGTGGGCCGGACTTTTCGCATGGGTGTCAATGAAATTGTGATCACACGTGTTCCATGAAACTATTATATTTTGAAGGAAAGGACACCTTGCTAATATCTGTTGACTATACCACAGAGTACACCCTTTGTGGTTGTGTTAGATCATGCTGGTTACCAAAACTTGATGTATATTTTTCATTCAGCCTAGTGCTAAAGTGAGGTGAAGCCCCACCTTATACCCAGGGTTGTCTCAGCATGCCAGGTGTTTGGTCCTGTTTGACATCTCAAGCAGTGATGGTTGAATGATGAGTGCTGGTGTAGTGAAGATTGCTCTTAGAAAATTCTGCTTCATTACCACTTCAGCAACTACAAATACAGTGAAACCTCTATCCATCGTTCCCGTTACCGTCGTTGGCCCGCATGTATCGTCTGCCTTATTTGGTCCCGAAATTAGCCCCATATAAATAACACTATTTTTTCCCGCCTCCATTGTTCCTCGAACTGTCGTTTTCCCGCACCAATAGTTGAAAAATCACGGTCCTGACGCAACATTTTCCCGCACTGATAGTTTTTTTTTTAAATTTGAAGCGATGGTTTAGTGCACTGTGCGTGCATTGCTTTCTTAGTGCCACCTGGATTGGCTCCATCAAAAAGTATGGAGTGCATTCTGTACTCTTTGCTTTCCATCCTTTTCTTTGGACTAGATGAAGACTTGGCAACTCTGTTGTGGAGCTTTACTTCTTTGCAAGTGGTTCTGTGCGTTCTGGTGTGCTTCATAGTTTCATACGTTACCCTGGTTTAATCATTTCCATCCTTTATTATCCTTTTCCTATAATATTTTATTTCTGTTATTAATTCATTCCTGTTTTTATTACTTCATTATATTTTATTCCTGCTATTTATTTTGAAATCCGTGGACCATGTCCCAACCTAAAAAGCAAGTGAGAACTCTGCACGAGCGATTGAAAATAGTAGAAGAGGTGGAGAAGAATCCTGGAGAGAAACGTGTCGACATTGCCAAACGCCTTGGGTTGGCTCCAAGCACACTAAACTCCATATTCGCAAAGAAGGACGAAATCCGAGAGCAGGCAGAAAAATGTGGTAACGCCAGTAAGAAGAGGAAAATAGGTAGGGTATCGACATTCGCCGAGTTGGAAAGAGTACTCTTATCGTGGTACCAGCAGGCAAGGGCGTCGAATATCCCAATTGATGGAACCATTCTTCGTGGAAAGGCGAAGATGATTGCAGCGCAGCTGAATATAGAAAATTTCACTGCATCCAACGGCTGGATAGCGAGTTTTAAGGACTGGCATGGCCTAGTATACAAGAAGTTAGTCGGAGAAAGTGCGGCAGTGGACAGCGAAAGCACGGAAGCGTGGCTGGAAAGACTGCCATCTTTGTTGGAGGGCTACGAACAACGTGATATTTACAACGCGGATGAGACGGGGCTCTTCTACAACGTGCTTCCTGATAGAACCTTGGCTCTCAAAGGAGAGTCTTGTCATGGAGGAAAAAACTGTAAAGACAGACTTACTGTTTTACTTTGTGTTAACAGTGATGGAACTGACAAACAAGTGCCGACTGTTATCGGAAAATCTCCGAAACCACGATGTTTCAAGAATGTAAAAAAATTACCCACCAAGTACCACGCAAACAATAAAGCATGGATGACCACAGACATTTTTTCTTCATTTCTGCGTTCATTAGACGCAAGTATGGGTGCACTAAACAGGAGCATTCTCCTCTTTGTGGACAATTGTGCCGCACATCCAAAGGATACATCGTTTCTAAGAAATGTAAAAGTCATACAGTACCCGGCAAATTGTACAAGTGTGCTCCAGCCCCTTGATTTAGGGGTAATAAAGTGTTATAAGCAGCTTTATAGAAAACGCCTCGTGCAAACAGCTGTTTGCTTAATGGATGCAGGCAAAGATACGAAAAAGAAGATAAACGTGTTGGAAGCTTTGCACTACACTGTGGCAGCCTTGCAAGAAGTAACCCAGCAGACAATCGAAAATTGTTTTCGGAAAGCTGGTTACGTGCAGGGACAATCTTCAGGCAATAGTGACGTCGTATTGACCAACGATGATGACGATTTCCGCCAAGACTGGGAAAAGTTCAGTGGCATGAACAAAGATAAATTCGAGGACTACGTCTCTGTGGACAGTCACGTGGCAACCTGTGGTGTAGAAACAGTGCAGGAGCTGTGCGTGAGCCTCGTGGCATCCGGGAGTGTGGAGCGGGAAGAAGGAGAAGAAGAAGCTGGCAAACCCGAAGTTGTGCCGAGCTTTGCTGAGACGCATGAAGCGCTGATGAAAGTAAGATCTTTCTTTTATGCACACAGCACGAGTGACAGTGATCATGAAAGTGTTCTAGGCCTTGAAAAATCGTTGTTTGAATTGAGGAGGAGTAAAGTTTGCTCAAAACAAACGTCAATGAAAGATTTTCTCAGCAAGAAGTAATAATTATCATTAAATTGTTCTTATCTATAATTTTTAATGGTTTCCCGGTACTATCATTTCCCGTATGTATCATTCAAATTTTCCGGTCCCCTGAAAAACGATGGATAGAGGTTTCACTGTAATTGATTATGTCATTGGAACAGTTAGTGCTGTGTATTGTTGAGCTGTGTCATCACATGCGATCTTTACAGCTCACAGTATGTTACATTAAATTATTGTAAAATAAAATTGAATATATTATTCAAATGTAGCAGCCAAATTGAGATGTTCACTGCTCTGATCACATCCAGAATGTCATTTTGTGGATGATTGAGATATTGTAGTGGTGTTGGATTGTTTGTTTTGAAGTTGGGACTTGTAAACCATCTGAGATGGCCTCTGTGTATGGTGTCCCACTGGTGGAAGCCCTGAAACTGCTGCGAGTGATAGCCAGTCGTTCCCGCTCCATGGCATCAGACCTTGTCCACAAGTTTGGGGTGATGGAGTCTGTAGTCAGTTACATCAGTATTGATCCTAGGTAACTACAAGGTACAACTGTCTAGTTTCTTATGTATCTGTCTGTGCATCAGATTTAAGCTATTGAGCTATGCATTGTGGGCCAAATGATGTGTGATCATCCAGTGACAGTACTCAGAAGCTTTATCCCCCTCACTTCCTGGTTTCATATCTTTGATTCCTTACCCTGCAGTCTGGCATGGGGCCCTGTGCTATCTAGTTGTGTCATTCTGATATTTGAGGTTTCCACCAAACAGTGTTCGGGCCCAAGGGAGTTGTTATGTTTCAAGGTAAGGAATTGGCTTTTTTGGACTCTCAAGTGTTGCAGGCCATTCTCCTGGAGAAAATGATAGAGCTTTACAAACATGTGGATTCAGATTGAGGATTTAAGTCATCTGGGTTATTGCACTGAGTAGCAGGATTGTTGAGTCTCGGCATTTCAAAGGAATATGCTGCCTTCATGTTCAAGGGTGAAGGAGTCCTAGAAGAATGAGATTGTCTTGGCTGGTATTTCAAATTCTGTTTAGGTTTAAACTGTCAACTGCCACTTGGAGATATCTTTGTTTTCTGTTGCTTATGTGGTTTCTATTTATCAACAATCCTGTGATGAAAACTTGCAGATTGTCATTTGTATTCAGAACTATGTAACTGAAACTCATTACAAGTATATATGTATATATATATATAGGTCTTACAGGCTCTAACTGTCATACTTTATTTATTGGAATACACCTTCATTACATGTAATTACAAGTGAGAAGTAGGTGAAATTGACCCTGTCTGTACCATGAAGACACATAATGGAGTAGAGGCATAGCTCTGCTCATTCAAAACTGCGGCACTAGCTGTAGCTGAGTGGTTGACTTTATGCCCTGGACACTTTACCCCGGGAAAGACATCTGGTATCTATTGAATAGGAGGCTGGGTGGGCCCCAGAGATGGAGTGGATGTTTTTGAGAAGAGAAAAACCTCTTGCCTCTGCTGGGATTAAACCCCAGATTGTCCAGCCCGTAGCCTTGTCACTGTACGACTGCACTACCCTGACTCCACGCGTGATAACAAGTGTATTCTCTAAATAGAGCTGGTTTGTTCCTGTGGTAAGCATGTAACAATAGCAAGAATAGGAGAGGAGAGTGGTTAGGGCTAACCCTGCATTGTACTGCCTAAAATATGCAAGTGAGGTCGCTGGGCAAGATTAAGGGTTCATACACAATAATAACAAGAAGGAAATTTTGTTTGTCTTTTTGTTGAGAAAGCTTGTAGTACTCACCAAAAAGTTGGTGTTGTGTTCTGTGTTTAGTGTGTCTGGATTCTTGATTTGGTAAGTAGTCTTGATTTTCTTTCCTTCTTGCTATTTGCCTGTTGATGTAACATTTTGTTATGCAAGTACAATGGGAGTGTGGCAGAATGAAATAAATGTTTAGGTAAGGAGTTCTGTACAAAAATCATGAAGCATGTATGTATTTCTATTCCTACATCTACTATTGTTATTTTATTTTATTTTTGTCAAGAACTTATTCCTTAAGTAAACATTCTGTCTATGTAAAATTTCTTGGATGTAGAATGTCTTCAAAGTTTCTAACCATCACTTGCAAGCAGTATTTCCCGATTGATATGTAGGCATTTTGTGATGTATCTCTTCTTACCAGATTGCATGTGCCTCAGATTTTGTTGTACTTTCAGGGAGAGTGGTCTTCCCCAGCAGCAGGCTCTGCAACTTGGCCTGGAGAGCTTCTATTTATGGCAGACCTTGCTGGCCTATAACTTTTCCAGTATACACTTCATGTGAGTCTTATTTGTTGAACATCATGCGAAGTAATTCTTTGATTTAAAAGTAATTTGTTTTTGTATAATAGTGGATCTTTCGTTGCACATTTCTGCAATTTGATAGCGTAGCTTTATATACATATTAACCATTTTAGTACTTAGTAAGTTTGTAGGTTTTCTTTCAGGTGAGCATAGTGGTTGCAATTTAAAGCTGTATGAATAAGCTATGAAGATGTGAACTGCATTATTTTAGCTCAGTTTAGGCCTCAGTGGCGAGCTTAAGTGATGATGTGATAAATCTTTCAGTTCCATAACAGGGATTTTTGTGGTTTATCTGCTGTCCAAGGAAGATTATGTACAAGATACCGGTAGTTTGTAACTGCTGACAAGTGGGAATATTAGGTATGAACAAAATATATGGACATTGAATTTGACTGTGTGGGATGTGGCTGTTAAGAATGTGCCTTGACATGTTACTGAAACATTGTTTTTTATATGAGGGTGCTCCATAAGGCTAGACAATCTCCATTAACCCTTTGGCATCGAGATTTAAATACCAACAGCCCGCTTTCACATACGACATCCTTTCTGCTAGCCATTTAAATTTTTATGTGTGGTTTACAACAAGATTAGATGATTAAAAAAACAGCATTTTGTGGGAAGTAAGACAGAGATATTTCTGCGTGTCTTAAAAGATGCAGTAGGTAATGTTATTTCCTAAAACACAAAATAAATTTCTAGGAGATGCAATTTTTTTTTTTTAACTTTCATTTTGGCTTGAGGCTCCAGTTTTGCTTAGGGAGGTCATACGTTATGTATTCATATGTTGGCTATTCTGAGAACATGCCACTGAAGCTGTTAGTAGCTCTATATCTTTTTTAAGCCCATATGTCTGTCCTTCTCCTCAGTAGTGAAGCAGACTCAATAAAAGACAGTCATAAATACACTCAGTGTACCACTGAAATGTTATTTCATTTGCAAACATACAGGAGGGGTCAGGTAGCACACAGAAATTCTCGCAATTAAGAAATAATTGAACAAGGTATTTCTGATCAAGAAATGAAGACAAATAACACTGAAAGTAATGTAAAAGGGGTTTCCTTTGTTTTTGTATCAGCATAAAGAAAGTTGGGGTTTAGTTCATTGGAACTCCAATCTTTCATATATGATGTGAGGAGATATATGTGACCCAGTGCAATATGCAGAAAAGGTAAACATCAATTATTAGTAACTCTAGCCTTCCTTCAGTTAGTCTAAACACCACATGCTTTGTATGACAAATTTCCTTGTCAGCTGCCACACTGCGTATATAGCGTGAGTCAAAGTCACTGTACCTACTCTAGACTATGAGCATATTCAGAGAGTCCATAATAAAACACATTTCTCATACTTACTTAAGTTACAGCAGATGTTATAAATGGCCCCCCATGTGCCTGTAGAGATGCATGTACGTACCTGATCTTGTTTACAAAGACACATGACAAATCAATCTGACGGATGTTCCTGATGAATGCAGTATAGGGGCAAAGCGACTTTTGACTCATCTTCACACTTCACACTGCACAACAAACCTGCTGTGTATACACCCATCAGTAGAACTCTGTCTTTGAAATGGAAGCCACATCACATTGAATCATGCTTTCCTCTGTTTATCACCAGAATTAATACTTAGAAACCAGTCAGCTTCTGTCAACATACCACTTCAGCTGGCAGTAGAACACATGCCAAAATATACTGACCAATGACAAATAAAGAATACAGCTAGCCACATTGTCCAAACCAGCTCTGGGGGCCACACAGTCTCTTACTCAGTGGGTATATGGGTTCTTTCTTGGGAGTAAAGGGACTGGAGCATGAAGTTGACCAAAAATACTCTCTAATGTGGAGTTAAGAATGAGTGAAGCAATACTTTACTGTCCTGTACGTTTTCATGGCGTCGAGAGTGAAATATTTCAATGGCATGGGCTGTGGCTGTCCTACTTACAGGATGCTCTAGCCAGGCTGAATTTTAAATGTCAACCTATATCTAGGGTGCACGGTCCCTAAAGGTTATTGTTTACAAGTGTTGAATGTTACCAGGGTATGCTGTGTCATAAACAGCCACAAAAGTGTAACTGTAGAAAGTGAGAAAGTCACCATGGCAGTGCCCGTGCTGTCTCAGCCCATAATGTGACAGTTTGTAGCTGAATAGAGATATACAAGTGGGTAGATATGACTTGGTGTCACTTTTTTATGTTTCCTGAGTGTAAACTAACCTTGAAAGACTTAATTTTCATAATCTGGAAACAATTAAATGCAATGGAATGGAGCATTTGTTGGAAATTCCAAAAACTGAGTCTGAGAGATGCTTCCAGCAGGATCAAGAACAGTGGAGCAAGTACTGTTGTGCTGAAGAATTGTTTGAAGGGAATTAACCTCACACCTCTGTAAGTACAATATCTTGGATTTCACACATTCAGTCTTGATATGCTTTAATCACTTTTTGTGTATTTGCCGTGCATTAATACCCCAGTACTACCCTGTAAGAAAATTTTTGGTTAGTTTTGTGTAGGTAGATTTCTAGGAAACATTTTTTAAATTCAATTTTGTTTGACATTACAATCATGATTTTCTCACCAAAGCCTTATTTGTGAAATTGGGTCTGCCACCTGAAGGTGACGTTGGCTTTAAAATAGAAGAGGCTTTATAGGATGCATCCTACTGTTGGGAGTTGGCTGTGTCTTGCAAGGTAACTATTGCCTGCCTGAACACTTTCATTGCTTTGTTGCCTCAGGATTTGATATTATTCAGACAAATACATGGTGTGAGCATTGTGACAGAAATTAATGACACAGGGACTTGTAAATGCCTTTTTGTTTACTTGTTGGTGCCTTTTTGCAGGGGTACACATATCCCTGGTGACTAAATGTTGTGCGGTGGCACCTAATATTTGTGGTTCCCACTATGGAACTTGCCTTATGTAACTGTTCTGGCACCTAGAATTTTGCGGTGGCTCCTAGATTTTTGGAAAAATTGCCTTTTTGTTTACAGTGATCTGTATCCAGTACTCATGAGATTGCTTCAGTTTCATCTGTCAGCCACAGCAGCTTCAGATTCTCATTCTACATTTGGCCATGAGCATGGGGCAGCAGTGATTTCTGTGCTGAAAGAAGCAATGCTGGTTGCACATGCCCAGGTGAAGAGGTCAGCAAGCCACAGAATAGTTAAGAGCTCTCAGCAGTTGATAGTGACCATTTCTTATGACCATCTTTCTGGTTTCACTGAGCTGCTGCTGTTGTGTCTGAAGAAGTGGACAAATCAATTAGCCAGAGCTGAAGATGTTACGGTAAGGGGCAGATTTCACTGTGTACAAGAAGCTAGACTAACACTGTTTTGAGTTTGTAGTAAATATTGTTTCTCTTTTTACAGTTTTCTGCTCTAAAGCTGGTTGCAGCGACACTGAATTGTTTAGCTGTACGATATGCTGTATTTCATGGTCAGGTATGTCTTTGGTATTGTCATTTCTAACATGAAAATAGTTCTGGTGAGGGAATTTTTGTTACAGTCAGACTGAGCATCTGTCTGCACTCTGTCGTGCTGTGATTGTTTTGTTCGCTCTGTCTTGTCGAGAGAGTTAAACAAGTGTCAAATCATGGAGCAGTCCTTTCTAGTAATAATGTTATAAGAAACATGGCATAAGAGTACAACAGGGTCACTAAAATGTACATTATAATCAGTGCTATGAAATGCATTAATATCTCCTTTGTGCTGAGACAGGATGGAGATAATGCATAGTGCATGTATGTTTTAGGCTTGACATGGAGAAGGATGTGGAATAATTAGCCTTCCATATTGAAAGGGTAGTTCCTTGTATTTATGTCTTATGTCTCAAGGTGGTGGAGCCAATGAACTTTTTGACCAACATTTTGTTTCAAGATGGTACAATGAAATGTGTTGACATTACCCTCTTCGATCTACAGGGTACTCTGAGCAATACAAACATATAAAGAAAGGGACTCAGTGCACATATTTTGATTTTAACCAGTTTTTAATTTTATTTTATTTTAATTTTATTCCACTATTTGGAGTAATAATTTTTAATTCTAAGTATGGTATTCACTGCTTGTAAAGGAGAGCCCTCTACCTGATACACTCTCTCCTTTATGTAAACTGTGCAACTGCCTGATGATGGCCATAAAAATTGGCTGAAACATGCAGTGAACATAAAGAATGTAGAGTATTCTTGTTAGTTGTGTTAGTCTGAATATGTAAATAAATTTGATTTAAAACACAATGGGATGGTGACACCTAAACTGATTTCTGCTAGTTAAGCTCATCTCATCAATAAGTACAGGAACATAAAAAGGAAGTTACTAAAGTGCAATTCGAACATCTACTGTAACAAGCAGTGCATAAATAAAAACTTAATCCCAAAATATACCTATGTTCAGATACCCAATTTTTCACCCGCCACACAATTTACAAAAATCAAAGCTCAGGGGCTAAGACCCTCTTCGATCTACAGTGCACTCAGAGCAATACAAACATATAAAGGAGGGTACTCAGTGCACCTATTTTGATTTTAACCAGTTTTTAATTTTAATTTTATTTTAATATTATTCCACTATTTGGAATGATAATTTTTGATACTGATTGTGGTATCCACTGCTTGTAAAGGAGAGGACTGTACGTGGTATAATTTCTCTTTTATGTAAGCTGTGCAACTACCTGATGATGGCCATAACAATTGGCTGAAACATGTTGTAGTGAACATAAAGAATATACAGTATTCTTGTTAATTGTGTTAGTCTGAATATATAAATAAGTTTGTTAACATTACAGTTCACATTGGTTTTATCTTTGACCTGTATGAGTACTGGAAAAGTGTGATACATCTGGTAGGCTGATGATCAGGAGGGTTGTGTATAGTTATGAAGAATCAAAAATAAATGAATGAGATAAGCAATGGGTTTTATTCAGTTGTGTGCTAAGCTATTGTTCTGGTATTCACCAACAGAGATAGGAAAACTAGAAAGAACCTTACTGTTTACTTCACAGACTAAGATTTGAAGTTTGTCCCTCTCAAATATTAGGTGCCTAGTTCTGTCAGTTCCTTCTGTCCTTGAAGATATTATCTTGAAATGGACTCATGATTACGTTCTCCCACATCCTTTCCAATTTGTCATTCATTACCCTGCCTCATTTGTAGCTATGTATCAGTAGCAGATAATACATCATAATTCAAAGAGTTCAGCGCAAAACTCATAAAGCCTACTTACCTTTTCAATTGCTTTCTAGTATTATGTATCTATTATAGTAGTAGTAGTGGTGGTGGTGGTGGTAGTAGTAGTAGTAGTAGTAGTAGTAGTAGTTTTTGTTGTTGTTGTGGCAGCGAAGGTGGTGGTGGTGATAAGACCAAACAGTTAGTACAAACTGTTTTAAAAATAAAATTTTGAAGGAAGAAATTTACAGTAAATGCCTGTTACGTGAACAACATTAAGAAACTATTGACCACCTATTCATAGGATGTCCCATTTTGGTGAGGAATGAGTACTTAATGAGACTCAATAAAGTTGTTGCATATTTACATTAATCAATATGCAAAGCACTAGGCATCAAAACAACAGACAAATGGTACACACACACACGCACGCACGCACCCAAAACAGTATGTGAACATGAAGATGTGAGTGTTATGGAATCAACACAGATAGAGAAGTTGTGGCAAATAGGCCAGATATAATAATTAAAATCAAAAATGAGAAAACATGCATACTGATAGATGGGGCAGTACCAGTGGACAGAAATGTCACACAATAGGAAGCAGCAAAGAAGCTAAAATACAAGAGTTTATGTATTGAGTTGCAGCAAATTTGGAACATGAAGTGTATGATTATACCGGTAGTAATTGGAGTCACTGGATTAGTAACAAAGGGTTTAAAGAAAAATTTGGAAGCCATACCAGGAAAACATTCGATAGATTCACTACAAAAGACAGCTGTACTTGGAACATCACACGTAATACGAAAAGTACTGCAGTCTGAAACTTGAAGGCTGAGCATTGGGGATCACCATTCGTCCAAGAGGAGTACCAGGGAGAAAAGGCCTGTGACAAGAGACAATGACAACAACAACAAGTACAATTGTTATTATTATTATTATTATTATTATTATTATTATGAATTAATAATATTTTTGTAAATTACTTATGAGGGTGTCCATAGCTACAGATTATGTGTATGTTATATTTGCCAGATATAGTTTCAGAGTCTTGTCATGTTTGTAATTGTGTATTGACAAGCAATATTTTGGGTGTAATATGTAGGTATGCCCCTTACCACATTTCACATGTCTAGCTCTAGATGTTCATTATCACCAGCCAACTGAAAGCTTAAAAAAAATGTTCCCATGGCTGCCATGTTGTTATTGTATGTTAAAAACTATGAGAATTTGCGTATTTTTTACCTTTGTCATCATACATCATTTCAAGACCCTAAACTGAGTGGTGCTAGTGTCACTCCAGCATCACACTTTTCTTGTCTGCCTTGTTAGTACTGTTTGTAAGAGATTAAAACGACACTGTTGGGGTGGTTGGTCTTGAGTGTCATAACATTGATACCATGTTTTGTGAATATCAGTCAGTGGGTTCCAGGGTTGCATTGGGTACACATGCACGCATGTGTACACAAACACACACACACACACACATCCAGCATTGTGATCTCATAATGTGACTTTCTTTCTTTGTAGGAAGAAAAGTAAATTAGGAAGTGGCACATACTTTAAGTTTTTGAAGGAGTCAAAAATGTAAACGGGAAAATAATGTCCTTGTCTAAAGTGCAAACAGTTGAAGCTGTGTGCAGATAGATTATTTCCCTGAATCCTCTTCCCCTTTAATCTCAAGCACACCTTCACATAATGCACTCCATTTTCAAAAATGAGGCTTTGGCAATTCAGCCATGGTGGTATAAACACTTACAGGTCAAGTTGTATCTCATTAGTTAAGGATTTTTGTCTTATTTGTTGGATATGTTGATGTGTAAGTTGACGAGACTTGAAGCTCATTGTAGGCTATTTTGGCTTGTTTCAGTGTGGAGTGGATTCTGTTTCTCTGCTTGAGGAGATTGAGGATCTGATGAAGTCAACTGTTTTGCCATTTATGTGCAGTTCAAACTTCAAACTGATATGTAGTAGGGTCATGTGAGTATCAGTTGTTGTGACTGAATCTGTATTTGCAATCTGCTTGCCCTTCCTGCTGTCTGTTCACTTCGATGTGATGAAGTACCATATTTACTCCAATGCAGGATGAGGTTTTTTTCCTTAAATTTGGCTCTTAAATATGCGAGGTCATCATAAATTCACATATAACCGGACTGTGCTGAGCCAATGTCTTATTTTTTTTAAAGAAGCACGGTTTTGGAAGCAGTTTCCATTTCCAGGCAAAGAAGCACCTAACCTGGTGGACGATTTAGGTCAAGCTATTGTCAGTCCATTGGTGCCATAAAAACAGTAACTTGTTAAGATATGCACCTGAGAACAGATCTAGTCCAAGGGTAGTAACAGTAAAATGGCTATTGAAAATTAAAAATTAACTGCAAGACTCAAAAATAAAACCTGGATGAATGTACAAATGAAAAACCATTAAAGACCCATGAACTCAGACTGATCAGACCATAGACACAACACAAAAATCCAGAATGCATGTACCGTATATTCTCGAATCTAATCCACATCCGAATCTAATCCGCACTCAGTTTTTGGCGATTTCTTAAACGAAAAAAGTTAGTTCGCGGTTCTAATCCGCACCTTTACTTCAACCACCCCTTGCCCACGGGGCGACTGATTGAATAATATTGGATGTTACCAATGCGTTAAAATACGACGCTACGCCTGGGGCCGATGAGTCATACCGATACCGTGAGGCGGGGCCTTTCTCAACAGACGTGCGCAATCTCGTCTGAATCCAGCTCGCGCCTTAGTTGTTCAAATGTGGGAGGTGCTTGTTCCAATTTGTCGTGTACCGTAGTTATGGAAGAGGGACGCCTGAAATCTAAACGACTCTCATATACGGCAAAGTTCAAACATGAAGTTATTCGGTGCGCAGAGGAGAATGGAAACCGCAAAGCCGCTGCAATTTTTGGAGTTGATGAAAGCAACGTTCGACTGTGGCGGAAACTGGGTGGAGAGCATGGATAACGATTCAGTTATGAGTGATGACGGCGAGTCTGATGAATAATAAATTATAATAATAAATAATAAATTATTGTATTTTATTGTTCTTACGGCACGTACAGCAGCTGTATCATTTTTCCAAAATCCAGCTCTCGACCGCGAATCTAATCTGCACGCGAATCTAATCCACATCTGATTTTTTAGCCCTCTAAAACTGTAAAAAGGGTGCGGATTAGATTCGAGAATATACGGTACTTAAAATTCTTAACACAACTAACACCATATGTGGAGAAAACTGTGAATCTTTATGGGTTCAAGTAAGTTCATGAACCAAGAAATATAAATGTATTAGTCAATGTGGATCATCTCACCAGAATCGACTGTGAAGGGTTTTAGAAGTGCTGTATATCCAATGCGGTGGGTGGGAATGATGATTATATGTTGTGGAATGACAGTGAAGAGGATGGGGATGTATCTTGACATGCTTTGTGTATTAAGTGTATGAAATTAATAGTAAAAAATTTTTTATTAGCAAACTTTTATTTTTTGGGGGGTTGTCTTAGATTTGGATAAATACATTTTCCCTTGGCAGACATGCTTTATTTGGGTGATCGTCTTAGCTTAGAGTTGTCTTGGATTTGGTTATATACGGTAGTCCATTTTAGATGGGAGCACCCAAGAATCAGACTTCTCGAGTTCAATATATATTGATGATGAGGTGGTAGCTGGTATAGATGATATACAGATAGGCTGCAGGGTATGATAGAAACCTAGTATTTGCTACATTTATGAATTTTTATGTTTGAGGAAAGGGAAATACTTTTTTTTTTTACCGGATACTGATGTTTTTGAACCTGAGACCTTTAATGCAGAAGTGCTATACAATAATCCCTCATCTAGCATGAGGATTAGGGGGAGTGATTACAGCATTTATGGCTAAATAATGTTGCGCAGACTTATTACAGGAAAAACAGGGTTACATGTGTACACACACTTGAGGGCCCCACTGTTGCTTAAAATACATTTTTGGATATGAAACATTTACACAGTGGTTGGGCAACTGATGCTGCCAGCCTCCCTAGTGCTTGAGTGAGTAACTGCCAGCATTTGTCCACAGGTATATGAATTTTTCAGTGTTTGGCAAATCTTTTTAGGTCATATATTTAATTATTTTCAACTGTGTGTAGTCAAAACTGTGCTGGGAAAAATGCATTTTGTGAGGGGTTACTCTACTTCTCAACCATTAGGTTTGCTGGAGTATCTTCATTAGAATACTGTACCTGAATGCAGTGTAAGTTTTTTTTTTTTTTTTTTTTATGGGAGGTGCATTGACATGGTGAACGTGCCAATTTCCCCATGGCGCAACACCCTCTAGTGGGCCGAGGGCCTCCTGATTGGCTAGGCTTCACTTTCACAAAGTTGCCAATTACCAGATGCCTATTCTTGTGACCATTTATGATGCATTGTATTGTGGAGACAGTACATTTCTAATATCAGTGTTTATCAGTAGTCTGACCATGTGAAGCATACGTCTGTGTACAATGCCCCTGAAATTGAAGGAAACATTTAGCATTGAACCGTGCATTACCGCCATGGATAAGTATAGTGGGTGATTCACCCAGCATGAATTCTCAATACATCAGATCAACGTAGTGATTTATTTACAACAAATTGAATAACTCAACTCCGTACTTACAGTCTTAGTAGTACACAACATACAGCATGAAATACGTTAACCAGTCTCGATGCCTGATTACCATAGCAGCTCTACATCGCTCTTGAACACTTGGTAGGGCCGTGTCTATACAAAAAACACATCCAGGCCTAGGCACCACCAAGGACTCCAACAATCTCTTGCCGAAACAGAATTTTGATGAGAAGGCCGAAACCGGAATTAGTTGCTCGTTGCTCCGAGCTAGGTTGTTGAGTGGCCAAGAAAATATACACAGCTATGCAGGTAAACTCAGGTGGCTTCCCAAAAGTGAAGGTAGGGGAGGAAAGGAATGAAAGGAACAGTCCAACTAGAAGTAGGTCAAGGGTGATGGGTATTGTCCGGTGGATCTCCTTGTAATAACGAGACTTTAGCACGGCACAGCATTATTTTGCTTTTTCTGGTTTTTGGCAAGGTAGGGGATTTCCATTGTGATGGTTCCTATTTAGTTTATGTGTTGTAACAACAGACACATATTTCATCATACATTATGATATGTATTAAAAAGTTGAGTTCTCGTTGGTTGCTGCATGTATCAGCATGTAAGAAGGCACAGACAGCTATTGCCAACAGTTGTGGAGTAAGACAAGCCTCATTCCCAGGTCTTTGTTTAAAGTGATCTGACATGAATCAAAAGACATCACTACATCTTCAGACATTTCACAAAGTCAGTGTTTGGTTATTTCACACTATGTCTTGTGCTTTATCTACAGATTCTGTGTTTCTAATGGTTGATGGTTGTCAAAGATGTATATCACTTTTGCAGACATTTATCCAGTTTCAGAATGATGAAACCACTAAAAAAGTAGTGCTCATCACATTTCGTGTACATAAACTGACAAGGTTTGGTTCCTGTCTATAAAATTTAATGCACAATAAATATATGTTTTCTTTTCTGTGAGACATCAACAAATTGATGTACTCTTATGACAAATACTCCCTGTGTTGTAAACATACCTGTTGGCAGTGGAATGGTTTTATCCTACATGACCCTAAGCTGCACCATGTCATCCTGTGGCTGATGTGTTGGGAAAGGTGGTAACATTAAGAAGAATACTGTGAAATTAGATGAGGAAGAGGAGTTCCTTATTTCGTGATGCTATCAATTGCTAAGATTACATAGTGTCTGTGGTAGATGCATGAAATATGTTTATAGGGCATTTGATGGAATGAGTAAAGTATTTGTAGAAAAATCTATCCCAGTGCCACTTTCTTCACCAAAAATCCCACATATACTTATACTAGTCTGGGAACAAACTTGGGTTTCCGTGTTGAGAAGCTGGTGACTAGCTGCCTGAGCCATGGCACATCCAAATTCTGCGAAATATAATGAAACAACACCGACATTGAGAAAGACCAGGTTCTTGTTTGGTACAGGTCGAGCTCCTGTCTTCTGGGCAAGAAACGCTCTGGGATGGATCGTGATCCTCCGTTGCTTCCATCCCTTGGGGCACTCATGTGGGGAGGGAGGGATGTAATGCCGTCCATAAACCCCACATCTCCAATGGCCTTACTTCAGGGTCTTGCACGCTTCCTTGCATCTGTATGCTCTGTGCACCGAGGGATTCACTTGCAGGTCAGTTGAGCATAATTGTGTTGTACTCTATATAATTTTGTGTTGAAAGACCTAATTGTCATTCTTGAAGTTTGCTTTGGCTGTGTCTTAAATTCAAACTCTCCTTTTCATACACTAAACTTAAGAAAGGTTACTCATAATGTCATAATATAAGTCAGGTACAATTTATTTTTCCTTCAGAGGAATCTGTTGTTCCTGTCTCTAAATACATTTAAACCTTCACAGGTATCATCATAAAATTGTTTCAAAATATGGAAGAGATGTATGAATGTAATTTAAAATTAAGAAAGTACTACGTGTAAAATTACCAACTGTTTATTTCCTCTTGAACATGTTTTGGCCTTTTATAAGGTCATCTTCAAGTCAAAGAGATCTCAAAAATAGTCAAAGGTTAAAATACAAGCCACAGTTCATTTCCTCGTTGTGAATGTTTGCGTAGAAGCACATAGATATGAGTATGTTGTGGATGTATTGTGTGTAACTAAAAGTGTGACATTTGTTTTTGTGGGAACTGAAATAAATTCAAGGGAAAGTCAGCTGAGAGGTAAGTAAAATGATGTGAAGCACTTCTACATTTAATCAAATTATGAAAGGAATGTTTCAGAACAGAAATATTCCAAAGGGTGCTGGAAAACAATTGGTAGAGTAAATTTTAAACTGATTCATTTAACCTTGAAACTGGGCCCTTACAAAGGGAAAGAGAAGCAGAATCTAGGTATTTAGTACAAAATTTTTGAGACATATTACAGGAGAAACGAGGAGGGATAGATCAGAAATTAAATATTTAGAGCATGGAAGTCAGAATTTGTTAATCAGGTTAAAATAGAAGTGATTGCAGTGTCAAGAGAAGGGACAAACCAAGGCTACTGAGAAAAGCATTAGAATTAAAGTATAAAGGAAATAGTTATGTTGCAACCATAGATAATGGAAAATATAAAGAAGAGAGGAGAAAGCTGGTACCAAATTGAGAAGGAAACTGTGGGAACGTAAAAGAGTTTGGAGATCTTGTCCATTTACCTGTATAAAATTAAAATGATGCTGGAAGATGTAGAAGAAGAAGGAGGAGTAGGAGAAGTTAAAAACATGACACAGAAATTTATATTTGTGCTATAAACAATGTAAAGAAACTGCTGCCTGCAATTATAGAAATGTCACAAATGAGCAACACAATATCCCACGCATTTAAAATACAGAAAAATGCACACATGCACCTCCATGCATATACAAACATACATATACAGTCACAAAACCATAAAAGACTTGGCATACAGTCTGTGATCAGTGACCCATCATGATGTATCAAAGCTGAAGAAATTGAAAATGAAGCACCAATTTTGTAATTGTAGTTTCTTTTCTTACCTTTGTTTCCAGTAGGTGGAAAGCAATTTTACATGTACAGGTGCATGCCAAGCAAAGGAGGTGTATAATTATCTATCATTGTGCATTGCAGAGTATACAGCATTTCCTTGACAACCCCCATATCCTGGAGTATGTTGCTCAGCTGGGAAGCCAGAAACTGGAAGCAGGTGACAACTGGTTCACTCGTGTTGAGACTACAATGTTGGCAGACATGTTGAAGCTCCTCAAGATTGTCTTACCAGCTACAGTAAATGTACGTACAGAAAACTTCAGCTTTTGAGCCATGTTACTGGGCACATCTTAATCTAAATTTTTTCTGTCAAGTTCTCATGTTCATGACCACAGTCAATTGGAACTTACTTTATTTGTGTTATTTATCAGTAATTCCCGAGCTTGTGGTTCTGTATCAATGTGCAGTCCACAGTTTGAGAACCACTTTTGTAGTTATATGCATCATTAGTCATCACATAATGATTACTGCTCTTGTTTCATATGCAAGCAGTCACATACTCAGTTCCAGATATGGCAGCCTGGTACCCTGTTAGCTCTTTGAAGCACTTTGATTGCTATGTGCATCACCTGCTTGAACATTTAAAAGAAATGTATTTTTACCACTATGTAATTATGTGTTTTGTATGATTCTGAGTGTAAACAGCATTAACCAAGGGGTCTTTATAACAGAAAAATATTGCTTTTTCTGTTAGGTAAGACTGACATTTTAAATATTATTTAGACCAGTTTACTGTGTCAGAGTTCTAGCAAGCCCTGATTTAGTGTTACTCGTAATTCCAGTATTGACCAGTTTTCCAATCTGTGATACTCATTATTGGGCATTTTTGACTTGTGCCATCAGTACTGGCATGACAGTTGTGCATGCATGTGAGATTTGGAACATTCCTTGGGCCATTGTGCCATTCTCCATACAATAAATACGGTATACTTATGATTGTCCATGCCTCCCATAAATCCAACCCCTCGTCCGCACCTCAGGGTTATGTGGAGATGGTAACAGGTATGAAGGGGGTGCCCTGAGGGGGGCTACTCTGACACATGCTGGCAATCTGTACCCTGAGTCACATGGGAGGTGGTAACATGTGTGGAGCGGATACCTGTAGAGGTTTACTATGACACATGCTGGGTAACAGGGCTCTGGTCTACCCAAGCCAAGGTGGAAGGTATCGTGCTGAAGGCTGCATTGCACTGGGGTAGTCAATAGCAGTGTCGTGAACGATCCCCTTGGGGAACCAGGCCGCACCCCATTGTTTGTAGGCTTTCTGTCCGCGTGGAGCTCCGTGGACAGTGACCATATTCTTTTCCCCGTGTGTTGTGGGAGAGCTCCTTAAGTGGGGACTCTGAGAGATATGAATGAATGAATTAATCATGGCTCTGGAAACAGAACATTGCGTTTTATAAGAGCTTCCTAAAGGCTCCTGTGGATGTCCAAGGGCTTGTCTGGCTTACAGACGGCTCTGGGACAGAATGGGGGACAGAGGCTCTTCGGGTAAAGAGATATGTAAAAGAAGGCTCTGGAAAAAAGGGGCATCTCTCTCCATAGGGGCCCCATCGGGGAACATGGAGGGATGTTCCTTTACCGGGGACTTAGAAAGGCGAGTTTTTATTTTCATTAGGAGACCTTTTTCATTAGGTCTCTGAGAGATATGTAAAAGAAGGCTCTGGGATGGGTGTCCTTCACCGGGGACTTCCAAGAGACAGGTAAAAGAAGGCTCTGGAAACGTAGCGTCTCTGCATGGGGCTCTGAGAGGGAATGTGGAGGGGGACTCCTTTACTGGGGACTTTGAAAGATATGTAAAAGAAGGCTTGGTGATGGTCATTTCTCTCCATGGGGGCCCCGTTGGGGGAACTTGGAGGGGGGACTTCTTCACCGGGGACTTTGAGAGACAGGTAAAAGAAGGCTCTGGAAACGGAGCGTCTCTCTGCATGGGGCTCTAAGAGGGAACGTGGAAGGGGAGTCCTTTACTGGGGACTCTGAAAGATATGTAAAAGAAGGCTCTGGTGATGGGCATTTCTCTCCATAGGGGCCCCATTGGGGGAACTTGGAGAGGGGACTTCTTCACCAGGGACTTTGGGAGACAGGTAAAAGAAGGCTCTGGAAATGGAGCGTCTCTCTGCTTGGGGCTCTGAGAGGGAATGTGGAGGGAGGCTCCTTTACTGGGGACTTTGAAAGATATGTAAAAGAAGGCTCGGGTGACTGGCATCTCTCTCCATAGGGGCCCCGTTGGGGGAACTTGGAGGGGGGACTTCTTCACCAGGGACTTTGAGAGACAGGTAAAAGAAGGCTCTGGAGACGGAGTGTCTCTTTCTGTAGGGGCTCTGCGAGGGGAACCTGGAAGAGGGGCTCCTTTGCTGGGGACATATAAGATATGTAAAAGAAGGCTCTGGAAATGGAACATCTTTCTCTATGTAGGGGCTTTGTAAGGGGAACCTGGAGGGGGGGTTTCTTTACTGGGGACTCTGAGAGACATGTCAGGGAAGGCTTTGGAAAGGGAGCATCTCTCTCTTTACAGAGGCTCCCTGAGGGGAACCTGGAGAGAGGGCTCCCATACTGAGGACTCTAAGACACACGTAATAGAAAGCTCTGGAAAAGGAGCATTTCTTTTTACAGGGATTCCATAAGGGGAACCGAAAGGTATTTAGCAAGGGAGGGCTCGACCAATATGTTTATTGGGCCGGAACCTGTACTTGATATATTTTTCTGTTATGTATAAATTAGAGGGTTCGTGGCCTTATGTTGGGCCACAACACTGTTAAGAAAGCATCTGCATTTTAGGGGGCACAAAGGGCCTGTTAAAAAGGCCTACGTGCATCGGGCCTCTAAGGGCTCGAACTCATTAGATATTCTATTCTATTCTATTCTATGATTTTCCATGCTAATGAATGAATAAAGGTGTACAAATAATTGAAAAATTAAATAACTTAGATATTTGGTTTGCTGTCACAGTGCATTACCAATTGCTTAAACTTATGATGGCTTTTACTATTATAATTTTCAGAAATGTTCTATAATGTTTGTTTTTAAGAGTTGTTTTGACTTCTCACTGCAGTTGGAATTGTTCTTATTGTAATGTTATTATATTCACAGTCCCATTGATCCCTGTGTTTGGGTAAAGTACTACTATTTCTTTCTTCTTTCATCATGCCCTTCATTTTCTCCATCATTTCACAGTGTCACTGACATCTGCAACCACTCAGTAGATTTTCCTTTATCAGCATTTTCAAAATCCTTCAAAACATCCATCAAATCTGTCATATCAGATGTCATAATTCTTCGTTAGAGAAATCCAGGGAGTCGTCTTGTTCTAAAAATTGGAAGAAGTTTTTGTGATGGAGCAAGCATTACTCATTTCACAGTAGACCACACCTAAGACATGCCATGTATATTATTCATTACATAATTTTTTCTAGAATTCTATCTGAATGTCTACTTCATCAGCAAGGGTTCTGAGAAAGCCAGACCATAAATGTTATTTCACTGATGCGGTGACACCCAATCTATGGACTGTATTTTGGACGGGATCCTGGGGAGCAGAAAAAGCAATGGAGCCTTTAGCTGAAAGTCACTGAGTTCTCATCAGGATGATCCCTGCCATCTGTGAATGATGAGCAAAAATAAAATGCTAGCCATAATCAAGAACTTACAGACAAGCTTCTACTGACAAATATGGGCTGAACTATGTATTAGGTGCCTTACCCAACATTCTTACGCAGTGGCTTAAATAATGCACAGTGTTGATGAAGTACTAATATTATTATAAGTGAGCCAGTTGTCAAGGATTGTGCTTCATTACTGATCACTGAAACCTGAACAGTTCTTGAGTCTACAAAAGTTAACATGTTTTTCTTCATAGAATTTCCAGCATGCCAGACTGTTCCATGCCTTGGCACTTGAGCTTGTTGCTGTGATACCTGCAGATGAGAAGTTCCTTGCCAAGGAAGTTTTTAGCCATGTAGTTTTTAACCCTGACTTCTTCAGGTGAGTATAAACCTTAGTCAGATACAGTCTTATTGATATGATGAATACTAGCATGTCACGGGAAGTGTGATTGTACCCAGCTGGTATACATATCTGTGCATTTCTGAGGGCTACCATTAGAGTGTGACTAGTGCATTTGAGAGGATGTGCCATTTCTTAGAGTGTTTTCCTAGTAAGTAGCATGTGCGTATGATGAACGCTACTGCACTACAGACATTACAGCCACACCCATGTAATACATATATATTTATTGCAAGACACTGCATCAGTCCCAGGGGGTTCCAAAGATCCACTCTACAAAATATTGAGCTATTTCTGGCTGCATAGTTGTCATTTCTCTTCTTACTAATTCCTCTTAGTATACAGTACAGTTAAAGTCAGGAGCTGGGATAGCATAGTCAGTATAGTGACCAGGCAATGGGCTGGCTGGTCTGGGGTTTGACTCCTGGCTGGGGCCTCACAAACATTCAGGCTGGGTCTGGGCCCCTCCAAGTCTCCTGTTGAGTGGGTGCTGGTGTTCTTTCCCTGGAGGTAAAGTGGCCAGAACACATCGATCTGCCCGCCTGTATGCCTTCATGGCAAGGGCAGGGACTTCACCTTTACAGATAAATTTGTGGGACCTTAGTCAGTACTACTGTATTGTATTATATTCTAAAATCACTGTTCAGGGGTGACAGTGGATTTCAGAAGACAGCGATGTTGATGTGATTTTATGTTTCTAGTGACTCTTCTGATGTGGCATACAGACTGGAGACATTGAAACTAGCTGACATGTCATCAGAGCAGGAACAAGCTTCAGTATACACTTTGCTGGTGAATGCTACAAACAAGTAAGCTAGGTTCCTGCTCACAGCCCATTACACTCTAGGTACACGTGTAGAGGAGTTGAGGTGTAATAACTGACTGACTACCTGTGTGGAACAGAGAAGCTCATAGTTTCTGAGGTAGTGAAGAAATGCCCTGCTTTTGATGGAACGTAGAGGTCATTACAGTGTTGACAAGAGCCCACCACTAGTCCCTGTCCTGATCCAGATGAATCCTCTCCACATCCACCCTGCTTCTTTAAGATCCATTTCAATGTTATCCTGCCATTTATGCCTCCATCTTCCAAGCACTCTCATTCTTTCACATTTTCCCACCAAAATCCTGTATGCCTTTGTCTTCTGTCCCATGCATGTCATATGTGAGATGGTATATCCCTGACTTAATACAGTGAAATGTCTGTCCATCATTTCTGAAGGCAGAGCTAAAACAAAATGATAAACATGGGAAAATGACAGTTGCAAGTGTTAAATGTGGCAAACACAAGAAAACAACACAAAATGAGAATTATAAATTTTTCACTTGAGCATACAGAAATGATAAACAAAGAAAAGGATTTTAAATATATTTGTGCAAATTACTTCTATCAAAGCAGTCCATAATTGACAACCAGTTAGGTGAAACCTTATGTTTCCAGATGAAACAGCACCAATTGCAATGTCAAAATATTCTGTTTGTCATGCTTGCCAGTGCTGTGTAAAAAGGAACATAACAGTTTTAAAAGCAGTGTGCTTTGGTAAAGGTCAGCACTGGTTCAGACTCATGTTTGTCTCACTGTTCATTCATGTCCTTCAGTGCTCATCACACAACTCACTGATGCTGAAAATGGTGCATGTTGCCAGCGCATTGTCTGCAGATACATAAGAACTGCAGTAAACTTCCTTCTCACTGCCTAGCCAAATCTATTCCTCTTGGATGGCATCATTATCTTCTTCAGTGCAGGTGTCCACATCAGCTTCTGTTTTAAATTCAAATCCATAGCTGCACTGACAAAAACAATTCACTGTAGTTGACTGCATGACTTGTTGCCAAGCCACTACTGTGCAATGTATTGCTTGCAAAACATTGATTTTCAGTTCAGTGTCCTTTCCTGAGTCCATCAAGCACACAGCTTTTTGTACTAGGTGCTTCCTGCACAAATGTTTCAAACACTTTACGATGCCCAAGGTAAGAGGTTATGAGATGCTTGTACAGTTGGTGAATAATATACAACCTTGGTTTCAGGCTTCCGCCATGATGTTCATGAGATCTGCACTCTTCTGGGATATTACGGGGCGTTGTGTAGTAATTGTTTACTGACGTTTTGGGACAGCGTATCCTACTCGGACTGTTGACCCGTGAAGATGGGACCAATACGTTGTCCCAAAATGTCGGTAAACAATTACCACACGACGCCGTGTAATATCCCAGAAGAGCGCAGATCTCAATAATGTACAAATTTTATGTTTGTTGGAAGAAGTTTTCCTGGCCATAATGACCACACCCTGTTCACTCTTAGCCCATTATCTGGTAGTTATTATTTTGTATTGCTGTATCATGTGCTGAATGGGCAAAGTGATTAGCCTGTGGGCTAAACAATTTTTGTTTGATTCCCAGCTGGGAGGGTATTTTCTCTTTGTCTTGACTGGTTTTTGGAGCCCATCCAGTCTCTTAATGGATAGTGTCAAGTGGTTGTGCACTGCCTATATCCAGTGCCAAAGTTAGGAATGCTTGAACCTATACCTCCACTTCTCAGTATGTTATCATGGTGTAGTGTTAGTTTAGCACAGGAACAACTCTGCCTTTACCTTTATATCACAGGTGAAGAGTTTGTAAATTTTTATGAGATATGGTAAGGTAATTATCCTTTATATTAACTTTTAATTGTAAATGTGAAATGCTGAACTTGTTTCCAGGGTTCCCAACTTGTGGCACTGCTACCAGTTGGCCCTTCACCTGGATGCAGTGAATGAACAGTGTGCTCTTGACATTTCGTCACAGACTGCTAGTGAAAATTGGTTGGGGCCAGCATTTCCAAATGACTGGGCCTATCTTCCCATCCTGATGCTATATGACCAGGCCCTTAATGGGTAAGTTTCATTGTGTTGTATATAATATTGTGTGCATGGTTAAGGCTAAAAACATAACACTACTGGAGGTGGGTTCTCAGTGAGCATATACATAAGCTTCTAAACATGATACAAAGAGCAGAAACTGTATTTGCAGCTGAGAGGTACAGTAGTAATGCCAAAGAAAGAGGATGCAGGCGCTTTATTATGTAAGTCTGCTATTTCTGCCTTATAAATATTCGGTTTTTCTGTTTAAATGGAAGTGCAGTCATTGCACAGACAGAGGTGTAACTAAGTCCTCTATCAGTTCCCTTGCGTTTGTGTGCAACTTTCGTATTGTTGCTACAACTGCTTATCCAGTGTTTAGTTGCCTGGTGGTTATACCCGTATGCAGATTAAAACAGTCTGTGGAGGACATAACATAATACAGTGGAACCTCCATTTAATGTCCTTGGTTTAATATTCCCTCATTTAACATTCAGTTTCAGTGATCTGAAGTAAGAAATGTCCTGCTTTTAAGTTTTTGTCTGTGTAGTGTTCAAGTCCACTGCTCTGTAAAGAAACCTTAATTGGAGGTTTCCTTGTACTGCATTTAATGAAGCTTCCTTCTCTCTCTCTCTCTCTCTCTCTCCTCTCTCTCCTCTCTCTCTCTTGTTCTCTTTCATGATAACCATGGGATGGGACTGAGCATTTATCAGTTTAATGAGTTGGGACATATTTTATTTAATTGTACTTTCACATATTTTAATAGTTTATGAATAAACATTGTACTGGAAGTTACATGAAATTATTTACAGTACTAATTGTATTGAATCCTCATTGAATGAAGCTTTAAAAAATAAAGCATAGCTTTTATTGTGAGGAATGTTTATCATAAATGAGCAGGTCTTTAAATTTTAATTGCACCCTACTTCACTTTTTACTTGTCCTCTGTAAGGCACTCAAGACTGGGGAAAACAATGGTGTGCTCATGGAGGTCTCCCTGTTGTTGTCCCACCTCTTGTAATTTGGTGGTGGTTACTTGATGTTGAGTTTGCTGCACCTGACACATAGCCACCTTCTACCTGAGAATGTGATTCCCACATAGAGACCATATAATGTATACTTGTGTGTTCAAAACATTTATTTGACTGTCCAAAATTATTACACATGCTAACATTCTCATCTGTCATGCTGTATCAGTGAAATGCTTTGTTGTCAGCAAAGATGTAACCTTTGTATCAGACAATAGCATGTTTTATTTTACATAATTGTTATCTGTCTTTTAACTCTGCTGTTATTGCAGCCAAGCGTCACAATTTCTCTCTGACATCCTGAAGCTCCTCCTCCTCAGTTTCATTCCAAATTATTCTTCATGACATCCATCCTAACCTCTTGTTCATATCTTGATGTTGGTTTTCATGTTAGTTTCAAGTCCAAAACCTTTCTGATTCTGTATTTGTGCATTCTCAAAGCTGTTACACTTAAGCATCCATTCTTTGTAGTGTAAGGAAAGGAAGCTAACAAGGTGTAAAATTGCTGTGAGTCAGAGAGGGTTGTGATCATGACAACAATATAATGTGTTAGCAACACTGATAGCCTGATATTGATGAAGGTCTACCTTTCTTGACAACTTGATTGTAGGTGAACTGCATGGACTTCCATCAGAATGAAATAGTATAGGAGGTTAAATAGAAAAAATCAAAATTTTCATATTTGTCTGCTGAGGACATTTTTTTTTTTTTTTTTTTTTTTTTTTCCTTTGGCTTGACAGCCCTATATGGGCCTGGGCCTCCTCGTTTTCGTCGAGGTTTCATGATCACACACACTTTAGACACACCACAGTCGGTAGGACTCCTCTGGACGAGGGACCAGCTCGTCGCAGAGAGACCTGACAACACACAACACTCACAAGAGACAGACATCCATGCCCCCGGTGGGATTTGAACCCACGATCCTAGTAAGCGAACGGCCGAAGACCCACGCCTTAGACCGCACGGCTACTGGGATCGGCACTGAGGACATTAATAGACCAAAATATCTCAAATGCTAGTCTGCTGGTGCCTGGCGACCCAGGCAGGCTAGGCAAACTCATTTACATAGTTACCATGGAAACCTCACGACCCGTGCAGGCAAGGCACACTCATGTACGTAGTTACTGTGGAAACTCTGTGACCCGGGCAGGCAAGGCACACCTATTTATGTGGTTACTGTACGTAGTTACTGTGGAAATCCTGTGACCTGGGCAGGCAAGGCACACCCATTTATGTGGTTACTGTGGAAACCTCATGACTGAAGCAGGCAAGGCACACTCATTTACATAGTTACCATGTACTCTGTAGTGTGTGCGTGCATGTGTTTTACACTATACTTAGTAGTGTCAGGTGTGCAATGTCACGCTTGGAGTTCCACAGGCTGCCACCAGATGGCAGGAGAATACGTCAAGGCGCAAGAAATAAAAAAGCACGTACTTTGCCTGAGATTGAAGAACACTTTCTAAAACCTGATGAAACTGAAGCACAGCGCAAAAGATGAAAAGCTAATACACGCTAAGGTATGTCTCGCTTCAAAGTGGAGCTACGCTAGCAAGCAAATCTGAAGTTGTAGCTCAAGATCCTGATGAAGAAACAAAGGAAGATGGTCCTTTAGAGCATCCAAACGAAATGTCCATCACTGAGGGAGAAGCAACAATGCAAGGAGGGCGAGAACAGAAACGCGCAAGTACAGTGTGAAGAATAGCAATGCAATCTAGTCAAGATCGTCAGCCCCTTTGAGAATTGAACACAGACCGTCAACACCTACTATATAGTGCCTGTATTTTCACGTTATTTTCACCATGCATTTTGATTCAATTAGCAGTATTATAACCAACAAATGCACTTTTTGTATTTCTGTTACACTTTTACCCTACATATGTTTCGGCTGTGGTCCAGCCATCATCAGGGGTACACTAGTAGGTTCACTTCACTAGCACTGGTTCATTTGGTATTATCACACATCATCACAATGTTTTTGGTTTTTGTAGCTTCTGTTCACTTTCGAATGCAGGTTGTGTTCGTGTCGCATCAAAAGTGCGAGGTATAACACTTTGGGTTGCAGTTATAAAACAGTATCTCATTGGTAGTAGTTAAAGCATTAAAGTTGTTAAAATTGTTAAAAATTGTTGAAATTGCTGGCAGATGGCTTTTTATTGGATGTTGACATCCGCATCCTGTTGTTGCTAGTGTCTTGTTGTGGTTGCGACTCACAACCCCAACAATGAACACAACCTGCATTCGAAAATGAACAAAAGCTACAGAAACCAAAAACATTGTGATGACGTGTGATAATACCAAATGAACCAGTGCCAGTGAAGTGAACCTACTTGTGTACCCCTGATGATGGCTGGACCACAGCTGAAACATATGTAGGGTAAAAGTGTAACAGAAATACAAAAAGTGCATTTGTTGGTTATAATACTGCTAATAGTGCCCGTAGTTAACGTGGAAACCCGAATAATGTGTATGTATGTATATTATCCGGTATTACTAGTGCCCACTAATCCCTGTGCATGCCACGTTCTTGATGCTCTTTGCTGTTTGGAATTACTTTTATTCGGGCTTGGATGCCATCTTCCAGTGTCATTTCAGCTCTTCACTCTGCTTGAAGCCGGGTGTTTTGCCCTCAAAGTATCCGCACTTCTTCTTGTGGTATATTGATTCTTCTTTGGGCTTGTAGTCATGCATTTTATTGTCCAGTGCGTTGATGGTCTGTGTTCAATTCTCGAAGGGGCTGACGATCTTGGTTAGATTGCAGTGCTGTTCTTTGCACCATACTTGTGCGTTTCTGTTCTCACCTTCTTTGCATTCTTGCTTCTTCCTCAGTGATGGACATTTCACTTGGATGCTCTGAAGGACCATCTTCCTTTGTTTCATCATCAGGATCTATAGCTACAATTTCAGATCCTGCTTGCAGATGTAACTCCAGGTTGAAGCAAAACATACCTTTGTGTTTATTAGCTTTTTGTCTTTTGTGCTATGTTTCGGTTTCATCAGGTGTTAGATCATGTTCTTCTATCTCAGCCAAAGTACATGCTTTTTTTGCACCTTGATATACTCTTCCTGCCATCTGGTGGCGGTCCATGGAACTTTGATTGTGATATCATGCGATGGACACGCTTACACTGCTAAAGTATAGTATAAGATAGTTTAAGTGGCCACTCAGATTTATTGGACTGAAATAGGTGGTGTAAAAATGCAGAGGGGTGATAGTGACATTTTAATTTTCTGTTGGCAAAATTATTCAGTCAGCATGTCCAAAAATCCAGTTTGCTTGACAAGTTTGGAGCAGATTTCCTGTACCAAATTTTGCCAAAACCTGCCCACTCTGAGCTCAGTTTTCACGTGGATGAAAGGCTACACTGAAGGTAATTTTTGACACACAGAATTTCACAGGCTTGTCAAAAAATGAAAACAATACAGTCATCACTGACTTGAGTAAAAATATATGTTACAGGAAAGCAGACAGTAGCAATGATACCAGCTATGTGGTCAGTTCTCTACAGTGGCTGTTGATAGTGGAGTGTTTGCGACCCCAGGCAATGGAAACTATCAGTGTTACTGCCAGATTCTGCCGCCTGTCAACTGTTTTCTTAGCAGGTGAAATTGCATCTTAAGAGTGGTTGGTCATTGTTTTGTGTTCCACCCAACTATTGAAAGAGTAGTGTTGCCTTGTTCCTTAAGCATGCTGCCATGAGGATGCAAAAGAGACATGGAGATTAATCTCCATACAGTCTGGACCTTGGATGGGATGTGCCTTTGATAGTAGTCATAAAGGTAATCATATCTCATTTCTTGGTACAAGGTTTTCTTATGAGTGTGGCATGATTAAAACCCATGACTTTATGAGCTGAAGCTGTCACATCATGCTTTAATGGGCATGGCCACCATTACTTGTCTGTGTGTTCCACACATTTTCCACTTGTGCAGAATTATAACAGCTCTTCTTTTTGAAGGCAGTGACCTGTTCCTGGAACCAGAAGTCCACCACTACCTTGATGCTCTGTTGCACATTCTTCTGAGAAGCAGTTCCTTGCTTGACTTTAATGAGAAGGTTCCTGGCCTCACCTCGTTCTATGATTTGTAAGCACTGCACATGTAATGATGGTTCATATCATCTTAGAGCTGTAGGAAGGCATAAATAATCGTAAGTTAATGTGGCTGTGTAAGTAACAGGAAATCCACTACAGAAAAATCTTACCAATGGACAACAGACTTTGAAATGAAGGGGTTTACTGAATGTCATGGTCATGTGGTTAGTGCTTAGCTTCATATGTGTGAGGTCCTGATTTTGAATCTTGGGTGAGGTTTTTGCTGTTTTGCACAGTTCTTTCTGGCTGATGCCAGGATAATACCTTAAATTATGCCATGATTGCTTCCTTCTTTGTCCTTTATAGCTCATTACTCATTCATAATCCTATTATTGATACTTTTTAATCTTAGAAATTGAAAATACAGTAAAACTATGATTATCCATCAGGGGTTGGGACCAAACCAGGGACAGATACGAGAATAGATCAGTAACAGAATAGGTGCTTAAAAAATTAAACACTGCATCATACAAGTAAAATTCTTTATTATATTACATACTAAGTATACAGTGTGTCCACAAAGTCCCTTCGAGGTTTTGAAAAATTATGGCGTGCAAACAAATTGAGCTAGCCACATGCGGTTTGCGGCAGATTACAGTGAAACTCTGGAAGTTTTTTACTGACCTCAGTAGACCTCGATCTGGGCTCCCTTGGTAGCACGGAGAACGTCCAGACGATATTCGAGCTCTTGCCATGTTCTGTGGAGCATGTCCGCTGGAATAGCCTAGATCGCATTCCTGATACGGGTCTTCAGGTCATCAAGTCCGTTAACTGGTGTTCGGAACACATTGCTCTTGACACAACCCCACAGGAAAAAATCCAGTGGTGTTATGTCTGGTGAACGTGGAGGCCAAGGCATTGGACCGTCTCTGCCATCCCACACAACGCGCGCGTTCCTGCACAGTCGCCATTTCACAAACGACTGAGAAACGAAAAGATAGCCGCTTATGCCATCTGTTGGCGGCAAAAAGAACTTCCAGAGTTTCACTGTAATCTGCCGCAAACCGCATGTGGCTCGCTCAATTTGTTTGTGCGCCACAATTTTTCTAAAACCACGAAGGGACTATGTGGACACACTGTATGTATTTACATATGAACATTACAGAATAGATGAAAATTTAAAAAATTCTATCTTAATTGCACACCACATTATTATTTTTATATGCATTTCTCAACATTTACATTTACGTCTATAAACATTCAAAGACACTACATAAAAATAAGGGATTGTTTGTAAACAGAAACTATCATGGCGGCATGACCATGTGATAGGGAACTGTGTGCTTGTCCTACGCGTCCCATGCACAGTGGCTTGCCACCATGATGGTTAATAGAGACCGACAGATAAGCGGGTGATAGATAATGGAAGTTTTACTGTATTATTCAATAAACCAGTAATAACTAATTGAGAATAAACAAGTTTAAACTATTTAGTTTCATGATATCACCAACTGGGTGTTGTAGTGTAGGCCTAATACATAAGCAAGGCACAGGTCTGTAACAAAGGTGGATGCACAGAAAAGTGCCAGTCTGCAGAATTTGCACTACTGTGCTTCAGTTGGTGTGTATGATTGATGAGCCACCTGCTGATTAACTGCTGACTGCTTTCTCAGTAATAAGAGCAAGTAGCAGAGGTACAAAATGCAACTTCAAATTCTGTAGAAAGGTTTTATTATTACATTAGTGTAGGCTTTTCCATCACGTGACGTGCTGCTTTTTTTTTTTTTTTTTTTTTTTTTTTTTTTTGTGTGGAGGGTAAGGGGGGTGCAGGGTGGAGTGGGGACATAAATATAGTCTTAAATTAACTATAGAGTCTGGTTGTCACAGAGCTAATGATGTCTGTGAATTACAATTGAAGCAACATTTTAAACTCTCTACTCTCAGAGTTCACAGATTTGTTTGTTCCTGAACTTGGAATGTGAACAACCTTTTTACAATTATATTTGAATGAAGTGATTGTTTGGCACTTACTTATTTTACCTAATGATGGCAGGTATACACAACTGGTTGAGCAGTTTGCAGCTGTATCATATGGTGATGAGCTGTTTGGTCACTTTGTACTTGTTCCACTACAGCAGTGCCACTCTCCAAGCTACCGAAAACTTGTGTGGAGTGAACATGCTGCAGTACTGAGAGTGCTACGTACCCAGCCTGAGCAGGTAATATCATATGTCATTGTGTGTCTGATTGGTATGTGAGGAAGTTTCAGAAATAAAGTAACAGCATGTCTCCCGTGGAGTAACATCATCTGACCATGTAAGAGGCATTTGTAGATCATCTAGTATCATACAGCTGCAAGAGTGAAGTGTAAGCATGTCATATTGCTGCACATTCAGTTGAAAGATGGCAGGCCTGCTGGAAATATGGATGTATCTCATACTCTTTCATATGATGCTCACTTAAACAGATGAAATGAGGACTGAGATGCTTTTCTAAAAGCATAGTGGTTAACTCCTCATTATTATGCAGATTTCATATATTCTGATGATATATGCTTAAATTATCTTTCTTTTCTTCACTGATTATCATTAGTTCCATAAAAAATCATCACTCCCTATGATTGGACATTTCCTATGCCTCCTAGATTTCTTATTTTCATGCCTTTCATTTTGGATATCTACCGTTGTCACATTCTCAAAATTTCTTTCATTACTGACTTGGTCTAGCCCTTTGTCAGTTACATTTAATACATCAGTTTCTCTTCCCTGATCAGAATACTTTAGTGAATCATCCTTCAAATTCATAGGTATAGTGTAACTTTTGTTACATTCATCTACTATTTCATGTATTATGACTGCTAACTTTGTACACATGGCCTCTTTTCCTCTTACATTCATGTGTAATCCATGTCTAGTGAAAAGGTTTCTTACAGACGCAGCATTTACTAATGTTACCCTGTTGAAATGATTTGCTACTTTATTTAACCTTCTATTATATGCTTTTTTTTCCTTTTTTATACATGAAGAATCCTCTAAATCAAACCTATGTGGGACAGTGATTATTATGATATTAGTCTGTTGATTCCTTCTCACAAAGTCAATTGTCTGATAGAGTCCCTTTGTTGAGTAATATTTAGAAACATTATTAGCTCCCCCCCAGAAGACAATTACATCATCACCCATTAGTTTATCTACCTCTGCTTTAACTGTGTCCACTAGCACTGATACACAAGCATTTGGTTTCGTAAAATCCACTGTTTCATACGTTTTATCTACATTTTGTTTGAGCTCACTTGAAAGGCCTCTTATGTGGCTGTCACCAATAAGTACAACTTTATGTTTTCCTCTTTGTTCTTGCACGCAGTCTCGAAAGTTGTTTCCATTTCTTGATGTTTGTAAAGAGAAAGAAGAATGATTCTTATTAGATGTTTGTTCATGCTCACTTTGTTTTGTCTTCACCACTTGAACGTTTTGTGAGGTTATAATTGTAGGTATACTTTGTATTCTAGAGTTTACTTTCTCGTTTTTTGGACTACACTTATTATGCGTACTTGTTATGATGTCAGACCATTTTTGTTTTGGTTTTAAAGCCTCTTTACATTGGAATTTACACTTCAGTTCTTTTTCTAGTTTTGCAATTGAGATCAAAAGAATTTGTCAAACCTGTGGACTTGTAGCCAAAATGAGTAACTCTAGTAATTCATTTATGTCGAGACTGATGTCCAGTAACTTTTGTCATACACATCATTATTTAAATTTACTAAGTCACAATTCACATCACTATTTATACCACATGTTTCATTCCTCATGTCCATATATTTAATTTCCACAGGCGTAGCTGGTCTGTAATCGCTCCGTACTTGTTTAGGTTAAGGTTTAATCACTGTCAGAAAATATTTAATTGTAGATCGTATAATGACACTTCTTATTCTCTTAATATATATAAATTGTGACAAGACTAATACATTCGTGTTTTCTTCTACAAAAAACACTATTTAGACATAAGTCCCGCAATACATTCATACTCTGTGCCATACATATTTTTGTAGTACCTGTCACAAGGTAATTAGCACTAAAACTGGGGATAATTATTATCCATATTTTATGTTATTAAATATTTATGCTTCAATCACATTATGTAATTTATCTAAGCAGAGTATTGTTTGCCTTTCTGTCTGTCTGTTTGTTTGTTTGTTTGTTGGCACTGGAATGGATGCTTAATTTGGTATTATTGTGTCGAACACTGCCAGAGACAGATTACCTCTGGATCACATAAACAGCACTGCTTATTTCATCAAGCTGCCTTTTCACTATTTGAGGGAGGTAATGTTGAGATTTTGACTGTAATGTGCATTTATAGGACAAAATAAAAATAAACTCAGGTGAAATAATAATGAGCAGAACAGCAATTTTTTTTGCCAAAAAAAATTATCCCTAAATGGCTGTTATTATGACAGGTGCATAGATTTTCCAAAAATATAGGAACCACCTTAAAATTGTAGGTGCCTGAAGATGACATTAAGCAAGTTTGATAATGAGGACCCACAAATATTAGGTGCCACCATGCAAAATTTAGTTGCCTGGGCTAGCTGGTGCCTTGAATTTGTGCACCCCTAATTATGATGCATATAATATTAAGCTGTCTTTCCAGAACTTTCAACTTAATTGTGTGCATATTCGCTGAAATGTGATATCAAAGATTCCCTTTTCAGTGATCAAAGTACAGGCTGAAAATGTGTTGTTGTTTTCAGCTTGCTGTCCCCTTTCAGACATATCTGGAGCCTTGTGAAACAGATCCATCACTTCTGATGTGTTACCTTAATGGACTGGCAACAGGTAAGACCTAACAATGTGAACATATCATGTGGCACATAATTTCAAGCAGGAGCTTTTTACAGTAAAACTCCAATTTTACAGTCCTGTATTTTGCATTTTCTGTGATTTTATGCCATTTTTAGGTGGTCCCACAAAGGCACTTTACTGTATAAGGTTCTTTTACATGTGGTGGGTGGGCTTCAAGTGTATTTTTCCTGCCTTTCATGAGACCTGCAGGTACCTTGTCCCTTGTACCCTGTCCCTTGTCAGATGAAGTGTGTATGTGGTGTGCACAAATAGTTTCTGGATTTAATTTTTTTCTCCATAATGATGACACAAATATTCCAGTCAATGTTATCCCATTTGAAGTAGTCTGCTTGGGACTTAATAGCAACACCCACAATCATGCCACCATTTAAAGCATTTTTATGAAGTCCATTGTTTGAAGCTGGGCAAATGCATCCCGTGATTTTGCTTGAATGGTCATGACATCAATTAAATCTCCTTCCTTTGATGCCATCTTAAGTATACCCACATCTTATCATCTGTGACCATCTTCAAAATGAATTTTGCGTCTCTTTCAAGCCTCTTTTGAAGGTTCTAGCACATGTTGATTCTATTCTCCTGCCCCTCAGAAGGCAGGCACAGATTTGTGTAATTGGCTGTTGTTTGTTTCTTGTTATTACTGTGTCTGAATTTTATAAACAAAGTAGAAGGATTGCAAAGGTGTGATTGTAAAGCTGCGTGTTTTTGTAGGTCAGGTACGGGAAGTGTGGTGTCCAGTCCTGTACAGGATGGCTGTTCACCATGTTGCCACATTTATCTCTAAGCATCCAGATACTTCACTTGCCCAGCAGCTTACTTCAAGAATCCATCAGCTTGGCAACAAGGTAAGTACTTCACTGTGTAGAAAAAAGTAGGAATTCTTTATGTTTGGGCTCTGTCTTTTTAACATGTCTGGGGCAACAGAATCAAGAATCAATTTGCCTGGCAGTAATTTTCTGTAGAGGAGATAAAAGGGTGTGTCTTTACATATCTGTGTAATGTAATAACCTGTTATATAAAGGAATTTATGGTTTTGATTACAATAATTTTATTTCATTCAATATTAACCCTTTGGCTCCCCGTGTGGTGACCGGGGAAAAGAATAGTCCCACTGATGCCCATGCAGGTCGTAAAAGGCGACCAAAATGGGTACCCAGTGCCTGGGGGTATAGCTGGGCCACCCTGCCCCAGGGGTTATAAATTCGGCGGACTGGCCCTCCAGGTTGGGGGTTGGGCGACAGGCTGACAACCTGTCACTGTAAAAAATGGATCGTTAGGAAACCTAAAATGTGGCCTCGGAACAGTCAGATAGAATGGAATTGACCTACGCAATGGAAAAGGATTAATGAGTTGAGGATAGCGACGTGGAATGTACGGACATTGTACAGAGCAGGAGCAATGAGGGAAATGGTGAAGGAGATGGATAAATATAAAATAGATATTTGTGCCCTGCAAGAAATTCGATGGCCAGGGAAAGGAACGGTGATAAACAAGAATTATATGATTTTATATAGTGGAAATAAAAGTGACAAACATGAATTTGGAACAGGATTTTACATTAGTAGACACAATATGGATAATTTACTAGATTTTGAACCCATAAATGAAAGAATTTGTAAAATTAGGATGAAACTTAAATACTACAATTTGACACTGATATCAACACATGCCCCAACTGAAGACAAAGATGAAGTAGTAAAAGAAGTTTTTTATAACTGTTTGGAAAAGACATGTGATGCAATTCCCAATTATGACATGAAAATAATATTAGGGGACTTTAATGCTAAAGTTGGAAAAGAGACCTATTTACATCCAGCATGTGGAGGACACAGCCTTCACAATGAAACAAATGATAATGGAAAACGAATGGTAAATTTTGCACTGGGCAGAGATTTAGCTGTGACAGGAACATGGTTTCAGCATAAGGACATTCACAAGATTACCTGGCGATCACCCGACAACAAGATATGTAATCAGATAGACCATATACTAGTAGACAGAAGACACTGCATTAATGTGTGTGATGTAAGAAGTATGAGAGGGGCTGAAATAGAATCAGATCACTTTTTAGTGAGGGCAAAAATTAGATTAAAAATTAAGAAAATAGAGAAGACTAAGAAAAGTGAAATAAAGAAATGGGATATTAACAAACTAAATAAGAAAGAGGTAAAAAAAGAATTTAGTAAGGAGGTAACAGCAAACATACAAAATGCTCAATTAGAGGAAGTGGAAGATATAAATGAAACATGGAACAAAATAAAAAAAGGAATAAATGAAGCGGCAGGAAAAATAATAGGAAAAGAAGAAAGACTACAGAGAAACAGTTGGTTTGCTGAAGAATGTCAAATGATATTGGAAGATAAAAAGAGAGCTTACATCAAAATGATAAACAGAAATACTAGACAAAATGCACAAGAATATAAGGATAAAAGGAAGGAAGCACATAAAATATTTAGACAAAAAAAGAGAGATGTGTTTAAATTAAAAGTGGAACAAATGGAAATAGCTTATAATAACAAGGAAGCAAAGAAATTCTACCAAGAAGTGAACAGTATAAGAAAAGGATTCAAACCACAAACACTGTTAATCAGAGATAAGGAAGGTACCATAGTAAGCAATAGAGAGAAAGCACTACAAAGATGGTCTGAATATTATGAGAAACACTTTGAACTGCAAGATGGAACAGAAAGCCACAGGGGAGAAGAGGGGACAGTGTGCGTACACACTGCAGAACCAGAGATTAAACCACCAAGTGATGTAGACATAGAGATAGCAATAGGTAAATTAAAAAATAGAAAAGCAACTGGACGTGATCAAATTCCGGCTGAATTGATTAAAGAAGGAGGAAAAGAACTCAGGAGGGTTATGTATGGTCTAATTTTAAAAATATGGGAAAAGAGACATATACCACATGAGTGGAAGTATGGCATAATATGTCCAATTCATAAGAAAGGGGACACTATGAGATGTGACAACTACAGAGCAGTCACACTGTTGTGTACAACATATAAAATTTTGGCAAATATATATACGCAAAATTAGTACCTTATGCTGAGGAAATAATAGGAGAACACCAAGGGGGCTTTCGAAGAGGAAGATCAACTGTTGATCAGATTTTTACTATGAGACAAATATCGGAAAAATGCTGGGAACAGAATACAGATGTGCACTATTTATTTATAGATTTTGAAGCAGCATATGACAATGTATGGAGAAATGAAATATGGAGCGAAATGCATTAACTAGTTTTCCCCAAAAAATTAGTTAATTTGTGTAGAATTCTAAATAATGAAATATATGCTAAGGTTAAAATAGGTAAACATTTGTCTCCAGAATTTGAAGTTATGAAAGGTTTGAGACAAGGAGACGCAATTGCTCCTTTGTTATTTAATGTAGTGCTAGAAATTGCGACAAGAAGATCTAAAGTAGAAACAAAGGGAACTAGTTTTGACAAATGCAGTCAAATTATGGCATATGCTGATGATATGGTCATTATGGGAAGAAGATTACAGGATGTAAAAGAAGTATTTACTTCACTGATAGAACAAGCAAATAAGATGGGATTAGAAATAAATGAGAAAAAGACAAAATTTATGACAGTATCACGAAAGCCCTACAACGAGAATGAAAGTGTAAAAATTGGTACATATAATTTTGAAATAGTGAAAGACTATACATATCTTGGTACAGTTTTAACAAATAAAAATGAATTAAGACCGGAGATTGAAAAAAGAATTACAAATGCAAATAGAGCATACTATGCACTTCTTCCTTTACTAAAGAGTCAATCAGTACGTAGAGCAGAAAAAGTTAAAATTTATAAGACATTAATAAGACCTGTGGTAACATACGGAGCAGAAGCGTGGACATTGAATAAGGACATTGCTAAAGGGCTGGCAGTTTTTGAACGAAAAATTTTGAGAAGAATATTTGGGGCAATTAAAGTAAATGAAAATTGGAGAAAGCGACATAACAAGGAACTAAAGCAGGTGTTTGGAGATTTAGATATACTGTCATTTGTCAGAATAAGTCGGCTCAAATGGATTGGTCATGTTAACAGAATGGAGAATAAAAGAACAGTAAGTCAAGTATTTAATAAGAATCCTCAAGGAAGTCGACCAAGAGGACGACCAAAAAACAGATGGTGGAATTGTGTACAAACAGACATTAAGAAGTGTAAAATTAACAACTGGAAAGAAAGGTCAAAAAACAGAGCTGACTGGGAAAGGGCCATTAAGGAGGCGAAGGTCCGCATTGGACTGTAGTGCCACCGAAGAAGAAGAAGAAGATTAACCCTTTGGCACTGGAATTAAGTGCCTGGTGTACTCTGCAAAAGACCTGTAATTTAAGTGGACACCATTACTTGGCATGTTCTTGGCAATGACTTTAGCCTACATACAGTTTTTTTTACCATCACACTGTGTGTTGACCATAGTCAACTTCCAGTACCCAAGGGTTAATGTCACTTTCTCAACTACAGTGGTCATATGTGGGAAGAAGTTGTGGCAGTATTCTTTCAGGCACTCTCCCAAGAGCATTCTGGAGAGTGTGAGGAAACCCACAAAGAAACTAAGTGTGGATAACCTGTCTGTAGATCAAGATTTGAACCCAGGACCACTCAACAAAGGGGTACTGATTACTGCACAGCAGCATTTGGTTTTAGTAATTTTGGAAATGGGTATTTGTTTCCATAACCATTTCTTTGAATGTTCTCTAGCATTCTCTTAACTCCTCAACGACTTTTTTAAAATTACATCCTGCCTGCCTTTTGGCTACAGTTCAATGGCAACAAGTACATTCTGTTGCAGTGTTATCATATATATGTATCTTCTTTGATTTACAGTAAAACCCCGATTTAATGTTCCCGCATTTAGTGAAATCCCGGATTTAGTAATGATTTTTTCATGTCCCGACAATAGCTCCATATAAACAATATAAACCTCCATTTCATGAAAACCTCAGTTTAGTGAAATATGTTCTAATCCCCCAGCAATTCATTAAATAGGGATTTTACTCTATATTGGCATGGTTAATGGTAGACCACAGAAGAGGATAAGGATAGCACAGTACTCAAACAATCTCAGATACACAGCATGGCTCTTAGGATGGGCTTGTTGAACGTATCTTGGTGACAGCTTTAGTCAGCAATGGCTTAATATCACTTCTTATAACACAGTAAAACCCCTGTTTTATTAACTGCACAAAATACTGTAATATGGACCATTAGTTCTCTGTTTCTCTTAAGTAAGATGATCAGCTCTGCCATAGGGAAATGGTAGCCATAGTAGCTAACACATGTCTGGTAGGGTTCAGAATATAGAATCTGAACACCTCAGAAACTGCAAAGTGTCTGTAGGCAACCATTATTGAAGATACATTACCATGTATTTTGTCTGCCTTTTAATACAGTTTGCACTTCTGTTATGTGATCTTTTCTTTCTTAGCTACATGGCCCATTTTATGGGTTATTTGTTGTCAGCATAAGAATACGCAATTTTTATCCCTTTCAGCAATTACAGAACATTCTTCTGACATACTCAAGGACAGAAGAAACATGAAAACATGGAAAATATGTACTGATGAATCTGGAAGAAATGTAGACATGATTGTCTGGTGTGGTAAAATACAGAAGGATAGTTGTATTGAAAATTAAAAAGAGTTTCATTTGTTGTAACAGTTTATGCAGACAGTGGGATACTGTATCACAAGCATGTCATAGAAGTTGTTCTGCCGTGGAAGCTGGGAGCCATGTATAACATCGATTCTCCTCCCCTTCTATTTCGGGGGGCTTTTGATCCACAGCACCATGCGGGAATTTTGCTTGATATTTTGGTTTAGTTAAATGGAGCAAGGAGACAAGAGACAGTAATGTGTTATGTACATGTGAGTTCCCTCAAGAATTGAAATATGCAGTACCTTATAGTAATCTCTTTTATTGTGTTCAATAGTAAATTTTATTATTACATTATTGATGCTACTGGTGTCCCTGACCATTTCCACTAGTTGTAATGGTGTAGAGTGCAGTGGAATAAGAAGATGCAAGTTACTGTAATGTCTGGGCATGATCAAAGCTGAACATCTAAGAACCAGGGTAGAATGTTGTGGCTTTCATGCATGCTCCAACACTAACAAGGATTCTCTTGACTAAAACTTAAAATGAACTAAGTCCTTTAGTGAAACTAGAGGCTGAAGGGTCCTGTTACCTTTCCATATGTTTCCCAGGTCCTACTGGCTGGACTTCAGCTTAGTGGATTCAAGTTGGTAGAAAGCAGGTGTTACAGACAGTTCTTGTTTTGCACACTTTTGATTTTTGCAAATTTGGATTTACATGGTTTAGACATGTTGTCAAATTTTGCAGTCCAGAGTTTACATGTACATGGTTTAAAACAAACCCTCAAAGCAAGAAATACTGATGAAACACTTACTTTGTAGGAAAAGTAGATGAGGCTCATGACATATTGTTCCTGTTAATAGGTACAGACATTTGCACTTAACAGTACTTTTACTCCCAGGAAACTTTATTTAATCTTACTTTAGTGCTTCTGTATCATGTTTACCCTTCCTACCCAGTGTATCCTGTGATTTGATACTAGCTGTTCTAAGTGACTCAAGTATTTGAAACACCAGTATATATTGTCTGTAATCTACAGCTGCTTATTCTGCATGCATACAGAACCATATGAATTGTGTCAGGACAGCAGATAGGACTCTTAAGTAGCTGGAGGAACTGTTACCTGAATTTCTTAGATGACAAGAAAATAGCTCCTTTTTGGCAGTGTTTCTTTAAAATTATATTGTTTAGTAAAGGGCTGAAACATGTATGTCAGAAACATGGTTTGTGTATTGATATGTATTCATGACATATGGAAGTGAAACATGGACATTGGGAAGGCAAGAGAAAAAGAAGCTGGAAGCAGCTGAAATGTGGTTGTGGAGAAGAGTTAATAGAACTAGTTGGATGGATAGAAAAAGCAACGAAGAAGTGCTGAAGGAAATCAATGAAAAGAGAACAATATTAAGAGTGGTAGGAATGAGGAAAGTCAAACTTATTGGACATTTGTTGAGACATAATGGTTTTGTTACCAACATCATGGAAGGTAGAATGTTGGGGAAGGAAAGTAGAGGATGACCAAGGCTCTCTTATATAAAGAATCTGATGAAGGAACTCTTTTGCAACTCCTAGGCCGAAATGAAGAGACTGGCACAAGACAGACATCTATGGTTGCAGCGACAAGGCTTAGCCTTTAGAGAATGATGATGATGATGTGTAATAAAAATAGTGTCCATTGATTGGTCCTCAAAACACTACTTGAAATGATACTTGTGATGTACTGCTTATTGAAAACATTTATAGTGCTAAATTCATAATTTAAACAGCCATGACAACAAAATAAATTAAACCATTGGGTTAATTTTGGCTGAAGTTGTCCAACAACCATGTAGTTCCCACTGAAAACAAGTTCACAAAATTTTTGATAATGTATTTATTATCATAAACCTTTTTTTACATCTCATAATATTGGTAAAAGCAAGTGAAGTATTACTCTTATTATAATAATAATTATTATTGGCAGATGTTTAATAATTACAAAAGTGACAAAACATTTCTTGAAAGGCAAAATGTGGTATGTGAAAAATGTTCGTTGGTCATAGAAAACTTAATGCATTGTGATGAAAGACTAAAGCTGATGCTGATAATTTGTAAGGCCATGGCAGATGTCACCTGGTTTGTACTTAGCCCTTTATAGCACAGTGCTTACTGTAAGTACCACCTGCTTTAACATTTAAAAATAATTCTGCCTTTTCCTTGTTGAATGTATTTGAGTTTTATGTGATTGTTGGAAAGAACAGCAATTATTTCTATAAGAGCAGTAACCAGCTAGTCTTTATTAGAGTAATAGTGTTTACTGTGAGTTAGGAGATCAATTTTAAATTTTTTACAAGAACTTCAGGCTTCAGAGTTAATAGTTTATCACAGTTTATATTTATACTTCCTTTACACTACCAATGGATGTGCATAAGAAACTTGCAATTGAGAGAAATAGAGCTTGATGATTGGAAATCTCCATTAAATGTATTTCTACATAACAGAATAAAATACATCACATCTGATGTGGAGATTATCAAGAGAGTAAATTGATAGCTATACAGCACTGGGCCCCTAAGGCACTCATGTGTGCAGTAGTCATCACTCACAAGTCAAAAACAGTGTTACATTTAGCATTAACAAACTCTTGAGATTCACAGTAAGTTGAGTAATTCACAACCGTGTGCAAGATTGGTATGCATGGTCTAGCTTTTATCGAAAGTATACAAGAAGGACCTTCACAGTGTAATTAATTTGCACCATTTTTATTTAACATAACCTGAATTTGTAACTTGATTTGTACGTTAAGTGTTATACATTACCTTGAAGATTTGGAATCATAATTCCACATAAAGTAAATTTAAAAACTATGTGGTCATTCATGCTCCTGTGTTGTTTCTTTTGCCATATTTGTAGCAGTGTAAAAATTATATTTATTGGCCTGAAATTGACAAGAGAGAGAAAGGTAGTCTGTTTCCTGAGTTTACAAATTTATGCCTTGTTTTGAAGTATTATGTATTCCAGAACTCTTAATAGTTAATACCTTAGTCTGGAACTGTCCATTGAATTATATGAGAAACTGAAGTTTTATCAATTAAGTTAGTAGATTTCCACTGATATTCACTAACTTTCTGAACATACCATGGAACTACCAGTTGTGTGTTAATTATTTTCATCATTCCTCCAGAATAAATACTGTGATAGATTCTCACAGCAGGGGTCCCCAAGCAAAGCTTTCCTTTAGCTACATGTGAAAGTGAGAATCTTCCCCTGTGACCACGTAACACACCATGTTTAATGTACTGTTTGAAGCAAACCATGAAGAAAGTGTGACCTGTGTGTATAACACACATTCAGAAGTGAAGGATTGCAACTTTGTTATTCACACCAAAAACGTGCATAAAAATGGTCAATGAAGTTATGATAGGTATGAAGAAAATGTGTCTCAAGAGTGAGAAAAAATTTTCAGCGGGAAACTTGTGAGATTTGAGGTTCTCATAGCAGTGAAGATGAAGATTCAAGTCTCTGGGATGTTATGCCATGTCAACTGGTAAGCGAATACTATACTTTTGAATGAAATGCTTATTTAATATAAATTTGATTCAGTTACATAAAATATTCCTAATGCTGTCTTTCTGGTCTTTTCAAGGAATTTTGTACTTTGTGGTAATTTAAACATTGTTGCAGTGTGTCTTTTAGATTAGAACATTCAGAACTTAAACCAGTGCACAAGTACTTAAGACAGATTTCATAATATGAGAAAAGTAGCAGACCTCTGATGTCACAGGCTAAGACTGCTGAGAGTGTTTGATGAATTTCTAGCCACATCAGAATGAGGTAGTAATTCTGTTATACAAGAGACATTGGTTCATCAAATAGCCACACTTCACCAGATCTCCCACTTGGTGTTTTGGCTGCATCACTTGCAGTAAAGTTCATTTCTATCAAAAGCCTGATGTAGAAAAGTTGCTAAAGATGTTACTAGGATTTCCTAAAGGCATCTTATTGAAGCTCCCAGCCTTCAGCACTTTCCTCAACACCTTGCGCTTTATGTACATACTACTATACCATCCTGGTAGGGAGACCATGAGACCATTAAGAACTTTGATTTCAGCATTGTAGCACTTGAAATTCAGCATCTAGTGCTATATATTCCCTTAACATAATAATGCCACACCAACTGGGAATAAACCTTTAAAGGATAGCATTTTCCTTGTATAATGTACTATGCACTTCGATGTTCACAACTTTTAATATGTACAGAAGGCGTAGAACTGCACACACCAATCAAGCAGCAAAGCTTGGGATGTGGACAATTCCAAGCACAGGGGTTATTGAAGCTGTGACTGGACAGAAATAGTAATGGAGACATGTTAAATTTAGAATATGAGTGGAAGTAGAAATATTGTCATTACATATGAGTATCTGTTAAGGTTGTCATGAATCCAGCTGCAGTAGAATTCTGTTTATTCAGGCAAATGAAGGAAAGAAGTTTCATGCATAATCCACAAGAGATTTTGTTGGGTGCACATTTATAAAACATATCAGTCTACTTACATTTTCATTTTGCACAACTGACTTCTTCTTCTCTCTCTCTCTCTTTTTTTTTTTTTTTTTTTTTTTGGGGGGGGGGGGGGGCACCGACATGTTATATGTCTGTGTTGTTATGATTTTCACAGTAAATACTGATATGAACTTCTTTATACACCATTAACTGACAGGTCTTTCTATGGACATGAATTGTTCTGTGTGAGGTAGGAACTCGTATATATTGGGATAAATTTCAGCCTTCAGAGGGTTAAAACAAACTTTTTCATTGGTGCTAGTTACAGCCAAGATTATATAAATAAGTAATCATGTAATGTGTCTCTGTTAAGACCATAGTACCCACTGAAAACATTCAACCCCAACATACAGACACTCCCCGGCTTTGCAATTTCAATTTATGCAATTTTAAAAAAAGTACAAAAATTGATAATATTTTTTAAATATGTGCCAAATTTTTCCTTGTGGGAAGGAAATTGCAATTATACAAATGTGGCAGAAGAATACTGCTGGGCGATAACACAGGCGGCAGGCAGTCATGCTGTGGCCGATGAGGTTCCATTGTATTGCAGTTTGGATTTCAACTGGACTTTCTTGTATAGACATATATAGTTACCTATATGTATACTCGATTGTGACTTGCACAAAATTTGAATTGCTCCAGATCTTCTGGAATGTAACTATCACATAAGTCTGTAACATTATTCTGGTGTTTACATTCGAAAGGAAATAGAGTCGACACTTTCACTATAAAGTAGAGAATCTTACAGTATAAGTTTTGTAGCTTCAATAAAAAGGTTTTAATTCTTTGCATACATAAGAATTAAATTCAGGCCTAATTCAAGAGAAGAAATTACTAGTCAGTTAGGCAAGATATCAGTTTCGAAGTACTCACTTTCTGATGCACACGTGAATAAAGTTGCCAGCTGTGTACCAGGTCTGCTGGAACAGTCCCAAATGTCATAAAATGTACTAACATGTTTTAAGTTTCTATGTATTTTCTGCTACATGTGACAAGTTTTGCCAGAAGACAACAGACAGCTTTCTTCCTGCCATATTTTTCAAATAAGAGTAGTGACTTCTCATGTGTACCCTTAAGGCAAATTTTTATTATGGCATATTCCTTGCTTACTAAAATTCAACACTCATTGCTTTTCTGTGTTTTGTATTGTCAGTGTACATTTAGAACTTCATTCACTGTAAGTTTTCCAGAAACATTGCACATTGTAACATACAGAGTGTCTCAAAATATGTATACACGTTTTAATAGTTCATTGTAGAACTAAAATTGTAATGTACTTGATGTAGTGTGACATTCACGCAAAAGATAGTGCTAATCACATGAACACCAACCCTACTTTATGAGTTTAAAGCCTGTGAAACAAAATTGTGGCCTAGTACTTTGTGTTGGGTGCAATACAAGGTAATTTTGAAGTGGTACTGAAAACTGGAGTGTGCGAAGTCCAAAGGCACCTGTTGCATGAATTTGTAACAGAACGTTCAACACAAGTTACAATTAAATGCATTCATGACAGAGACCTGACACATCAATCAGTCCAGCCTCTTGTGCTGTGGTGTTGCAAAAATTTGCATTATCACCAAAAGAAGTCCAAAGACAATGCTTATGACACAGGGGTTAGCAGGGCAAGTGTACACCTCACTTTGAGAAGAGCTAGATGTAAAGTTTACATTCCAATGCTGTTATGTGCCATGAATGAACATGATCATGATCAAAAAGTGCAGTTATGCAAATGGTTTCAAAGAAACGTGCTTGAGGGCTAGAGTTTGTGAACAAGATTGTTTGGTCTGATGAAGCCTCATTTAATCTCAATGAATTGTCACAATTGTGTTTACTGGTCCCACGAAAATCTGCACATTTGTGAGGACAAGGCAATGGATTCACCAGGACCCACGGCCTGGTGTGGAATGTCAACCAGGAGTTTCAATAGATCATTCAGTTTCTGGGCCTGGGTACCTCCACCGCAGTGTACACCTTAGTTGACATTTGCAAGTCATCCACCAAATTCAGGAGCACCGAGATGTTAACAGTGAACATTGTGAACACTTGTCCTAATCACAAGCCTCCTTTCTTTCTGTGTACACCAAATATTGATCTTCAATAGATTATACAGGGTATACACAAAAGAATGGTGCGGTTTCAATAGTTTTTCACTATTGAAACCGCACCATTCTTTTGTGTATACGCTGTATAAGGAATATTTTTTGAGACACTCTGTATTTGTCTCAACTTAGCAGAGTTAGAGTTCATAACTGTTTGTGTGCATTTATAAGGGCTCTTCATTATTTTACCAAAATATAACTGGAAACAGAATGGAATATAAAATATATCTGATAAATAAGAAGGGATTAATCACTGGCTTTTATGTACCAGTGTTAGTGGCATAACTTACTCCCATTGCACTTCTCCTGCAAGTAAATAAATCATGAACCGTGCCACACACCACATACAATGTTATAAATATTATAACATCTTCCTTACAAGTTCTTAATATTAAGTTATGAGTATATTATGAAATCTGAATTAAATGACTCATTCAATGTCACATTAATAACATTCATCAACTGGCAGGAGTATAACCAGTGTGCAGTCAAGATGAGTGAAGTTGTTTCAAAAGTCAGGATATGACGCTTTACAGCATACCTCCAGAATTGATATGAAGCATGTTAAGGCATACTTAGGAAGCAGATTTCATACCAGCAGGATGACTTCTCAGTGATATCTTTTGATTAAGGAGAATAAACAGTGTGTGTGGGTAACATTACATCCTGGGTGAGATGACTAGCTTACAAAGTGCCTTTTGCTTGTGACATGGTCTTGCAGGGCAAAGTTGGAGTGATGCAGAATCAGCAATCCAGACCCAATTTTCTGCAGACATATAAATACAGTCATTATAATAAGGAAAATATTGTATGAAGAATGTAAGAAATCTTTTATCAGTATAACTGATCAAGTGGATACAAAATTTAAACTTTTTATTCACACAGAGGCTTAAGGCAGCAAAGACATTTCTTTGTATCAAATAAATTCAAAGCATGCAAATAATAAAACTTTGCCATACAGAGCACTGATATTGTGACAGTTTTTCATACACATACTCTTGTGCCAAAGCTCCATGATATCATGTTTTACATATGTAAAAGGTACAGTTGTCCCTGTCCACTCCATAAAGGCATACAGGGAGAGCAGAGGTATAGCTCCACTCATTCTTAACCTTGGCACTAGATGGATGTGGGTGGTCAACTTCACACCATGGCCGCTTTACCCCTAGGCAAGAAACCTGGTACCCATTGTAGGGATCCCATATTTTAATACCAAAAACCAGGACACTTAATAAAATTTTAGTTTTTGGAGGAAGTAGAAGAAAAAAATGTAACCCATCACACAATGAAAAAAGGAGAGTAATTTAATTACGGTATATTACTACAATGGGGTAACTTATAAAAATTATCATGTGGAGCCAAAAAGTTAAAGACTGATAATAAGGAGAAGAATAATCACATGCAGACACTCCACTTACTGATTTTTCTCTACATATCCATTTCTCATCCCTTGTGGCCTCAGCTCTGCCCTATTCCTTCTTGCTAGTAACTGGTTGATGGCTGACCTATTCCTACATACCGTATTTACTCGAATGCAAGATGAGGGTTTTTCCTTAAATTTGGCTCTTAAATATGTGAGGTCGTCGTCAAAATTTGCATATGAAGCGCTGAAACGGACCGCGCCACAACGGACCTAAACCAGACCGTGCAGAGCCAAACCAAGGCCTGCATCGCCAAATCATCATGTGCAGACAAAAAAGAGAACAGAGCATGACTAAAGTTAACTGACACAATCTTCTTGTTTGGACTTTGTCCATTGTCCAATTTTTCAAAGAAACATGACGTTTCCAAACCCAGCTCTCTTTCAGTCTTCATGCAAAGAAGCACCTAACCTGATGGACCCTTTAGATCGAGCTATTCTCAGTCATCTCAGTCAGTGGGCACCATAGAAACAGTAACTTGTTAAGATATGCACCTGAGAACAGATCTAGTCCAAGAGTAGTAACAGGAAAGTGGGTATTGAAAAATTAACTACAACACTAAAAAATAAAACCTGAGCTAATCCACAAATTAAAAACCATAAAAAGAGCCATGAACTCAGACTGATCAGACCACAGACACAACACAAAAATCCAGAACACATGTATTTAAAATTCTTAACACCACTAACATGATCAGTGGAGAAAATTGTGCTTCTTCATGGGTTCAAGGAAGTTTATAAACCAAGAAATATAAAAGTATTATTTAGTCAATGTGGATCGTAAAAGCATGGCAGCGCATCTCATCAGAAGTGACTGTGAAGGGTTGTAGGAAGTGCTGTATATCCAATGCAGTGGGTGAGACTGATGATGATATGTTGTGGAATGGCAATGAAGAGGATGGGAATGTTAGGGGTGAGTGTGAGGAAGTTGAAGGCACTGACTGTGAAGATGGAGACTAGTTACTCTGATTGGTAAAGGTAGATAGAATTTGACATGCTCTGTGTATTAAGTGTATGAAATTAACAGTAAAATATTTTTTCTCACCAGACGTTTCATTTTTGGGGGGTTGTCTCGGATTTGGATAAATACATTTTCTCTTGGCAGACATGTTGTATTTGGGGGGTCATCTTAGATTATAGTTGTCTTGCATGTGGGTAAATACAGTATATTTTGTCTCACTGTGGGAAAGTCAAAAATTTGTACACATTGTCAGAAATGTCATATTTTTATGACATGGAAAAATCCAGGTTATTTGGTGTTCTGGACTGAAGTTTGTGGAACACTGGGACAAGGCTCTAAAACCTATAAAACTGGGGCTGTCCGAGGGAACCAGGACAAATGGGATCCCTCTACCTATGTGTGGAAGGAAGACTCTGTCCGTTGTCAGATCTTGTTAAAAATGTGAACTGATTGGTCAGTGCTGCATTTGGGATCCGTGCCCAAGTCACCATATTCCTTGGCACAAAGGTATACATTAATTTATTTTCTTACTGTAGTTTATTAAATACACACTGCAGTGGAAATATGTGTTTTTGAAATACACATTAAAGGTGGTTAATTTAATGTTGCTGGAATGTAGAGACTCTCCTTAAAAGCATTGAGAGTGTGCGTCGGTAAGTTACATTGCTTTCGGGGCTGGCACTGGCTAATATGTCACCCTGTGTGAACTATATACTAGGCATCCACTGGTTCAGAGTCATGGTTACTCTGGCCTCACCCAAAAGAAAATGTGTGAGCATCATGAAAAGAACGTAATTTAATGACAATGGAAGACCACAAAAGATTAATTGTTTTATATTATTGAATTATATAATATTCTTCTATAGTACTAACCACAGCTTGCAGTTTCCTGTGTGTGGAAATAGCTTCCAGACTTTTAACACAGGCCCAGTTGCATTTCTGTACAGACACTTAACTAGTATAATTGTACCTTCTGTGGTAAAGTGGATTTTATGACTTCACTAAAAGTAATATTTTTAAGTGAAGGCAGTGATGTGTGGAGGCCAGCACTGAAGGGTTACTTTAATTGTCCTTAACTTAAAGCGCTGCTTATATCAGTAAGTTCAACAGGTTGAATTAAGTGCTTACCTGTAAGTTTCTTTGTTCACTGTAACAGCCATAGCACCTTCATCAGCACAACAGTCAAGCTCTATGCAGTGGAGCCTACTTCCCCACTCACAATGTTGTGTATCGTGCTGCTTGTACAGCTTTATCTGTAGACAGGTTGACAGTTCGCCTGAACCCTGCACCTGTCATAATTGAAATAGCACTGTCATAACTATAATATATTATGGCATTTCACCCGAAGTTAAGAGCCGGAATAATATAGTCAGTATAGTGACTGTGCTACAGGATGGACAATCCGGGGTTCAAATCTCAGCAGGGGCAAGAGATAACTCTTTTTTCAAAACCTCCAGACAATCTCTGGGGCCCACCCAGCCTCCTGTTTAAAGGCACCGGGAGCTTCTCTTCTGGAGGTAAAGCAGCGAGAGCGTGAAGCTGACAACTCACCTTCATTTAGTGCAGAGGTTAAGAATGAGTGGAGCCATGTCTCCAGTCTCCTTATATGCCTTTCATGGCGTGTGTAGGGACAACTCTACCTTTTTCATACGAAGGTAGTCTAATGTACAAGTTCAGCACAAGGAAAGTTGGCCCTGAGACTAAGCAGCAAAGCATGAAAGCATATGTGAACTGCACCTGGGCACTGGTGGGAGGTCAGTCATTTGGTTCATACCATGGCCATGTTTTTCCCCCAAGGAAAAGTCCCTGTTTTCGACTGGATAACACAAACAAATGATGTCACTGATATAAATACTAATTATCACAATGTCAAAGAACACATTTAGTATTGGCATAGCTATTGGGCTCACACATTGAAAAAAAGATGCCAACGTCCGACTGGAACAACTTCAGATTTACTAAAGTAAGGTAATAATCAAACAACAGTTAAATCAGCATAGTTTTTTCTTTACCTTTAATGGTAAAAACTGAAGATTAAATTGTCTCAAAATAAACAGTGAAAGATTTTACTGAAAATAATTCACATCTCGAGGACAATTTGCAATCAACTTACTTGCTGCCACCGAAGTGGCTTTATCACGCATGAAGCGTGCATCCGCTGGGATTTTACAATCCGTGTTTCCCTTACAATTCAACATTACCCCCCACAACTAGTTTGCATTTTCCTGCATGAAATAACGGTACATTTTTTTCCTGTTAATTCTTGAAGAATGATGCCAGAATTAACTGAACGGTTAAATGAACGTAACGGTAAGAAGTTATTATTTCTTCGAAAAACGCGAGCCGTATGATTTTGTGGGCACTCACAGTGCACCAAACTTCGACTTCAGGTCATGCAAAGGAACTGCATGAAGAGCATGGGGATTTGGAACACCAATACCTGTTATTCTGGCGGTTTACATTCCCATCTAATGTGAACTTGTCTTAGCCAAGCAAACCACGATTTCTGGATCAAGAAATCTATTGGCTGCTGATTCTTGTAACCATATAATACCGGCTTCTTGCATGCCAATATAGGCGTACTTTCACAAGTTTTGTTGCCCTGTGAACCGAAGCTTTTGACACTCCACGCTTAACAACTAGCTGGGACAAAGATTTTCTGGGGTTTGTTTCCATTCGAGTGTCAATATTTTCCAATTTCTCGTCAGTTAAAATATAAATGTCTGTATTTTTCTTTTTTCTTCAGCACTGAACCTGTCATTCGAAACTGTTTCACTCTTGCGTATACGAGTATTATTCTTTTACACAGCAATACTAAGGCGGGATATTCTTTTACAAAACTTTCGGCGACATTTGTGAAACCGTTGCAAATGAACACTTTTTGTTCAACAGGCCACATTTATTACACGCAATGACCTCTCGCTATGAGACACACCACACGACTGGGAGAGTCGCGTGTTGGTGTGTACGTTTGTAGAAAGGATTATGCAACACTCCGTTGATCTTGCCTTACCGAGCTCGGTTTTCCCTGTTCTCGAACTCGAGATTACAAAAACGCGTTGTAGTATAAAATATAGAGACAGTGTGATAAATTTCTAACGGTAAACATTTTTAAATGCCGATCCCAATTGCCGTGGGTCTGCGGCCTTTCGTTTGCTGGGATTGTGGGTTCGAATCCCGCCGGGGGCATGGATGTGTTGTCTTTTGTGGGTGTTCTGTGTTGTCAGATAGAGATCTCTTCGAGCTGATCACTCGTCCAGAGGAGTCCTACCGAGTGTGGTGTGTCTGAGTGTGATCGTGAAGACTCAATAATGAGGAGGCCCTGGCCCACCAAGGGCTGTTGCGCCATGGAAAAAAAAAAAAAATTAAATGCGGCGCATACTTAATTTAAAATGGGATGGGATAGATTGATGAGCATTAGCAGTTCACTATCTTCAGTTTTGTGGAAAGATGATCGCTTTTTGACATCCTAAAAGGAACAAAAATGAAGAAGATATTACGGCATTTTGCTTGTTTTTCTCATAGCCTTGCTCTGGTTCGTCCTGTCCTATGCCTGTATTGTCTTTTCCTCGAGCTATTTATTTATTTACCCTGTTACGGAAACGGTAGGTCCTTCTGAAATTTCGGTACATATCTACCAGACTACACGGTGTTACATTCCAGAAAACAGTACTATGTCTTCGCGTCACTGCAGGAATACTTTCTTTGGCAGTATTTTGTCCCTATCCACTGAAGTGTCAAAATGTACCTTCATGATGATGATAAGGTCCTGTCGTTGTCCCTTCTTGCTGGGTCTTAAACCGTCTGTATTATAGTAGGAAGAATAGGCACAGGCTGTGCTGTCCCTCGACTTCTCACAAGGCTCCAACTCCTGGCCAGCTATCACAAAACTTCTGTAAAGAGAAGTACAAATAATGGAAAAGATAACAAAAATATCACGCTCATTTCACTTCCGCTTAGTCTGATGGTAGCTCGCCTGTCAATTTCACCAGCCACAGTCATGTTTAGAAGTGATGAAGAGAGTTACAAGTTTAAGTTTCTCCTTGCAACATTTAGGGTGAAGTAAAGATGTTTCCGTGATTACTTAAACAGCAGGACGTGAAGATGTATGGTGGAATATATATATATATATATATATATATATATTATATATATAATGTGTGTGTGTGTGTGTGTCTACACATTCTTAACCGTACTAGGCGGAGTTACCGGTCAGCTTCATACCCCAATCGCTTTATCCCCTAGAAAATACAGCCCTGTACCCATTGCACAGTACACTGAATGACTTATCTACCGCCGGCGCTCTCAATTGAATAAAAATAAACATACACAGAAATCGCATGTAGGATTACTTACGTCTTCACTGTGTCCATCATCTAGTCTTCCGAGAGTTTGTGTTGCTTTGGAACACTAAGCGATGGACAAATTTCAAAAACCGGGTACGATTATGCTATTAACCAAACATTAGTGTACTTTTTAGGATAATTCAGCTTATACACACTCCATGTGGTGTAGATATTTCGATGTTCTCGAGATAGGAATATTTCGTTATCATGTACTGAATAATATAATTATTTTTATTTTGATATTAATACAGAGCGAGCAAGTTGATTGAAGCCAAACGCTTTTCACTGTATGTGTCAGATTTCTTGTGGTTGTCCTCAGTCCTTTCAGGAAAATGCAGGTATAGTAACTTAAACTAGGCCAAGACAGCTTCCTTCTACACAATTTTCAGTTCATTGTTCACTGTCATATAATCACTCGACACAAATTCTGAGTTACTGACAGCAAATATTAAGACTAATGCAGAATCCAACAAAACGATTCTAAATGTATGGGTAGTTTAAATATCGAAATTCGTAGTAATGAACATTCATACAATCTGCATCCAGAGACGCCCATCTTGCTTGGACTTCCAGTACCGAAAGAGCCTATAAACGGTTCTGAACGTGTAAATGCGTCTTTATGTTACTCCCAGCCAGTCACTATAGTGTGGTTAAATGAAGGACTGATTTTTACGGAGAAGTACGTGCCCTTTGGCGATCCCTCACCACAAAATGTTATGTCACGTCCTTAGAAGAACGGCATTTGTCCTTATAGTAGGCGTTTTAAATCTAACCTTTCGCGGGATATTGTCTCGACACACGTGTAAATACGTTCTAAAGTTTTTCCTGTGCAGACCGAATGAAGGAAAGGAGACAGGCCTCTGGCAGGGTAACCGGTTTTGAATAGTGACGATTCGAAACATGCACAAGCATGATTTCGAAAGATAAAGTTTAACGTAACGCGATGGGACGCGCGATAAAATAGTTCCGGGAATTTCATGGCCACATGTCTTACGTTACAATATAAATTTGATTAGAATCTTCAACTATTGTTTAAAAGATTAGCTTGCTGTATGGGTGTAATATTTAAAGAAATATGGAAAAACGGATTTAAGTCGGATGTATTTTATGTAGGGGAGCCAGGATAGGGTAGTCAGTGTAGTGACAAAACTACGACCTAGAAGATCGGCGGTTAGAATCCCGGCAAGAAATCTCTTCCAAAACGTCCAGATCGGCTCTCAGGCCCACCCAGCCTCGTATTCAATGGGTACCCGGGACACCTCCGCCGGGAGTAAAGCTGCTGGGGCGTGAGTTTGACAACTCCCCTATATACCTTCATGGCGTGTGCAGGGAATTCTTTAGCTTCTTTACCCTCATGTAGTTTGATTAACTGCGACACAGCAGAAAGGAGCGATTCATATTTCATGATTCAAAGGCAGGCACAGTAGGCGTGAGGGGGCAGAGCAGATCCTGCCACCTGTAGCTTAAGTACTCTTTGGAGCCGATGTTTACATTATTAATTGGGTTGTGTTTTTCGCGGGAGGTCATTAAGGCAGAACCGTAGTTCACAAGGGTCACAGAAAACTGGTGGAAATAAATCGGTAACTCTGAAAACGTAATTAATTTAGATTCCTGACAACTTTTTTCCTGACAATTAAACTACACGAAATTGAATTTTTACGTTTGCTTTATGTTCATATGGCATTTTGTCTCTGATTCTGAGAAAATGAAAAGCTGAGAATGTTTGCCTTGGGGAATATTAAACACATGGAAAGTTTCATTTGGTGTAAAAATTCTAGCGCTTTCCGCTCTTTTTTTTTAATGGTCCCAAAACATTTGAAATTTAAGTTTTAACACAGTAACTGTTGTAGCAGAACTTTCATTTATATTTTAATGAAATAGACGTGCATATACGCACATGTATGTGGACCTATAAATTCAAGTGAGAAGTAAAGCCTGCCATATAACCCTATAACCTACCATGACGGCACATAGGGGGAGTAGAGGTATAGCTCTACTCTTTTTTAACCTGGGCGCTAGATGGGGGTTGTGCGGTTAACGCCACGCCCCGGCCGCTTTACTCCCGCCAATGACCCGGTATCCATTATATAGGAGGCTGGGTGAGCCCCAGGGCCGTTCTGGACGGGTGCGGAAAATTCGCCCCTACCGGGATTCGATCCCTGGGCCATGCAACCCGTAGTGAGTCTCTGTACCGATTACGCTGTCCCGGCCCACTTCCAGTGAGCAGTATCTTCGTTTAATTATTATCGACAATAAAATGCTTATGTAACCTACTTGTGTATTCGGAAGACTGATGAATGCGCAAGTTCGCAATTGAAGACACTGTGCCCCTGCAGCCTAATTATCTCGAAAACTGTAGGACTTACGAAAAGATGTATTGAACGTAAAATACGTTTCATTTTGATTCTACAACGCTTGCCCGAAATATTTTTCGCTCTGCGGCAGAAGCTGGAAATGACCCAGTACCTCAGCGACAACGCCGACCGACATCTGTCTGCCGAAGGAGACGCCTCTTCATCCGGACCAAGTCCTACGTTTCGCAGACTACTCGTGCGTCTGACACTGGACGCGGCATCCGACCGAGGGAGTAGTAACAGCTATTCTTGTCCTCAGGGACGTCGGTCATTATGCTACACCCGTCTCGGGACTAAGGCACTTGAAGGCCACTATCATACACCAGTGAAATTCATGGCGGCGTACGTATCGCGCACCCGGCCTCTGATTGATCCGACCTGAACGTTGATCTGTCTGCTAACCACAAGAATTGGTACTACAGACTGAACACAGGCACGGGTCCCATCCTGCGTGATGATGCTAATGGAAACTCCTGCTTCATATATGGGCAGGTCACCCCGAGCACCTTTCCTTACCAGTCTAATGCCACCACCGTTGTCCTCGACATCCTTGTGGCCAAGTATTTTGTCCTGTTTGGACATGTGATTTTATGATCTGCACTCAGTTCGGATCACTTGCCAGTTCTGATCGACATCACATGTAGATCGCCCCTTCCAAAATCTCCAGAGCCGTCAATAAATTACGCGAAAGGACTTGGCAAAATTTACGATTTTTCTCGAAGACAGACTCCCGAAGAATTTTGCGTAAATGACGAGGAGGTAATCAACAGACCTGTTGAGGATCTGACTACCGCCATTCTTGGTCGCCATTGTTCCTGTGTTCTCTGCGAGGTAAGCGATCGTAAATCCTAAGAAACAACTGAGCACAAGCATATACAAACACAGCTAAAGAAGCTTTTTCTCTATGGATACAGAAACAACTGAGAATCGGGGCCGAAACAGTTGAGAATCGATCATATATTAGAATGAACAGGGTGTGTTCCATGTAATGTAAGCTGCTTTTTGTTTGCGCAATAGTAGACATGATTTGGTGACTATTAAGCACACAGGGATGGTGGTAATTGGTCGAAAACCCCCTAAGCCTGAGAAAAACGAAAGAAAAATTTCTGCTGTAAGAGGACACTAGGGTCTGTATTGATAATACACTACAGGAAGCACTGTTTTTCCTCCATGGCAACTCACTTTATGTTTGTTCTAAGTTGTCTATTACATAGTAGAATATGTTTTAAGCTATTCGTATGCTACAGACTTATAGATTTTCTTGAATCAGTGTATCACTTTCAGACTACTATTTATTCTACAGCAGTGAACAATGTTTGTGTATTATGTGTAATTGTTTTTAGTAGAGTAGTTTTATGTCATATATGATTCTATGCCTGCCTGGACGAAGACTGGGCAAGTGGCTACCTATATAAAAATTCTTTCTTCCAGAGCCGAAATGTTACGTGTGGACGGAGAAATGGGTGTACGGAGGTAAAAGAGCAATCACGTATTTTGAGGAATTTTCATGAAGTTCGTGAATGTAATTCATGGTTTAATACTTCTTCGTTTTAGGCGATAGTTCATTCATGACACCAGTATCATGTTGGACATTGTAAATTGTCTTTGGTATATTTGATGTGCACGACTTGCGAATCCCAGACTTTTTGAATAATAGGAGAGCACGCTAACCGTACTAGGTTTGATTTTAACCGTCGGCGACGATAGTAACAAGATAGACAATGTACGTACAACGTAACATTGTGGCGCGTTTCCGTAACTATTATTGCCATGGAAACTCAACAGTGCGTTCTGTGTGTTGTTGAGCTACACATGTGACTGTCAACAATATAAAAAATGTTGAAAATCTTGCCTTTAAAACTCAAAAGTGCGTTCCCTTTGTATTGCTTAGCAACATGTCACTGTCAAAAATATAAAATTTGTCTGTTGACATGGAAAAGCAAAAATGTGTTTCACTTGCATTGTTGTAGACCTAGCCTACATATGTTGCTGTCAACAATATAAACGTGCTTAGATCTTTATGTAAAGTTCCCGAAATATTTGTCCAATTTTAAATAAATTTGGATTTCTTCGGCGGATTTTTATAAAAGTCTCCACTATCAAATTTTACGAGAATACGCCCAACTGGAGCCGAGTTTATGCATGTGGACAGAAGGACAGACGGACGGACACGGCGAACCTAATAGGTGCTTCTCAAGACTTAGTCGAACACGCCAGTAATTTGCCAGAATAATAACCGGTAGCATGTACATATCATATAAGCATGGAGATGTTATTTAAGCCTACAGCAAGTATTCCTTTTTCGCTAGGATTCGGCCCAAAAGTTTGGAACCGGTAGAGTTTTCGCCATCAGACTCTGCAGGTGATTTCTTTTCATCGTCTGCTCCTACTGCTCGGCACACAGGTCAAAACTACGCGGCACCACATGACAGTACCAGTTCTTCATGATTATACACGTGACAGCACGTGATCGCTGAACATTCTTCACCTCGCAGATTATCAGTTCTGTGACGTAATTACTGTTAAGTTGGGATTAGAAAACATAGACAAGCATTAACAGAAAATAATTGCTTTCGAAAATACTAGGCGCTTGGGGCTTTGTCGAGTCCTGCATTTTTCAGACTATGGCAATCGTCAATGTCCAATAGAATACCGATGTTTAACTTCACTTTTTTCCACATTACTGAGAATCTGAAAGTCCGTTTGCGTTTTCTGCGTCGGTTTCATTCGCAACTTTACGAAGTGTCAGTAGCACGAAACATATAGTTTATGGAACTAAACAATTTGCGAGCACAGGAGTGAAATATGTACCCTGAAAACAGGGAATCGGCGAAGTGTTAAATCTGTGAGGATGTCCTTGATGAAGTTGTGTGTGTAAACTTCTTATCCTCCGTCAGTAGGCCGTAGTTTGATTTACAGTCACAAGCAAATAGTCCAACTTAACAAGCTGTGTTGGACTGTTTGCGTGTGACTGAAAGGGACCTACTGCAAACACGCACAAGGGTTTGTAGTTCGCTCATCCATGCGTTTATTGCTTCAAAATTTTTAGCTATGAAATTACACAGGGAAGCAGATCAGTGGGACTGTTACTGAGTAAGTCTTACAATGGCATGATGCGGCCGTGTATGGCATATTTGTGAGAAAGGGTTGTGGGACGCAGCAATACGTTGTGTGGGTGCAGCTATTGAGTTTTCCACGTAACGCCACATTCATGCGCGACACGGAACTGACCTACTCTTGGGTATTTAATATCGACCGATTACAGAATCACGAAACTTTTTATGGACTGGTGAACCTAAGGTCAGACGACCCAGACGTCTATCCAGGGTGTATAATGGACTAGCCCCCGTTTGTAGAAGTGTGTCCTTTTATTCAGTTTCCATTTTATAAAATTCTTAACAGCTGATTTGGTTCCAATCCAAAGAGCTTTAGAGACTTGCGACGATCGGACACGACTCTTTTTTCTGCCAGGTGTGAAGTACTTGTTTATTTACATGATTCTAGTGTCCGCTTTTACGTCGTGATATAGAACAGTCGTAGGCACGAAACAAATAATCTACCCCAAACATTTTAAAGCGAGGTATAAACAATTTCAGAAACTGTTATCGAGGATTGCTCTCCGTCCTACTGCACGCGAGTGCGTTCCTGAATGTTTCAGCGAATTCCATTTTTACATATAATAAAAGAATGTGTCTGCCTGTGTTTGTGTCTGTTTGTTGCTGCCATAAATAATAAGCGAATAGAGATAGGGACTCAAAATTTTTGCAATAATTTTAGGATAATAATGAAATGTGTCGTACCAAAAATAATCAAAATCGGTCCATGGGAAGGGGTCGGGCCACAGACAACAAACAACCTTTGATGTCAGTGAGTTGCACTTTGTTACCATGGTTACCCATGTTGCTGTGTTCTGTGTGAGGTACGAGATTAGGCTGAAGAAACAATTGCGGACCAATAGTAAGAAACAGCTGAGCAACGAGCATAATAAAATCGGCCTCTTCGAATAAAGTGGTGTTAGGTTGTTAAGGTAACTGGGGAAGTATAAGGACGTCCCACAACGTAGCACTCTTAGAATACAAGAACGTTTAAGTCCACAATCAAGGGATAGTACCATATTGTAGATTTGGTACACCTTATCATGTACGCTGCCGGTGGGGGAGATCTTCAGCACCCGTCCAGACCGGCCCTGGGGCCCACCCAGCCTCCTGTACAATGGGTACCGGGTCATTCCTGGGGGTAAAGCGGCCGGGGCGTGGCGTTGACCACCCATCCCCATCTAACACCGAGGTTAAAGAAAGAGTAGAGCTATACCTCTACTCCCCCTCTGGGCCTTCATGGCCTGTTCTAGGGTGAACTTTACCTTACTTGACCTTTTATCTTGCACGCAACAAGTGATTTGATATCTGCGCAAGCGAAGGCCGAGTGCGCGTCTAGTGGCATAAAATAATATTCAAACATATAAAAATTCCTTATGAGTAGCTATTACTTTCAAAATTAAGGGCAGACTGAAACGCGGAATCCATGGTTTTCTACAAGTACCTAGTCTATAACGACCTTCAGTAAGTCAATATGTAACAGTGAAATGGGGATATGCCCTCAATAATTAATACATGCGACAGTTAAACCTGTAAAGAATGGCGGGTACTGTATGTAACACCCCGTTTAAAAGTAAAAAATTCGCTTTCAGATTTTGCAACAGCGACTGTTTACCTGAACTGCGTTAATACTGGTCCTTGTAACGGAGACGGAGAATGTTTGCTATGAAATTGGAATTGAATTGCTAGTAGTTAGATATATTTAAGTAAAGTTCATGCTTCAGATAATTAAGAGGATATTGTCCTTGTATATTTGCAGTTTGTTGATTAACGATACTAGCCAATTACGATGGTCGCGTGGTCTAAGGCGTAGGTCTGCGGTGGCTCACTTCCTGGGTTTGCGGGGTCGAATCCCGTCAGGGGCGTCGGTGTTTGCTTTTGTGAATGTTGTGTGTTGTGCGACTGACCGTTTTCTCGTCTAGGGGAGTCCCACCATGTTTGTATGTCTCAGTCAGTGTGATCAGGTGCAACAGTAACCCTCTAAACCTACAATGAGTAGGCAGAAGCGGTCATACTAAGAAAGAAAGAATGATTAACAATACTCTCAGTAACATCGAATCATTAGATCGATAATAATGAAGTGGGAAAATATGGAAGAAACCTTCCATGGCCAAACTTAAATGTAATATACAGGGCAATGTCATATGTGCAAAACTGCGTAATGTATAGGCATACATTCCAAGACACTAATTGAATAGTACTTAAAACTGTACGTTCGTCGCCCGACTGGGTGCCTCACATATTCTGCTAATTATTAGGCATCCCTTAAGGGGTGTATGTTGAGTCACTTTCATTTTATAGCATCAAATAAATGGCGTAATACGATGGGTAAGACAAGTATGGCATGAAAGTGGCAGGGCGTTAATGCCACGTTGTACAATTCATTTTAAAAAACGAGGCTCCGAAAACGGTGTCTTACACGAAATGCCAGTTCTGAAAATTAGATTCACTTGGTTATATTTTTAACTTGTGATTGTCTTTACTTTAACACGTCAACAGTCGCGAATAACCAGTGCCAATAAATCGGTCTAAATGCGTCACTCAATCACTCAAGATAATTATAAATACGACTAACACATCTGTGACCACTTTTATTAAAGCCAGCCGTGAACAACCTTTCGATCGAGTGTGCGGAACTGAGGATACTAAATGTTACCCCTTGCCTGAAGAAGAAGGTGGAAGTACCAGTAGTGTAGACAACCGATGGGGGCCCTCCAATATTTAATAGGGAAGTTACGCCCAGGTCTCATAATAAGGTTTCAGATTACTGCCTTTTATCAGAAGAACAGAACCCAGTCCGAAAGAAGCCACAAATACTTATTATTCTGTAAGTTTGGTCCCCCTTCCCCTGCACCACGCGACCTCACTGCGCTGCGGGGTCTGTGGTGGCCTTGTCCAGTGGTATTCAACATTCTTTTTTGGCGTACCCCCAATTATAATTTCTCTTCAAGTTTTACCCCCAAAGTTGTTGGTGCATAATTCAAGTTATACATAGTCTATAATCTACATCTAAAATAAGTTAAATAAATTACATCCAAAATAATGTACTAAATAATAAGTTTTAAATGAGGAAAAGGAGAATCAAGCTATTAAATAACAAATATATTATTGCCTATCATATAAAAATTAATAAAGGAACAAAGGTATTTTAGCAAAGCAAAATTATATGCACTATGTGGAATAAAATTAAACTAGCCGGCAAGATAAAAATCGCATAAAGGAGAGAGAAAAAAAATGGCGCTCCCAAATCGCATGTCCTTACGTCCGGGTCTCTTGTGGCTAACCCTAAATCTGGTCCTCATTATTCAGTGTTTATCATGAAATAATATACTTATCTTTTTTTTTAAATTTTACGTACCCCCTAAGATGTCTTCGCGTACCCCCAGGGGTACGCGTACTCCAGGTTGAATACCACTGGCCTTGTCTATGCTACCGTATATTAGACTGATATTAAAATAATATAACTGCGATATTTCTACATGTCAATACAAAAACGGGCCGATCCCGGTGGCCGCGCGGTCTAAGGCGTGGGTTTACGGCCGACTCTCTTGCTGGAATTGCGGGTTCGAATCCCGCCGGGGGCATGGATGTCTGTCTCTTGTGAGTGTTGTGTTTTGTCAGGTAGAGGTCTCTGCGACGCGCCGACCCTCGTCAGAGGAGTCCTACCGAGTGTGGTGTGTCTGAATGTAATCGCGGAATCCCAACAATGAGGAGGCCTAGGCCCACTAAGGCTGTCGACCCATAAAAATACAAAAATAGTATTTCTTCTTCTTTCTCTGATAGTACGTTTCATTATGCATCGTTCGTCGGTCTGTTGCTTGAACTTCAATTGGTAACCATAATTACAGTTCATTTTGTATAGACTACTTATATGTATTTACTTAATTATATCTACAAATTCTTAAATATTTTTAATTCAAACGCACTTTCATTTTCAAGTAACGTGGTACGCCCAACTCTTTCATACAATCTACAAAAATCAGTTCTTGTACACGTCAGTATACAATGTCAAATTTCATCCATATATGTCAAGTGGAACGCATATCTTATATAGAAAAATGCCACGACATCTCTGCAAGTTACCCTTTAAACGCACCACAGACTTAAAAGTATTTTCGTTTTGAGTGTTTTGTCACTGTAATACTGTTTTTAAATTCCACTTATTAATTGTAGAAACCGGGTTAGCGCAGTCAGTAGTGACTAGGTTACAGGCTGTACAATCAAGTGTTGGATTCCCGGCAGCGGAACAGATTTTTCTGTTCTCCACAACGTCCAGACGGGCTCCGGTTACCGGAGTTCTGTCTTGGGGATAAAGCGGTCGGAGCCTGTAGCAACCACTCATCTCCTTCTAGTGCCAAATTTAAGAATGAGTGGCGCCATATGTCTACTCCCGCTGTATGTGTTCATGGCGTACACAGGGGCAAATTTTTACCTTTATTAATTCTATGTAGAGCATGTCTTTCTTCTTTCTTATTCTGACCTCGTTGTACCTACTCATTGTAGATGTAGAGGGTTATTGTTGCACTTGATGACACTCAGTGACACACACACACACATACTCGGTAGGACTCCTCTGGATGAGGGATCGGCACTTCGCAGAGACCTCTACCTGACAACACACAACGCTCACAAGAGACAGGCATCTATGACCCCGGCGGGATTAAAACCCGCAATTCCAGCAAGTGACCTAAGACTGAGACCGCGCGGCCATCGGGATCGGGAGTAGAATATATGCTTGATAAAATAATTATTAATGGAGGCGTTTTGTTCTGTTCACTTCTTGGTGGACAGCAAGGTTATCAAAACATCCGATATGAACATATTTCCCATATGTCACTCTGTTTAGTACATTTCTTTTTTACCCTCTATGGGAATAAACACGCTGCTTCAAATAGTTACCAAAGGCACATCACGCCTCTTTGTAGATATATTCAGTTGTTTCTACTCGTATACCTACAAATAATTATATGTTGCTTGTCAAGCACTACTGGACGCTACTTGCTGGAAGTACTATCAGCTCTGATAAATCATTAAACACTTCTGTGTGTGTGTGTGTGTGCATATGTTTGTGTGTGTGTGTATATATGTATGTGTGTCCAGTAGGTTCGTGTAGTGGTGGGTAAGGCTCTAGACAAGTGTTTTCCAACCAGGATTCCGCAGAATGCTAGGCTTTAACAGAATATTTATTTTTATATCACCGTGCATTTTTGAACATTAATACTGTATTATACCAACCAAATGCACTTATTTATTTAAAGAACACTAAAATATTCTTTAAAATATTAAATAAAAAACCCCTACATATGTTTCGGCTTATCGATAAGCCATCTTCAGGGGGTGTCACAACTGCTTGTTTTTAAAAAACACGTACACTTATTGGTCCTCTGTTGAGGAGTATAGTCATCACCTTGTCTCACTAGACTTTCACCACTTATTATGTGAACAAATGCGTTCTAAAAAGCACTTCCTAATAATTGTACACTTTACAAATATAACGTCTTCACCCTCACTATTGTTTGTAGTGTCACTTTTGTAGTTTTAAAAAAAGGATGTTAAAATGTAGGCATATATACATATATTGTCACAACCTTCACTTGTGCCTGTGGTGTCACTTTTCGTCTGTTGAGTTAGAAGTTAAATTGTAGTAGCATTGGCGTCATGTTGATTATGTTGGAAAAAATGTCGCTGCATTTTTGTGTAGGTACGTTGGAGGAGCCTGGTACTGTACTTCTTATATCGTGAGTGGTCGTTCCTGAGTGTGCTGAGTGGGTTGTGTATGAAGTGACACTACAAAAAATAGTGAGGGTGAAGACGGTATATTTGTAAAGTACCCAATTATTAGGAAGTGCTTTTTAGAACGCATTTGTTCACATAATAAGTGGTGAAAGTCTAGTGAGACATGGTGATGACTATACTCCTCAACAGAGGACCAATATGTGTACGTGTTTTTTAAAAACAAGCAGTTGTGACACCCCCTGAAGATGGCTTATCGATAAGCCGAAACATATGTAGGGGTTTTTTATCTAATATTTTAAAGAATATTTTAGTGTTCTTTAAATAAATAAGTGCATTTGGTTGGTGTAAAACAATATTAATTTAACAGAATATCTTTAGGGGTATGGAGAAATTATGGAATAAATGCATTCAAATGTTTAAATACCGCGAAAAATTTTCAAACGTCCCGCAAAATGTCGTGGGGATTTTTCGTTCGTCAGTTGACAATACTGGAGTAACCTCTATGCGCTACCGTTCTCTTTCGGTCATTTCGTATTTAAAGTTATATTTATTTGTATTTTGTCTGTGTTCTTTTCCTACTGCTACTAAGCCACATCATCGGTGGCGACAGAAAGGCTCTCCGCTGTCAACTCTTTCTGGCTTGTAAACATTCTCATATGTATGGACTCCTCTGGAAACGAACAAAACAGGCAACCTTTATATTATGTTTATATTATATATTATACTTGTATTATATTTATTTATGAAAATTAAGAGAGGCAATGTACGTATAAACGTAACATTAGGGCGCTTTCGCGTAACCATTTTTGCCGTGGAAAAGCAATAATTACTACATATTTTTAGTGTTTGTAGCCTTAATTATCCAGCACGCAAAGCGCCTGCACCGTATTATATTGTCATCTGTGGCCTGTCTAACACTACCATATTTTTCCACATTATTTCATAAAAGGCACTATTTTCGGAAAAAAAGTTACTGAATATAAAATTGTGTTTTGATTTTCTCTACAACCTCTGAAATATTCCTCATTCTAAGAAGAATCCAGCCAGATATTATCATAAGCGTACTTACGTCTTCATGTAAAGTACTCGTTATTTTTGTCAGATATTAATGAAACGTGAAATTTTCTTTACATATTTAAAATAATATTCAAATATCAAATTTCATGAAAATCCGCCCAGTGGGAACCGAGTTGTTCCATGCAGACGTACAGACAAACGGATAGACATGACGAAGCTACCAGTCGCTTTTCGCAATTTTGTGAATGCGCCTAAGAATTGTTTTAGAAATTCCTCCATGGAAAAACATTTGGGAAACACTGCTTTATACTTTATTTGGGATATGTTCAGTCTACATGCCGCCAGAGACACCAGCTTTTCTAACTGAAGTGTTTCGTGATTCTCTTCAGTATACAGACAAATGCCAGGACAGCAGTCGATTAGGCTACATCAGCTTCCTTCCATATACTTCCCAATATACCATAAACCAATTAAATTATTCTTTAGTTTCATACAGTTTGAAACACCGTGAGCGTCGTAAAATTGATCACAAATAAGAGAAATTAACCAATAACACCGGCTTCTATTTTACTGTAAGGTCAGGAGTGAAAAATAATTGAGGAAGATGACAAAGAAGACAGCGGCCATCATGAGACTTAACCAGTATAGCCGAAAATTTGAACACGTTTTCCACTTGCGTTCATTACTCTAGCGCCTTGTTGAATGTTTCTATCATCTATTATATATACACATCAACATATCTGATCAGTTGTTGAAGAACTGCATTGAGAAGAATAATACGCCCGTTTGGAAGACAGATGCCTACCTACAAATACATTGTGTCTCAAAGCGAGTGACAGAACTAAATCTTCTTATTCGCTTCCGTGACAACCTCTAAATCCAGTGTTCTATATTATTTGTTGATAAAATGAATGAAGTGAAGAAATACTGCCCGAAACGTGTATTTCACTTTTTTTAAATAGGCTATACACCGTATCATACAAAATCTTTACGCCTTAAAAAGATACGTAAGCCCCATATTGTCTAAGAAACTATTTTAGAGGCATGCTGCAACACACCGCCAGATCCCAATGTTGTCCATTTTGGATTTGTGGTAGAGAAAGTGAAAATTTGATCATGTTTCTCTATGAACACTTTGATTTCCTCTGCCAATTATAGTTCCGCCATTGTACAATGGCCTCATCTATCACCTGAGCCTAGCAAAATAGGTTAATTTACGACAACAAGACGAGAGAACTCAGTCTCACTGCAAACTTGTGACTGAGAAACTATATTTGTACAATGAGCAACTTTTAATAATGCAATGAAATGTGACAAGAGCTTCTTGTGATGTAGGCCATAGCACACCAGTAGGGATAAAAACCAAATTCACCCTACAGCTGTTGCATTCTAGTGCCAAATTTCATTTAATTATTTGGTTTAAGTGATGAAACAAAAAGTTCGACGCACACTGCCTCCCCAGCGAAATATGTTTATTCATACCCTGCAAACAAAGCAAGCTTATGTTAAGAATGTAGAATTTAGTCTTATGTGATCTTTTGTAAAATATCATTTTTGACTTCGTAGCAAATGGTACATGGACTGAGAAATTCGAGTATGAACTCAATAATTCAAGAATGGATGTACGAATGTAATCGGAACCAATGGCCTCAAATGCGTGAAATTTTAAGAAAATTTACAACAAAATATAGTGCAAGCTAAATGGGTATTGAATGGTAAGAATCCCCATCCCACTGCTCTTCAAAATCTCGCTGTAAATAAAATTTGGTGACATAGGTACATGGCTTTAAGTCTTCAGTCTTCTGGACTACTGCGCAGCTTCAGTGGGCCATTTGTCGATAACTACACATTGACCTCAAATAAAACACGGTTAAAGCCTAAAACCTTCCACACTTGTAGCTTCTTTGTTGCAAGGCGTTTAATGTTGACACTGCCTATCACGCGTAGAATGCAACAGGAAGGATCCTTTGTGAAAAATGGATAGTCACGGACGTGGAAGGCATAACTTTAATTTTCAAAGAGTGTAACTCAATAACGGTTACGAACCTCAGAAATCTTTACTCTATTTGCCTTGTCTGTTCCTAATGACCTCCCCTCTAGCTACTGTTACATAGACAATACCTTTTGAAACATGCTGTGTAATCCTAAAATCTGGGAAACCGAGGCAGCATAGTCGTTAGAGCGCCTAGGCTACGGGTTGGACAGCATATTCGTGGCAGGAGCAAGATATCTTTTTCTTGTTCGAATTGTCCAGTTTCCGGGGCCCATTTACCTTCCTATTCAATGAGTGACGGGGCTGTTTCCATGGTAGTAATGCGGCCAGTGGCTGAAGCTTACTATTATTCTCCATCTAGTTCCGAGGTTAAAAATGTGTGGAACTATACCTCTACTCCCTCATATACCTTAATGTCTTGTCCAATGACAAAATTTTCTTTGCTTGTATATAATTGTAACGAAAAATAAAAATAAGTACATAAGCTGATAATATTTTCTCTTACTTCTAGCCTCATATCGAAATGAAAGACTACACTACCTTTCTGAGATATTCCCGACTCGCCATGTATGAGGCAATGACAATAAAGAAGGCTGACAACGAGGAAGCACATGTACAATCGCAGAAAATTTGTTCCAAAGTAGACACTCTACCGCGCGCGATAGAAGGACCCATGAGAAGGCCGATTATTAAGTTACTCCGCCCGAGGAATAAAATGAAGATAGCTGAAATATTTTAGACTTGAGATTTGGCTATTGCCATCAATACGCACATGTTTAATGCTGAAGCATTTATCATGTAAGTGTAATAGTACTCGTGCAGGATCAATTAACGGACATATACAGGGTGTTTCCAGAGAAATCTGCCATACTTCGGGAGAACGTTCCTTAGGTAAAATTACATCGATGTAACCAAAAATACCTAAATGCGAATTTAAACGGTTACAGAAATAATGGCGAGATAAGTTTTAAAGAATGAGAACAGTTATATATTTATTAATTGCCAAGTACAATTTAAAATGAGTAGGAGTTTGTAGTTTCTGTAATGTTAACACTTGTGCTTAACATATAACTAAATCTGAGCCACATAAAGACATTAATTATGCAAGCAAAACTCGCAATATTTTCATTTAAAAAGTCCTTTACATAGCACAAGCGCCTTGGCTATCGGCTGAAGGACGAACCTGCGCACAGTGCGGTAAACAGGTACAGTACGTGGAATCGGAAGATCACATTTTTCTCGCGCTATTATTTCCGTAACAGTTCGACTTCATATAGGCTGTAGGTATGTTTGGTTATATCGATGTAAATTAACTTAAGGAAAGTACTCCCGAAGTGTGGCAGACTCGTCTTGGAGTACTCTGTATATAATTATCATTTCCAATTAGGTAAGCTGTGAAATGATCACCTAAACACCTATAAATACTAATTTGAAGCCATATTGAGAGAAAAAAAAGGGACTGAACTTTTTATTTTGCCTTGGTGTTTTCTGTTCATAAAGTACGATGTGATCCAATTGTTGAAATTAGAGACAAATACGTTTTCCTCTGTCATCGACGCCAGCAAATTAGTTGTCCCAACACGAATGTTGAGAAAATCTGCGACACAGACTACAGCCTCACGTTGCATCAAGAACAAAAATGCAAAGTGAAGCAACATTACTCTTCCGTTTCCAGAGAATTTTCCAATTATAATAATTACGCTGAAGATTTCGTGGCTTGGCAGTTATAATAGTCCACAAAGAAGCAATTTAACGAAGGGTGTTCTACCTATAAACTCGGTTGAATATAGTAGCTGTAATAAAAAATTCAGGCAAGTGCGGTCAATGCTGTATATTTATTGCAATAGTGTGGGATATTCAGTCAATGTAACAATCAAAAGTCATTACAATGAACCGTGGCAGCTAGATAACAGGGAAAAGAGGAATAATCCACCCGAAGTATGGTACTGTCTGAGGCAATCTCCTATGCAACTATGCTCAGCGATTCCCGAATATGAGGACACTTTATTTGATCCCGTATCCTGTTATATACGTCACGGATTTGGAGCACTGCACAGTCGAGTGCTTAGCACTCCAAGTTCTAATATGAGTCTGGATATCGGCTAAAGTCACTGAGGTTTGCCCTGATTTCCCTCAGTCTCTCTTGACAAATATTAAGATAGTGCGTTACACTGGGCCACAACCGCTTCCTTCCAAGTTAATTCATATTCATTATTCAGGTATGCACTCACTGCTTCACGCTCAATACACTAGGTAGATCAAAACGCGTCGTCAAATTAACAAAAAACCAAGCAACCAACCAACCAATCTATCGATAAATCAATAAGTCAATATAATTTCTCAAATTTAATGAACTTCGCTTTGAGTTACCTGAGCTTCACAGAAAAGTATTTCATTTGGAATCGATAGTCTCTTGTCAATCATAAACGCTTCATGAATTTTGGAGTTTTGAAGGCCACTCTTTGCTTCTTAAAATTCATTCAAAATTAATGCTCTTAATATATGTTTTAGGTTTTCTTTACTGTATAAGATAAACTGCAGTAACATAGAAAACTAAGTTTCCCATTTATGGTTTTTAATTCCTTCCTTACACCCACTGACAATGTAAAATCTTAATCGACGATTTAAACAATATGAAAAGGATATATACCACTAACTTTCTCTTGTGAAACGCACTTGCAGAGGGCATATAATTATAAGGAAGTGTCGTGTGTTTCATGTAACCCTGTGTCCACAACATACGTAGTAGCATTGGACATTTTACCTTGCATTAAGCGCATTGCCAGGAACCGCACACGATGTATACAGCAATTCAAGTTGCTGGGGTACTTTTGCGTGTTGCAGTGCATTGGGATTCTTCGTATTAATCAAAGCTCACACACTAGCAAAAATTAAACGATCTAACAACGGATTTAACGCCATTTTACAGTTTCGTTTGAAAGGGAATGGGTGGAGGATTTAAGTTAAAAATCGGAAGGATAAGGGGATCGTATCTGCTCAAAGTCAGAAGAGTGAAAGGAGAGACTGTCACAACGGTACCACATTTACGTATTCTTAGAATTATCCATTCCACTCGCGGCCCAATCACCGGCTGCCTGAGGTCCATTCCTTTTCTCGTTCTGCTGTGGCGACTGGTGGGAAGTAATTTTAACTCTGCTCGATTTCTTCCTTACTAACCTTAGCATACACAGCCACTCCAACTCATTTGATTGAAATTAATGTATGCAGCTGATAGAGCGTCATATAAGAAAGCGACATCAATTCTAACGTTAATTTTTCTAGTTCTTAACATTCTGTGGTCTTCCCTCTAGCAAATACGTCTGTAAATATTGCTGTATGGCGCGTTTTAGCCAAATTGCAGCACGTCACCTTACTCTCATTTTCCCCTCTTCTTTAACACTTCATGACACAGTGGTTACTACCACCTGCTTTAACATTCAAATCCCTGCATTCTGCCCACACAGTGAACGGTATGTTTCATAAGATTTTTGGAATAAACTGGAATTGTCTTAATATAATTAATATAAGCAGAGGACTGTTTGTTTGACTAATTTATTGATCGATCTATTGCCTTTTTTTGTTATTTTAATATGCTGAGTGGTAATATTGCTTGTCGGAATGTGTAAGAAGTCATGTTGGTTGAATTATTTATTGAATACTTTTAATACTCGTATGTTGAGCGGTGTAATTGGACTTATTGTACTTTGCATTAGAAGCATGCTTTAGTTGGTATTACTGTGCCGACCATTGCCAGATCACATTGTAACGCTGCGTTTTGTGTTATTGACAACGTATTCAGGGTTTTGAACATTCATTGTGCGTTCACAGGGCAAAATTGAGATCAAGCAATAATGAACATAACTGCAGTGTTCCTTTACAGACAACTATTACCACCACTACCACTGTTGCTGGTGGTGGTACTACTGCTGCTGCTACTACTGCTGCTGCTGTTGCTGTTGCTGCTACTAGCCACGTGAAAGTCATATGTCTGGCTGACATAATATTCACTTTGCAATTTCACCGGAATACAGCACAAATAGAAACCAAAAATCTAATCTCTGACATCACGCAAAACCAAGCTCTATCCGTTTCTTGTAATAAAAGGTGCGTTTCCTTCTTGTAGTGCTATGTTAATTCAGATTGCATTTGGTTTCCATGGCAACCAAACAAAAAAAAAATCTGTGACGTCACGCACCCACCAAGCTCTATCGTAACCATGGGAAACTGGTAACCACGGAAATCAGTAACCATGGAAACCGGGGTGTGACTCAATCACTCACACAATTACTCACGCCAAGGGTATTTTATGAGGTACATATTATATGAAGTTCTCTTCTCAGAGTGAAATTTCAGTGAAACTGTGAGAGCCAAATGCCCCTCAAAGAAAATAAATGTTTAAGAGCTCAAATATGGAAGGATTTTCTGTGCAAAGAGCGGCTAGAGAGGGGCTTTCAAAATAGGCCTATATGGAACAACTATTCCTAAATTTCAATGGCCGGTTGATCTTTACAATGGTTAAGTCTATGAAATATGTCTCTTGAGAAGAAGAAACTGAATTTACATAGACCTATATTATTTAAATGATTTTCATGCTCCAAAGGGCTAAAGATGGCAAGTTTAAAAGAACTGACTCTTTTATACATTGCACTGTACCTGTTCACCAATCTGATGTCACTTCAGAACCACAGGTGTGTCTAATGAACACGTTACTGATACGTCGTGCTGAAAACTGCACTCAGTGTTATGGAGAACTCACGAAAACGCGTCTTCTACAATGTGAGATATAGTCGGCGTTAACCCTTTGAAACATGAAGCACGCAGAAGAAAAGGAAAACGAAAAAATTTGGCTAGTGTGGAGTAAGACACTACATTTATTACGGAAAACAAAATTTATGACTCTGGATATTCCCAGGAAGGACCTCCTCGTCCTTATGGTAAATGTTGGCTCTAGGCAAGATATCACAATCGAAATAATCTGTCATCCCTTCCAAAGGCACAGACGCGAACATAGAATCTAAAACACAGGAATGTGCTCCTATGCTGAATATTCTTTTAAATTGTCCACAGTGATTCTTTATCAACGCCTCCCATCTTAAGGAGTTTGGCAGATTGGAAGGGAAAAGATAGTTCGAAATTTCTGGATCACTATTTTATTATAGACAATGAGAATATAAAACTCTTTATTGCTT